>CM041777.1:261441032-262147846 GCA_023374045.1 Limonium bicolor | reverse complement strand
TTTTATAAGTTACCAATTAAGCCCATAAGCTCTTCGGTGAAATCATATAATTTCTATATTCACACTTTTAATCCCAAAACTTTATATAAGTTACATATTAACTTATAAACTATAGTTTAAATATTTTATATCTTAAAATAACCAAAGTAACCCATATCTTTTCTTAAATTACCTATCCGCCCATATTAAATTCTATTCTTCATATATACTTCCATAAATTACATATTCACCCCAAAACTTTTATAAACTTAATATTTTATGTCATAAATCATTTTACCCCAAAGTTTTTGGTCAACACTTTGACCAAGACTTAACTTCATAATTAATACTTTAATATGCCCATAAATCATATGTAATTCGGTTTCACTTCCAAACTTCTCAATAATTACAAAATAGTTCCAAACTTTATAAATTGCTATTTAAACACTTCAACACTTATTTAAATTCACCAAAATTCGTAATATTAATTCCAACCTTATGTTATAATATAATATACCAAACAACTTTTTAAGCTCTCGGTTTTTATTATTTGTACTCTAAACTTTTCAAAATTTACATATTAGCCACATAACTTATTTAACTAGTCATTTAAATACTTGTAGCTATTTTTAATACTCCCAAAATTTATAATATAAGCTAATATACTTATATATTTCGAAAATCACTAAATAATACCTTTTATTCTCGGCCTTGATTTATTTTACCATATAGTTTCCAAAACTTGATTTAAACCTTATGATAAATACTTATAATTGTATATAAGTCATATAACACTTCTAAAAATTATGCTAATGACTTAGAATGTTTATAAACTCAAAATAGGACATTTAATCCTCAAATATTTCGGTTTGAATATAATGCATCTTAATTAATTTTTGTGACACAATTTTATACCTTAAGGTAATAATCTTACCTTATATGTTATAAATTATTTTCTTGACAATATAGCCTATAATTTTTGGCCTTAATTATTTAGGGGTTATACATAATAATTTTTATACCAAAGTTTGAAGCTTAAATCAAGCTTAAACTTAATAAACCTTAATTTTATAAACTTACCCTTTAAATCAAGACAATTCTTGTACTTGATTTTTCCTTGAATTCCAAGCTCTCCAAATGCTATCTTGATGAATAATTTTTGTCCTCCTTATGCATGTTTAGGAGATCTATTTGTTAGACTTCTAACAAAATTATAAATAAGCTTTGGAGTAGTTTTTACAAGAGTTTACCTTAGGAATTTATCAAGGTATTTTTGATACACCTTGTGATGATTGAAAATCCAAGTTTCCTTCATGAAATAATGAAGAGAACATATGTTTAGAAACTCTAAAATTCGGAACTAATTATAGACACCAAATGGTGGAAGATAGGGATCACCATATCTTACCGAAATTTCCAGATTGCGCACTCTCTGCGGTTTTTGTCACCCAGAACTGAAATGACCACCAAAATTAATGATCCTTATATCTGGAAAGCTAATTCAAAGAGGAACAACTTTGGTGTTGAGAAGATTTTGAGAAAACTTACGGAAAATTCAGAATACCTCCCGAGATAAGACCTATTGAACAGATTTTCTGCTGTGAACCACTTCGCCTTCTTTTGTTCACCCAGAACGGAATACACCATGAAAATTAATGATCTTTATATGTATGGAAAGCTAATTCGAAGAGGAACAAGTTTGATGTTGGGAAGATTTCGAGATAACTTACTGAAAATTACAGAATTGCTCTCGAAGTCAGACCTCTTGAACAGATCTGCTACTTGATTCTTGTTTTGTAGAATTAGCTAGGAATTTTGACATAAAATGAAGTTAGGACTTAAACCTCCATTGTTGGAGCTTGAAGCTAGGAACGAAGAAGAAGAAAAGAGAGAGCAAAAGATAACTCACCAATCGGCCAAGTGAAAGGCAGAAGAGAATGAGACTTCGTAAGTCTTAAGATAAGGCAATTGTGAAGATTTTCTTTTGTTAAATTAATGCTAGTTTGATTAGTCTTGTATTTAATTTATCCATAGACTTTTGGCTCAATAATATCCCTTATTTGATTGCTGTCATTATTGATTCACTAAAGTCCTCAATTGATGGCAAGGAATCGTTTGACTAGAAGGGAATTAATGGAGCTTTGTTGGCCACTTAAAACTAGAAGACAAATGTAAGTTAGGTAGGTCCAATACTTTTACAATTTAAATGTTGATTTGTTTTTGTCTTCTCCTTTGCTCACTCACGTAAATTGGCTTGAATGGGGCATCTTATTTTGATGATTGGAGACAGCATATTATGGCTAATTAGGTAGGTATCTAATATTGAATTTTATAAGGCAACCAAGGCTTTATTCCTTGCATAAAATCGTAATACATGTGGTGTATGGACCCATTTAATTTTTGTTTGTGTTAGGCAAGGAATCATGTTAGTTAGGTGCTGTATAATTTAGTCTAAAGTATAGCAATCCAGCCCCTTATTTCCCTTATCAAATCGTGCAGCACATGAAGAGTAACATGGGCATTTTGTTTGATTCTAGCTACTAGTATAAAGTAGTCCTAGGCCTTGTTATTTTATGTAATTTGATTCCTATGATTTTTGTTAATCTAATCACCCTTGTTATCTTGCAGGTACACGTATGGAGGAGCTTTAAATTGATAGTATAAATTTGATACATTATAATGTAACACATGCTGGATGAGTCACACTTGTATAAGACAATATTTTTTGTCAAAATCTAGCCATTAAACTCCCATTTTTACGCATGACATTGGGATCAATTGGGATTTATTTTTCCTTTAATTTTTGTTACACTATATTGTACTAAGACCATACTAATATGTGTAATAGGTTCCAGCATTTAATTGGTACATTTTTATTATGGTAAAAGATGAAAGTTTTAAGGTAAAAATGTTGATTTTAGGTACCTTTTTGTCCTAAAAATCGCCCCCATTTGTACTATGATTTTAGCACTGCCATCAATTGATTTAGATGGTCATTTTATCCACTTTTAAGATTACTAACTCGTGGCTCCTCAAAAGCTTCAAGGTAATTGCGTAAAACGCATTTTCATGACACCCGAAGGTGCGTTTTCGTGCTTTAAGAATTTTCTAGGAATTAATTAGTCGCTATGAGTTCCAAGTGTTTATTGACATTGTTTATAGTCAATAATAATATATTAAGGTGTTACATTAAGTTATATGGGGTTATATAAACTTGTAACTCAATTTTCGGGCTAAAGGGGCACTCCCGAGGTAAAAGGAGCGTTAAGAAATTTCCCCCGAGCTCTTTGTTTATTTTTGAAGAAGTAGCTTGGTAATTCTCTTTAGAATGATTAATAATAATTTTAGGAACTCTAAGAATAATTTATACAGGGGTTCGTGCCACCTTGGCACTCCTCCTAAGCATTCCCTGGCCTTTATGGGGCCCACATCGGGAACTTCCGAGAACTTTGCATTTTTACTCAGTTCTAACTGAGAACTTGTATTTTAAAGATCATAAAATGATCCTTGGTTAAATTCATGTAATGTCCATAGCTTATATAGTTATTTAACTTAAGGTCGGGCTTTTAACGCTCGTTTCTGACCTTAAGGAGTTTAGGTGCGTTTTTAACGCCCAAGTGTTTATATGCTTTCTTAGGGTTTAATAAACACCCAAATAATATTATAATTCCTCAAATAATATTTATTTACTTATATTTAATTATTTATATGTTAGGGGTATTTCAGTCTACCCCCCTTAAAAGGACTTCGTCCCGAAGTCATAATTTATACTTGTTCATCCTATGGAATCAAGTTCCTCATTTCTACTCCTGTCTACTTATCATCCTTGGGTGTCAATACTGTATTGACACTACTATATTCCATCTATAGTACAAGTGTATGCAATTTATGCACACATATTCTTACTCATAATAATTCATGTAATTATAGTATAAGTACTTGGTAAATACTGTAAAACCATACATGTTCCAACTTCCTTGCTATCCCACTCGGTCATCACTGCACCAGTGCAATACCAAATCCTCAGTCCTACAGAGTGCAGAGGCGTAAACCCTTGGCAGTGAATCTCTTGTGTGATCGTAGGAATAAATATAAATATACTGTAAAGTAATTAGGTGCTTCATAAACATCCAAGTGTTACATAGAACACAATCATAACTTATTCAAGTGTCACATACGACTCAACAATAACCATACAATCATTGATAACTGACCATTGTCACATAGGACATATCAACAACCATTCAACCAATTGCACACATGCGCAACAATCAAACACAAATAACCATACACAAAACCAATATAGACTGCAGATATGCAAGTCGCATGTGGTGCTCTACCCCCCTTAAAAAGGGTTACGCCCACGTACCCCTACAAGTATACATTTAACGAAAAGATAATTGTTGGATACTTGTCTCGCATGGAGTCTTCTAACTCCCATGTCGCCTCCTCAATATCGTGGTTTTACCACAGAGCTTTGACCATTCTAATGGTCTTATTCCTTGTCTCCCTAGTGTTGGAGTTTAACATGCGAATTGGGGTCTCCTCATATCTAGATGTAGGATTTAGCTCGAGTGTCGCGGGCTCTAAGTTATGTGATACACATCGTGCACTCAACATTAAGTCTAATATGTAGGCTAATGGGCCCACTCGCTCCGTAATAAGGTACGGTCCTAAATACTTCAGGCTAAGCTTGGCCGTCTGCCTAAATTTAAAGGTTCCCTTCAAGGGTGAAATTTTAAGGAAGACTCGATCGCTTATTGCGAACTCGAGGTCTCTCCCACGGACATTAACATATGTCTGTCCTACGAGGTATATTCCTCAAAATCTATATATTTCCTGATATGTTCCATAGTGTATTAATATTTTTTTTTATATCTGAATCCCGTATGTATGGGTGAAGGTAATCTCCTATCTTGTAATTTGCCATTAATATTTTATGGCTTGTTTAAACTATTTGTGTATAACACACTTTCATCAATCGCCTCTTAGTTGCAGTCATCAACGCTCGTGTCTTGTATTAATGTTGGGCATTCTCAAAGTCCCTTTCTTTAGGTTATCATCTAGTTATTCCGGTATTTGAATTTACTGTCGCCATAAACGGCTTTCGTTTTCACTGTAAAGTATGAGCTACGGTTGAGCCGTGCATCTTATGTATATTACAGAAAGATTTCTTGATATTATTAACTCACCAATTACTGGTAGTATATACATGATTATATCGTCTGTTCATCAGGTATACCACAGTAGGGTTCCTGTTAAGGTTTTTAACAAGGTGTAGTTTCCTCTTAATTAAACATGTTATTGTGGTTGTGAATCAACTCTGGTGAGCATTAATATAATGTTTCTACTCTTTATATTCTACCATGTTTATAGGTAGATTCCCATTTAATATACTGGGTTTTAATTCATAAAGAAAGACATGGAAGTCGATCTTTCCTTCCCAATGGCAATTTGGCCATAATTTAGAAGGTAGCTTGAGAAACTGTTATTTTAAGTAATTTTCTCTTGATTTTGATTTATCAACACGGTTCATGGGATAATAATGGTTAGTATTTCCCTCATAATTGATTATTTTTTCGACATATGCGGAGTTGTTTTAGCTATTTAATCTCCTCGGGGTAACCTAGACAACTTAACTCTTAACTTACACCTTCCACAACTCATATACTTCATTTATTAAATTTTATCTTAAAATTAGGAATAAATACTTACTTATCACAGAAATATTTGTGACCACTTGTAAGGAGTCTCAGGAATCATCCAACCCCGACGGGGTCAGCGTCAGTGTTGAACTATCCTTCCACACCATTTTGTGTTTGGTTTTCCCTTAATCTGACCAGGATCAAGTTCGACCTCCCACGTCAAATATCAAACAATCACATAATTGTCATTTCCTAAATTTTATCTTATTTAACTTCGTGACGTGGTGATAACTACCTTTTCTCCTGATCACTATACTATTAATCTAATATATGTTATAACCTATGTTCGAATCTAGTATATTTCCAAATCCCCGGTACTATATTCCTTGATCAAATCATCAAGCGGGGAAGCCAGTTTTTCCTCTTGGCTTAAAAGGTAGATTTACTAAAGCATTTATGCTCGTACTGTCTAGTAACTATATCCATCAATCATTTCAACTCTTAAATCCATCATACAAGTAATAAATCCTGTCATGGACTTGCATACTTTAGAATACTCTCTTCACTTTAAAAGGCTTAACTAATATTTCCCTATCAGGGCTTGATTATTGCCTATACTTGATTATCATCAGTTGGAGTAAAGACAGTCACAATTAGACTTCAAGAAAAGTTTTCATGACTCAATCAACAACTACAGTCCATAAAGTATTATCTCCTCTTCCTTTAAGCTTAGCTTTTTCCTTATTCCATCTAGAATCCATAAATCAGGTGAACCATTTGTTCAGCCTCGGATATGTATCTCTTAATATTAGTACCATCTCGACTAAGGGTTTCCAGTTTGTATCCTACTGTTTGGTAATAGGGCAATCAAGGCTTATTATTTGTTTCTATCTCTTAGAAACGTGGTTAACCCACTAGCTCAATGGCTTCCAAAGATAAGTCGATTAGGTGTGTCAACTAGAGGATTTAGAATCACCAGGTTTAGCATAAAACGTTAGAACGGTTTACATGTAAAACAATGGTTACAAACCAAGGGTATGTTTCCCTACTTTAATATTTAATTACACTCATTTTTGTGTATATATTGTTTCAAACTCTTATAACTTACACTGTCTCTTTGCAAGTGTCAAGGAGAGTTATTCGTTACTATGTTCATACTAAAGTTTATATTACATATTTTTAACCTTAGTTGGTTTACTGCGATTCTTTATTCGCATTCATAATTTGAGCTGCCATAGTAGACATATGCTCGTATTGAATCATAAGAATAGTATAGGACATGTGTCTCAAAATAGGGTAGGTATATTTAATGGTACTCAACCCTCTGAAATGTATTAATACCCTCAATGTTTTAGGTTAATAACCTCCAAATTATATTTATATCTGTAGCATTTGGTAGTGCTAATTAGGTAATTCTCCCCCACTTTAGAACATATATATTCAAAGTTTGTTCTCTCCCCTTTATTAATTAGGAGTCCAGCGTTGTATATATTGGTACTAGCTGAGACCCTTGGTATTTGCTCGGGTATTTTAAAACCCGTGCTTATCCATTATGGATGTTCAGTTATTATATTTTGAGATCCTATTTCGCTATTGTTTTATTTCAAGGTTTCGCACCATTTTCTCTCGGAGTTAACAAGGGTTTGTAAGCTTTTCCAGTTTCGCACTGAGCGTTAAGCTCAGTGCCTGGGTATCCCATAAAATTTCAGTGTTTGCTCTTTACGTGAGCTCCTTGGACAGATCCTGTAGTCTTAAGTAGTTATATTAATTAATGTATTCTTCTACATGACATCTGCTCGTCATTTAGGCAGGTCATAATTTGTAGTTACTGTAAGTTTGGACAGTTGTTAATGCCCTTCGGCAATCCAAGTAAATATTAACTTACTATTCCTCACTGTACTATCTCACATACTGTATCCCAATCCTTATCCATACACATCGTATTTATTTTAAATTTTGATCCACTCTTGTATCCTGGAATATAAAATCCTCCAAGGCTTACCCCCAAGTTCTACATTTATTCCTAACAGTTACTTGTTCATTATAGTTAAGTATGTCTTTAGTAGGATCTCACCGGGTCAAAGTACTTGGCATTATGCCTCGGAATATTCCTGACCTTCGCTCATAGGCTCAGGTAACCACGGTCTCTTAGGTAATGTAAAACAATGTTGAAGTATCCTATTATGTGAGAGGTTACCTAATTTAGGTCTCTCTAAAGTTGATACTTACTAGTCTCATATAAGTCTCATTGACTGATAATTATAAACACATATTTACGCATCATGCATTTAGTTTAGGTTCTAGGCTTACCGGTTTCGCGCTAAGCGCTAGCTTCAGCGCCTGAAGTTCCCACTGAGTACAGGGTATTTCTTTATGGAATTATCTCCTTTCTCTTCTGGATCTCGGATGAGGATGGCTGTCCTCCCGGTCCTGTAGTATAAGTATTAGTCTGCGGCGCTTGACCTCCTCCGGGTCCGCCTGTTTCCACAGCCGGTGTTCTCTGCGAACCTCTAGCTCCTTTGTATACTCGACTCCCTGGATTGGAAAAGCATTCATACTCCCGGTGACCCTCCTTTTTGCAATAACGGCATTCCACCTTTCTTCCCGCGCAATCTACGCCTGGGTGATCTTTTCCACAACGTTTACAGTAATAGTGACGTCGGGTTGGCTTGTTGCCTCTGGGTGGTGCTGTTCTTAGTGGCTGAGCATCAATAGCTGAGCCGGTCAGACGAGGGGCCTGCTTCTTCGTCTTCTGACCATGGGAATTCTTCTGTCCCATCTTCCTTTCAAAGGATTTCTTCTGCTTCTTGCAGTAACCGCCAGAGGTTGCTCCATCATCATCTCCTTCAGTACTTTTCCTTTTCTTTCTTTCTGAGTCAGAGTGGTTGACTCCTGGTATATTATCCAATAGACTGGTGATCCGCACGTAGTACTGGTCAACTGTTTGTCTCCCTTGGATTAAGGTCTTGATCTCCTGCCTTTTCCCTGCTTTATGTGTTCAGGATAGTAATTCTCCCGCAACACTTCTACGAACTCAGTCCATTCAAATTCCGGTGTAGCTCTACGGTGGCCCTCAATAGTCCGCCACCAAATGTCAGCTGCGCCCTTCAGGTTGTATGCAGCGATGTCGACCTGTTGGTCTTCTGGAACTCCGACAGTCTTGAACGCCTTCTGGTGCTCTGCAATGAACTTCTCCAGTGCGGCGGGGTCCGGTTCCCCTGAGTAAGTTGGTACTTTTGCGCCTGCAACGCTCTTCAACCAGTTGGTTTCTCTGGGCCGCGGCGGGTGGGGTACGGCTCCCATAAATTGTACTTCTGGCTGTAGCGTGAAAGTTGCCATGGCTGCTGTTAGGTCTTGTACTGTTGGAACATCTGCCGGTGTCTCGCCACTGCGTCCGCTGCTGTCTCTTTGTGGTCCTTCGCTGGTCGACATCTAAGATAGTATATTTTTATTTCTACTCGGTTGCTACACCGTATCACATACACAATCAAAAACATGTAAGTAAGCTAACTACTAGCAATGAAGTATCTCTAGGGTTTTCTTTTCTAGGTCATGAATCCTCACAGACGTTTCCCGTAACCCAATATTCCTATGCTCATTGTTCTAGACTCAGTATCTTTCATCAGAGCGGTACTCCGCTCTGATACCACTTTTGTAACACCCCTAATCCTAAACCTGTAATGACGTCATAATTCGCAGCATAATAAATAGTAAATCGCAGCGGAAAATAAAACTAACTACCTTGGTGTTACACGCCGTCACTCACCCTTGTGAGTAACAAGGCATCCTTACTCTTTCCAACAAAACAACTTCTCACGCTGTGATGAACAGATACTGAGCACTCTAAATATTACAACCATTTCCAACTAAATGAGCAACTAACTGAATACAACATCCTTCTTAATACAATACAAAATAAAACCGACGGTGTTTGTTGAAAACACTTCAGCTACCCCCGTGTCCCACGCTCCGGCTTGAGTCTTCTTCAATAACCTGGAATTTGTGGCCCACTGAAGGGCTCAGCAATCGAAATGCTGGTATGCTAAATGTGATCTTAAGTCATCTAGATTCCTTAGTCGTTTTAGCCATCTTGATATTAGATTCATTACATAAAATACCGGTTTATACTGATAACAGAAATAACTGTAAACACTCAACAAACACATAACAATCCACCTGTAATCATCAAAGTACAATAGTACACAACAACAATAACCACATAACAATAACCACATAACAATAACCATTAATCACACATTGGTAAACCATAACAATAATAAGACAGGATACACGTATTAAACTGTGCTGGTTAGTTAGTCACTTTGCTCTTATCCTTTAACCAATCATATAACCTTCCCCAATTAATTTCCATCACGAGTGTCATGATAAGACAAACCTTAATAACCTGTGAAAATGGACAGTGTGTCCCACTGGGTTCCAAAGGAACCGTTACCAGTAGACCTTATGGCCCTGGATAAATATATGTAATGACCGATCCGGTCGAAACTGTGCACCAACGGCAGTGCATTCCGCCATCCCCGAATGTGGCTGATGGATTTGGAGTGACTCCCTTTTTGAGTCCCTCATAGTGATCACAATGCGCAACCAGAAGGTCGAAACGATCTGGATTCCTCTCTTTATAAGTTAGCCCTTTTTGTCAGTGACATAATAATCAATACTTGAAATAAGACTATCACATTTGACCTTTGTTAGGTTCAATAATACCTAGAGGTCAGTTAGTCTTTTTTTTTCTTTCAGTTTAGGTGAATAAACCTTTGTCACAAAGCATTCGCGTATTAAATAGAACCAATAAATAGATAAAAACCATGAAAAGTAAAATGACAACAAACGAAAATAAACTGAACTGTCCCTAAATAATAGAGCCAACTAATATGATTAAAATAGAATGGATAAAAAAACTAAAAATATAAAATGACACCAAACAAAAATAAACTTAACGTGTAAAAACTATAAAAAATAAAATAAAATGACACAAAAACAATTAAATTAAACGTACTCCTAAATAATAGACTCAACTAATAGAAATAAAATAGAATAAATAAAAACTGTGAAAAATAAAATAAAATGACACCCAAACAATTAAATTGAACGTACTCCTAAATAATAGGGTCACCTAATAGAACAAGTAAAAAACTATGAAAGGTAAAATAAAATAACACAAAAATAAAGTAATTAAGTGTTCTTTTTTTTTGTTTCCTGCAAACATGAAAATGATAATAACAAAAGGGGCATAGCCGATAAATAGGAAATGAAATTATAAAATAGACTAAAACAACCAATGCTACAATCTTAAAAAAAACTAAACAATAAATTAAACTACAAAAAGTGTAACCTTTGATAGAATTCCTCGATAAATAGAAATTTAAATAATAAACTAAGCCAAAATAACCAACGCTATATTCTAATGAGGATAAAGAAAGTAATAATTAAAAATAACTAAATGCAAAAAGTGTAATCTTTGTGCCTTGAACTTGTGACCTCTAGTCTAAAATTAATTACAACTATCAACTAACTACGAAAGCTTGTGTGCACCAATAAATGAAAATATAGTGAAATATTCTGTGTCTACAGATGCCATCCATTGACTAAATTTGATGCAATCAAAGGAGTCAATATACGATGACACCGTAATATTTAACCATGCTTAGCAGCGTCAAATAAATGAGAATGTGGTAAAATATTCGGTGTCTACAGTTGGAACAGGGGTACCATAGGGAGGCAGTTTGTTGCTAAACCAAATGATGAAGTGTCTCGAGAGACAAGATCACAAGGAGACATGAATTTTCCACCTCTTGATACTATTTTGGCCCCCCCTGTTTTTACCCCATTTGATGTTTCAAATTTTTCTTGTTCCCCTGTCTTTATTAGCTCGGAACCATCCTTATACTTATGTGAGGATGGGAAAGACGTTGATGTTGTGTTCTCATCTGATTTAATTAATGAAATGTATATCTTTGATTACTTGGTTGTGTGTGTTAACTTGGATGATACTCATGCCCCTAATGAAAATGTGTTCGACAATGATAATGAAATGAAAATAAAAAGGAAAGAGATATTCTTACATCTATTGATTACCATCCCACCAATGCACAAATAATTTAAGATACCATCACCATCAATGTCGGGAATGTAGAAGAGTCAAAAGAATTGAAAATTGGGAGTTGCTTATCCGAGCCAAAAAGAATGGAAATTTTCAATCTTTTAAGAGAGTATAGTGATGTGTTTGCATGGAGTTACGCTGGCATGCCCGGAGTTGATCTAGAAATTACACAACACACCATACCGTTGCATCCAGACGTAAAACCAAAAAAGCAGAAGTTGAGAAAAATGAACCCAGAAGTAGTCCTTAAAGTAAAGGAGGAGATTGAAAAGCTGCACCGGGTAGGTTTCATCAAGGTAGTAAGATATCCTGAATGGTTAGCTAATGTCGTCCCAGTAAAGAAGAAAAACGGGGAAGTTCGGGTGTGCATTGATTTTCGAAATCTTAATGAAGCCAGTCCAAAAGATGATTTTCCTTTACCCCATATTGATATACTGGTTGACAACATGGCTCAACATGCTTTCCTTTCATTCATGGATGGATTCTCAGGGTATAACCAAATTCGGATGGCAGAGCAGGATCAAGAGAAAACCTCTTTCATTACACCATGGGGAACATACTGCTGGGTGGTCATGCCTTTTGGCTTGAAGAATGCTGGTGCAACCTACCAACGTGCAGCTACCACTCTGCTACATGATATGATTCATCAAGAAGTTGAAGTGTATGTTGATGACATGATTGTTAAGGCCAAAGATAGAAAAGATCACATAAGTAACCTTCGTAAATTCTTTGAGCGTATAAGAAGATACAATTTAAAACTAAATCCCGAAAAGTGTACTTGTCAAGAAGTTGAAGTGTATGTTGATGACATGATTGTTAAAAGATAGAAAAGATCACATAAGTAACCTTTGGAAATTCTTTGAGCGTATAAGAAGATACAATTTAAAACTAAATCCCGAAAAGTGTACTTTTGGTGTATCTGGGGGAAAGTTGTTAGGTTTCATGATTACCAAAAGAGGAATTGAGGCAGATCTAGAAAAGATTAAAGTAATATCAGACATGCCTCCTCCAAAAACCGAGAAAGAGATCAGAAGTTTCCTAGGCAAAGTTCAATTCATCAGCCGTTTTATATCTCAACTAACACTCACATGTGAGCCAATCTTTAAACTGTTGAAAAAAGGACCGCCTAAAGTATGGAATGAACAATGCCAACAAGCATTTGAAACCATCAAGAAATATTTGTAGAACCCGCCGATATTGGTTCCTCCTCGGCATGGGACACCTCTGATCTTATATTTAACAGCACATGAATTTTCAATGGGTGATATGCTAGCACAGAATCAAGGAGAACCGAAGAAAGAAAAGGTTATCTATTACCTTAGTAAGAAATGGGTGGAATCTGAAACCCGTTACTCCAGTATCGACAAAACTTGTGCCGCATTGGAGTGGGCAACTAAGAGACTCTGACATTACCTTTTGGGAAATGAAATTCATATTGTAACTCGAATGAATATCATCAAGTATCTATTAGAGAAACCAGTATTAGACGGAAGACTTTCCAAATGGCCTCTCCTCTTTTCAGAGTTTGATATAAAATTCCACCTTCAAAAGACAGTGAAAGGGAGCATCATCGTCGAACAACTAGCAGCATGTCCAGTGGATAACACAGAGTTTCAAGATGACGATCTTCTAGATGAATCTATCATAGAGATGTCCAAGTGTGTTTGGAAGATGTATTCTTGATGGGGCAGTGAATACATCTTCCAAACACACTTGGACATCTCCATGATAGATTAATTTGGAAGATCGTCGTCTTGAAACTCTGTGTCATCCACTGGACATGCTGCTAGTTGTTCGACGATCACGCTCTCTTTCACTACCTTTTGAAGGTGGAATTTTATATCAAACTCTGAAAGGAGGAGAGACCATTTGGAAAGTCTTCTGTCTAATGCTGGTTTCTCCAACAGATACTTGATGGGATCCATTCGAGTTACAAGATGAATTCATTTCCCAAAAGGTAATGTCGGAGTCTCTTAGTTGCCCCACTAATGCGGCACAAGTTTTGTCGATACTGGAGTAACGGGTTTCAGATTCCACCCATTCTTGCTGAGGTAATAGATGGCCTTTTCTTTCTTCGGTTGTCCTTGATTCTGTGCTAGCATAGCACCCATTGAAAATTCATGTGTTGCTAAATATAAGATCAGAGGTGTCCCATGCCGAGGAGGAACCAATATCGGCGGGTTCTGCAAATATTTCTTGATGGTCTCAAATGCTTGTTGGCATTATTCATTCCATACTTTAGGTTGTCCTTTATTCAACAGTTTAAAGATTGGCTCAAATGTGAGTGTTAGTTGAGATATAAAACGGCTGTTGAATTGAACTTTGCCTAGGAAACTTCTGATCTCTTTCTCGGTTTTTGGAGGAGGCATGTCTGATATTGCTTTAATCTTTTCTGGATCTGCCTCAATGCCTCTTTTGGTAATCATGAAACCTAACAACTTTCCCCCAGATTCACCAAAAGTACACTTTTCAGGATTTAGTTTTAAATTGTATCTTCTTATACGTTCAAAGAATTTCCGAAGGTTACTTATGTGATCTTTTCTATAAAAACTATAAAAAAATAAAATAAAATGACACCAAAACAATTAAATTGAGCATACTCCTAAATATAAGACTCAACTAATAGAAATAAAATAGAATAAATAAAAACTATGAAAAATAAAATAAAATAAAATGACACCAAAACAATTAAATTGAACGTACTCCTAAATAATAGGGTCACCTAATATATAGAATAAGTAAAAAACTGTGAAAGGAAAAATAAAATAACATAAAAATAAATTAATTAAGTGTTCTTTTTTTTTGTTTCCCGCAAACATGAAAATGATAATAATAAATGGGGAATAGTAGATAAAAAGGAAATGAAATGATAAAATAGACTAAAACAACCAACACTACAATCTTACAAAAAAACTAAACAATAAATTAAACTACAAAAAGTGTAACCCTTGATAGAAATCCTCGATAAATAGAAATTTAAATAATAAACTAAGCCAAAATAACCAACGCTATAATCTAATGAAGATAAAGAAAGTCATAATTAAAAATAACTAAATGCAAAAAAGTGTAATTTTTGTGCCTTGAACCTGTGACCTCTAGTCTAAAATTAATTACAACTACCATCTAACTACAAAAGCTTGTATGCACCAATAAATGAAAATGTGGTGAAGTATTCGGTGTCTACAAATGCCACCCATTGACTGAATTTGATGCAATCAATGGAAAGTCAAAGTACGATGACACCGTAATAATTAACGAAGCTTAGCAGTGTCAAATAAATAAGAATGTGGTAAAATATTTGGTGTCTACAAATGCCACCCATTGATTGAGTTTGATGCAATCAAAGGAAAGTCAATGTATGATGACACCGTAATATTTAACCAAGCTTAGCAGCGTCAAATAAATGAGAATGTGGTAAAATATTCAGTGTCTACATTATCTATCATGGGTATCTCCCCCATTCTATTCACGGATGTTATCTCCGTTCTATTCATAGGTATCTCCCCTGTTATGTTTACGGGTATCTTCCCCATTCTATTTGTATGCATTGAGCACTAGTGCCCTACCTCTGTTTGAATGTTGTTCTGCTTCCGTCTGTTTTGCTTGTTTCCGAGTTCTGAAAGAATGTTGTGTGCTTTTTGTCTTTTGAGCACCTATATTTTGTAAATGATCAGCTTTCATTTGCTCTGCCTGTATTTGGTTTCAGATGGACTGCTGTGTGCTTTCCGTCTTTTGACAACTTTCGATTTTAGCTAAACTTCTAATTTCGTTAAGCTTCATATTTTGAGCTTCTGCTCTTGGTTAAACTTCTGAAGTTGTTGTGCTTCTGATTCTATTAAGCTTTCATTTTTAGTTTGCCTTCCGCTGTTATGTAGTTGTTTTGCCATCGCTTAGCCCCTTTTATTATAGACTTCATTCTGTTGGAAAGACTTCCGCTTTGTCTCTGATTTTGCCTTGGCTAAGTGCTTCCGTATATGTATATATATATATGTATGTATTTTCAGTATCTGTTTTGAGCATGCTCAGCTGATAAAGTTTATCACCTGCTGAGCTATAGTTATGCTCACCCCTCTTTCCGTTTGATTTGCAGGTTTCGCTTCTATTTGGAGTTTCAGCTTCTGCTTCTAGTTTTGGCTTTCGGATTTTGTATTGAGTTTGTTTGGCTTGAGGCCCTTTTGTATTTTCTGGCTTCCGCTTTTGTAAGATGTGTAAACATTTGTAATCTGCTACTTGTTAATATAACAGAATTTGTTCAGTTTTGGGGATTCGCTAGTGTAGCCTTACGTGTCTTAGGTAATAAGCGTGTGGTGTGTAACAGTCTCTCAACCAAGGTGGTTTTGGGGTCATTACATTTAGTGGTGTCAGAGCCAGGTTTGGCTTTCGTTGGGCTTTATCGGGTGTCTGCATGTCTACGCTTTTGTATCTTTGCCTACTATCTGCTATGTGTTGACTATTGTGTGATTTGTCTACTATCTGGTATCTGTTATGTGTGTGTGTGCTCTATGGTTGTCAGGCATCAGAGTAGCACAACGGAAGTGAAGTGCTTGTTTGCATGTGCTTGTGTGTTCTAAGAGTGAGTCTGAGGGAGTCGGGTCATTTGGGAAAGGATGACCAAATGTGAATTCTGGTTAGTCCGAGTTATGTGCTTCAGTTGTGAGCTTGTGTTGTATGTTATGTGTTGTGTTCTGATGTGAGTTCGTGAGAGTGTTGGTCCTTGGGATAGGACATCTTCTGAGTGTGGAGTGTTCTTCCTATGCCTTAGGCTGAGCCTGTAGGAATCTCTGCCATGTTCCATGTCAGTCAGTCAACAGTGAGTTTGAGTGTTGTTCCTGTGCCTTCAGGCTTAGTTTTCAGTAATCCTTTGCTTCGTCTCTTTAGTCAGTGGGTCAGTTAACAAGTTCTGAGTGTTAGCTCTAAGATGTGTGAGCTTCTGAGATGTGTGAGTGTTTCCATCTGTGCTTTAGGGTTACATGTTAGGAATCTTCTGCTTGTTCTTCAGTCAGTCAATCAGCGGTGAGTTTTGAGTGTTAGCTCCTTGTGAGTGTTCGTAGTATTCTGGCACTGGAAGTACATTTGTTCATATTCTGGGTTTCGTCAAATTTCGAAGACAAAATTCTTTTTAAGAGGGATATATTGTTATGCCCCAGATTTTTTTATTTCCTTTATTCTCTTTCTGATTCGCAAAGGGAGTTTGTATTAATTTTTTGATCTTATATTAGTATGTTTATGACATTCTTCTATTGTTATTGACTTAGCTTGGAGAAGGAGGGCTAAAGATGTCCATTTTGTTTATGGAGTTAGGAAATTTATTTCTTTTCCTATTATTCCTGACTCTTCTTTTCCCCTTCCTCATTTTAATTCACGTTTATTTCCTTCTCTCTTTCCTGACAATATCTGATGACAGTTTCTCGCTCCCTCAAACCTCCGCTCTACAAACCTTCATCTCCCTTTGCTTCTCCCTCCCTCATCTCCTCTTCTCTGTTAATCTATTGTTCTAGTGCTCTGGTGTTGGTGGTTCGATTGTTCGAGTCTGTAGATCTCTGGTTGGTGATTCCGAGTCTGGTTGCCGTTCTCCGTTCAAGTTCCTTCACCCTTCTTTCTGGTTTTAGTGTTCCTTTGATTATTCATGTGTTCATGGTTCGAGTGGTGATTCGAGGAGAGCATTGTGTGGAGTTGTAGATCTGTGATTTGCTTTGGATGTGAGGTAGGTGGTAGATGAATTTGGTTGCGTAATTCACCCACGGGGGTTTCTGTTCTATATTTGTTGACTGATTTGTCTATGAGTTATGGTGAATTTGATGTGGATTTGGAATTGTGTTTTTCTTCGTTAAAACCCTGTGGGATTGTGTTCGTTTTACGTATTTTGATATGTAAGTTTAGTGCTTTGACAATGGTGAATCTGCCTCTGCAATTTTCTTCTGGTTTGACTTCGTTTTCTGAAATTTTCGTCATATGCAGACGTGTCGGACGCCTCTGTTTTCCTATGTTTTGTGAGATGTCCGGACTTCCATCTGCACTTGTAAGTCCGGACGGGGTGCGAGGATGAATGTCGGGTTTGCAGTTCGACTTGTGTATGAACTTGCAATCCTGTACATAAGTTCGAACACGTGTATTTCACTTTTCAGACTCTGTCTGGACCATAGGGTCGGGCAAAAGTCCGGACGCCCTTCTTTGCTTTCAAAATGGACTTGCATCCGGACTTGTGCCCACCTGGCGTATGTCCGGACTTGTAAACAAATTACATTTTTGCAGCCTGGCGGTCATTACAACTACATTTTTGCAAAAGTCCATAAAATACCACTATGTCATTGACCAGAAGAAAAAAAGACAAAAATACCCCTACTAATAAACAAAGTACTTTTAGAGCTCACAATATGAATTGTTAAAAAGTTCACTAAAATTCACAAAAATTCAAAATACTATAAAACATATGAAAAATTTATGAAATTCCACTATATTTTTAGCAAATTCATTAAATGGCCCTAAAAAAGAAAATCATAAAATGCCACTACAAGTTTTCAAAGGTCCGTGAAATGCCACTATGTCATTGACCAGAAGGAAAAAATACAACAATACCCCTACTAGTAAACAAAGTACTTTAAAGTTCACAATATGTTCCTAAGTGTTAAAAATTACACTAAAATTCATAAAAAAAATTCAAAATACTCTAAACTACTATAAAAAATATTTAAAATATTATAAAAAAATTACAAAGTATAATAAAAAATAAATTAAAATATGACTAAATATTGAAAAAAGAAAATATTTCTTAGATTTTTTAAATTGTTTAGTATTATAAAAAAGAGTATAGTGCTTTAAACACATAATTTATATCAATTTTTCTACCAATTAGGTACCATCATTTATACCATTTAAATACCATAATTTTATACCTTACATATTTAGATTATTTTTCCTACCAATTTAAATTATTTATTCAAAATCAATTATTTGATATTTTTAACTAATATTAGAAAATTTAGTTTTTAAAATCTATATTCTATTTAGAGATCTAGAGATCTCCACCATCTTCTCCACCATTTTTACTATTCACAGCTCGTAAGCTTTTCCTTGATTTCTCTCCCTTAAACTCATTTTTCGGCTTGAGTAATTCATTAAAGCGTAATATGTTGAAACCTTGAGTTTGAGCCACTTATTGTTGGTTTTGGTGGAAGTTGAACTTTGAGGTATACCTATGGTTTTCTAAGTCCGAAAATGGACTTAAAAATGGGGTTTTTATGTTCTTAAGTCTATTTAGTAAGTTTAAAGCTTAAATAACATTAATGGAGTATAAAGAAAGATTTAAAAGTGAGATGAGGGCATAAGGTGACTTAGTGCCGATTTTGGATGAAAGAGGGGTGGATCATGCAAACTGATTGTACTCATGCATTTTGGTCCTGCTCTCTCTCATGGGTTTCAAAATGCTATTCTTCAACCTTTCTTAACTGTAATTTAATTATGTTGGTTAATTGTCCCTTGCGCATTGATTTGGTTTGGAAATTTATTTGAGACTAGCATTACTTGACCCTTGCACTTGGATAGGAACATGAATTGAGTGATAGTTGCCCGAATGCTATTACTATTTAGACAAATCATTCATTGGTCGGATGGTCCTTATTAATTCTTCATCTTTGAGGGAAATGATATAAACCCTTCTAGGTATGATCCCATATGACTCACAACTTCACCTCGTTGATACTACACTTTGGTTTGAGTCATAACTAAGATGATGAATTAATCTCAGTAGCAGCCCCAATACTTGATTTATCTCATAATTAATAGCATTCATTGGCAGCTTGAAACTCATTTTTATGTTCTAGGTTGGGGTGTGGGAGATGATTAGATTGCCCCTTTTCCTTCCATGAGAGGGGACGTATGATCTCATTGCACACATCCCAACCCCCTTTTCATTTCATTACTAACTTATCTCGTGTTTCATTGTCTGTGTTATGTGCCATGTACATTGTGGATAGAGGAACTGGAAAGCGCTAGGACTAGGAAAGCAGAGCTCTGGTTAGGACTGCTTCAGTCTTCAGAAAACAGTTGGTGTATCTCTTCGGGTCCCTATCAGCTCGAGTAAGGCGGCGTCAATGTGACTCCCCATAGTAGCTCACCTCTAATGAACATTTTATATTGGCGCTAATCATGGCTTGTAATCATTTGGCCATTGTAATCTCTGATGTAATTTGTTTTATGCTATCATAATATCATTTCATTATACGTTTTTTAGAATCTTTTTTAGTAATCGGGCATGTGCTATTTTGTATGTATGTCGATATTTTTCATAACTTTTGTTTAAGTTTGATTTACAGTTAGCTAAACAAGGCTAGTACAGGTGGCCATAGAATAGCTTTTAGATTTACCCACTTATTTTTGGACGCATCGAGTCGAGTTTAGAAAAGCTTCTAGGATTAGGGGTGTTTCTTACCCAAACGGCCCGTAGAGTCTGGTCGGTGGAAATACCCCTTTCTTTATAATATTTTCCAAATCATCCCTAATTGTTAAGATCTAAGACTAAAGAAAATCCATATTTCAATTTCAAAACAACTACTCTCATACACCAACATCATACACTTTTCAAAATCAATCCCTCTCATACTCTAGCATTCAAACACTCTTCACTTACCCTACAACTCTGAAATTCCCAAAAAAGACTGAAAAGCTCTCAAATGATTCAACTTCCATGATCATATTTAGACTCACAAATAACAATCGAAAACCGCCTTGAAACCAGCAAGCGCTCTTGACGTGTCCCCGACGTGTCGTGGACGTATCGTGGACTTAAATGAAACTTTGATAGTTAGGAAAGACATGAGATAAACTTAAACTGGAAACTCCAATTCGATTGAGAATTAACACACACAAAATTCACTCAATCTCTCTCGCCCTACACACGGACTCCAGGGACAGTTTTGACTTTATCCTTAAAGTCCTTAACCCTCACCTGACTATCGGTCTACGATTCACCGACCGCTCCCCGACCTGTCGGTCTATCAAATACCCAAAGTATTGACACTCAAACCCAGTCCTCTCTAGCTCACCAACTCTCTAGCACTTACACACACTCTAGTCTGACTCTCACTTGCTCAGATTGTATCTCCTCTTTTTTTTTATCTCACAAGCTTGAATTACATAGGACATAAATGCTCGTATATATACACGTTAGTTAAGGTGTAACTAACGGCCTATGAATATGTAGACTCTAGAAGTAGATTACTTCTTCTTCTCTTATTATAATTGTCGCACTCTACTGTAGATTATCTTCCAACTTGATCTAGAGCCATCAGCACACGTGTTGCCTTGTGATTGGGAAAGTTGGTGGCGTGTCTCCCAAGTGATCGGTCACCACTTGCACACTTCAACTTGTCTGACCTAGTCTGGTTCATTAATGCTCATAAATGCCCTCTTCTGAATTTATTACGGCTATGTAATGATGTTCATTAATAGCCTTTGCTTATCTTGTTGTCTTGTACATTAATTAGCTACTCCTTTTGTCGTGAGCTAGTTGCTTGTGTAGGTGTGACACATATGAGTGAGTTTGTCGATGTTGCTAAATCATTTCCATCCTTGTTTAATGTCTGATGTATGAGATATGTGATAGTGTGGTTCTTGACTACTTGTGTGTTACTAGAAGTTCTCCAAAGCTCTCGTAGACAGGTGCCCGACTAGTTGAGCACATGTCGTGTACTGAGTGTGTTTGCAACCTTGCGTGCTAAGCCACTCTTGACTTAAGTGCACTTGCAACCTTGCATGCTAAGCCACTTATTCACCTGTTTATCTTAATGATAAGCTTGACAAACATGTTAGATAAGCACCACAGGTTTGCTATCATCAAAACTAAAGGTCCTTGACTTAACAATTTCCCCCTTTTTGATGATGGCAACCGATACAAAATAATATGTACTTTGACAACTCAAAGATTCAAAATTTTGAGAGGTATTCCCCCTAAGAATAATTCCCCCTGAGTTTGTTAAGGGTTTAAAGTAAGGAAAATTTCAACAAAGTGACAACTTTTATGTTATACTATAACCATAGTGGAAAGTTTGCATTAAGATAATACATAATACAAGGAAGATAGACATAGTTTCACAAGTACTTATTCTTTCTTTCCCCCTTTGCCATACAACAAAAATAGGGTGCAACTACACGACTTTAGGTATTGTAAGGGCCATAACATTCCATAGAGTACAAACTACAAGTATGATCACGATAATCTAGATAGAGTGACGTGTCTGGAGATCCCATTCAATATCATCTAGGCCAAAGGGTTCATCCTCCGAAAAAGAAACCCTTTATCCAAGATTTTTTAGTTGTAGTAGATTCGATCAAGGGTGATTCGGCTGTGGTGGAAAGGTCTGACTCCTCAAAATCTACTGTGAACTCCATGTAGTGAGGATTCCTAGTATGAGAGGGAATGACACTTGAGGTTCTAGACCAAGCTGTGAATGAGTAGGAGTTGGGTAGGACATAGCTTTGAGCGACGTATTTCTTTGGATGTTTTGTGAACATGAGTTTGCGAATTATGGAATGAATGATTTTCTCATTTGAGTTGTAGGAGCTTTGTGGAGTTTATGCCAATTTGTGAGAAGTGAAATGACGATCGTGAGTGATCAGTGAACTTTGCGAGTATTTGTAGACAGTTTTAGTATATACTCGATGACAGCTCTATGAGTGGTAATAAATGAGGTGCTACGTCTTGTGGGCTATGTTTGTAGGCTTTTTAGGTGTCAAGTTTGGAGATTGGATTAGTGGAATGGATGAGATAAATATCTCTAATCATCTTGTAATTTTTAATCAAGGAAGAAGCAGCCAATACAATAAATTATTTCGTAACCAATGATAATCATTCAAATCGACAAGAAACAGTTGCATCTTCATTTATATCAAAAGATTTTCTGAGAAATAGATAGTCAATGGCAGCAAAAATATTCAAAGGAAAAAAAGGAAAATCTAACTTAGAACTAGATTTTCTCACGGTTATCACTCAAGTCTCTAAGAGACGAAGAACGCTCAGGCTATGTGGGAATCTATAAAATCTATTGCTCCTTGAACCATGTGATGAACACTTGGTTCTCTAGAGACGGCCTGCACAGTAGTGAGAGTAACTCTCACACTCTTTAGAACCTCCATAGCTGAAGTATTTAGACTGGTCCCTGTTTTCTTGTAGCGCCTTAGTTACCACTTCCCCATGTACTATACCTTGGTTCACGAATCGAATTTCTTCTAAGGTAATCAATATCATTGCATGTAGATCGATTTTCTCCTAGGTCTTGAGGGCATATAGTAGTCTTACATCCCTTGCATTTATAATGTGAGTGCGTAGATTCCTTGGAGTGACGTTGTGGGTGAGTAGACTAAAGAGCACCCTGTCGGAGATGGACATCTCTATGAAGTTGAAGTTCTTCATTGTAGCCACATTGTTGAGTAGCTGGACCATTTTTCCTCCTTAGTGTCCCAAATCATTCCAAGTGATTTCTTTTGGAACCACTAGTCCTTCTGGTTCCTAACTAAAAGTCTTGCGGATCCAAGACTTGGTGATATAGATGGTGACGCCTTGGACTGTGGAGATGAGATAGTCGTCGTTGGCGTCGCTTTGGAGCGGTCGAAGATACGTCATATGCTCTTTGAGCAGCTCAGTGTAGACGGGAATGGGCTCCTAAAAGAAGTCCATGCATCCTTGGAATTCCTAGAGCTCCTGAATCTTTGAGCTTCTTCAGATGCTTGAGAGCTTGAGGTGACTGTGGCTTCGCAGCGTCCTTCTTGGCTTGGAAGAGCTCTTCCAGCACTTGACCATGTGGTGAGAGTACCAACCTTTGCTTCCCTTTAGCCTTTTTGGATTGTTGTCGTTGCTCGGCTGTAGGTATGATTGGTGAGGACTCTGTGTCACTAGCACCTTCATGACTAGATTGTTAAGGTGTCAGCAACTGGTCTTCGACTGGTATTGTGGGTTGAACGTTTGGTTCCACTTCTTCTTTGGAGTCTTGGGCATTCATACCTTCATCGTGACCTTTTTCTTCTAATGTATCCTTTTTCTATGACTTGTCGTCACTTTGTACTTCCTTCTCTATCTGTTGAACAACAGCCTCGATGACTGGAGGGAGTGATGTCCTCGTCATCGATAAACAGTAACCTGTGAGTCACCCTTTCAGGTGTAGAGTGGGCCTTTTGAGGAGTTTCTTGCTGGGCTTTGGTGTGTTTGGAGGCATGAGTTATGCGAGTTATGCGACTCGTTATAGTAGTAGAAAGATCATGATCCTTTGGGATTTTTGGCCTTTGAGTGTTTGGTGGTGATTTTTGGTGAAGGATCGGGAGAAGATATTTCTAGTTCTTTGGTTGGGGTTGGAGTGTGAAGTATTTTTGGTTTGAGAACTTGGGCCTGAATAAGACGGTGGAGCTTCGGTAGGTAGATGCTTATATAGTGTACCTCTTCTTGTTGCAGTTCGCCTTCGTCTGTCACCCTTCGCACAAGTTGATCTTCTAGTTCTTGAGACAGGCGAGGGAGTGGCGATTCTATGTGTGATTCTGTTGGTCGCATGTCGGCCACTTGCACTGATGAAGCTTCCTTGAGGACAGCTTTCTTCTTTGAGCGGAGAGTGGATTTTAGTGTCATGGTTGATCGAAGGATTTTCTGGAGTTTTAGAACTTTTTGGTAGAGAATTCTTAGAGTTTCTGTGAGGCAAGGGATTTTTCACACTAGAGCTCTCTAGAGAGTTTGTAAGGAAGAAGAGAAATTGCTTTGAATGCTAAGAGAAATTAGAGAGAGTGAGGGCAATAGTGTGACAAGAGCAAGACTCTCGTCGTCCTTTTCTAGTTCTCGAGTAATGGTCAGCGACCGCTCCTCGTCCGCTCGTTAACATGTCCCAATGGTACTATTCATAACGGGCAGCAGTTGTGACGGTTGTCAACGATCCGTTGAGAATTTTCCCGTTTCTAACCGTTGCACACTCCCTATTATATCCTTACTTTTATGGAAATGCTGACATATCTGTTTCTAGTAGTCGTTTGACATGTTTTGTTCATGCATAACCGTTCCTTGACAACTAAACGACAATATTATAGGTGTTGCTCACATGTCGCTGACCGATCATGGGAAATAAAAGACAGTTTAATTGTGATTAATGAATATCATTCCAAGATCATGATCAATCTTGGTGAATTTTTCTCTACTTAGTGGCTTAGTAAAAATGTCAGCTAGTGGTCTTCAGTAGAAATATACTTTAAACCAACTAATTCCTTTTCACAACAATCTCGAAGAAAGTGATGTCTAATGTCGATATGCTTGGTACGAGAATGATGTACTGGATTTTTGGAAATAGAAATGGCACTTATATTATCACACATGATAGGTAACGTACCTGTTTTGACACCGTAGTCACCTATTGTGTTTGAGCATAAGAGTGAGACAACAGATGCTTGCAACTATGTATTCAGATTCAGTCGTTGAGATTGCAACACATTGTTGTTTCTCTGATCCCCATGCGATCAAACATGACCCAACAAAGAATGTTGTTCCTGAGATGCTCTTTCTATCAGTGATAGATCCTCCATAATCTATATCTGAAAAAATCCTACAATGTCACAGTTAGTGAATTTAAGATAAAAGAGACCAAGATTCAAGGTTCCTTTTACGTAACGTAGATTCTTTTCACAGCTGTGCAGTGACTTTCTCTTGGATCAGCTTGAAACCTAGCACATAAGCAAACACTATACATAATGTCAGGTCTACTAGCAGTTAAATATAGTGAATAACTAATCATCTCCCAGTATGATCACTGGTCGACCGGTCGGTCACCAGTTATGATGCCCATTTTTGTTGCCAACTGCATTGGTGTGTCAAACTTTTTATACTCCTCCATTCCAAATTCTTAGCAAATCCTTTATGTACTTCTCTTGGGATATGATAGTCCCTTTGACATTTTGCTTGACTGAAGTCCTAGAAAGAACTTCATCTCCGAGATCACTCATCTCAAATTCTTTTCATCAAAGCTTCAAAACTTCTGGAAAATTCTCATCAGAGGCTCCATGTGAATTATATCATCGACATATACTTGCACGATTAGAAATCCCTTTTGTTGTTGTAGACAACAAGGTTTTATCCACCTTTCTCTCTTGAATTGGTTTCTAAAAGATAGGAGGACAAGACGGTGTTGATGTATTTGATCGGCAAACTCAGCTTCAGACTGATGAGCGTGAAGAAGAAATAAAGAAATCCACGCGCCAGTCCATAACCGAGGAAATAATCTAAGCAGAAGAATATCTTAAACGGCTTTTTATCTATCTATTAAAGATAAATAATATCTATGATTTATGAGTTGTAATTAATGGTATCGGAATCTATATATGGGATTGTAACTCTAGGGTTACGAGAGGTTTTGGGGAGAAAGCATTAGAGAGAGTGTGAAACAAAAGAAAAGCGCCGCATAAGTTGAGTGAGAGATGTTTACATGAGAAAGATTAGTAGTACTGAAACATAATTCGTACTGAGAAGCATATTTTCCGTGTGAGGTGTTAAGAGAGGATTGTTCTCTTAACGTGTTGAGAGTTTAGATCTCGTGTATAGGTAGTGTGGTGAACATACTACGTGCCAATCTTGTATCGAGTTTGATACGTGTTCTGAGTGATAATCTGAGTTACAGTGTTCGTTTATCATCATCGTATTCTGTCTGTTCTAGTCTCACGCTCAGTAGGATTCTTCAATTGGTATCAGAGCAAGGTTACCCTAAATTCAGAGAAAAATCTCTCAGGGTAGGTCGAGATGAATACCTACAGTGTCAAGCCACCTAAGTTGACCAAGTTCAACTATACAAGCTGGTGTGAACAGATGGAGGATCAACTTATTTCAATTGATCTTCAACTTTGGGATGTGGTGACTGAAGGAGACTAAAACCGAAATATGTTGAAGAAGGAGTTACCAAGGATAAGCCAAAGTCTAGCTGGGGGGAGAATGATAACAAATTGATAAGTAAGAATCGACAAGCAAGGAGAGTTATAATGTCTTCCCTGTCAGACTCGGACCAACAGAAAGTTTTAGGTTTGCGCACCGCAAAAGAGGTTTGGGAATTCCTTAAGACGGCTTACGCGGGGACAGATTCAGTCAAGAAAGCAAAGGGAAAACAACTCAAGAGGCAGCTTGATAATTTTAAGATGGAAGAGGGAGAAACAATTACGGAGGCAATAGAAAAATTTGATAAAATTTTATGTGAACTTAAGACGGTCGGTGTAACTCTGGATAATGCTCAAATAAACGAGAGGTTTTGGATAGTTTGTGCAAAGAATGGTTGAACTACACCACCGTTTTAGAGTCTACGAAGGATCTATCAAAATTGTCCTTTGAAGAACTGGGGTCTGAACTAACAGTGTACGAAGGCAAGATGAAAGGTGGACTAGTTGGACTCGGTGTTAGTAAGGATCTGGCACTAAAGGCGAAGAAGATATCAAGCGATAAAGAAGATGATGATGCTAACGAGGATGAAGAGATTACTATGATAGCTAACGGAATTAGGAAGATCTTCGGCGGAAGAAGAGGGTCTGGGTCCAGAACTGACAGATTCAAGTATAAGAAGGAACAAATTATTTGTTTCCGGTGTAACAAGCCTGGACATGTGGTGAAGGACTGTATGTTAAAGACAAAGGATGAATTTCGTGACAAAATCAAAAAATTCACAGAGGCAGCAGCTGCAGCGTGGGGACAAGAAGAGTCAGATGAAGACTCAGAGACAGAAGAGGTAGCACAAGTATGCATGACTGCGGTGGTTGAAGATGATGAAAGGTCAGCGTACAATCAGATAGGAACTTCTGCATGATGGCTAAAGATGGATGGCAAGAGATCCTAGAAGCAGACGAGGTAAGTCCTGAACTCATAGAAAGTGCATTCAATACCTTGTCAAAGAAAGAAATGTTTAGCTTGTTAACAACTGCTGTGGCTAAGATTAAACTGCTTGAATCTAGACTGTCAAACCTAGATATTCCTATAGAGTCTGCTAATGAATCTCAGGATAAAGAAAAATCTACTATTAAGTTTGTCAAACCGATAAAAGAGAGAGTTGCTTGTTTACCTGCTTGGGTTCAATCTGAATTTGAAACGTTACAAGAGAGGCATGAGAACTTAAGAAAGCAAAATGAGATGTTAGAGGATAACTTGTCCAAGGTTAGGAGAGAAAAAGAACTAGCAACACCACGGAATCCCGTTTGGTACACTGGAAAAGCAGATTTAACTCAGATGCTAACCGGGAAGAAGAAGAGTGTTACACCTGTTTATACTCCAGTAAAAAAAGTCTTTTATGAAAGATCTCTTAAGTCAAGATTTTTGTGTCAATATTGCCACAAACCCGGTCATAGTGTTGGTTTTGTAGGGATTTATACTATAGAAAATCTTTTGTTGACAATACACGTCAGTCTAGAGCTAGTAATAACAACTATCATTCGCAGTTTAGGTGTAAAACAGGATCTAGGCTAGTATGGGTACCTAAAGCTAAACAGTAATTGGGTGTGTTTAGGCACTGGCTACCTCGTTATGTGAGAACTGGTGGCTGATGGACAGTGGGTGCTCACGACACATGAGTGGAGATAGGAAGAAGTTCAATTCCTTAGAAGAACATCGAGGAGGAAAAGTTACATTTGGGAACAATGGCAAAGGGAGAATAATAGGAGTAGGGTCGATTGGCAAAGAGAATTGTATTGATCAAGTCAGTTTGGTGGAAGGTCTCAGTCATGATCTGTTAAGCGTGTCACAAGTGTGCGACAAAGGTCCCTCGGAGGTTATCTTTGATTCTAATGGATTTCAAATTCGTAACAAGGCTACACAGGAGGTACTGTTACAAGGGTGTAGAGTAAGGAAATCTTTACATGGTAGATGTGAACGACCAGGAAGACTTAACTTGTCTTACAGCTAAAGATGATGAAGAAGTTTTGTGGCATCGGAGGTTAGGACATGCTCATTACAGGTTGATTAACAGATTGAGACTAAAGGAGTTAGTCAATGGGTTACCACAAAGAAGGATAAGTCATGATGTTATCTGTGCTGATTGTGCCCTGAACAAACAAACACGGGTTTCGCACTCTTCGACTCATGCGGTCAATAGCACCAAGACTCTAGAGTTGATTCATATGGATTTAATGGGACCAATGAGGATTCAGAGCAGGTCTGGTAAGAGATATATACTGGTGGTCGTTGATGATTACTCAAGGTACACATGGGTGGTTCTACTTCATAGTAAGGATCATACATATTCTGAGATTATTAGTCTGTTTGCTAAGATTCAGACTCAAACGGAGAATAAGGTCAAGACTATTAGGACTGATCAGGGGACGGAATTCATAAACCAGAAGATGTCCCAGTTCTGTACTGACAACGGAATCACACATACCTATTCCGCAGCCAGAACTCCTCAGCAAAATGGAGTGGTGGAACGTAAAAATAGGACTCTCCAAGAAATGGCTCGTACGATGCTAAATGGTAGTGGGCTTGCACCAAGTTTTTGGGGGGAGGCGATAAATACGGCATGTTATATTCTCAATCGAGCCTTGATTCGGCCAATTCTAGTCAAGACTCCCTATGAACTGTACAAAGGGCGCAAACCATCTATATCACATTTCAGAGTGTTTGGGTGCTCGTGTTATATCCTCAATCATGGAAAGACTCAACTTGGGAAGTTTGATAAAAGAAGTGATGAAGGAGTATTTCTCGGCTATGCAATGAGCAGTAAAGCTTATAGGGTTTTTAACAAACGCACCTTGGTTGTTGAAGAGTCTGCAAATGTTACGTTTGACGAGAATAACTTTGGAGGACGTGTCAGTCATCAGGAGATAAAAGATCTCTTTCAGTGTAAGGCCGATGATGTACTCATGGAAAATAATTCCGAAACTGATTCAGAGGTAGAAGTGGTACGAACTCAAGTTCTTCCTTCATCGGTTCCGACCTTAGAAGCCACACCACCAGACACTGTCATCCCACCAGTAGTGAACCAGGAAGCCAGAGTCATGCGTCGTCTGACACCCCGTAACGCCCCGGGTATAGAGATTAACAATATTTTGTCAGACTTGAACTCAGGGGTACAAACCAGGTCGAATGCACAAAACTATTGTGCTTACTTTGGATTTGTATCAACAATAGAGCCAAAAACTGTGAAGGAAGCATTAGAACATGAAAGCTGGATAAATGCAATGCATGAGGAGTTGAATGAGTTTGTACGAAATGAGGTATGGGAACTTGTTGAAAAACCCGAAAATCAGAACATTATAGGAACGAAGTGGGTCTATCGTAATAAACTGGATTCAAATGGTCAGATATCCAGAAACAAAGCTCGACTAGTTGCCAAAGGGTATAACCAACAGGAGGGATTGGATTTTGATGAAACCTATGCTCCCGTTGCACGACTTGAGGCTATTCGATTGCTCATAGCCTTTGCCACTTTACATAGGTTCACACTCTACCAGATGGACGTTAAGTGTGCCTTCCTAAATGGACACCTCAAGGAAGAGGTATATGTTACTCAACCCCCGGGGTTTGAAGATCCTATCCATCCTACTCATGTCTATCGGTTGAAAAAGGCATTATATGGGCTTAAACAAGCACCAAGGGCGTGGTATGAAAGATTGACCACTTTCCTTGTTAGTCAACAGTTTGTACGTGGACATGTTGATCGTACACTGTTTATCAAACAGTGCGGGGTGGATAAGCTTCTGGTTCAGATATATGTCGATGACATTGTCTTCGGTCCACCAGTCCTCAGCTAACAAAGGAGTTTGAGACCGTAATGACTCAAGAGTTCCAAATGAGTAACATGGGTGAGTTAACTTATTTTCTTGGCTTGCAGATTCGACAGACAGCTGATGGCACCTTTGTCAGCCAAACTAAATATACGTTGGAGCTTTTAGCGAAATACAAGTTCAATGAGTGTAAACCAATGTTCACTCCGATGTCAACCACTCTCAGACTGGGACTGGAACCCACTGCAGAATCTACAGATCCTACTATTTATAGGGGGATGATAGGGTCTCTTCTCTATCTTACCGCGAGTCGGCCTGATATTATGCAAAGTGTGTGTTTTTGCGCTCGGTTCCAATCTAATCCCAAAACACCTCATGTCAAAGCGGTCAAACGCATTTTTCGCTACTTACAAGGGACATCATCTCTTGGACTTCTATACACGGCTACTTCGTTGCCTACACTCTCTGGATATACTGATGCAGATTTTGGTGGCTCTCTTACTGATAGGAAGAGTACCACGGGCACAGCTCAATTTTTGGGTTCTAATCTCATTGCTTGGTCTTCTAGGAAACAAGCTTCGGTTGCTCTGTCTACGACTGAAGCTGAGTATGTGGCTGCGGCGGCGTGTTGTGCCCAGATCTTATGGCTTCATCAGCAGCTTGAGGATTATGGTCTTCTTCATTCCTATCCTATCTATTGCGACAATACCAGTGCAATTGAGCTAACCAAAAATCCGGTTCATCACTCACGTTCCAAACACATTGACATCCGTCATCATTTTATTCGTGATCACGTTGAACATGGCCATGTTATTCTCGTTCATTGTCCCACAGAAAAACAGTTGGCCGATATATTCACCAAGCCCTTACCAAGAGAGACTTTTGAGCGACTTCGTTTTGAGATTGGCATGGTAGATACCAAGTGAGAGATAGATCAGATGTTTTTGTTAATTTTCTTTTATTTTGTTCGGTTGTGGGTTTGTTTTATTTTTTTTTTTTACTCTAAACATCTCTGATTGTTACTCATGGATGATAGTATTCTATACCAAGTCTTTTATGGATACAACGTTATGAAGGTTATTAAGATGAGTATGTTATTTACTTCAGCATGTCTTCCGAATATACATTAATTGGATGTATGCATCTTTCTCCTCTTTCGTATAAATCTCCTGAATGTGTCTCACAAGCATCATGTTGGGGTATGCACTAAAACTAAATGCTATAACATCACAGTGGCTTTATAATACAATGGAACAAACAAGGCAAGAGATTCCTCTGCTCACAGCACAAACAACACGTATTTGGCCTCTTTCATTCGATAATTAAGTCTTCAAGGATGCTTCATCATCTAACTTTCTAAGGGTAATTACTCTGGACAAGTTGACCCAAAGTCGCTACATGGATGGAGAGAAAAAGTCAAGGTGTTGTTTACTAAATAACACAAATAATGTCTTTCACAGCTGTGAGTATGAGTCTGTGGTGATGAAAGGTATAATGGAATATGATTATACTTCTCACCTCTTGTAGTTTCAAAGGAAGTTATGATTATGCACAGGCTTATTCACTCAAATTATCCACATGCCCTGCTTGTGGTATGTTCACTGAAGGAATTTTAATATCAGGAGACTGGAGTCATTATTTCCTAATGTATGCTGGGTGATATCTTTGTAGATAAATGTGCTCATCTTCCTAATCTTCTAAAGGTTTTATTCTGAAAGACTCAGTCTAGATCTCTCAACTGTGTTTATTTTCAAACGGAGGAGTTTAGCTTTAATTTTTGAATAAAAAAAAACCCCACACAAATTTTTATTCTATTTCTCTCCCATTCTCAGCATACTTAAAACATCTACTGCTTACTCACTTGGTTACACCTCCCGAAGTCTCTTAAACAGTGCCAACTCTTGCTCTTCTCGAGCTTCGTTCTTGAAAATTTCCCCCCTTCCTTCTTCCTTCAGCCATGGATTCTTTCGAACAACTCATTTATGAGAATGTTGTTCCTCTTGCTACTGAAAAACCGGAGCATTATAGCCAACAAACAATCGTCCCCGATTCCATCTCAAAACCCTCACCCGACGCAAAATCTCCAACTCCAAAAGAAACCACTATTGTCAGCGATGAAGATTCCTCTGCTGTTCCTACTGAGGACGACATTCCTCTGGCTAAAACACGTCGTCGGTTGCGCACACCTGCAAAGAAAGCCGCTCCGGGAGTCGACGATGCTTCCTCGGTGAACCCAAAGCGCAAAGAGGGTGATTCTCCAGTAGTTCAACAGCGATCGTCGAAGAGGCTGAAGTCTGTGCCACGTCGTCCTTTTGCATCCAAGGTCAAGGAGTTTCATCAAGAACGGCCGCAAAACCCAGGTCGTACCTTTCCACAGAAACCCATTTTTAATCGTTCGATGCTTGAATCCGATATTCTTCCTGGAAAATTGGTTGATTGCGATTGGTTAGGCAAGAACTCGCTGGAATCGTTGGTGGAAATTGTTAAATTTCAAGGTTGGGACAAATTATTTAATTCTGAAACCACCTACTACCCAGAGTTACTCTTTCCGTTTGTTCTAAATTTAGAATTCGTTTCACCATACGAGTTTAAGACTGAGGTGGCTGGAATAAAAATGATAATCTCTCCTGCATGGCTTGCTATGATTCTTGATGTCCCTCTCGATGGTTTAGCTGAGTTTAATACTCAGAAGGTGGATGTCGCACCGCACTCTGACGTTGTGCAACACTTTGGCCTGACTCGTGCTAGTTCTAGACTGAAACACTATCCACAGAGAGACCTAGATGTATTACCAAGGTTACTCCATTTTGCTTGCTTATCAGACATTACTCCCACGCTCTGATATGCGTGATAAGGTCACACCCGTGGATTTAGGATTGATGTGGTGCTTAGATAAAAATTCATCTCTCCTTGCCAAGACTCATCATATCTCACTTGCGGTTAATTGTGAATAGCTCCAAGCCCTCCATTCCTTACCCCTTCTGGCTTACAAAGGTTCTTCGTCATTTCAATCTTGTTAAAGATGATGCTTATTTCGTCACTGCTCAACCCACTAACTATCTAGCTGTCGCAACACTCTCCAAGATGGGCTTGGAATTGACATCGTCAGGCTGGCAATTCAAACAAACAGGGCAACATGAGGAGAAGACTGGCCATGCACTTCCCTCCACCGCCTCTCTGATCCAGTCAGTCCTCGACTCAATGATGGCAATGGAGAAGCGCTTACTGGACCGGCTGCAGATTCTGGAGGACAAACTTAATTTCTTGATGTCGGCGGATAACTCAACATCTGAACAATCTGATAAATTTTAGTATTTTTTTCCAGTTGGATTGTATCCTACCCCTCCCCTTCTTGCTCATTACAATATCTGCTATCTTTTGTCTCTTTTTGATGTGGCAAAAGGGGGAAGTGTATTAGGAAGTCTTTAACAAATGGGTTTAAGCACAAACAGTGGTGCAGGTTTATACTTGTGTTGTGCTTACGGCTAGTATATTTGTTTTAAAAATTCTCGAACTGAATCTCCATTACTCTGTCTGTTGATACTTGGTACAAGTGGGTTTATGATGCGAATCACTATGTAGAGATTATGTTCGGTTATTTGTCTCTTTATTCTTTTACTTGCTGTCATATCACATTTAATGCACAAAAGGTTGTGAGTTTTACACTAAGTACAGGGCAAGCAGAAAAAGATGTAAGATTCAGGGGGAATTAATGCAAGAGGTTCAAGACTTCAACAGTTTGCCGCATCAAAAAGGGGGAAATTGTTGATGTATTTTGATCGGCAAACTCAGCTTCAGACTGATGAGCGTGAAGAAGAAATAAAGAAATCCACGCGCCAGTCCATAACCGAGGAAATAATCTAAGCAGGAAGAATATCTTAAACGGTTTTTTGTCTATCTATTAAAGATAAATAATATCTATGATTTATGAGTTGTAATTAATGGTATCGGAATCTATATATGGGATTGTAACTCTAGGGTTACGAGCAGGTTTTTGGGTAGAAAGCATTAGAGAGAGTAGTGAAAACAAAAGGAAAAGGGCCGCATAAGTCTTGAGGGAGAGATGTTTACATGAGAAAGATTAGTTTAGTACTGAAACATCATTCGTACTGAGAAGCATATTTTCCGTGTGAGGTGTTAAGAGAGGATTGTTCTCTTAACGTGTTGAGAGTTTAGATCTCGTGTATAGGTAGTGTGGTGAACATACTACGTGCCAATCTTGTATCGAGTTTGATACGTGTTCTGAGTGATAATCTGAGTTACAGTGTTCGTTTATCATCATCGTATTCTGTCTGTTCTAGTCTCACGCACAGTAGGATTCTTCAGACGGTCATACCATGACCTTGGGGCTTGTTTGAGCCAATAAAGAGCTTTGCCAAGCTTGAGTACCATGTCTTTTCCTTCTTGTGTTTCAAAACCTGGAGGTTGTTCAACGTATACTTCCTCCTTGACATATCCATTTAGGAAGGCACTTTTTATGTCAAGTTGAAAGAGTTTGATTCCCTTGTGTGCAGCAAATGCAATTAGTAGTCGAATGGATTCCATCCTTTCTACTGGAGCAAAGGTTTCTTGGAAATCTATCCCTTCTTGTTGACGATATTCTTGAGCTACTAAACGAGCCTTGTTCCTGACCACTTCTCCCATCTTATTCAGTTTGTTCCTGAAGACCCATTTTGTGCTAAGTACTCCTTGATGAGTAGGTCGAGTGAACTACCCCTAAGGTTTATGAATTAATAAAAGAGTTAAACATAACCTTAAACACATTTATACAACTAAAAGTGTATAAATTATTGGATGGATTAAAGTGTTATAATGTGTATAAACTAATAAAATGACAAAATCCATAAGGAATTTGCAAAACCAGAGCGTTTCAACCTTCACAAATGGGGTATTTTACCCCTAGGAACATGGTTCCGAATGCCTGGAACAATATCCCGCACTCTAGGAACAAACTATGCTCAAAGACAAGTCCAGTTCGGCCCCAGGAACAGGCCGTTCTGGACGTCCGGAACTGCCCCCAGAACCGTTGGACTACACAGCACACTAATTTTATTTTGGCTCTAAAAACTTCGTTACAACTCTGTTTTCAATTCCGTTTATTCCTACACACTCCTCTCTTCATCCTCTATCACATGGAAGGGGAAAATACAGGAAAATAAATTCTTTGGTTAGATGAAAATTAGGAAAACTTGAAGGTGAAACCATGACACTAATAAGAACAAAACCATGGCATAGATAAGAGCCAGACATGGCATAGATACGGAAATAGACAACCTCACCTTTGGATAAATAAAGCTGGACAGAAATCTCTCATGACAGCCATACCTTCCTTTTAAAAATTCAACAAAGTACAAGGAGGAAGCTTCCTCACAAAGACCTATCTTCACTTTTTGACTTTAAAAGTCTATTATCCACACTCTCTCTCCTTCACTCCTCATTTCCACCGTATTCATTCACACTAATTTCTCCATTTTCCTGCAAGTTGAAGCTCTTGAACTCCCTTGGTAGAAAACCAACTCTAAGAGCATAAGGTAAGCTCTTAAGGTGTATAATAGCTCATTCTCTTCCTCTTTTCAAGACCCATTCAATGAAATAACTTCAAACTCATTCCCATCAATATTCCAGTCTGAGTTCATCTTGCATAAAGGGGTGGAAATCGGTTGAAACTAATTTTTGAGGAGGAAGTAAGGCAAAGTCATCTTTTAAGATAAAAATGTGTTCTAAGCTCCTACATTTCTTTCTACTAGTGTTATGGCTGGTTCCCACGAACTAAACCCTCTATAATCTTCATATTTTCATACTATAACCTTGGTGAACTTCAACTCCCTTGGAGGTGGCCGAAATCACTCCAAAAACCCCATTTAAAGAGGTTAAAAGGGTAAGTGTTCTAGCTTATTTTTTGTTGAGTTAATCAGCCACTTTAGCTTGGTTTTACAAAGGGAATAACACCCTTCATTCCACTGGAAAATAGAGATGTGGAACACTTGGGAACAACTTGTGATTATAAGGTAAAAATCTAGGTTTTAAGACCTTAAATCCTTCTTCGGTTTTGAGCTAAACCATAACCTTTCCCTTTCTGTAAAATGCATGTCAAGAGGTGTATAAAAACTCCTCCAAACTGCCGTGAAAGTCCAAGGAGAAAAATCTAAGCTTAAAGCCATTTTCAAGGTAAAAGATGAACTATATCTTAAACCTTGTTCTAATCAGCTTATAAAGTAGTGTTTGGGGTATAAAATCTGACTTAGCATGTTATGTTATGCCAATAGTCACCTAGTGTGAAGAAACAAGGAGTAAAGCTTCAAAAATCCAAGGTATAAACCTTAATGTAACTATTAGCATATTTATTTGTTCAAGAGCTTATGTTATTATTATGGCCAAGAGTGTACTGAACTAAATGATCACTTTTGACCTTATAATGACTAGGAAATGTTATATAAAACTATGGCTAGTCACTTAAAAGATTTAAGTAACATAAATGTCAAATTTAAGACATTATGGGGAAAATTGGTATATATATATATATATATATGGAAGTGAGGCCAAAAACTTTCTGTATAAAATGGGTTATAATGACCTAATGATGTTTATAAAACTATAGTATAAGTTTTGGGTAGGATGGAATAAGGTTTAAACACTTAAATAGCAAGTTTATTAAGTTATGTGGCTAAAATGCAATTTTTATAAAATCTGGGGTATAAACAGTATACAACCAAGTATATTATGTAACTAGGGGTCCTTAGTGACCTAAATATTTGTATAAACTTATGTTAAAAGTTTTGGAATGATTGGTTAGGTTTTAAGGCATTTAAATGACAAAATATAAAGTTTTTGAGGTGTAAAAATGAATTGTGTAAAAATCTGGGTACAAACCATAATTTTGGTACAAATAAGTACTTAGGAACATAAAAGTAAATATTGGTGAATATAGGTGCTAAGTAATATTTTATAAAGTTGGAAATGTGATTTTTAAGGAATTATAAGCCTTATAAATATTTAAAATGAATAAAAGATTCATTAACGGGGTCAAATCATAATTAAGCAAAATATGAGGTGTTTAAACTGTATAAGAGTCGAAATGGTTGCTGTTTGGTAGACTAGAATATTAAAAATGAATTTTATAAGTTAAAATACCTAAATGTAAATTAATAATTAAAATGGGGTAAGTTCATAATTTATGGAAATTAAGGGCAAGGGAGTAACCTAGTGGTCAACCTTGACCAATATTGAGGTTCTACCAGAATAAAATAAAAGGAGAAATTAATTGGTGATTTAATAAAGTATTAAGTTTAAAATGAGATTATAAAACTATTTGGGGTATTTTGTGTAATTTCTGAAAAGTAGGTGTTGGAATATAATATAAATGACCAGTAGGGGTCTGTTTGGAATATGTATGGATTTTGGGATGAGTTTGGTGATTTAATAAATTAAAGGATATAATATAATTTTAAGGTTAAATTGTAACCATTATAAAACTTATGGGGTTAATAAGTAATTAACCAAACTATGGGGTCAAAACCGAGAGTAAAAGGACCTTGGGGGTCTGTTATGAATTTAGGAAAATTATTGGATTGATTTTAGAATTAAATAAAGTAATATGTATAATATAAAGTTCTAGGAATTAAATTGTAAGTTATGAAATAAAAGAGGGCTACAATGTAATTAATAAAAAATTGTGGGTTTAGGTGGTGAAAACTGAACAACAAGGGGGCTATTTTGGAAATGAATAAAAGTTGGTTGAAACCTTAGGTTATAAATTAAATAAGGTTATAAATGTAACAAGTATAACATTTAAGGGTGATTTTATAATTAATGAAAAGTTAAGGGGTAAGGAAGGTGATTACCGAAGATAAAGAGTGTTGCTGGTGCAATTTAGTAAAGAATATTATAGCTTTATAATATAAGGTGTGAAATGAAATAGTGTGACATTATATTAAGGTATGAGAGAATATGTTGTAAGAGAGTTAAGTAATATTAACTATGCCTTATAAATAATCACATAAATTGATGAGTTTAAATTAAAGATTTAGGAAGTATAATATATGTTTAGAAACCTTATGATTTAAGGAACACTATAATGTATAAAATACATTGAATAGTATTAAGATAAATCTTTAGTGAAAGATTGTGAATAGATAACGTAAATAGAATTATAAAATCCTACACATGGAATAACAAAGGGGAGTTAGTATATAAATGAATTTATAATTCATGTAGGATGTTGGGGAGTCAAGAATTATAATATAAGGTTGGGAACCTTACAAGTTAAAAGGAATACCATGATGTATTTATGACATTACATGTAACAACTTATTCAACTAAGACTATAATCTTAGTAAGTAATACGTAAAATTAAAACGTTACAAGTTAACATATCTCACAGAAATGATCGAATATTATTGTTATAAGTTGGAACATAATCCACTTTGAATTATGTAATTATATGGGATGAGTGGAAATGACCATCAGATTTCTATCAGGGAGTTAAGGATGTATTATGAGGTAAGAATTCATTATCACATGTAGTTACTACATAAGAATACAAACTGTTAAATGACCTCAAACCACCGTTTAATAACAGGGAGAAATTAATAAAAATACGGGGTTAAGGGATCGGGGGTATTAGTTCTGTATTAGTATACCACGGTAGTTAGTGTTAGTAGTATTAACGTTATTCGGTATTTGCATGTGTGTAAACCAGTACTTCGAGGACTAGTTGGAGAGCGTGAAACGTCACACTAGCATTTATTTCGGTGAACAGTATGTTAATTGTGTGGTCTGAGCGTCCTGAGGTTTTCCTTGGGTCCAGACGTTGTGTGTTTAATTGTTTAAGAGTGATATCTATGATTTATGCATGTGATCATGTGAATTGTATTACTCGACACCATTGCGTTTTATTTTACGCGAACGTCTATGACTGGAAGTTTACACACCTAAACTCGAACATGACTTAGATGACCTTTAGGTATCATGAGGACCTAATTGACAGTTAAGTATTGTAGTCTTAAACCTAAAGACTTGGTCTTAGGTTAATGGTTAAAGAACTTGGTTATATGATGGTTTGGAGGAGGAAACCCAGTTAGTCTCGACTAACTGGTTGCACAGCGTGATCACTATGAAAGACTACTATCAAGAGTCACTCAAGGAAATCCATACATCCACACTCGATGATGGTAGAGGGCACTACTGTTGGTGCAGGCTTCGGCCGAATTGGACGCCTTCAAGGCAAATGAGAAGTCCAGGACCAAAGGGTCGGCTGGCAAATGGTTCCACTATTTGGGACCCAGGGACTACTGTCCAGTGTTATCAAACACTATCAAGTTATTAAGGTTGTCCTAACATGACACCCGGGGTGGTAATTAATTAAGAGGATTAATGGTTGGTTAAAGTATAATGGGCCTTAAGGCCGAGTAACGAGAACGGTTAGTTGAACACGTATCTCGTTTGGTATTGTTTATTGATCCATTGGATGTTTATGTGGTAATATCGTTGGATGACCTATTGTGTGCTTATTTATGCATATACAGCTTCTTATTGTTAATTGTAAATTGGAAAAGCATGAAATGAACCGCATGTTAAGATGGCCAAATGATCTAAGGGATCCAATTGATTCTAAGATTACACTTTAGCATACCAGCATATAGTTTGCTGAGCCCCTTTGGGGCCAACACATTTCAGGTTGTTGATCAGATCGTGAAGCCGGAGTGCGGGATGTTGGGTAGTTAGCATCATTTTGGGTATCAAACTTTTAGCCTTATTATGCATTATGTATGGAGATTCGGATGTATTTTGGATTAGTAGCTCACTTGTTCGGTTTTGGATTTGGGTTGTATTTTTGGTGGTTGATCGGTATCTAGTCATCACAACGGCTGTAAGTACGAAGTTTAGTTTCATAGTATGAGGTTGCCTAGTTACTCACAAGGGTGAGTGACGGCGTGTAACACCAATATGAATAGTTAATTTAATTTTTCGCTACGAATTAAGTCTTTAATTATGCTACGACTTACGATAATACGAGATTAGGATTAGTGGTGTTACATCGAGGCACAAGATGCCAGACTCTGTATCTTTCAAACTGATTTAACTCTTCTTGCATTGCCTTGATCCAGTCTGAGTCTTGAAGAGCTTCCTTAATGTTCTTGGGTTCGATGGATGAGACTGTCACTGAGAAGGCTAGGAGATCACGAGTTTACGCTCTGGTTTGAATTCCTTTGGAGATATTTGATATGATGTTCTCCAATGGATGATCTTTGTATAGAGTTCGTGATTGATGAATTATTGATGGTGATAGAGAGTTCTCGACACCATTACTTTCTTCGATGACATGTTGTTGACCTGTCGCTGACCTATCAGGCAAGTGATCATCAGTTGGTGATTTATCCTTGGGATTTTTAGTGTGATTTTGTTCAGCTAGATTAAATCCAAATCCTTCATTTTCTTCAGCTTCTTTGGTTTCATGGTCTTTGTCCTCATCAAACACCACATGGACACTTTCTTCCACTTTCAATGTCCTTTTGTTGTAAACTTTGTATGCCCGGCTTCTTTCTAAGTACCCAAGGAAAATGGCGACATCACTCCTGGCGTCAAATTTTCCTAGGGAATTCTTTTCATTATTGTGGACATAACACTTACAACCAAAAACCCTAAAGTGACTTATGTTTGGTTTTCTTCATTTGATAAGCTCATAGGGAGTTTTGTTGAGAATTGGTCGTATGAGCATTCTATTTGTGATGTAGCATGCAGTTGCCACTGCTTTGGCCCAAAAGACTTGAGGAAGATTGCTCCCCAATATCATGGCTCTAGCTACTTCTTGTAGAGTTTTGTTCTTACGCTGAACTACCCCATTTAATTGGGGTGTTCTTGGTGCTAAGTATGTGTGACTTATTCCATGTTGTTCACATATCTCCTTAAATTGTTGATTTTCAAACTCTGACCCATGATCAGACCGTAGAGCCTTGATCGTGTGGTTGAGTTGTACTTGGACCTTTCCTGCAAATGCTTGAAATTTCCCAAAGACTTCATCTTTGGAAGCAATGAATATTGTCCAAACAAATTGTGAGTAGTCATCAACGATTACAAATACATACCAATTTCCTCCAAATTTCTGACTCTCATGGGACCACACAAATCCATGTGAAGTAACTCAAGTGGTTTAGATGTACTAACCATGTTCTTTTACTTGAAGGAAGTCTTAGTTTTCTTACTTCTAACACATGCATCGCAGAGATTGGTCTCAGATTTCTTAATCTCAGGGAGACCTCTTACCAACTGCTTCTTGACTAATTTTCTCAACAAAGAGATGCTAACATGCCCTAGTATTTTGTGTCGTAGTGTGGAGTCATCTATTGATGCAGTCAAGCATGGAAGATTTGGACTGTCAATATCCTCTAGACTAGTTACATACACATTTTCCATCTTTTTCCCTTTAACAACTCCTTACTATTTTTCTGATTTACTATGCTACAATGTGTAGAATAGAAATGAACTGAGTTTCCCTTGTCACAGATTTGAGATACACTAAGCAAATTGAATTTTAAACCATTAACTAAATTGACATTATCTATGACATAATCTGAAGTAAAACCAACCATACCTACACCGACGATTTTTCCTTTCTTATTGTCGTCAAAGGAAATTGTTCCTTGGCTTCCTAATTCAAGTGAGAAGAACTTCATTTTGTCTTCAGTCCTGTGTTTAGAGCACCCGTTGTCAATGTACCAGCAGGGGTCCATTCCCACTCGATCCTGCACTTAACACGTTAGTGGTGTGGGGTTAGGGTCCACAGAAAGGTTGGACCCAGCTCCACAAACGATCATTACTCTAGGATCATTTTTTACTACCCATTTTAATCCTATTCCTTTGAGTTGCCAATGCCTCATGAATCGTTTTCTATAGCATTTAGCTTCATGATGGCCAGGTTGTCTACATAGATGGCAAACACCTCTAGGACTGGTCTCTGACTGGTACCCGACTTGTCGTTTGTTTCTCCTCATGGGTGTCTTAGGAACAGTCTCTAGCTTAGCATGTTTTTCTTTAATTGTATCTAGTTCCTTTTCTTTTGTGTTAAGCATAACAATCAATTCATCGATTTCAGGTTGTTTTCCTGGCTTCAACTTTTCATGAGCGGAGAGAATTTCACTATAGTGGATTTGCAATTTCATGAGTGCCCTCATGAGGTTATCTACCTTGTCTTTGTCTGAATTTTTCCCTAATTCTTCATTTTCCTTCAAGAGTTCCTTGTTTTCATTTTCCAATACCTTTAGTTGATCAACTAGTATGAGAGATAACTTTCTAAGTCCTAGAAGTTCAACTTTTAGAATTCTCTGTTTGAGTTTAGAGTAGTTTACCTTGTTCTGATCTTCTTCCTCTGATTCTGATGTGTCCTTGTCTTGCGCCATTAGGAAAACTTCCTCAAGGCATATATGAGCCTTCTCGTCATCTAAGATATCGCTATCTGAGGTTTGATTGTCGTCACTTAGTTTAGAGTCTCCCCATGCAGCAACGAAGGCTTCTTTCCATGGCCCTTTGTTGAATGATCATCGGACAGGCTTCTTGACCCTGTTGTTGTCCTCTAGGGGTCGTTGAGGACAGTCTTTGATGTGGTGTCCGCATTTTGAACACCCAAAACACTTGTCATTGTTTTTCTTCTGATCATCCGACTCCTTGGGCTCCTTGCCTTTCCTCATTTTATCTCTTATGAACTTCCGAAAGTACCTCTTAGCATAGAGGACCATTTCATCATTGTCGTCTCCTGACTCGGAACTTTCATTTTCAGCTACTTGAAGAGCTATGCCTTTTCCTCTATCTCTTGATGAACTTTCTGAGTTTCTCTGTTGTAGTTTTAACTCAAAAGCCATTAGAGATCCTAGCATGTCTTCCAAAGACATCTTGGAGAGATCATGTACTTCTTGCATGGCATTGACTTTGCTATCAAAGGAGACAGGAAGAGATCTGAGGAACTTCTGAATTTGATCCTCATTTGAGATGGTTCTTCCAAGTACCAACATTTCATTGATGATCTTGGTAAACCTTATGTGCATTTTAGAGATGCTCTCCTTTTCTTCCTTTTTGAATAGCTCCCAATGAGTCAACAGCAGCTCAATGCGAGTCTTTTTTATCTCATCATTCCCTTCATATGTGACCTCAAGAGTTTTCCAAATCTCTTGAGCCATTTTAGCTGAGGCTACCTTGGAGTACTGTTCAGGTAGTAGTGCTCGGTGTAGAATTCTTATTGCTCGTGCATTGAAAATAAACTTTTTGATTTGATCATCTGTCATGTTGTCTACTGATATGTCTTGTCCTTGAGAATCTTAGAAGGTATATTCACCACGTGATATAACCCTCCACATCCTGGGATCATCAGACTTGATATGAAACTCCATTTTGTTCTTCCAGTGAGTGTAGTTATCTCCATTAACAAGTGGTGGTCTATTTGATGCAGAACCTTCTTCTGACGCTAGTAGGCTTGCATGAGTCATTTTGATCCTCTCCCAAAGCAATTAGCTTTCTAGAAGAGACCCGCTCTGATACCAATTGAAACCAGCAAGCGCTCTTGACGCGTCCCCGACATGTCGTGGATGTATCATGGACTTAAATGAAACTTTGATAGTACACAAGATAAAGTTAAACTGGAAACTTCATTTCGATTGAGAATTTACACACACGAAATTCACTCAATCTCCATCGCCCCACAGACAGACTCCCGGGACAGTTTCGACTTTACCCCTAAAGTCCTTAACCCTCACCTGACTATCGGCCTACGGTTCACCGACCGCTCCCCGACCTATCGGTCAATCACATACCCAAAGTATTGACTCTCTAACCGAGTCCTCTCTAGCTCACCAACTCTCTAGCACTTACACACACTCTAGTCTGGCTCTCACTTGCTCAGATTGTATCTCCTCTTTTTTTATCTCGCAAGATTGAATTACATAGGACATAAATGCTCGTATATATACATGTTAGTTAAGGTGTATCTAATGGCCTATGAATCTGTAGACTCTAGAAGTAGATTACTTCTTCTTCTCTTATTATAATAGCCGCACTCTACTACAGATTATCTTCCAACTTGATCTAGAGCCATCAGCACACGTGTTGCCTTGTGATTGGGCAAGTTGGTGGCGCATCTCCCAAGTGGTCGGTCACCACTTGCACATTTCAACTTGTCTAACCTTGTCTAGTTCATTAATGCTCATAAATGCCCTCTTCTGAATTTATTACGGCTATGTAATGATGTTCATTAATAGCCTTTGCTTATCTTGTTGTTTTGTACATTAATAAGCTACTCCTTTTGTCGTGAGCTAGTTGCTTGTGTAGGTGTGACAAATCTGAGTGAGTTTGTCGACGTTGCTAAATCATTTCGTCCTTGTTTAATGTCTGATGTATGAGATATGTGATAGGGTGGTTCTTGACTGCTTGTGTGTTACTAGAAGTTCTTCGGAGCTCTCGCAGACAGGTGCCCACTGGTTGAGCACATGTCGTGTATTGAGTGCGCTTGCAACCTTGCGTGCTAAGCCACTCATGACTTAAGTGCGCTTGCAACCTTGCGTGCTAAGCCACTTATTCACCTGTTTATCTGAATGATAAGCTTGACAAACATGTTAGATAAACACCACAGGTTTGCTATCATGAAAACTAAAAAGGTCCTTGACTTAACACGCCTTGAGTGATTGCTTTAATTTCTTAAACTCTTTCAACTCCCTTAAATTTCTAACATCTTCACATACTCCTAACTTATGAATCCACCTCAAATTTCAAATTCGCAAAAGTTCTCAAATCCACACTTCAAAATACTTCAAAATCCACAAAGTTATAGTCATCTTTAGTTACTCCTAGCATCTCAAAACCCTAAATGTTTCTAATTCTCAATTTTCTCACATTCTATCGTCTCTTGGACTCAAACATTAACACATCTCATACGTCTCATTAACTTCATCACAAATCCCACATCTCAAACTTCATTCATCTTATGGGAATCCGAACATCTCATAAACCTCCGAATACCTTCAAGCTTCCCATATTTTGAACATCCCCTATTTCTTTTTAGCTCAACAAATCTTAAAGCTCCAAACTTCTTGGAAACTTCAAATTCTTCAAAATCTCAGATCACCCCTAAAATTCCAATGGTATTATAAACTCAAATCATCTCTCAAATTCTAATTTCTCCTAAACTTTGAATGTCACATAGGCCTAAGTGCCTCACAGACTCAAGCATCTCAATTTCTTCATCATCTTAACATCTCAAACGTCTCACAGACTCGAACGTCTCACAGACTTGAACATCTCACAGACTCGAATATCTCATAGACTCGAACATCTCACAGACTTGAACGTCTCACCGAATCGAACGTCTCACAGACTCGAACGTCTCACAGACTCGAACGTCTCACAGACTCGAACGTCTCATAGACTAGAACGTCTCACAAACTCAAATGTCTCAAAAGACTCGAATGTCTTATAGACTTTAACTGAGTCACAGACTCCAGCTATGTCACAGGCTTGAATACCCCATTCGACTCAACAAACTCAAACACCTCGAAAACCCTCAGCTTCTCAAAAACTTGAACATCTCAAAATTTGATAACCCTTTCAAGCCTTGAACATCTCACAGACCCGAGCGTCTCACAAACTCTATCATTTCAAGATCTCAAATGTCTCACAGAGTTGAGCATCTCACAGACTCTTGCACCTCAAACTCCAAAACAAACCTGACAGTCCATCGAATCCTCACAAAATGACTGTAATACCTATTTGACCCTTCAAAGATCTAAATTGTCAAACCCCTAAAACTACTAAAACCCCAAAAACCCTGAACTACATAAGGTCTGATCTCAATAGGGTGTTGTGTATGTAGGCAACCCACATAGGGCGTGACCCCATTCCAATAAAAAAACCCATTTCCCAACTCTAAGGTGGTATTCATGTCTTTCAAACACTCAAATCCCCTATGACTCCCACAAATCCTTGAATTCTCCAACTCTCAAAATCAGACTCCCAATCTTAATCTTTCTTAACATCAAAATTTCCCCAATCCTTCCTTTTATACCTCATTTGAATTCATCAATTCCTCTCTTGGCACCTAGCTTGCAGAAAAGCTCGCCTCTCAACTCCCTACACTATACTTTCTAATCATATCCCAGTGTCCCTTAAAATGAATCTCTTTATTAAGGTTTTGAAAGAAGGTAATCCCGACAATTGGAGACCGAGGTTTCATCGGTCACCATCCGAAGTTGTGGTTGTTCCCCTCTAAGGGTGTAACCCAGTACGAACCCACACAGAATCTCTGGTATGATCAGATAAATCCTATCCATAGGCAACAAATCTCATAGTCAATTAACGGTTCTTAGAACCTTTCTCTTTCCTTCATTGTAATCATAGGTCAAACTAGGTGCGACTCTAGTCAATTTCCTCCCTTTTAGGGCATAAGTCCGCGTGGAGCCCATTGAGAGCAGATGTAGTGTTCACTAGCATTCCCCTTAAGCTTTCTGGAAAGACAGAAGATAAAGTAGATATTTGAGGGATGCCAAATAACGAGTTTTCAACCCACATCCATCAATAATGGCAATTTCTAAGATCTAGACTTTTTAGTTAGACCATATTTAGATAGACCCTCCATACCGAAAAAATCACCCTCCACACTATAGAATACATAGCAGGAACGGATCATCCTTAGTAGGCCAACACAAGTAACAACATACTAAAACCTAGAACATATATCTACCAAGCACAACCTAGTCCCTAGAGACAGTTGCGTATATAGTGGATTAAGAGACCAATCATTGACACTTGCAAGTGTCCCACAAAGCCCCATCTGCTTCCAACTAAAACCAACAGCTCCTGCGTAAGGCAATCCTTTAACTGCAAATAAACATAGTACCCTGCCTACAAGACAAATGGGGGAGGTGGCAAGGCCATTCCCAAAGAATAGCCAACATATGACAAGATAATAAAATTACGACCAAAAATAAGATGCTCAATTAAACACAAGCGACACTATTTTGATTAAAAAGTTCCAAAATGAGCTAATTGCTGACTAGTGTCCCAGATGCAATTAGAAAGCATAAGAGTCATTTTTCTTGGCTCAGAGTCACCTGCATGTCCATCCTTTGTTACCAAAGCTTCCGACCTCATGCCAAACTTCTACGGACCATAAGCTGCAAATGTTTCGCTCTTGCTATGTTTATCAGCTCCTCCTTTAACATAATCGGCTCCTTCTTCAACCATGAAAAGCTCCGCCTTGGTTCATGAGACATTAGTGTCGCATGCACAACTACAACTAGCAATTTCAGCAAATTTCCATAAATTCACCATTTTCCTCTCTTTTTGCCACAATTCTAACAAATAGATTTTCGAATTGAAAAGGACAAATAAGAGGCCACCGCTTGAGTCGGAACATTGTCACTCATGCATTTGCATGTGGCGGTGAGGAATTCCTTATTCTCATCCTCCCCATCCTTAGCACCTTATTGACGAATCTTTTAACACCATGAGTTTGGTGAAAAGGTATGCTGCTTCCTTCGAAGGCCATGTTGAAGACGAGTTCACCAGGGTGAAAGAAGTTGATGACAGCTGGATAGGTATATTAATTGTGGATGCCAAAAACTGCTCCAATATGATACAATACTACATGTGATGGAGGAGAGCAAATGCATACTTAATCCTGGTTTCCTCTTAATCATCATCTTGCTGCTCCATAATCTTAAAATATTTAAGAAAAAACAAAGAGACAACAACATTTTATTGAAGAAGCTGAAGAACATTAGAAGAGGAAGAGTTGGCGAAACTTGTAGACATACGCAAACACCTATATTATAAAGTGAAAGATAAGGAAGTGACAAGAGCATGCAAAACAATAGAAGATAGATGAAACGGTGGTGCAACGAGGCCGGAAACCCAAGAAAGAGAGAAAACATTTCCTCATTGTGAGGGACTAACATGCAGAGAGTATTAATATAATAAAAGTTAAAGAAGAGAGAAAAGAAAAAGATAAGAGAGGGTAAGGAGATCATAAAAAAGGGAGCCACAGTTTCATAAAATTCAACGAAAAAACTTAAATTAGAGAGATTAAAGCAACCGTAGAAGAAAGAAAAGAAGACAGCAAAAAGCAGTGGAATCGAGGAATCCAGGAAATGGTAGAGGCACGGTAGAGCCTTTCTTCCCGTCAAAGCGAGACTTTATTCTCGCCGAAGGGAGAGGGAAAGCTAGTTCCCAATTACCAAATTAAGTGGATGATCACTAGCGAAGAAGTTGTACAAGTAGAAAAGAGTTCAATTAAAACTTTCCCGAGTTAAGTAACTACGTACAAATAACATAATTCGTTCATCTGTGGTGTTTTTTTTTTCTTCAAAACATGATCATCCACTAAACTTACCATCAAAGAGATACAAGAGATTCATAAAATCAAACAAGGCCATCTGAAAGAAGACATTCACTAAGGCCACTACCAAATGCAACCTAATCCCATTGGGATGCCACTAGAGTAGCAAATACGTCAGACAGTTTACATCTGACCAATGGATGAGAACTACCAACTGTATCACTAGAGAAGACCAACACACAAATGATGATTAACATATAACAACAAAACATAGATTGGAACAAACTAATTGCCTAGACATAAGTACAAAAACAAAAAAAATCACACAGAAGGAAGAACCTCCGACAAGACTACATGCAAGCATCAGAAGATAGAGTCACCGTGAAAACTCATTCCTCCAACACCATTAGCACCCTATTCTCCAGAACCGAATAGACAAGTGGAGGCCCAAAAACTGACAACTTGCCCCTAACATCAACTTCATGCCCAGAAGCTTCGAAGAGAGTGAATCCACCGCTTGCATGCAGGCACTACCGATTGCAAGGCTTCAACCGCCAGCAGCACAAGCCGGTATCTTCAGCGCCCATTGCCTAGCCACACTCATAGGCCTCCATTACCATCATCAACATGCAAGGTGTCCTCGACATGCAAACAAGTCCAAGAAATAGAAACCAAAAGAAGAAGAAGAGAACCGCATCGAAGAGGGAAAACAAAAATTTGGGAGCTAAAATGATAGGTAAGGGTTAAGGAAGGCATCTAGCCCTTTGCGAAGAAAGAAAAACAGTATTTTTGAGCTTGATTTATGGAAAGAAGAAGAAGAGAGAGAGCACACAGGTCTACAGGTGAGAGTATGAGTAGCCTTGTTTACTGAAAGTCCATGAAGTCTTGTTGAAAAATACTTGTTAAACTTTTTTTGTCTTTAACAAATTTCACCTAATGCCCTCAAGTTTGAGCGAATTTCACCAAATACCTCTACCTTTTGTACCTTACTACTGTATACCCCTAAATTTTCCTTTTCATCATGAAATACCCCTCCATTTCGCATCATTTTGATTATTGTATTTCGACAAAGGTGATATCAAGACTCACGTGCGAAGGTTTCAAATTCTGACATAGTATATATTAGATATTCCCATTTTACCCTTCCACCTTAAAATAATCTCAAAAAAATATCAATCATTTTGTAAAATTTTAGTTTCAAATTTTATATCAAACATTTTACCTTTTTCTTCAATGCAATATTTTAATTCTCGGTTTTATTGAGCTTTATTTCTTTGATCTTTTATAAAGTTTCATTATAGTTCTCAATCAAAATACGAGGCTAGCATAGAGATCTAAATATAAGAAGTTAAATCAAATTAGTAACTAGAAGCATGATTCGCCTATAGTTTAATCTGTTATCAATAGAAACTGGTTATAATGCGATGAATTGAAGTGACTTGGGCATGATTTGCTACTTGTCTCAACCAATTGGGATCCGTTGAACATGATTTGTTTGCGGATTAATTATAGTTTCTGAGTTTATTGTAGAACTAGAGAGTGTGTTTAATAATAGAATTCGAAGGATAAGTTTAGCAGAACAACCTGGCACGCTTCCTTCACTTATAAAGTTTCAACCTTTATTTCTTGTTTTTGTTTATTTTATTTAATTGTTTTTTTAATTCTCTTTATTAATAATTAAACCTTTAATTAGAACCGTTAATTCTTTCAAAAAGATAACATTTCTTAGTTTAGTTTTTTTAATTAATTTAGGAACTAACATTAATTACAACATTGGTCCTTTGGGTACAACAACTGTACTTTTCACCATACTGTGAAAACAATTAGTACAATGTCTAAGTAGAGGTAGTCACATATTTCTGCTATAACTAGCGTGCTATGAGGAACAAATCCACATATCCTCCAGAGATCGTAACCGATATCAACTTTACTTTCAAGACTGTTATTTGATATAAGTTAAGGGTTCTCTTCTTAAACATGCTTGGCTTGGCTAGGTAGTGCCTAGTTTTTGGGGCTTTTGTTCTTGTTCATTACCCGGTCTATTTGTATTTTGTTAATGTTGTCTCATTCACAAAGCATTGAATCCCCGTTACCCCCTAGATATCGAATATATATTGTTGACTGCATATAGCTCTTGTATAAAAATATATAAGATAAATGTACAATCTAATGTTTAACAAAGGGACTCCCTATATATCAGATAGATATTTTGTTAAGGCTTTCTCTCTCGGCGTCTACTGCGTGGAATTGTTCCTTTTAAGTCTTTACTCTAGTATTGTTGTGGTGGATCTTTCTCTGGTCTATGCTTTGTGGTGGCCATGAAACTTTCTTACATATTTTTCTACATTGCGAAGGAACTCATTAGTTTTGGCAAATTGTAGGACTTGACAACCAATTAGATTAAGAACAGAGGGTGCTTTTGTAACGACCCCAAAACCACCCTGGTTGAGAGACCGTTACATGCCGCATGCTTATTACCTAAGACACACAAGACTACACTATCGAAACCGCAATCCAGAGTCAAATGCTCATTTATTACACATAAGTTTACAACTCGTCTTTACAATTACAAGCGGAAGCCAAATACCAACATGAACTAAATACAAGCGAAAGCTAACTGAAATACACATCATAATCCATATACAAATTGGCCCTAAATCCGAGTAAACCGATAAGCAAACTGAATACAAAGGAAGAAGCGGAAGCCTTCATAGAAGCTAAAACCTGCAAAATGTTAAGATAATAGGGGTGAGCAACCCACAACTCAGTAAGCAGCAAAATTCATCAACTGGGCATGCTCAAAACAGTTATACTGAACATATACGAATATATATACGTAAGCTTACGAAGCAGATAAGAAGTTGGATAAGAAAATAGACAGAAGTTGAAACGTTGTCAAGTCAAAATTCAAACAGATTAAGACAGGAGCGGAAGCATTATCAAATAAGAAGTGAAGCGGATCAGAAATAGAAACAAAAGCTTATCAAATCTTAAGTCAAAAAGATCAGAAACATAAGCAGATCTTGACAAATACAGGAGAGAAGCGGAGGCTGACCAAACATAACAGAAGTCATACGCCAAAGCAAAACGACAACAAATGAGATAGTTCAGAACAGATTGCTTCACAAACAGATGTGAGACCCTAGACTCAATGCATACAAATAGAACAGGAAAGATACCCGTAAACAGAACGAGGTAAGACACTCGTGAACGGAATGGGGAGACACCCGTGAGTGAATAATAGAAGGACGTCCTACGCAGCATGCTACAGGATAGCTAGACCCAGCCATCCACAGCTCAGACATAAAGAAGGCTAGGTTCTAAAACAGAAGTTTTGCAAAACAGCACAGAAGCCTTTCTCATAACAGAAAAGAAGGCAGAAGCTTATCAAACATATTAGAAGCGTTAAGCAAAACAAAAGTCGTATACCGACTAGCAGATATGAAAGCCAAACAGATCACAGAAGTTCAAACACTCTTTTAGAGTAAATCAGAGGTCCAAAACATAACGAAGACTTTCAAACGAAAATACTCATAAACATGTGCTAAAACACATCAAAACAGATAGTACACATTGAGAGGAACACAACGCCACAAACGACGGTAAAACAGAGTTCAAACGAAGAAGAGTTACGCAAAAGCAAAGGCGTATCCGGACATACGTCCGAACCTACAAGTCCAGACGCATGCTGTGACACAAAACAGAGGTGTCCGGACGCACGCTAGACCAGAAAATTACACACGTCTGGACTTACGTCCGGGGCACAAGTTCGGACGCAAGTCCAGTTTGAAAACAAAGAAGGGCGTCCGGACTTCTGTCCGACCCTATGGTCTGAAGAGAGTCCAAAAATTGAAATACGCGTGTCCGAACTTGTGTCCGGGATTGCAAATTCGGACACAAGTCAAACTGCAAACCCGAAATTCGTCCTCCCACCCCGTCCGACATCACACAAAACAAATGAATACAGAGGTGTCTGGCCCTACATCCGGACATACAGGTCCGGACGCAAGTCCGGACACAGGTCCGGACGCAAGTCCGGACACGGCGGAAAATGTTGATTCAAGGTGAAATACCCCAAACTTAGATATGGTGTTTAAGTGATGAACTAAGATATAAGGAGGCTAAATAATGCCTTAGAAACATTTTTAATCAAAGAAAACATAAGGAAACACCAAAAGAGCAGTTTAAGCAAAAACGTGCTCTAAGCTTGGAGAGACTTGGGTGAACACCCAAATATCATTCTTAGACCTTAGTAATATCCTAATGGTCATTTTAAACCAATTACCAAAGAAAACCAAGCTTGAAAACAAGTTAAAACACAAAATGTGCTTTGAGGAGTCTTAAAGCACATTTTTGAAAAATTGTCTTGTAAATGGGTTTTGAGTGGCTAAATGTCCATCATTACTCTTTAATTAACATGTGTACTAATTAGTATCACATTAGGAAGTCCAAATCAATGGGAAATCAAAATTTCACAATTATGTGCCTTGTTTAGTGAATAGTAACCAAATAGTGCTAGTTTAAGACATTAGTCAAGGAAGTCAATTAAATGGTCAACAAAGACCACAATCTACCTTATTTGACCAAGGGGGCCGGTTTTTAAGTGTGACTCACCACACTTATCTAGCTAAGTAAAGAGAAAGCAAAAGAAAGTAAGTTCACTATTCACCTTTTACATAATATCCTTTAGTATCCTTTAGTAGTCTCTCCTCCTCTCTTCTTCATTCTCCTCTCTCACCACCACTTCCCTTGCTTTCTCTCTTCTCCATTGACGTGAAGAACAGCCCCCATGTAAGTTCCATCTTCCTTTGATTGCTACTTACTCATTTTAGCTCCAAAACCTAAACAAATTACATATTCTTCTTAGTTAGCTCAAGCTCTTCCTTTCTATCTTTTCAAAACTTCAAGAGCCTCATTTTGGAGCCAAGGCAAACCGCCATTAGAGGAGGAAACTCAAGCTTGGAGACTCCATTAGCTTCTCCATTCTCTTAAGGTAAAGAATATGTAAGAAAAATGAAGTTCCCACCATTTCTTCCCTTGTCCGAAAATTTGTACTCATGGGACTCCATGTTTATGCCTTGTTCTAGCTTGTTTTCTACTCTCCAAAGGATAAAGGAGGTCCTTCTTGCTTCATATCCAAGCTTGTCTTGAGAAACCAAGGTAAAACAATCAATTTAATACCTTAAAGCACATTTTTAACCTAGGGTTTGTTCCTTGGGGTTAATGTATTATCTAGCACTCATTGGAGTCATTGGATATTGGTTAGAACATTGGCAAGGAGAGTTTAAGTGGTGACCGAGATTGTCCAAGGAAAAAGGCTAAGGAGGAAAGTTTGTGAGCTTGTGAAAGAATAAGGTAAATTACTTACCTTAAGGTGTTTTATTGTTTAAGGGGATGGGATTTAGATAGGTGATGAGTTTTGTAGAGTTTACATTGGGAAAGAACTATAAAGACCTAGGAGGAACAATGACTATACTTGTGAACTTGTGACTAAGGAGCCAATGAGAAAAGAGATAGTTAAACAATGTTGAGATGAATTACAAGAAGCATCTTATTTCAATGGGAGCCTTGTTGTGTGTATTCGCAGGTTAAAGGCAGATATATGTGGAAATTCAGTGGTTAAGATTATTGTCATTTAAGGGCCTAAGTGCCAAGCATTTTAAGTTTATACACTATATGATGATGTGGTGTGTAGTTTGGTGTAACTTGTGTGTTAAGGTGATGTAATGAGAATTTAGGTGATCTTGGTTGTTTGATGGTGAAAAACTAAAGGTTTTGTGTAACAATATACTAGAGAACCCATGGCAAAATTTAGTGAAGAACCTAAGTGTTTAAGATGTTTTAAGGAAATTTCATGACCAAGGTAGTACTAGGAAGTTTTAGAGGTTGTCTTGATGAAAAAGGGTGAGTTTAAGGTGTATAATGAGTTAGAATGACCTAGACATGATCATGGAGGATTTAGGAATCAAATGAATGTACTAGTGTGTTTAGGACTTAGGCAAACATTGGTAACTAGTAGAAAAGAAATAATGTGTTGGATGAAGGTGTCATAAACTTGTGTAGAAACTTTAAGTAGATGCATAAAAGAGTTTTAGATGGTGAAAGATGCTTGGGAGATGATGTTATAGTGGTGAGGAAGCATTTGGCATAGTGGTTCTTAGGTATGAACCACCACTTAGAAACCTAGTGAAAAACTTTACAAGTGTTGGCATGATTACAAGGAAAATGCATAATGACTAAGGTGGATGTTGGTGAGTGATTTAATGTGTTTAGTGGAAGGCTTAAGGCGTAGTTGAGGTGCCCAAATGAGGTTAGAACATACTAGGATGTAAGAGGAGAAGTTTGGAGTCAAATGGGAATTTAGAAACAAGGTTCTAGAGCCGACCGGCCTTAGGGACTGGACCTGCAAGGTCGGTCGAGCTCAGTTTACACTACCGAAAGAGTTTCTGGAATCGACCGAACTTGGGGACTGGACTTACAAGTTCGGTCGGGCTTGTATTTTGTGTACGAATTAAGTCTCTGGAATGGACCGACCTTGGGACCGGACTTGCAAGGTCGGTCATGCCTAGAATTTTGTACGGGAATTAAGTCTCTGGAATCGACCGAACTTGGGACCGGACTTACAAGTTCGGTCCGGGCTTAAATTTCCCACGGGGAAACTCTCGGGAATGGACCGACCTTGGGGACCGGACTTGCAAGGTCGGCCGGGGTAGAATTTTCAAACGGTAATACGTCCTGGAATGGACCGACCTTGGGTAAGGTCGGTCGGTAAGATCGGTCGAGCCAAAAACACAAAAAAAAAAGAAATTAAATTCTAAAGATGTTAATTGGTAATAAGGTATGCCATTGGTAGGGTAATAATGATTAGGAACCTAAGAACCTAAGGAATTAAGTTAGGTTAAGTATAAACCTTAAGTTTAAAGTTAAGTTAATATGGTTAAGTAGTAAAGACTAAAGAGGGTAGTGAATGGGAATCTTTAGGGATTAAGTGTCTTAAGTAAGGTGCAAATAACTAATGACCTAAAAATGAATGAATGTTTTAGGTTTGTGAATTGGGGCCCCGAAGAAGGTTAAACAAACAACAGTCGACGGTGAACGGTACAGTCTTTCTTGTGACCTGCTAGCGAACGAGGTGTCCCTCGGCTTGTGTGCTACCTGTTTGTTTGACATGACTAAGACAAGATAAAGCATGCAACTGGATATTAATGTTCTCGTTGTGTATGTGATTTCTTTACACTGACCCACGAGGCTTAAGGATAGCTACTAACTAAGCTTGATAATTATTGAATTAAGAAGAGCATTGTACATTGGTGATGGTTGGTTAACACCCGTCAAGGTTTAACTAACACATGGTATTTAAGACTTTCACTAACCATAACTTGGGGTGGGAGTGAGGAATCCGGAATTGTACCGGCACATGTGTATTGGGGGAGGTCGGTATCTAAATCAGATCCACTTCCTAATAAGACTTGTCATTAGACTCGTCGCCTAGGGTCAACAAACCGACCCGGCCACCCGGACTACTGTTTGAGGTGGGAGGCACATTAAGGATGGCGTGGGGGGATCAAGCCTACATCCCCAACAAATTAAGAAAGGTAGCTTATTGTCGGATAGTGCACTGCTACCGGCTAGGGTTAACCAAGCCCTACAAAAATAAGCAACCAATAAGGGCTAACCAATCCAATAGTGGAACGGTTGGCAATTATAAGGTTAAGGAGATTGTGGATTTAAGGAGTTAAGATCTAACTCACTTATTAAGGGAACGCCTGAGTCGTTCATTTGCATTTGAGCTATTTATGTTCATTGTGGTTTGTTGTTTTATTGCATTTCATATTGTGATTGTGATGCTAATCAACTTCCATGCTATCGACAATTAGTCGTCGTAGCCCGTTAGCTTGGGGGCCACGAGAGGGTCGTACCAGCATTCGTGCTGACCCCCTTGGGGGCTGTTTTTACACTTGCAGGTAAGCGGCCCATGAAGTCACACACACGAGAGTAGGAGCAGGTAGCCCTAGGTGGGACTTTATTTTGAGTACGGGTAGCGCCTGTGCACCCGTCTGTTAGTAGTTGAACATGAGATATATTATGTGGTTTTGGAGATACTTTAAACTCGGTTGGTGTATGTATTATGGATATACGGTTGTAAATATTTAAGTAACGGTATTTCTTGTTGATTAGACCGTGGCAAGGTCCTGGTGATAGTTTATTTCCGCTGCGACGTTTAGGTATTATTTGTTAAGTTGCGATAACCACGATTGGCTTAGGCGGGGTGTTACACGAGGTCGAAACATAAGACATTTACAGAGGCAAATCCACCATTTTCAAAGCACCAAACTTCATATCAAATTACACAAAATAAAACACATTTCCACTGGGTTTTAACACATCAAAAACGCACGTCAGAGACACCAAAATCACCACAAATCAGAGATCAAAACAAACATACACGGAAACAATAACTGGAAACCCCCGTGGGTGAACACACACAACTGAATCCATCTACCACCTACCTCACATCCGAAGCAATGCAATCTCAGCGGACTCTCTACACATCAGACTCCTCGAATCTCTACTCAAATCAACGAAACAGACAGGCTGGACAATCGAATCGTGAAATCATAATTAGACAAGAAGAGGGAAGAAAAATGAGGAACAAAATTAAAATTCACCTCTACAAACCTTGAAGACGACTAACTGACGAATGGAATTCCACAAGCAAATCTTCAACGATTAATTAAGGGATGGAGATTGAAGAAGATGAAGGAAAAAGCGCAAAGGGAGGAAGTTGAGAGCGAGGAAAAGAACAAGAGAACTGTCGTGAGGAAATGTCAAGAAAGTGGAAGGAGAAATTAAACGTGATCTAAAGTAAGAAAGAAGGAAGAAAATAAAATAAAGGAATTAATAAGTCCCTTCCCTAACAAACAAACAAATAAATAAGAGGATGGCAAATATAACTCCTCTTCCTCAAAGCTAACATAATAATAATTAGAGAAATGTCATGAGCATCTTAATATAAGGTCGAAATCAATTGAACTCCCTTTGCGAATTAAAAACAAAGAAAAAAAATTGGGGCATAACACTTTCATTGACTGGTTTCTCAATTTCTGTAATACAGCATCTATGAAAGATCTAACAAGTAGTGTTATATTGCTTTGGAAGATTTGGTTTGTACACTGCCAGGTGGGGCACGGCAAAGCACCAAGTCTTCTGCATGGGTGGTATCAGACAGATTCTTTCTTGACTATTACAGAGTTGGGGAGCAACTTCAAGGAGAGGACACCAATAAAAGGTCAACCGAACTCGAAGAAGATCAACTGTTGGGTAGATGCAAGTGTTGATAGCTAGGCGGTATGGGATGGGAGTGATTTGTTGCAGGGATGGCAAGGTAGTTGGAGCTGCAAGCAAAGGCGGGAGGGGTTTTTTCTTCACCAGTCCAAGCCTAGGCAAAGGCTTTACTGTATGCGCTCTCGACGGTAGTGAATTTTTGGATTACTAGTGTTTGTTTTTACTTAGAGTGTCTTTTGTTGGTTAATTATGTAAATGAGAATGAAGAGCAATTAGAAGAGCAAGTTGAAAGGTTAATGGTGGGTCTTCATGAGCAAATTCACTCTCTTGAATATGTGTCGGTACAATTTTGTAGTAGGGATGTTAATACACATGCCCATGTGTTATCTTATGAGGTAGAAAGTCTAACATGGAAGGGACATGGTTTGGAGATGAGCCCAAATGGATTTGTCGTTTATGTTAATGATATTTACTAGTTGCAATTAACGCGTTTTCGAAGATGGTGAAGGCGCCACACTATAATGTGGCGATGGGTAAGAATGTAATTTTGTTTGAGGTTATAATTGTAATTTTCTGTATTTCTTTTTCTATTCTCCCTCTCTTTTTTCCGTCATTTTCCTACTCCCTGATTCTACTATGCACCCCTGCTCCCTTATTCTACTACTCACGCTGCTCCCTGAAGTGAATCCCTCAACTCTCTCTATGCACCTTCTCTTCTGATCTTTGCTTGCGTTTTCGTTCTTGACCGTCGAAGATTTTCCTCCAACAACAGAAGATCCTCGCCGTGCTCATCCCATCTAACTTTAGTTCGAAATCGCTCAACCCAGAGCTTCGGTAACTCTCAACTCCATTTTCGCTTCATGCACCTTCTCTTGTGAGTTTGTGTTGTTTCATTTTTTAGCGTCCCAGAGCTTCCTCCAACTACATATTATAATCTACTACTCATCCCTTCTCTTTATCTTCTCGTTGCCGTAACCCTAACTACAGTTCGTCAACCAGAAATCCATTGTAAGTCTATTGATCTTCTCGTTGCCGTAAGCCCTACGATCTCATATTTTTTTCTCTTTACCCATAGATCTATCATTACAGCTTTTTTATCATTTTTGTGTTTTTTTAGTGATTTGAGCTATTCTTGCTCCATTTTGGTTGTCAATCTAGCTTTTTCTAGTTTTTATTTTCTTATCTGTACAGATCTTGCTTGCATTTTTGTATGAAATGCATCTGTTTGTGTTTGGTAATGTGTGATATGTTTTTGAGGTGTAGAAATGGGTAAGTCCAAACCAAGCAGAAACAATGTCGTTGAAGATTTGTCTAACGAAAAAATTGATGCCATTATACTAAGGTAATTTCTGATTATATTTTATGTTTCACTGTTATTGATTCATATTATTCATGTTGTTTATTCATTTTAATACTTTTGTTGCTTCTCTGATAGTTTGTATTTTTTATGTAGAGCAAATGATATTTCTAAAAAAACAAACTGTTGCTGATGTTGGGTCTTCCAAACCCGTTTCCACTGATGTTATTGCTTCTGGTAGAACTAAGTAAGTTGTTTATGTACATGTATATTCCACTAGTAGAAAAAATGTTTATATGACGGACTTTAAACCACGGTTAAGGATGTACCCGTCGTTTAAAGTAAATAAACCACGTTTTTAACAGAACCATCATATATGTTTAGGGTTCATTCGATAAATGACGGTTCCGGCCGGAACCGTCGTTTTAGTTCGTCGGATTTGAATATAAATGACGGTTCTAATGTCAACCGTCGTATATAGAGACGATAAACCACGGTTCTTTTCGAACCGTCATTTAAAGTTTAACGCCAAAGATTTTAAACCACGGTTTACATATAACCGTGGTTTTTGTTTCGTCACATTGGTTTTAAAATGACGGTTTTTGCCCTAACCGTCGTTTAAAGTTGTTTAATTAAAACCCCGTTCCTTCTTCTTCCTCCTTTCTTCTCTTCTCCCGCGTTTTCTTCTCTGGCGATTTCCCCCCTGTACCATCGAGCTTGCGCGCCTTCTTCCTCCTCCATCGAGCCCAGTTGCGCGTCGCCACGCAGGCGCCTCCACTGCCCCAACCTCCTCTCGCCTAGCTGAAGTCTCGCCTCCTCCACCGTCGCGGCTCCACGTCGGTCCACCACAGCGCGGGTCGCCGGTCTTCCTCCTTCCAGATCGCTGCTGCTTCTCCGGTGAAGACACCCGTCGCCTGAATTCGCCCCAGCTGTCTACGGTAATCCCTCCACCCTTGTTCGCACCCCTCTTTTCTCTTCGGTTGAAATTTGCTTGCTTATGTGATGTGGAATCGGTTGAATTTTATTGAAGTTATTCGATTGATTGGGTTATTAGATTAGGTTATCATTTATTCTTTTTTGACTGTGTTACAGTAGTAACGGTTGTGAGAAGAGAGTAATGAAAGGATATTGATTATTGCATAGAACAGAAACGATAGTGAGAAGAGAGTAATGAAAGGATATTGATTATTGCATTGATATCTTTTCCAGTAACAATGTACGTATTTATCTGTTTACAAATGCCAACTGTCATACTAACAAACTAACAGTAAGTAGGTAACTGATACGTACGTATATTCAAGCAGTATGTGAGTAGTTGATTTGTATAGCTGTTTGGATTGAGCCGTTCAGACAGTGTATTACAGTAAGTATTACAGTAAGTAGGTAGATGATAGTACAGTACCTTAGTGAGTACCATAGATAATCAGTTTGATCTGCTGTAGTGTTTATCTGCTCCAATAACCCTGGTCTTGCAAAAGCGTCTTTAGAGATTCCTACTGGCTCTTTAAACCAACTCCAGTTGTTGCTAGATGATGATGATGTTGTATCGGACTCAGTGTTGTAGTTGTCTATGGGTGTAGACACGTATTTTGGAAGCATTGCCATGGAATTGATCTGAATGGTGAGATTTGTTTGTCATTTTTGTTAGTCAATGAATTCAAATATACCTGATTTTTGATTGAGTTGAGTGCCGCTATATATATACATATGGTAGAGACTTGAGAAGGTAGCGGTACCTTTGCAGTATTGAGTGCTACATTTTTGCAGTCAGGTAAAATGCTGACAGACCATGCGGGTAATTGGTAAGAGTTGCCATTGAACTTGACATTTGTGTCTTTAGTGTCTAAATTAGCAAGAAAGGCGGTGCAGAGTCCTGATCCTGTTTTGTATTGAGTGACCTGATAGAATAATAATATGTTGTCACTTGATGTCGTCATCATTCCATAATGGAATGCAGTGTTTATAATAATATGTCGTCAGCAACCAACTGCTTGAATATACGTACGTAACTGATATCAAAAGTATGAGTGTAATAAATCTGTAACAGACTGGGTGTTGAGAATCACTTGAACCTTGATCTGATGCTGCTATTGTGTTTGCTTTTGCGTAAAAAAAGTGTGGAGTATCTAAAAAAACGTAAAGGTCATGCCAAATTTTTTCCAGAATTTAACCTGATTCTAATTTCACTGAATTTAACCTTCTTCATAATTACTCACAGTTTCAATTTTTTTCATCTCTTCTGCACAATGTCAGTGTTGATTGTTTTAATCTTTTAAGATTAACTTATCTTTTATTGATTGTTGTCGCAGTCTTGAATATTTCCGACGACCCCGTTGCTGCCTTAACTATTGCCCCGTCAACCTCTGCCACCGGCTTTCCAGATCAGAATCCACGGTAGTAACCTAGCTAGCTGATAAAAAATTTCTTTTTTTGTTTGCCAACTAACTAACATCTTGAAAGTATTTGATTTGCAAACTGCTTAAATTTTGTCTAAACTCATAACCAGTCCAGAAGTTTTTTGACATATGCTTGTTTGCTTATTTGTTTAGTCATGTTTTTCATTTGAAATATTTAAAAAATCAACAGTTCTCTGTCTGATGATGCTTAAAATGTTAGTGCGTTCTGTTGAGAATCACTTGAACCTTGATCTGATGCTGCTATTGTGTTTGCTTTTGCGTAAAAAAAGTGTGGAGTATCTAAAAAACGTAAAGGTCATGCCAAATTTTTTCCAGAATTTAACCTGATTCTAATTTCACTGAATTTAACCTTCTTCATAATTACTCACAGTTTCAATTTTTTTCATCTTCTGCACAATGTCAGTGTTGATTGTTTTAATAACTTTTAAGATTAACTTATCTTTTATTGATTGTTGTCGCAGTCTTGAATATTTTCGACGACCCCGGTTGCTGCCTTAACTATTGCCCCGTCAACCTCTGCCACCGGCTTTCCAGATCAGAACCCACGGTAGTAACCTAGCTAGTTGCTAAAAATTTCTTTTTTGTTTGCCAACTAATTAACATCTTGAAAGTGTTTGATTTGTATGCCAAAATTAATTTTTCCAGAATTTAACTTTATTCTAATTTCATCGGCTAGGTGTTACTACGTACGGTTGAACTATCTCCCTTCAATCCTTTTTGGAGTAGATCATCACTACTCACCAGGTTAGTAGACCATGATTTGTTCCAGAAATTTCAATTATTCAAGTTTTTATAAAATTAAAACCTTATCTAATTTCATTGAATAGGTGTTATATACTGCGCGCAAGAGCATTTGTCTACTTCTCCTTCTTCTGTGCTGTTCGCGCTAGCTGACCATCCAGTACTCATCAGGTTGGTATTTAAAATGTTTCAATTTATTTTTGTTTTTCTATTAAACAATGGAAAATCAATTCAAACATAGAATTACCTGTCTGAGATATACCTGATAGAGGTATGTCTTAGATAGTCCCTGTTGGGACTGTCCAATGACCTTTGATCTCACCATCTAGGTTGTGAATGAGTTAATAATATACAGTAGTTCAGTGATAATTTCAGCAGCATTACCCTAGTGTTCTTCTAGTGTACATATATATATGTGAATTGAAACGATTCGTATATATATATCTACACTAGGAGAACTGTAGGGTAATGCTGCCGAAATTATCACTGAACTACTGTATATTATTAACTTGTTCCTAGGTGAGATCGTAGGTGATTGGATAGGTTTAGGTTGTTAAATCTGTAAATAAAAAAAGAGGAGATCAATGGAACGAGTTTACGACATCTCTGGTGTGTGTTGAAAAAGGAGATGGAGCGCTCAGTGATGTACAGTGACAGATTGGACATCAAGTACCTACAAGGGGTCAATAAATTTTGCAAAGTCCTTGTTGACAATCTTAAACCAAGGATAAGGGATATATTCGATGTCCTTGTGTCGATTGCAAGAACGACTTCAAATACCGAGGTGTGGACAAGATTAAGGATCATCTGATTCGCAGAGGGTTTACAGATGATTATGAAGCCATAACAATACTGCATGGTCAACATTCAGTACAAGTGTTTGAATGTGCTGATAACGTTGTTGCAGAACAATCAGAAATGGATGCTTCACACGATTTTGGGGATACTCAAGATGATTCACTAGGTAGTGATTCAGATGATCAGGAGGACCTTAATGCAATGATGGAAGATGTTGAACAACATTTTTCCAACAAACCCAAATCATTCGAAAATCTGATGGAAGCATCAAAGGAACCGTTGTACAGTGGATGTGAAACGCAAACACAAAACAAATTGAGCGTTGTCTTAAAACTATTCAATCTGAAGGCGAGACATGGATGGAGTGATGTCAGTTTTACAGATCTTTTACAACTGCTGAAGAATGTACTACCAAAGGACAATGTGATACCCACAACAACTTATGAGGCAAAGAAGTTAATGTGTCCGATGGGTATGGAATATAAAAAAATACATGCTTGTCCAAATGGGTGTATTTGTATTGGAAGGAGAATGAGTTGGATGACCATTGCTCTGAATGTGGGGAATCACGCTATGTAAAAAAGGGTGACAGAAACCACATAAGCACTAAAGTGGGCTCTCCTGCGAAGGTGTTGTGGTATCTACCGATAATTCCCCGATTCAAACGTTTGTTTGCAGTTCAGAAAGATGCTGAGAACCTCCGATGGCATGCTACCCATAGAAAGGATGATGGTAAATTGAGACATCCAGCCGATTCACCACAATGGAGAAACATTGACAGAATATACCCTCAATTCGGTACAGACCCAAGGAACTTAAGACTTGGTTTATGCACTGATGGGATGAACCCTTATGGCACTTTGAGCAGTATACACAGTACTTGGCCTGTTTTATTGACAATATACAATCTGCCACCATGGTTGTGTATGAAACCCAGACATATTCTCCTCTCTCTGTTGATATCGGGTCCAAAACAACCGGGAAACAAAATTGATGTGTTTTTGCAACCACTTATTGACGATTTAAATTTGTTGTGGAATGAAGGTGCGACGGTGTATGATTCATATGGTATGGAAAACTTCACGCTCCGGGCTATGTTGTTTTGTACGATCAATGATTTCCCTGCATACGGTAACCTCTCGGGATACACAATTAAAGGAGCTCTAGCGTGCCCTATATGTGGAGATAGAACTTGCAGTATACGGTTAAAACACAGTGGAAAAAGTGTACATGGGCCATCGGAAATTCCTTCCTAAAGGGCACAAATATCGTAAGATGACAAAAGAGTTTGATGGAAAAACGGATCATGCAGTCGCTCGACCACCACTATCTGCTGCTGAGACTTACAATCAGTTGAAGAATGTGGTGAACAACTTCGGTCCACCAATTAAAGCCACTGAAAAGAGCATCTGGAAGAAAAAATCAATATTTTGGGAACTTGAATATTGGCAACATTTAGAGGTGAGACATTGCATTGATGCTATGCACGTGGAGAAAAACATTGGTGAAAGTGTATCTGCGACACTACTAAACGTGAAAGGAAAGACAAAAGACCATTTAAAGGGTAGAAAAGATCTGGTTGAATTGGGTATACGAGAAGAACTCACGCCACAACAAAGAGGGAAAAGAACATTCTTGCCTCCCGCTTGTCATACATTATCCAAAGAAGAGAAAATAAGTTTTTGTAGTTCTCTTCGTCATATTAAAGTGCCATCCGGTTACTCATCGAACATAGCAAGTTTGGTATCAATGTCTGATCTGAAATTGGTAGGGATGAAGTCTCACGACTATCATGTGCTGATGCAGCACTTACTTCCGGTTGCTCTCCGTGGAATCCTTCCAGCTGATGTCAGGAAAACTATTACAAATTTATGTGTTTTTTCAAAGGAATTTCGTGTAAAGTGCTTGATGTGGAGACGCTGGATAAACTACAGAATGACCTTGTGATCACCATGTGTCAGTTGGAAATGTATTTTCCTCCTTCGTTTTTTGATATTATGGTGCATCTACTTGTTCATCTTGTTAGAGAGATCAAACATTGTGGTCCGTTATACCTTCGATACATGTATCCGTTTGAGAGATATATGGGTATACTGAAAAAGAAAATGAAAAACCGTCGGCGTCCAGAGGGAAGTATAATTGAAGGGACAGTAACAGAGGAGGTAGTTGACTTCTGCACTCACTACTTACACGGTGTTGATGTTATTGGATTATTACCGAAAGCAAGACATGATGGCAGGCTTAAAGGGGTTGGTACCTGTGGGAAAAATTATGCAGAGTTGATTTTGATACATTGAACAAGGCACATCTGGTTGTGTTGAATCATTCTGAAGTTGTTGAACCGTATTTCGATGCACACCTAGCCTACCTCAAAACAAAACACCCAACGATGAGTAATGCCAAATTAAAAAAAGAGCAGAATGCAACATTTGTTAAGTGGTTCAGACAGAAGGTGTTGTATGAAGATTCAAGGAACGTGGATGAAATGATCCAGTTGTTGGCACTTGGTCCAAATCTCGATGTGTTGTCTTATGAAGGATATGATGTAAATGGATTTTCGTTTTACACTGAACGTCAAGATTGTAAATCGACAAACCAGAACAGTGGTGTGCATCTTATCGCTTCACAAGACATTTTCACAGGAACAAATCGTAATACACTGAAGAACGAATATTATGGTGTTATTGAGGATATTTGGGTCTTGAATTACACTAGTTATGAAACTTGTGTATTTCGTTGCAAATGGGTGGACAACAAACAGGGATATCGTGAGGAGGATCATGGTATGAAGCTAGTTGATTTAACGACAGCGGCTCCTACTGATGAACCCTTTATCGTTGCATCAAAGGCAAAACAAGTATTCTACTGTCGTGATCAGTCTAATCCCAGATGGTCTATTGTAATGCAGAGTAAAGATCGATAGTTGGGATTGATAATATTGTTGATGAGGATGAATACGACTGTGAAGATGAAACAGATGTACCTATTCGGTTGCCGATGGAGGTAGATAATGTAACTAATTTTGAATATCGAAGGTCCGACCACAACGAAGGATTGTGGATTGAACGATGAAATGTTATTTTGTAAGTTTGGTTGACAATATTATATTAATTATTTCATTTTTGTCATGTTTCAATATTTGATTCAGTAGATGTTCGTATTAACCTTGTTAATTGTTGATTATTTTTCAGATTATGGATCCTGACGATAGAGTCGAAGAGGACTTACTGTTGGGGTTGGATGATATTGACGATGACGTCCCTACTGAAGAACCACCAGCTACATCTACTTCGCAGGACACTCGGAAGGGACGTGGACCGACCCGTGGGTTGAAGGAGAAGAAAAATGCTCCCATCGATTTGTTCTGGGACAAGTACCTCCGACATCTGGTGGGTCGAAGCAGCAGTTTGCTTCTACTTGGGATTGATGGTAAAATCCCATTGTCGATTAATAAGGATTGGAAAGATCAAGAAAAGGCAGACAAAGACATCATGTGGCAGATGGTGCAGAAGAAATACAAGTCGCGGATGAACTTCGGACGAAGATTGAATCACTTTAGCGACATCGCTGCGACAATTCAAGCATCGGTTGGTAGATGGTGGATTAACAAACCGGGCTCCAAGAGGTCACCGCCGTGGGTAGTGTATGATGGTATGTCACGGAGGAGGACTGGAAGATATTCTACGACCATCGCCAGACTGAAGAGTTTAAGGTACTTTTACAATTATTCTTCTTAATTATTTAAGGAATAAAATTTAACAAATATTTTTTTATTATGTATAACTTACAAATATACAAATTTTGTAACAGTTACGTCAAGAACAAGCGAGACGTAACCGGGCGAAGAATGTATATAAGCACTACATGGGGCGAGCTGGATACACGGGGCGGTTGGAGAAGTGGAAGAGCGAGGGCTTACTGACGAAACTAATGAAGACGGCACTCAGTCAGTTGTTGATATGTTGACGATGCAAGTAGGGTGCAGACATTTATGCTGGGTCGCATGAAGAAAAATGACGAGGGAGTCTATGTGTTCCCGCAGAGCGAGACTGCTGAGTTGGCTCAAGATTGTAAGTATATATTTTAAAAGTTGTTGTTTACTAATTAGTAAGTTCATTTCTAATATTTTTGTAATTTAAAATAGTCTGGATCTACTGAGCGATGGGAGATGGTTCCGGCCCCTCCGTCTCAGGATGATCCACTGAATAAGGCCCTTGGGCAAAAGGATCATCCAGGGCGAGTGCGGGGGCTTGGAGGGGAAGTTCGCCAAAAAGACGTGTTTTCTACGTCTCGATCGAGAGTACCGCAGGCTGAAATAGAGAGAATGGTGGATGAACGGGTGCACGACCGGTTGGCGGAGTCGGAAAGACGTCACGCTGAGGAGCTCAGACGTCACGCTGAGGAGCGTCAAGCCTACGAGGAGCGCCTGCGAAGACTTGAGGCTTTAGTATTGGGCCAGGTGCATGCTCCTACACCGACACCTACTCTACACCGGTGTCTGCTCCTACTGCGACGGCGGATACATCGATAGTGGCCGCGTCTCCTACACCGGCACCTACTGCTACACCGACGTCTGTCCTACCACGACGGCGGATACTGTCGATGATCCTACACCGACGTCTGCTCCTACCACGACGGCGGATACTCCGATGGTCGATCATCCTGCACCTTCTTCTCCTACCAGAGACACATTTCCTTATCAAAACCTTTCGGTTTGTTCTTTTTTCCTCCTTAGTTATTTTAACATTACTTTTAAAACAATATAATTTTATTAGCTTGCTTACTGTTGTGAGTTGATGTAGGTGGCTAAATCATGTCATCTGTTTCAAGTGTTGGATGGTGGGACTGTTCATGTTGCATTCGGTCGGGTTTTACAGACCGGACCGAACACTGTAGTACATTTCAAGCCCATCCCACCTCTCCACGCTCGTGTGATGGTAGACGATATTGTGAAAGGTCATGAGGACTCTCCCCTTCCGTTGGAGTGGAATCAGTGGAGTAAAATAGTCAAGCAAAATCTTCAGTTGTTCCATGGCCATATTCTCTCATTGATGTCAGTGACAAGGTAAACTATTTACATGCTTACTGTTTAGTTTTTAACTTGACTGTTGACTGATATGTTATTATTTAAATTTTGTATACTATTAGATTGATAAGGAATTAAGACCGGTTAAGAAGAGGAAAGTGGATAAGGGGAAGGAAGTTGTGAAATCAAATGAGGAGAGTCAGAGTGTGAGAAAGGAAGTGGTCAAACCTTTCGATATGACTCCTAGGAGAGCCCCATTCTGACACCCAAGTATCTGAAGAAGTTGACAGACAAACAAAAAATGCTATATGACTTTTTCATGACGAAGCCACAGTCTGTCACCAATTTCAACATGAAAGTGTCTAAGCATGTTTTCCACTCCCCCGAGCCCAGAGATCTGATGATTACCGTGAGCGATCTAAGAGAATTTTTGATGGGAGACCTGCTTAACATCTCTGTGATTCAGGCCTATTGTGTGTAAGTATCTTTTAAATTATTAAATTATCTTTCATTTTTTTAAGCTATTTAACATATCTTATGAAAAAATGTTGTTTAGGTGTTTGACTAGTAGACTGCTAGCGAGCAAGAGATTATGTGCCCTCCTTTCTTGTGTCCGCAATTGATGTCAGCAAATCAGGCCGCATTGGATGAGCAAGGATGTGCAGCATGTGAGGCAGGGATTTTGTTCTGCGGTGCGAAGAAAAGCAAATATTTGCTGATCCCATATCATCAGATGTAAGTACACAATAACTGGAATTTTTTGCTTCCTAATTGTGATATTTAATAATTGTTGTACAAAACATTCTTTGTTTTATCTGTGGCAGCAATCATTGGATGTTGTGGTGTTGTGTATCGACACCTCATGCTTATTGATACTAGACCCATTGGGCGGCCCTGATGACCTTCGAGAGATCGCTGTAGAGAAATGTTTGAAGGAGTGAGTATTCAAAAATTTTAATGCATTCTGTATTTATTTTAAGCTTGTCCTAGATTATTGACAATAAATGGCTTCATTTTAAAATGCTGTATTTATGCAGGGGTCATAAGCTTGGTTTGAGTGATGTGAAGAAACCATTCTCCATCTTGGACTTCCATTACATACGTGTAAGTAATCATTTAATTTATGCGTTTTTGTATTAAAGTTAAACGTTTAATTTTTTGATCTATCTAAAGTTGGTAATCCATGGATGGTGTGATGACAGTGTCCTCAGCAGCCTGATTCACAAAGCTGTGGCTATTATGTGATGCGGTACATGTTCGAGATTGTACAAAATATTGACACGCTTGCTGATGATGACAAGGTAAACCATACCAATCAAAGTTTTAGTTAAAGTTATTGCATTTGAAATAAAATTGTGTACTAATGATGATCAGTTTCTTTTTATGGACAGATCGTTTCTTTTTTCACACAAGCAGGGAGCACGTATTCCAAAATCGATCTCACTTTGTAAGAGATCATCTATCGCAGTTTTGGTGTAAAAATTACTTGAGTGTTACTTAGATCTTATCCTAGTGTAGTTAGACTTACACTTTTGTTTGTGCTGAAGCAACGTAGACTCTCAAAGAGTTTGTAAAGTTCAACTCTCTCTTATTTTTGAAAGTTTGAATGGGTTTTTGCAATTCGTTTTCAATGTTGCAATTCAAACTGGCAACTTGGTTTATGGTCATATAGTGTGGTTGGTTATCAAAGGGCAATACCAGTTGGATGCCCTGTACAGGTTGTATATGATTGTAAATTGTGGAAAACATTGTGGTAGAGGCTAAAAAACAAAAAAACTAAAAAAAAAAGAAAAAAAAACCACGGTTACTTAAAAACCGTGGTTTAAAATTCAGTGGAACGACATTTTAAACCACGGTTTTCTACAGAACCGTCGTATAAAACAGTCATATACCACGGTTTTACAGACGAACCGTCGTTTAAAAGCCTGATATACCACGGTTACAAAGCCAAACCGTGGTATAAAATCGGTCTGATCCGCGACAAAACAACAATTAAACGACGGTCATATAGAAACCGTGGTTTATAATCGCGATTTTAAACGACGGTTTTGAACCGTGGTTTATAGGCATTTTCGAATATACGACGCGCGTATTAACCACGGTTTGGAACCGTGGTATATAGGCTTTTTAACCGTGGTTTATAACATTTTCTGCACTAGTGATTCCTATTGAATATTTGTTATTTCATTTTACTTGTATTTTATTATTTGTTTATTCATTTTAGTCATAGTGTTGGTTCTATTAATACGTTGGTTGGTTCACAAAATTAAAAGTTTTTTTTAATTATACAGGCAACCAAAGACTAGAAAAGGAAAAGAGAAGGTTGTTCAAGTTGTGCCTTCTGATGTTGTTTCTAAACCTTCCCGAGGTCAAAAACAGAAACCAACCAAACTTTCTGATGTTGTGCCTTCAGAGAAGGTTGTTAAGAAACTGAGCTGTTATAACGAGGTAAATTAGCTTGTTTTTTATGTGCTTTTTTATTTTATGTATTTGAATCATATTGTTCTTTTATTTTTTATGTTTCAATACAGATTTTGGTTACTTAACTAATAGTTTTTTTATCATTCAGGCAAGCAAAAAGAAGAAAAGGAAAAGAGAAGGTTTGTGATGTTGGTCCTTCTAAAGTTGTTCCTGATTCTGTTAAACTTCCGAAAAGAAAAAGGTGAGTTAAAGAGGATGTACTTTCTGATGATTCTGATGAAGAACTTGGTTTATGTAGAGTCTCTACCCGTATGGCTTTGAAAAACATGATTCATGTCATAAAAAATATTGATAATGAGCAGATGAGACATGTAGAGGAAATAGGATTTGGGTCTTTTCTTCATCTAAGGCTCAAACGTCTGAATGGGTCTTTGAATTTCTGGTTGTTGAATAACTATGACTGGGCTCAGTGTTGTCTTTGGATGGTGGATGGTCAGAAAATTGATGTCTCTGCTGATGCTATCTATTCTTGTCTTGGTCTTCCTCGTGGTGCTTTGACAGTCACTGAGGCGACTAGTCAGTTATGTGATGATGATTTTTATGATTTTATTGTTTCTTGGCGAGATGTTTGGAATGTGAAGTGGAAAGGTCCCACTATCAAACAAATGGCTGAGAGGGTGCATAGTTGTAGGGGTGAGGAATTCAAGAGAAATTTTGTCTGTTTTGCTATTTCATGCTTGGTCAGTTCACACCAAACTGGCCACTGTAATTGGAAAGTTCTGTATTCGCTAATGGATTTGAGTTTATGTAAGCAAATTAATTGGTGTGAGTTTGTGAAGTGCAAACTCAATCAAGCAATGAAGAGTTGGGATAAATCTCAAGCGGAGGTTAAATATTTTACGGGTTCATTGTTGTTGTTAAATTTGATTTATCTTGATCGTACGTCATTAGGGGGTAATCCGGGGGTTAGGAATTTTCCTTCACTATTATGTTGGGATCAGAAGCGATATTATGAAAGGGTCAAGTTAGAGTCTCTTGCTGGCGGTTTTAGGCGGGGTAAGATTGAACCCTCTTTGTCTGTTGATGAGCTGGACCAAATTCCAAAGTTCAGCAAAAATGTTTCAAAAGGTGAACCTCGTAAAGTTGAAGCTGGTTCTTTGTCTTCTTCGGTAATGTTTTATTTATGTTTTTTTACTTCCTTGTTTTATTTATGACAGATTCTTTTTTTAGCTTAAATGTTCTTAACTTTTTTTTTCTTTGTATGTGTCAAGGATATTGTGACTCAAATATGCGAATGTGCAAACGCTATAGCTTCATCCCTTTCAAGACTTTCAACATTGACTCTCAAAGCCAAATCTGAGGGCTTGGTGACTTCTACATTGAAAAACAATGATATTAGTTTAGCTCTTGCTTGCATGATGAGTAGCTTTGAGTCATTTGAAAAGACTCTTGATGACGATTCTAAATCTGAACCATTAAAAGGTAAGAGTTCATTTTGTAAGAGAACCATTTTAATTTCATTCAATGGTTCACTTTTCTAAGATGTTCGATTCAGTTATGATATTCTTCTGATTCATTTTCTTGTTTTGTTGTCTCAATATTTACATATAACAATATTTCTTCATTTGAAGAAGATGCTTCTGATGATGTTCTACCACCTAATGATGCTGTCACGAATATGCCCAATGATGTTCCTGGTAAACTTGGTGAGTCTTGTATTTTTTACATTTTTTGGAAAATAATGTAGTTTCATATAATAGTTCATTTTTTAACTACACCGATTCATTTTTGATATATAACTGATTCATTTGTTTATTTGTGATCTCAATGTTGTAATATAGATATTCCTTCTGCTGGAGAGGCTGTTTCTGATTATGTTCCTCAATCTGTTGAAGTTGACAAAGAATCGAACACGGTTGTACATCCCAAGCCTGGTAATCTGATATATTACCGATTCATTTTTTAATTTGTTATGACAATCTTCAAATCTGAAGTTATCCGTTCTGGTGAAATGGATGGTTCTGATCCTGTTTTTCCATCTTCTGAAGTTGTTAAAGAAGTGCCCAATGTTGTACATGATAAAGGTTGTGAGTTTTAAATTTAAATAATTATGAATTTTACTACTTACAATGTTTCATTATGACAGCATTCATGTTTCATTTCTATTATAATATTGATTCACTTTATTGTAACAATATCATTTTTAATTATTTACTAGACTGAAAATGATTCATTTTTACTACTGCTGTGATTCATTTCTATTATTAAAATGATTCACTTATTCTTTAATAACATGACAATCTACACATGTATTAGTTGGTGTTGATTAAGATGTTGCGGTCCCTGAGGATGTTGTAGTTGATGAACATCTGGAAGTTTATGAAGATGTTGCGGTTCGTGAGGATGTTGTAGTTGATGAACATGTGGAAGTTGATGATGATGTTAAGACATGTAAAGGACCTGATAAGACTAGTAAGACTTCATATTTTATTAATATAAAGCTTTCTTTATTTGCAGAATTAAATTCATTTCTATATTTTTCTTTATTCATTTCTGATATACAAATGATTCACATATTTTTGTGTCATGACTGTTTAAATTAAGTTAATTGCAGAAGAATGTTCATTTTAATAACTTCTTTGATTCATTTCAATTATATAACTGATTCACATATTTTTAATAATCTGAAACTTCTTTTTACAACAGTTCCTGGAAATTGTAATGATGATGATGATGATGATTTTCAACCTGTTCCTGTGAAACGCTCTCTTAGAATATCCAAAAGGTCTGCAGCTGGTAATACCAGCATGACTGAGAGTTCTCGACCGATGAAACGGTCGAAGCTACCAATTAAATCGTCCAAAAAGTGGCTTTTGTGGACCAAAAGTCTACTACATCTGTCCAATTGAAAAAAGGAGGAAAAACAAGTGAGAAGCGTCCAAATGAAATTCTTTGTCCAGTACCCCTTGCATCTATTCCTGGTCCATCAAGTTCTGCACAAACAACTACGATGTCTCTCATTTTTGGAGCTCGGCCGGTGGACATAAAATCTCAAAGTGTCTCACCTCTTCATCCCAAATTGATCAAACTTATATGGTCTGGTGCTAATGAGAGGTATTAGTACATTTATTCACTTTTCTTGTTTTTGTTTTTTTCTTTATTTCTTTTTTTCTTATTTACTTTTTATATGTTTTTCAGTCAAGTTTTGGTTGAAGATGAACTGCATTCTATCACTTGCAAGAGTTTCCTTACTCTGGTCGGTGATGTTGAGCCAGACCAAGTACTTATTGATAAATATGTGCTGCTCTTCAATTTGGACAATGCTAGATACGGCCCTGCTAGTCCAGAGAGGGTCTTTTTTACATTAGATAGTTGTGTAAGTGTTTCTCTATATAGAAAATTATATATTTACTTGCTTTTAGATTCTTTTTTAATACTTGCAGTTCAGTTTTTGTTTCATAAATCTGCATTTTTCTGATTATGTTCTCTTGCTGTCGTAGTACGTACCGTTGAGTGTTGGAGTTCCTGGTGTTCCTTTCTCTGAAGATTTGTGTGTTAATAGAATGAGCAAACAACTTCTTGACATTGATGCAACGGACTTAAAAAAGTTGTCTGGAGTAAAACTGTTTTTTATTCCGTATGCTATTGATGGTCATTATTTTCTTATTGTGATTAATTTCATCACTTTAAGCATAGACATAATTGACAATAGTGATTCCAAGACCTCCATCGAAGAAAGATATGGGGATTGTATTGATTATGTGGTAAGCTTTTTAAAATATTATTTGTAATGCTTAAAAAGATTTTCTAAATATTGTTTTAACTCTTTTACTGTTTTCTAACTCATGTTTTTATTGTTTCAGGTTCCTGCATTTTCATCAATGTTGGAGATGCTCTGTGATGAGCGATATTTACTCTTCAATGATTTTGACTACTTCATCTTGCCAATGTCTTGGAGGTCTTCAGCATTTGAGAACTGCTCGGCCATATACATGCTCAGACACATGGAAACTTATCTAGGTCAAGGTTTCAATTGGAAGAGTTCTAGTTCCAAACTTGCCAAAAAATCTGTGAGCATTCAGCTCTTTAATCTTAGTTTTTATCTTTTTATCTGATCTTCTATGTGTTTTTTATGTTGTTCTTTTGTTTCTAAAAATCTGTTATGTTTATCTTTTTTGTAGAAAGAGCCTTTGGATCGTCAGAGGATGGAGTATGTTGTGCAGATTCTTGTTCATAAAAATAACTTGAAGAAGGGTTATGTTTTAGATTGTGTTCTGAAAAAGTATAGCCTCTTTTTAGAAGTGTAAGAATTTGTTGGATGTTAGAACCTTTATGTATCTGCTATGAGACTGTTTTAGAACCTTGGGAGCTGCCATGAAACTGTTGGAGGGTGAAGTGTGTTTTAGAATCTGTTATGAAACTCTTTTTAGAAGTGTATGAAAAAGAAGATCCTGTTTCAGATCTTTATGAATCTTTTTTTTTTCTTATTGTATCACTGGTTCTGAAAAATTGAACCATTCTGGAAAGTGAATTTGAAAGGTTTGATTTTGTCATTTTGTTATGAAAGTTTACACTTATTATTCTTGATCTGTTTATGACACATTTTATCTTTATTATTTGAAAATTGAATCACTTGTTTTGAAGGTGAATCATTTGTTGACAAAAAAAAATGTACCATTTTTCTGGAAAGTGAATTAGATGTTTCTTTGAAATGAATCTTTACATCCTATAAAATGAATCAATCCAATTATCGTACAAGAAAACATATACTTTGTCAATTAACATTATTGTCACGATTTATACCCAAACATACACAAAACTATCTAAAACACATTTGAGACAATCCATTGTGTATAACAGAATATTCAACATGTGAATCTTTTATTTTTATAAAATGGAATCAACAGTATCAACAATATGAACCTTCTCATGTACTGTGTATCATACCATGTTATCAACTAAATGAATTTGAAATGTTTACAAAAAATATTTTGTACTCTCTAAATCTGGAATTATTCTTGTAAGTGTTTCACCCTCATTTACCGGATGTGCAAATGAGACTCCAACAGATTGTGCTTCTTCATCAACATGCATCATCTATTTAATTGAACTTTTGTTTTGTAGATATGTTCTTACTGCATTCTTGTTTCTTCTTTTGCTTCTATTGTATATCTTCTCTGTTGTGCTTTTCATCCTTTTGGTTTTTCTCTTTGAACCTTACGGATCAAGGACTATCGTCCTTGCTTGAATGGTGCTTGAATCACCATTTTGAACATTTTGTGTAGACAGCATTGTTTCCACTTCTTCTTGCAATTTTCGAACAGCATTCTCACACAAACCTCTTGTCTCCATGTTCTTTTCAGTAGCAGCAAGAATGTAATCAAATTTTCTGCGCATCATCACTCTCCAATTTGGTGTTGCTTCTGAATTTGAATTACATCCATCTTCTCTTTGATTCTTCTCTGTTGATGCTTTATTTTTCCATCTATCAAGCACATAGTCTGCTCCCAGCTCGTGTACACACCGCAAGTGTAGTATGCGTATGCAATGTGAGCAAAGGATGCCTACCTCAATTATTAGCTTACATGTGCAGCAAACACTTGAATCCACTTTCTTCTATGTCACCATATGCTTTATTTCTACACTCTCTGTTTGCCATATAGTGTAAACCGCATTGTCCTGGTCTTCATTATATATTTCTTGCTGCAACGCTAGACTTTTCAAAAACTCATCTAGAAAGATTTTATAAGCTTCATGTGTGTATACCTCTCTTGCTTCTGAAAGAAGTTTCACATATTGGGCTATCATGTCTGGCTTGCTGTTGGAGCACCTCCAATCATCATATTGTTTAATTTCACGCCATTCTGAAATCACATTACAGAAAGTTTCGTAGAACTCAGTAAGTGTTGAGGTCTTCTTCATCCTCCTAGAAAGTGAGTGATTTGTACTTTCACTCCTCTGAGAGGACAATGCACCACCAGAAAAATAATTCTTTGAGAATTCTCTGCACCATTTCTCACGTGTTTGATACAACTTGTTAAGCCATGAATTTTGTGCACATTGATACTCTTCTATAAGCCTGCAATATTTTAAAGATCAAGTTTGTTATTATTTTTTACATTAAAATTACAATAACTACACAAACTCATACTGGCCTACCATTATCAAACGATGCTCATGTCAGAAACTAAAATTGTATAGCAGACATTACTTCATTTTTATACCTCTAATGATTCACTTTAACTACACTAATAATTCATTGTTCACTAACATATCACCATTCATATAAAACTATATTATTTCAAACTATAACTTTATAGCAGACAATAATTCATTTATATGACACTTATGGTTCACTTTAGTTTCATATATGATTCACTGAAGATTAAAAGATAACAATCAATTAGAAACAACATAATCAACAACTCTCTTTTAATTTGTTCCCTTACCTCGACCAGACATGGTTAAACTCAGCTTCTATTTCACAATACTTCAAAATGTACTGAAACTTGCTGTTGAATCCTTCTCTCCGATGTATCAGGTGACCAATATGTTTTTTCGCATTCTCCATGATATGCCATACACACAATCTATGATTTGAATTTGTAAATATCTTTGAGATTGCATTATCCAGAGAACACATTGGTCTGTCATAACTGTTTGTGGTTGAATGAAATCCTAGACTTCAGAAATGTACCAAACAACCACAAAAATGATTCAATCTTTTCATTCAACAGGAAGCCACATCCGAACATAACATTTTTTCCATGACAGTTCATTCCCACAAACGGTGCACATATCATATCGTATTTATTTGTACGATATGTAGTATCATGTACCAGAAGATCTCCCCACAACTTGTAATCTTCTTTCATTGTGCCATCACTCCAGAAAAAGCTGCACAAATTTCCCATCTTCATCCAACCAGAAATCATAGTAAAAATCCAATTCCTTATCTTCTCTTGACTTAAAATTTTCAAGCAGGTTGTTTGAATCACTTCCCACAAATGTAGTTCTAACAGTTTGCATTGCATCATAGAGATCTTTCTGTAAGAACCCTACATTTATAGTACCACCAGCTTCTGTTCTCAAAAATCTGTATGAATTAGCAACCAATATTCCACTTTTTTTCATGATTGATACATGTTCGATTGTATCAGTTGGTACCCTTCTGTGAGATCTGAAATACTTCACTTCACTTGGAGCACAAAACGGATGAGAATGTTCCATTCTGTGACTTGTAACAGTCCATTTTGTGTTTTGGTCCTCGACTTTGAAACCTATCATTGCCTTGCATCCTGTCCTTGAATCAGTTTTTGAGAACAATCTGTTTTGTGCTTGGCTTACATTTTTTTTCCTTCTTGGCAGCAAACATATGTTCTTAAAACAATGCTACCATCTACTCTCTTTTTTTTTCTTTGCAACGTATACCGAACCCCTTCTTGTATGCATAATTGTTGTATAGTTGATATGCTTCTTCTTCACTTGTTACCACTTTGCCTATCAACTCTGAATTTTTTGCTTCAATGAATTGACTTACTTGTTTTGTTGAATGCTCAAATATAGCAGTAACTACAATTCAAAGCAGGCAAAACTTTACTTCAATAACAATGCTGTAACGACCCCAAAACCGGCCTAGGAGTTAGGGCCGTTACACGCCGCGAGTCTACTACCTAACGTCACAAGGCTCTAAGCAAAACGAATCCCAAAACCAAATAACAAACTTGTATAAATGCCAAAAGAGTTTACAAGATCTAAATACTTATAAGTCAAATACAAAGAGAGGCCCGAAGGCTACACAACTCTAAAGCGTCCAACGCGCAAAGTAAACAAAGTCAACAAAACGTAAACAAACGAAGCTCCAGCAAGGGACAAGAGAGAGAAGATCCCACGAGCTCAATCTGCAACAGAGTAAAGGGGTGAGCTAAACAGCCCAGCAAACAGAAGACTTCCTCAAGGAAGCCCACTCAAAACAGAAGTAGAAGAATAGTTTATAAACAGAGAAGAAGGCGGAGTCAATATAATCAGACAGAAAGGAAGCACAAAACAGAAGTAGAGCAGAACGTCACTTCAAATCATAGTCGGACTTTCAGAAATGGATACAGAAGAGTGGGACACTAGAAACAAGCTAACACAACAGAAGGACTCACGTAAGGTCCTATGGATCCAAAGATCCCACAACAGAAGCCGTAGAGACAGCTAACAGACCCGTCGGTCAAATAACGTCCTAAGGGAGTCCCTAAGGAGTATAAACAGAAGGAATTCCTGCGCAGCATGCTACGGGACAGCCCGACCCGACTATCCAAGGCTCAGAAGCAAAGTAACTAGGTCCCAAAACCAAAAGCTCACAAAACAGATCTTAAGCACATGGAAATGCTATAACAGCATAAGAAGCTTGTACACAGATAGGGGAATCCGACCCCGCAAACGGAACTCAAAACGGAGCTAAAACAGAAGTTATGCTCAAAACAGTGGCATGTCCGAACTTGCGTCCGACCTTGCAAGTTCGGACAGATGCCGAGAGTCAGAGGTTGAGAAAACGTCGATGTCCGAACTTACGTCCGACCTTCGAAGTTCGGACGTAAGTCGAAAGTCAGAAACCAAAACTCCCATCATGTCCGAACTTGCGTCCGACCTTGCAAGTTCGGACAGATGTCGAAACTCACACGAAAATCATCCTCGCGTCGGGTCCGAACTTACAAGTTCGGACCGACGTTCGGACACTTCAAAATCCTGAAAAACAAACACGCCCGATGAACTGTCCGAACTTGCATGTTCGGACAGAAGTTCGGACAGCGCAAAACTGTCGAATTCCAGAAAGAACAGACGCAGAAGATCATCCCAAAACATACCAAACTCACACAAAACTCACAGAATGGTAAATCAGTACCCTCGGGGGTTTATCCAATCAATTAACAACACAAAACGCGGAGAATTCGCACAAGCAACACACGAAATCAGATATGAAAAACAGATATTAAAAGAAGTCCCCGAGGGTGAGCAAACTACCCCGATTCCATCCCCAACTTACATCGAATTCGCAGAGAAGGTGCTGTCCGACGTTGCCAACAACCAGACGGATGAAATGCAGCAGAAGAGATGCACCAAACAGCACTGGATTCGCAAAGAACAGTCCCCAAAATCAGAAAACCGAAATAGAAACTGCTCCTCTCGGAACAAAACAACACCACCGAATTCACCAATGGACCTACCTGATTTGCAAAGGAGAAGAACCCGAACAGTAGCAGCAGCAGAAACCGACCAGAACCAGCAACGATTCACCAGAAGACAAAGTGCTCACCAAGGAAGAAGAAGAGAGGAGAGCGTAGAAACTGTCGCGAGGAAGAACGCACGATTTAAAATTGATTGTGAAATGTAAAAAGAAATAAAAGACTTAACTTCCTTAATTAAGTCTTACCAAAAAAAAGAGAGGGGAATGACCTCCTTGCCCCCGTCTTTTAATATAAAGACTCCGACGTCCCATCAGCCCATCAGTAAACAAAGCACTACATAACATAACTTTAATTAATAACATTAACCGAATGTTATGTCATGAAATCTGAAAAACGAAAATACGGAGTATTACATCACTCCCCCCTTAAAAGGAATTTCGTCCTCGAAATTCAACATACCTCACTGCTCGAAGAGGGAAGGGAACTTGGCACGCAACTCTCCTCGAGTTCCCACGTCGCCTCACGCTCGGACTGATCAGACCACTGCACCTTAACCATAGGTGTCTTGCTACGAAGCCGACGAACATCCCGTGCCAAAATACGACCGGAACTGCCTCATAAGTGAAATCATCTCGGAGTCGAAGCTGACCATATCAATCACATGCGAAGGATCGTAGATACTTCCTGAGCATCGACACATGAAACACGTCATGCACTTGCAGAGCTGGTGGCAATGCCAATCTGTAAGCCACCGGCCCCACCTTCTCAAGCACCTCAAAAGGCCCTACGAACCGAGGACTCAGCTTGCCTCGCTTACCAAAACGAACCACACCCCGAACTGGAGAAATCTTCAGATACACGTGGTCCCCAACCTGAAACTCAAGCGGACGGCGTCTCTGATCGGCATAACTCTTCTGCCGGCTCTGGGCAACCAACAGACGCTCCCTGATAGTCTTGACTTTGTCCACAGCTCCCTGCACCAACTCAGGACCTACAATCGCCCTCTTCGCAGGTCATCCCAACAAATAGGAGATCTACAGCGCCTACCATACAATGCCTCATATGGAGCCATCCCAATGCTCGATTGAAAACTATTATTGTAGGCGAACTCAATCAATGTCACATGCTGATCCCAGCTGCCCCCGAAGTCGAGCACACAAGCCCTCAACATGTCCTCCAAAATCTGATTCGTCCTCTCCGTCTGCCCATCGGTCTGAGGATGGTACGCTGAACTGAAAGCTAAACTCGTACCTAAAGCCTTATGCAGGCTACGCCAGAAGCGAGATACAAATCTCGGATCCCTGTCCGAAACGATCGTCGCCGGCACACCATGCAGCCTCACAACCTCATCTACATACAGCCGAGCCAGGCGCTCCAGGCTGAAGGTCTTCCTCACAGGCAAGAAATGAGCTGACTTCGTCAACCGATCCACAATCACCCACAGCGCATCGTACCCAGAAGATGTCCTAGGCAACCCCACAATGAAATCCATGCCAACGCTCTCCCATTTCCACTCAGGAACAGGAAGAGGCTGTAGAAGACCCGCAGGTCGCTGATGCTCGGCCTTCACCTGCTGACAGGTTTGGCAACGAGCCACAAAATCAGAAATCTCCCTCTTCATATTCGCCCACCAAAAGGACTCTCTGAGGTCCCGGTACATCTTCACCCCTCCCGGGTGCACCGAATAAGGAGCTCCATGAGCCTCCTGCATAATCTCTCGCCTAAGGTCGCCTCCACTAGGCACACAAACTCTGCCCCTGAAGCGTAGACAGTCATCGCTGGACACAGAAAACTCTGACTCCTGATCATCTGACAACTTCTCCCTGATCTTACACAACTCAGCATCAGCCTTCTGACCCTCTCTGATCCGCTCAATCAAAGTAGACTGGACCTGAATCGAAGCAATCATCCCAGCACGGTCGGACCGAACAACCCAAATCCCCATACGCTGAAGCTCAATAGCAGACCTCTGAACTCCTGACAACGAACAAGCAAGACCAGGAGCACCCCTACGGCTCAAGGCATCAGCCACCACATTCGCTCTACCCGGATGGTAGAGGATCTCCAGGTCGTAGTCATGTAACAGCTCCAACCAGCGCCGCTGTCTCAAATTCAATTCCTTCTGCGTGAACAGATATTTGAGACTCTTGTGATCCGTGTAGACCTTACACGTCACCCCATACAAATAGTGCCGCCAGATCTTCAAGGCGAAGACCACAGCAGCTAGCTCCAAGTCATGGGTAGGATAATTCTCATACGGCTTCAACTGTCGTGACCCATATGCTACCACCTTTCCCTGCTGCATCAGAACACACCCCAGCCCTCTATGGGAAGCGTCACAGAACACCTCAAAGCCCTCTGTCCCAGAAGGCAACGTCAAAATCGGAGCCGAAGTCAACCTCTTCTTCAACTCCTGGAAGCTCTCCTGGCACGCCTCACTCCAATCAAACTTGACATCCTTCCTAAGAAGACGAGTCAAGGGGGATACGATCTTAGAAAAGCCCTCCACGAACTTCCTATAATACCCAGCCAATCCCAGAAAACTGCGCACCTCAGACACACTAGTGGGCTTCGCCCACTCCATAACCGCCTTAATCTTCTCCGGGTCCACTGAAATGCCATCCTTCGAAACCACGTGGCCAAGGAACACCACCCTATCCAACCAGAACTCACACTTCTTCAACTTAGCATACAACTCCTTCTCCTTCAACGTCTGTAGGACCATCCTCAGATGCTCCTCATGCTCCTCAGCACTCTTGGAGTACACCAAGATATCGTCAATAAACACAACTACGAAAGAATCCAAGAAAGGTTTGAAGACTCTGTTCATCATATCCATGAAGAACGACGGGGCATTGGTCAAACCAAAAGGCATGACCAAGAACTCATAATGCCCATATCGGGTCCTAAATGCAGACTTAGGCACATCCTCGGCCTTAATCTTCAGCTGATGATATCCAGAACGCAAGTCGATCTTCGAGAAGACTGTCGCTCCCGCTAACTGGTCGAAGAGGTCATCAATGCGGGGAAGAGGATACCGATTCTTGATGGTAACCTTATTCAATTCCCTGTAGTCAATACACAATCTGAAGGAGCCATCCTTCTTCTTCACAAAACAACACAGGTGCTCCCCATGGAGACACACTAGGGCGAATGAAGCCCTTATCCAGAAGATCCTGCAGCTGCACCTTCAGCTCCTTAAGCTCTGCCGGACTCATGCGATAGGGAGCCTTAGAGATAGGCTGAGTCCCTGGCGCTAACTCGATAGAAAACTCCACCTCACGATCAGGCGGTAGCCCTGGCACATCGTCCTGGAACACCTCAGGAAACTCACGCACAATGGGGATATCCTCCAACCGGGATCCCTCCTTAACCTCAGGTACAAAGCAGAGAAAACCCTGGCAGCCCTTCCTCAAGGAACGGACTGCCTGCATAGCAGACACCAACACAGGAGCACAAGGAACGGAGTTCCCCACAAAAGCAAAACGGGTCTCACCCGGTCTATCAAACACAACCTTCCTAGCTGCACAATCTATATGGGCATGGTGCTCTGCTAGCCAGTCCATGCCCAAAATCACATCGAAGCAGGACATACTCATAGGGATCAAATCAGCATGCAAATTCCTATCCATGATCACTAAAGGAACAGACTTGCACACAGAACTAAGCACACATGCAGGTACGCCACTCAGCGGGCTAGAAATACACAGATCCACATCACATGGCACAGCAGACAACCCGAGACTACCCACTAAATCAGCAGACACAAAGGAGTGGGTAGCTCCTGAATCAAACAAGCAGAAAACTGGCTGAGAAGAGATCTGAAGAATACCTGACACTACTCTGTCTGAGTCACGGTCTCGCTCACCAGCTAGCGCATACACACGTGCCTGGGTCTGGGGCTTCTTCTGATCAGCCTTCTGCCCGGACCCTGAACCAGCACCTCGGCCCTCAGAACCGCCACTGCCACCTCCACCTCTAGCCTGTGGACACTGGGCAATGCGGTGATCCAGCGAACCACACTTGAAGCACGCTCCGGACTTCCTGTAGCACTCACGCCCAGGATGGAAACGATCACACTCAGCACACTTCGCCACAGCAGGCGACGCGACGAGATGACGAAGATCCCCGGTCTCCTCTGAACTTCTTCTGAGAAGAAGTCTGGTCTCGCCTCACAGGCTCCTCCACATGTGCCTTCCTCTTCTGCTCCTTGCCCTTATCGGGCCTCTGGTCCTTCTTCTCATAACGCTGCCTAGCCTGCAGCTCAGACTCCACCACTAACGCCACATCGGCCACATCCCTGAAGGTCTTGTGGCGGAAAGGTGCCACAGCAGCTCGAATGTCCCCTCAGACCAGCTTCAAACTTCCTAGCCTTCCGGTTGTCATCTGGCTCTGGCACAAACTTAGAAAGGGAAATGAACTTCCGCACATACTCATCCACAGACATCTCCTTCGTCTGACGAAGCCTCCCATACTCAACTATCTTCTGATCCCTGAAGACATCGGGATAGAACTGCTGATTGAAGCAGCCCCTGAACTGCTCCCATGTCCATGGGTGGGGGTACTTCCCTTCAACCGACTTCCACCACTCCTTCGCCTCACTCTGAAACATGAACGTGGCGAAACCAACTTTTTGATCCTCCTCACATCCCATGACCCTCAGCAAATCCTCTATCGTAGTGATCCAGTGGCTCGCTTCCTGTGGGTCGCCACTAGCATCAAAGGAAGGCGGCTTCAGCTTCAGGAACTCCTGAAGCGCCTTCACATTGCTGCCCCCGCGTTACCGGCTCCTGTCGCCTGGCCAGCAGTGGCCCCTACGGTCTGCAACACCTGGGTCACCACCTGCTGTACAATCTCTGCAATGTCCCCTTGGGGAGCATCGCCTGAAGCTGCACCACGTCCTGAACGTCGGGGAGGCATACTGAAGATACAACACCAAAATTATCAGAAACCATCAAGAATCAAACAGCAGACCTTTCAGACACCCACGCATGCAGACAAACCCCACAAACACCAAAGAACGAGCAACCTGGCTCTGATACCACTAAATGTAACGACCCCAAAACCGGCCTAGGAGTTAGGGCCGTTACACGCCGCGAGTCTACTACCTAACGTCGCAAGGCTCTAAGCAAAACGAATCCCAAAACCAAATAACAAACTTGTATAAATACCAAAAGAGTTTACAAGATCTAAATACTTATAAGTCAAATACAAAGAGAGGCCCGAAGGCTACACAACTCTAAAGCGTCCAACGCGCAAAGTAAAGTCAACAAAACGTAAACAAACGAAGCTCCAGCAAGGGACAAGAGAGAGAAGATCCCACGAGCTCAATCTGCAACAAAGTAAAGGGGTGAGCTAAACAGCCCAGCAAGCAGAAGACTTCCTCAAGGAAGCCCACTCAAAACAGAAGTAGAAGAATAGTTTATAAACAGAGAAGAAGGCGGAGTCAATATAATCAGACAGAAAGGAAGCACAAAACAGAAGCAGAGCAGAACGTCACTTCAAATCATAGTCGGACTTTCAGAAACGGATACAGAAGAGTGGGACACTAGAAACAAGCTAACACAACAGAAGGACTCACGTAAGGTCCTATGGATCCGAAGATCCCACAACAGAAGCCGTAGAGACAGCTAACAGACCCGTCGGTCAAATAACGTCCTAAGGGAGACCCTAAGGAGTATAAACAGAAGGAATTCCTGCGCAGCATGCTACGGGACAGCCCGACCCGACTATCCAAGGCTCAGAAGCAAAGTAACTAGGTCCCAAAACCAAAAGCTCACAAAACAGATCTTGCATGGAAATGCATATAAACAGCATAAGAAGCTTGTACACAGATAGGGGAATCCAACCCCGCAAACGGAACTCAAAACGGAGCTAAAACAGAGAAGTTATGCTCAAAACAGTGGCATGTCCGAACTTGCGTCCGACCTTGCAAGTTCGGACAGATGCCGAGAGTCAGAGGTTGAGAAAACGTCGATGTCCGAACTTACGTCCGACCTTCGAAGTTCGGACGTAAGTCGAAAGTCAGAAACCAAAACTCCCATCATGTCCGAACTTGCGTCCGACCTTGCAAGTTCGGACAGATGTCGAAACTCACACGAAAATCATCCTCGCGTCGGGTCCGAACTTACAAGTTCGGACCGACGTTCGGACACTTCAAAATCCTGAAAAACAAAACGCGCCCGATGAACTGTCCGAACTTGCATGTTCGGACAGAAGTTCGGACAGCGCAAAACTGTCGAATTCCAGAAAGAACAGACGCGCAGAAGATCATCCAAAAACATACCAAACTCACACAAAACTCACAGAATGGTAAATCAGTACCCTCGGGGGTTTATCCAATCAATTAACAACACAAAACGCGGAGAATTCGCACAAGCAACACACGAAATCAGATATGAAAAACAGATATTAAAAGCAGTCCCCGAGGGTGAGCAAACTACCCCGATTCCATCCCCCACTTACATCGAATTCGCAGAGAAGGTGCTGTCCGACGTTGCCAACAACCAGACGGACGAAATGCAGCAGAAGAGACGCACCAAAAGCACTGGATTCGCAAAGAACAGTCCCCAAAATCAGAAAACCGAAATAGAACTGCTCCTCTCAAAACACAACAAACACCACCGAATTCACCAATGGACCTACCTGATTTGCAAAGGAGAAGAACCCGAACAGTAGCAGCAGCAGAAAACCGACCAGAACAGCAACGATTTCACCAGAAGACAAAGTGCTCACCAAGGAAGAAGAAGAGAGGAGAGCGTAGAAAGAAAAATTGTCGCGAGGAAGAAATACGGAGTATTACAAATGCAGCAAGAACCTTTTATTAATAAATTAGATTTACATCCCCTTATGCATCCACAATGTATGGAAACTTTTCATAGTCTGAAAACTGAGTTCTATAGCAGAGATAATTCACTTTAATATAACTAAGGATTCATTATAATCTAACACTTAAATTCCACAATTGTGACCTACAGTACCAAAAAATTTTATTACTGCTACACTATTATTAAAGAATCTTCTAGTATAACACACTAGAATATTCTTCACTTATATAATAATGATGATTCAGATTTAACTTGCATAAGATTCAACATTGCACTAAAACGGAGTCTCAGATTAAAAAAAATTTAATATGAAAGATAATTTTATAGCAGATAATGATTCACTTCTATCACACTAACGATTCATGTTATTAAAGCATTTGATACATTGTAAAAACACTGCGGATACATATATTAACATGATTTACTTTACACTAACACAACATAATCTATAGTAATCTTTACCAAAAGTGAACTGAGCATATAAACTCCTGTAAATAAACCAACGCATTTTACAACAGTATAATACCATCAGATTCAAATCTGATTTGAGAAAGTTGATTTTTTCATCGTCGGTGCTCATCGTCAATGCAATACCATCAGTCTCCACTGTTGTATTGCAGCTCATTGATAGTGTTGTATGTCTAGGTTTTACTATCATCAGCTAATAATTCGTATCATCACTGCTGAATCATCGTCATTGCAATTCGAAAGTATGATCCGATACTTGGCTGATTAATTTTGTGAACAATTGGTTGGAACTGTGGTCCAATGCTAGCTTGAAGAAATTGATTTGTGAATAAGTGAGCAAAAATCGATCGTCACTGATCAGTTTGGTGCGATTGTGGCGTGATGATTTTGCTCTGTTATTAGGTGAGCTGAAATTGAAAGCGATCTCATCGGACAAATGGTGCGATGTGTGGCGTCGGTCTATGATTAACCTCTTTCGAAAGTTTAGTTGAAATCTGATCAACCCGTTTGCTAGTGTTGTTCTTTGAAAAGGCGCGCGAGCAGACAACGTTGTTTTTCAGCATTCTTTTTTTTCTTCCAACCACAGCCTGCCACGTGGAGTTGACGCCATACAGTACCCGAGTACCGTGACGCTAACGCCAGGGACGCCGGTCAATTAAAAACAAAGGGACTCCCAAAGCAAAGGAATAAGGCTCAGTGTCGCACGGCATAAAGATTGAAAAGAGGTTAGTCAACAAGATGATCAGAATAAAATATTAGCTCTCAGAAATTGGAGATGGAGTTGTTTTTTTTTTTCTCTAACAAATTAGAGATGGAGTAGCGTATGATTTAGCTCAATGTTATTTTTACTTTGTATCTGACTATATACGCAATTATTATAGATCTAAAGCAGCTATCATTCGACGATACTGCCATATCCTGTATGATTAAACTATGTATAGTAGTATCACTGATTGAGATTGCCATGAATAAATAAAGGGTTTATATATACTCTAAAATTAATTAATTATTAAATTTGTGAAGCTGATCATAACTATAGACCCTAACGCCATTGCGTACTATCAGCACCAATAATTGAAACGGAAATTTTACGACATACCCAGGTGTTTGAGTGAATTTTATGAAATACCCTAGATGTTTCATTTTCATTATGAGATACCCCTGATATTCCATTTTCTTTACGAGATATCCCTGAGGTTTCATTTTCATTACAAGATATCCTGAGGTTTCAACTTAGTTACGAGATACCCCTCCCTTCAAATTCTGATATATTATATTGTTAATATCCCCATTCACATCATATGCCCCATAATAACCTTAGGGATTTATGGTCAAATTTAAAAAATATATATATAGAAAAAAACACATAAAAATGATTAAAGATCATACAAATTTTGAATTCAATTTTGAAAAATGAATATTATTAAATATTCAAAAAAAAGTTAAACAAATGGAAATGACTAAAGGACTTAAATCATAGAAAAGTATAATAATAATATGAAAAATATTAAAAGTAATAATTTCATATGGTACATGGAAAAACTCATTATTTAAAATTAGAAATTTAAATTATTTAGAAACATAAAATATAATTAAGTTTCTAGTGATTTTAATGTATTTGTTATAACTCTTTTATGATTTTAAGTCTCCACTAAAATAGTTTTAAATTATGTAACAATTTTTTGTTTTTTAAATAAATTAATTTGTTTTATTGTTTATCTATTTCTATTTATTTTTAAAATTTATGATTTAATTCTTTTTTTAAATTTAATTATATTCATTTTTAAATTTTAATTCTAATTTTATATAATATTTATCTATTTTTGTGTATTTTTTATATTTTAAATTAAAAAAATAATCATAAACCCCTAAAGATATTACGGAGACATATGGTGTGAGGGTAAAATGAGGATATTAATATTAAGTGAGGCCCGCATGTTTTTGTTATGGTCTTGGGCCAGTTTTCTCTTTTAGCTTAGTTTGGGCCAATCTGCTATCTATTAATATTTTGTCTTTACTATAAATAGGACTTTTACACTGAATACAAGACAAAGGTTACGGACTCCAAAAACCCTATTCACGCATCAGAATTTAAACGGAGGGGTATCTCGTAATGAAATTGAAACCTTAGTGAAACCTCAAGGGTATCTTGTAAACAAAATGAAACTTCAGAGGTATCTCATAATAAAAATGAAATATCTAGAGTATTTCGTAAAATTCATTCAAATCTTGGGGTATCTCATCAAATTTCCCTTAAAAGTTTATTTATTCAGAATAGGCCCCAATCTTTGGAACCCTTGAGTTACAAAGACGTCCCTACCTACATCTACTTCTTTGTGGACTTCCTATATATAAATTGCTGCCTCACAACTACTTCATATTCATCCATATCATTACAACACATCGTCTTCTGTCTTTTGATTTTTGTGAAAGGTCTTATAATTCCTGATCAATAATGGTTTTGAAGGGCAAAGTGTCGGTGGAATTGGAAGTGAGATCATCTGCAGATGTATTCCATGATCTATTTGGGACTAGACCACACCACATCTCCAATATCACTCCTAAGCACATTCAAGGGTGTGAGGTTCATGAAGGCGAGTTTGGGAAGGCCGCGCCATCATCAACTGGACTTACACCGTCGGTACGTATAATACTAATCAGTATATATATATATATATTCGTGAAGTCATTTTAATTATTAATTTCATCATGTTATATACATACGACTTTAATATATACTGTATTTAACTTGTTATTTGCAGATGGGAAATCGTGTGTTGCAAAAGAAGTGATTGAGAGTATAGACTTGGAGAAAAAATCGGTCACGTTTAGGGTGATCGGTGGAGACCTTGTAGAACACTTTAAGAACTTCGTGATTCATATCCACGTCGTGCCGGCAGCGGAGGAAGGCGGCTACGACACCGTGAAGTGGGTCGTAGAGTATGAAAGGATACACGAGGACGCTGCGTTCCCAACTCAGATTCTAGACCTCATCTTCAATATCAGCAAGGATATTGAATCTCATCACCTCAACCCATGTGACACCTAGCTGGGACTGGGAGTGTATCCGGCTCATTGTCGTCTCTATGTTTAAATAAAATCGCTTCTTGCAGCCGACGCAGCAGAGTTTGAATAAATGTGTTGTGGTTTTTTTTTTTATTTTTTTTATGCGCTTAAAAAAGAAGAAGTCTCGATCGAAGGAATATATATATATATGCCGGTTTTTTTTCCTTTTTAGTTTCCTCTTTTATGTAACTACTATGTAATTTTATCCTTTATATTTTCACACCCATCCGCGTACCTATCAATATATATCTTGTATTATATTTTCCCAACGTCTTTGGATTAGTAATGCTAGGTTGTATATATATATGGTATGGATTTACTCTTCTATAAACCGGTGTTGGACGTAGGCATCATTCGTGAGCTATCGACACATGAGAAGCCATGATCAAAACTTGCTTCGTCTCGAATCACCCTTCTGTATCCGGTATCCTGAATCGGTTGACCATCTTTTCCTACATTGGAAAAGTGTGAGAATTCTTTGGAGCGTCATTTGGGACTAGAGGGGAGTTGTTGTAGTCCTTGCGGCACAGTAAAGTAATTCCTCGAGCAAGCTCCAGATCACTACAGATATTAAACATTTGAAAAACATCCGGTTGTCTTGCCTTATTATTTACACTCAACGAAATTTGGAAATTAGACACAAAGTTGTCTTAGAGCAAGCGGTACCAAACTGGATTTGATGCGGGGATAGCATCAAGTTGGGAGTTTGACAATGGGTAAAAAAATACCATAGAGATAGTCCTCATTCTATGGAGTTTGATATCTTCCAACATTCAAAAGGCTTACTCCCACTACTCGCCTCAGGCACTTAAGACTTTCCTTGTCATCGATTGTCCAATTCACCTTTATCTTCATGTCTAAGTTCTTTATATCATATCGTTGTATAATAGTATGTTTTCTTGTATTTTGGTTATTTTCTCACTTAAATCACCGACAATTATTATAAAGGAGTATTGTTGGGTACTATTTCTCCTTTGTTGACTTTTTTCCCACATGATTTTGCCCTTGGTAGGTGTTATTGAGGTCCAATTTAGCCTTATCTAACCGGTTTCCCGGGGTTTTCTTTATATAGTAATAGCCACACTTATAAAAATATGTAACTACAACAGTAAAACACATTTCTTAAAACTGGAACCCGGAAAAAGAAAAATGAAATTTAAAAAATGATTTCTAGCTAGAGGATATGTCTTCGTATCATCATTATCATAGTGAAACTTATTTTTTTTGTTTGATAAATATCATAGTCTCACTTTTTTTTTTGGAAAAGCTTTCACGCTTAGAACAAATTACAAGACGCAAGGTCAGTCATAATGTTCTTGTTATACTAGGCCTAAGGCATATTATAATGACCATAAAACCTTAGGAGATTGGCAAAATATCACTAGACTAATTACTAGGGCTAATACACAGCTTAACATCAAAACACCAGTTAGCCACAAACTTTTTTTCGGATTTTCCTGGACTGACATGACAAGGACCTTTATGCACTAACATAAATCAACAACACTAAACAATCTCTTTAAACTAACTTTGATTTCGAAAGGATTTTAGGATGCTTCATTCCACTTCTCGATGTGAATCAAATCCCCAGCCTTAAGGGGTATTTCCTTAGAGCTGCTTCCCCAACAATCCACTTTGGATTGTGCTCTCCTGCATATCTCTTTTCACGCGGATGGCAGATCATCAATTTTGGGGAAGGCATCATTGGTCTCTTCCCCCTGTAAATGAGGGAAGGTGTTGCAAAATCCTTTTCTGTTTTAGTGGGATGGGGGCATCAAGGGTAGTACCTTCAACCGTAGGGCATGGAAGCTGGGGAGCATGGGTTCTTATGTGATTGGGAGGCCCAAGTGTGAGGGCAAGAAAGGGATCATCCTCATGGGGAGCAGATTGATTTCTACGTATGCATGGACAAGTGTAGGTCTGTTGAAATGATTCGGTTTTCCTAGCCCAATAGATTTGGGATGACCCGGGAAGCTAGGTGTTTCATAACCTGGTACCATAATGAGACCAATCAATAGCTTGAGGATAGAAGCATGTTATATTCATGCGGTAAGCAAGCTTTCATTGTGGAGTGGATGGGACAATCCGAGGTTAAGTGGGTGAGAACTCCACAACTGTTACACATGAGGGGCATGTCATCATACGAGATTGAGAAGATTATGCTTTTGTTATTCACAAGCTTCGGTAAGTTCCTCATCACTGGTTTATGGAGGTTTATGAGGATACGAATCATCATATGATCGAAATCTAAGGCTTTTGGATCCTCAATGATCCCGCTGTACATGCCCAATATCTCTCCCGCTTTTGAAGCAAAGCAGTGTTAAAATGGTCCTTCAGGACTCCATAAATCCGTACCATCATGGTACCTAGTCGAAAGTGAGTTCTTCTATAGGATGTCAGAGTGCAAGCAAAGCGCCATCAACGAGCCAAGGTCCTTTGAAAGGACCGACTGTAAACCTGTAGCTCCTCGAATTCGATGATAAAGGTGAAGAGAGCCACCTTACAGATTTTAAAATTTCCTAATGGAATCTATGAGTTTGAGAGGGTGATTTTGAGTGTTGAGGATGTCATGTCATACTTGTGAAAAAGTTTTCCTACAATGCAAGCTCAACGAGCAGCATTGTGGCATTTAGGTCTGGAATGGCCATGGGCGTAACGGAGATGCGGATTTTGGTGGGAGGAGAAGTGGCGGGAGCAGGGCCGTCTTTGAGGGTGTGCAAGTGGAGCTTTGGCACAGGGCTCCCACTTATTAGGGGCTATATTTAAGGATTAATGTTATTTTTTTAGTTAGAGTCAATTTATTGTTAATGTATATAAAAATTATAAGTAAATAAATTTTAAAATAAAATATGATAATTTATTATTAAACTTTATATTGTATATAAAACAATAAACTAATTAATAAAAGAAAACATGTTAAAAAATATTTAACAAAGTTTTTATTAAAAACATGTATACAAATAAAAAAACTGATAAATTAATAAATATTAAGTAATGAATCACTTAAATAAATATATATTATTTTTATATATAATTTAATATTTTTATATATGATGTATTTAACCGGCACAGGGCCCCCTAATTGATTGAGACGGCCCTTGATGAGAGATGTTGAGTGATGCAAAGTGTCCGCAATGCATATCGCTCATACTCCCTCCGTCCCCATTTGACCTTCATATTCACTATTTGGACATGTCGTTTGACTTTAATATTTAACATATAAGACAACCAGTGGCAGAGGCAGGGGTGTTCTGGAGGGAGCAGAACACCCCCTAACTTTGTTAAATTGCACAAAATTACAGTGTAAAAAAATTTTTTTTTAGAAAAAATTAATAAAAGACCCCCCTAACTTTTTATAATTCTGTCTTTGCCCCCCTCAACTTCTATTTCTGGCTCCGCCCTGAAGATAACATAATTTTACAAATCTAAGTTTTGTAATAAAATCCTTATGTCAAAAACTATATGTTATAGAAATTTGTCTTATAAAATTATTTTATCTTATATGTTTAATATTGAAATGGAAAAACGTGTTAAAAAGCAAACATGAAGATCAAATTAAGTGGGACGGAGGTAGTATATTTGAGACTGATTAATATGAAGGGGAAGTGAGGTTAAGAGGATTAGAAACAGATGGGGGAGGAAATTGATTGTCGCCATGCAAGGGAGACGTGTTTCAATGGAAATGATGTTAGCCATGATTATTCTTGATGACGACCATGCATACGATGAGCTTGAATATGCGTGAAACCATGTGAATGGGCTTGGCTTGAGACCTGGTCTCACAAGTCATCCAGATTTTTCTGGATGCATTCAGATTGGTAGAATGTTTTTTTTATTATATAAATAATTGGTTGTTTTAATTATTTGTTAATGATTAGTGTCTTGGAAAACCAAAAAGGTAATTCTGTCATAAATTTTTTACTATATTTAAATCTCTTCACGTTTTTCAATATTATAGAAGTAATAATTATGGGGTAGTTTAATAGTCACGTGATATTTGGTATACAATTGTAAAGAAAGTTAGTAATTCAATATATTGTTATATGTAATTGATATACTACTGATTTAGTATTTGAGTGTATACGTTTTGGGAAACTAAAAAGTTATTTCTGACATTAAAAAATTATTAAATTAAAGTTTTTCACGTTTTCCAATGTCGCAGAAGAAATAATTATATGGTAGCTTAACAGTCACCCTATATCTGGTATATGAGTGTAGAATATGTTAGTGTTTAAAGGTATTGCTATAAGTACTTGAACTAGTACTGATTTAGTATTTTAGTGTATACGTTTTGAAAAACTAAAAAAGGCACTTCTAACATAAAAAAATTGTTATATTTAATTTTTTTTACGTTTTCCAATATTGAAGAAGTAATAAGAATGTGGTAGCTTAATAGTCAAGTAATATCTGGTATATGAGCGTAGAAGACGTTAGTACTTGAATATATTGTTATAAGTACTCGATATACTACTGATTTAGTATTTGAGTGTGTATGATTTGAGAAACTTAAAATGTATTTTTGTTATAAATTTTTAAATATATTTACATCTTTTCACGTTTTTCAATGTTGCAGAGTAATAATTATAGGGTAGTTTAATACTTCTCATATATCTAATTATAAGTATACATGGTAATTTAAGTAGAACTCACTTAGTATTTGAAACGAAGAGTAGTATTTGTAGGATCTTACAACGGTTGTTCTTAGTGAGGTTGTTACTCACGAGGAACTAGGTGCTGAGTAACAGTCTGACGACGAACTCGATATTCAGAGAACAGCAACAGGGGGAAGGATATTAGATACACGTGAATCCTCACTATATTAGCTCGTATCAAAACAGGATACACCCTCACGTACTAGGAGAACAGGCTCTCCAAGCACAAACACGTAAAACACTAGATCTCTAGCTCTCTAGTGATTCTACCAACGTTTTATTAAAAACACCTCCTTTCCAGATTTTCTCTCAACAAAACCCTTGCACTCCCTTCTCTTAACGTCTCCTATATATAGTTATCGATTTACATAAAACAATATCTTTAAAGATATAATTTCTTTAAAGATAAAATCCTAGTAACCGACTTAGATATTAAACAAAAAGATATTCTCTAGATATTCTCTAGATTATCTACTAAAGATAAAATCTGTGCAGAATATATTTAGAGACGGTTAGTCACTGCGAGATCTTCTCTTGACGGCACCTCCCTTGGTCAGGTCAAGACTCAGATGTCTGTGTCTGTTACTGAGTTTGGTCAATCAAAACTTTTGCATTAACAATTTCCCCCTTTTTGATTGGGCAAACTCTGAGGCTTGAACTGATGCATGTTCCCCCTTATTCGCTGCTTCACTGCTTTCTGTATTCACCCATTGTCATCACTCAAAAGCTTGTGTCTGGAACTGAGAATGTTCCCCCTGAATTATTGCATCTTTGTTCATCGCCAGATAGATTTAGACACACACACATATGTGTTCAAGACATCTTTCCCCCTTTTGCCGAATCAAAAAGAAACTAAGGTATGAACCTCATAAGTAGGGGGTAATGATGTGTCACAGACTGATCACTGAGAACAAGATGAAGAATCTGAAGGAGATAGAATGCCTTCTTGACGAAACTGATAGGACTGATTAGACTTTGGTACCCAAATTTGTTTAGGCTCAACTGTAGGCACACACTTAGACTGAATTATAGGAACCCATCTTTTAGTGTGGAATCTGTTGGCTCTATATAAGCTTTTCCTTGATGATTCTGCACGCAATTGTTTTCTCAACAGTTTAGGACACCATCTTATCTTGTGTCCTAGTTGATGACAGTACCAACACGAGTTCAGTCTAGACTTAGAATGACCAGGTTGAGTCTTCAACTTTCTCATCTTAGATTGAGTGGGTTTCTCTAGTTCAAATCCCAAACCGCACTTACTGGAGTTGTTACTGAACAACATCTGATTCAGATTTGCCTTTCCAGTATACCAAGTGGGATTAGTCTGTGTCTGAAGCTCTAACTTCCGATTTGTATCAGCTAACATGCCCAAGAGAGTTTCACATTCCCTTTTTAGTGATTTGTTACGATCTAAAAGGGAATTCACTTCTTCTTGTGCCCAACATGGAAGAGTGAGAATTCTAGTCTCCAAAGAACTAACAAAGTTGATCCTAGGCTTATCCAGACTCTCTTTGACACAGTTTTTGTTTTCAGTCGAAGACTTACTCAAATCTTCCACTTTAGCTTTGAGTTCTCTGATCTCAGTAACATACTCATCTACGTCAAAATCCTCATCTGAGCTAGTAGGACTTTCAAGACTCTTTATCTTGGCTTCCATCCTAACTATCTTATCCTCATACCCAAGTTTTTGCGATTTCAGTTTCATCAATGCTTCAGACAAAAGATCAAATAACTGTGTCTTTGACATAGAATCAAAAGACTCTTTCACATGAGTTAAACATACCTCATCTTCTGGGAGAGTCTTGTTTAACTTTTCTTCCGCCATAAAACAGAATTCTGTGTCCAAACTCATCTCATCTTCTTGGACAATTGCTGTCATACACACTTGATCTTCATTCTCAGGTTCTGAGTCTGTACCTGAACCATCTTCTCCCCAAGCCGCAGCAGCTGTTGTTAAGAATTTCCTGACCTTCTCCTGAAAATTATCCCTTTGTGGCAAAGGACAATTTTTGACCTCATGTCCAGGTTTGTTGCACCTGAAACAGATTATTGGACCCTTCTTTGATTTGTTACGATTAAACTTAGAATTCTGACCTCGCCGTCCTCCAAAAATCCTTCGAATACCATCAGCTATCTTGATAATTTCTTCCTCTTCACTCAATTCCTCTTCATCTGTACCAGCATTACTCTTCCAAGCTTTCAAGGCCAGATCTTTGCATGTTGTTGGCGAAGAGATTGCTCCCTTCATCTTACCTTCATAGACCATCAGCTCAGAGCCTAACTCCTCGAGGGACATTTTTGACAAATCCTTGGTTGTTTCTAGCAAAGTTGTATAGTGCAGCCAATCCTTTCCAAGACTGTCCAAACACCTTTCATTGATAGTTTGATTATCCAGTGTGACTCCCACAGTCTTCATATCACTCAGTATCTTGTCAAACTTTTCAAGCGTCTGTGTAACAGACTCACCTTCAAGCATTCTGAAATTATCAAACTGTCTTCTGAACTGTTTTCCTTTTGCCTTTCTGATCGAATCTGTTCCTTCATAGGCAACTTTCAGAAAGTTCCAAACTTCTTTAGCAGTTAGTATGCCAAGAACTTTCTGCTGATCACCCTCTGAAAGTGATGAGACAATCACTCTCAAGGCCTGCTTGTTCTTGCTGAGTAGCTTCTTATCATTATCATTCCAATCTTTCTTCTCTTTACGCTTGGTGACTCCTCCTTCAGTGATCTGTGGTACCAGATCTCCTTCAGTGACAACAGTCCACAGATCATAGTCGATTGACATCAGTTGATGTCCCATCTGTTCACACCAACAAGCATAGTTGAATTTGGTAAACTTGGGTGCCTTGACGTTGTAAGAACCCATATCGATCACCCTTGGAAGATTTCTCTTCTAAATCAGTGAAAAAGGGAACCCGCTCTGATACCAATTGTAGGATCTTACAACGGTTGTTCTTAGTGAGGTTGTTACTCACGAGGAACTAGGTGCTGAGTAACAGTCTGACGACGAACTCGATATTCAGAGAACAGCAACAGAGGGAAGGATATTAGATACACGTGAATCCTCACTATATTAGCTCGTATCAAAACAGGATACACCCTCACGTACTAGGAGAACAGGCTCTCCAAGCACAAACACGTAAAACACTAGATCTCTAGCTCTCTAGTGATTCTACCAACGTTTTATTTAAAACACCTCCTTTCCAGATTTTCTCTCAACAAAACCCTTGCACTCCCTTCTCTTAACGTCTCCTATATATAGTTATCGATTTACATAAAACAATATCTTTAAAGATATAATTTCTTTAAAGATAAAATCCTAGTAACCGACTTAGATATTAAACAGAAAAGATATTCTCTAGATATTCTCTAGATTATCTACTAAAGATAAAATATGTGCAGAATATATTTAGAGACGGTTAGTCACTGCGAGATCTTCTCTTGACGGCACCTCCCTTGGTCAGGTCAAGACTCAGATGTCTGTGTCTGTTACTGAGTTTGGTCAATCAAAACTTTTGCATTAACAGTATTAATATTTACCCAGTAAATGATTTAACACATACTAGTATTCGAGTAAGGCTTTTTATAGTATACGTATTATAATAGAGTCGGTATTTCTTCATTTACTACTGGACATAAAACTGAACTGAGGAATGGGTAGATGAATAGTCAAAACGAAAATAAACATGATATATATATATATATATGTTCACATACTTAATTTGTAAACACTATCACATTCGTAAGACGTATACTTAATTTGTAAACATTTGTATACTTCGCACTATTACATTCATATACTTAAGACTATCACATTCGTATACTTCACACTATTACATTGGTATACTTGATTTGTAAGTATTCGTGTACTTAACACTGTCACATCCATATACTTAATTCGTAAACATTTGTATACTTCGCACTATTACATCCGTATACTTAATTTGTAACCATTTGTATATTTAACACTATCACATCCGTATACTTCACACTATTACATTCGTATACTTAATTTGATTGAATTCGAATACTCAACACTATCACATTCATATACTTAATTTGTAACTATTCTAATACTTAACACTATCACATTGATATACTTGATTTGTACAAATTCGAATACTTAACACTGTCACATTCGTATACTTAATATGTAAACATTTGTGTACCTTGCTCTATTACATTCGTATACATCACACTATTACATTCGAATACTTAATTTGTAAACATTCATATACATACCACTATCACAAATTCGTCTGCTAATGCTCTGATAAGTCAAACAGTATTTTTTTACAGATACCTATGCTTATTATACAATAATTATAAACCATATTCTTGTTGGGTGAAGCCTAATGTGTTGTCTTACTCACTGTGGAGTACACAAAAATACTCATTGTTGTCTTCCTTTTGGATTTGGTGTTTGCAATGTGTTGGTCCAACTTCATTCTCACTTTCTGGAGTGTAGGGGATGTCGATTCTGTGTGGTTTCCGTTGTCGCTATGAAGAAAGTAGAGAGAACTGCCAGGACTACCAGTAGGTTCACCCCCGCCGGCTTCGATCCAGGAAGAGAAGAAGGTTTACCTAGGCGTTGGATGATGAAGATGAGGATCTACATAAAGTAAATGAGAAGAAGGTGAATGCCAGACCCTAACCCAAATCGTAGAAGTTGCAGGAAGGTGTCCGCGAAACCCTATCGTAGAAGTTGCTAGGGAGAGAAGTTGCAGGAAGAAAGTGAACTCGAGACCTTCCCAAATATCGTAGAAGTTGAAGGATGAGGAGTTAATGGATTTGAGGTAAATGAATTATGTGTTGGTTGGTGAATTTTGAGAGGGAATGGTTGTTTTCAAAAAAATTGAGAGAGAATGGAGGTAGAGGATGACCGGGAAGAGAATGAAGATAAAAAAAATTGATTTTGGTAATTGGTATGGGAATTTAAAAAGTCTAGTAATTAATATAATCTATATAGGGGTTATTATGGGCTATGAAATAGGTCTATAGAACTTTAATTAATACTATTTTTCATTTAAAAAAGGAGATGACAGAAAAATAAGTACTTAAATCTTGACCATTAGATTAGATCTAAAGGACTAAATTGAGTCCAGAAAAATCAGGGACATGAAGTGTCCAGACCCTAACTGAAATACCCCGTAATTAAAAATAGTGATTAATTAGGCTAATAAATAATTTTAGAAGCTTAATTAAGTCTAAATAAATATTAGGGAACAAATCCGAAGAAAACGGATCCTTAAAATGGATTAAAAACACTAACGAACATTAAAGCGCGTTTTCGAGGTAACCGGGAAAACGTGACTTTAAGCGGGTAAAATAGACTCGTAACAATTTTGGTCAACTAAATATTCATTAATAAACATTAGTGAAGCCTTGGAACCAATAAAATCAATAAAACGAGAAATTAGTAAAAACTGTCAAAAACGGGAAGTTGTGGGGTAGAAATATAAATAACCCAAACTAGTGTGTCCAATATTGTAAATAGAATTTTAAAAAACCCATAAGGGTTGTGTGTGGTCCAATTTTAGCCCCCTCACACACCCACTCTCTCAACTCTCTCTATGTACAAAAGACAAAAATAATAAACTACCCCATCTCACTTTATTCTCTCTCTCCTCTACCATTCTCTTCTCTCACGTGGACTCCCCCTCCCTCACTCTCTCATTTCCTCTCTTCTTCTACCTCCAGCCGATTCCCATGGAAGAATGAGAAAAACAACACAAAACCTCTCTTCTCTCCTCTTGTAACCCCCCTTAATCTCTTCCAAACATTATAAAAATACCACCATTGGAATCCTCTCACCAAGAGCTACATTTCCATCTTTCCAAAATTCGAAAACCTACAATTTCGTTTTTATGGGTATGTCCCATTTGGAGCTTCAACACCACCATTAGAAGGCCCTCCTTCTCCTTGTTCTTTTGAGGTAAAAATCTTCATGAAACTCCATCTTTTTCTAGCACTTGTGGGCAAAACGAAATTTAGAAACTAAGCCCTTGTTACTCCTTGTGTTCTAGCCGATTTTGGCCTCATTGGTGGAGTTGGAATCTTGTTCTTGAGCCACTCCAAGCTTTATTTGCACCCTTGCAAGGTAATGAGTTTTCTAAACCCTAGAACTCACACTAAAGCTTAAATAATGTTAGGGTTAATTTTAGTATTGAAAGTGTGTGTATGTATGGGTGATAATATTAGATTGGTTGAGGTGCTTGCACCGATAGAGAAAGAGAGAGAGAAGGAATAAACAAGAAGAAGAAAGAAAACTAGAAGGAAAAACAAGGTAAGGATACTCACTTGTGTAGCTTGGTATATATATGTATGTAACAGATTTTTAGAAGTTAAAATTGGTATTGTAAATGATAGTGTATTAGTAGTGTAATGTGTAAGAGGATATAAATGTTCTAAGCCTTTAAAAGACATTTTAAAACGTATCAAAACAGATTGGGAATGGATTGTGGAGTGCAGGAATTTTTATGTTGTTTTAGTGTGGTGTTTGTGTATGAGGATTTGGTACATATGTGTTAGCTATAAACAGGTGGTGTAGATCATTTAAATGACCGAAACAATGTGGTGAGAGTGTAAAAATATAGGGGAGACTATGGCAAAATTTATATAGGATTAGAACACTTAGTGAATTTTAAACTAGGTGAATAAGGTAGGTTGTAACAGATTTTGTTAGAGAAAGATAGAGGGTATATTAGGAGAGATAGCTAATGTAGTTGTAATGTATTAGAGGTGCTAGAAATGCCAATAGAAGAGGGAGATGTAGGAGAGGAGTGTAAGTGTCAAAATCTGTAGCATAATGCAACTAGAGAAGAAGCTAGGTGAGTGTTGAAAAGAAACTTGGAAAATTATGTGAGTGAATTAGTATAGAATTGTGTAAGGAGTCAAGGAGTGAACTAGGGTATATTAAGAGGTTTAATTGGTGTTATAACATGTGGGAATAAGTGTAGGAACAATGGGGAAGTAATGGGTAAAAGAGAGGACTGAAAACAGAAATAAAAATGCAAATACTGGGTCGGACCGAATTTGCGACCGGACTTGCAAGTTCGGTCGAGCCCAGGTTTACAAAGACGAGAAAGCTTCTGGAATTGACCGGACTTGCGACCGGACATGCAAGTTCGGTCGGACCAGAAAATTTTCCCCGTCTGTAACCTACTGGAATCGACCGGACTTGCGACCGGACATGCAAGTTCGGTCGAGCCAGAAAAATTCACCAATGTAACCTACTGGAATCGACCGGACTTGCGACCGGACATGCAAGTTCGGTCGAGCCAGAAAAAAATTCACCGATGTAACCTACTGGAATCGACCGGACTTGCGACCGGACATGCAAGTTCGGTCGAGCCAGAAAAATTCACCAATGAAACCTTCTGGAATGGACCGAACTTGCGACCGGACTTGCAAGTTCGGTCAGCCAGAAGAGTTTCGGTAATGTGAGCTACTGGAATGGACTGGACTTGCAAGGTCGGTCGCAAGTCCGGTCCGGTCAAAAAAAAATATATATATTTTAAATCAAATAATGTATATATATTATATATATATATATATAATATATATAATGTACATGTATGAAAGCATGCCAAAGTTAAGTAAGAAAGTGAACTTAAGTAATGAAAAATAAGTAAAGTGTAAGTGTGAGAAGTATAAGGACATAGTAAGTAGGAGTTAAGTTGATGATAGGTATATTAATCATTCAATTGTATGTATATATAGGACTTGATTTGTGACACCGAAGGACGTTTGGAAACACGTACAACGGTGAACGGTATGGATTCCTCATGCCCCGTATGCTATCTTGGTTACTCTGATTTGTGTGTTGTGTGCTAATTGAACACCAAATAAGATAAATGCACGAATCGGAGTTATCATGTTTACTTGTGAATATGTAGTGTTGTATATGATTGTATATTGTCTTCAAATTTAGTTTGTATAATTCATGAAATGTTTGGATGAATATGAATGTGTATGTATGATGAATTGTATTGTGACCGATTGTGATGTGTTTGGACTTCTAACTTATTCCTAACAAGCTAACCATCCTAACTTAAATTGGTAATTAAATTGGAATGAGTAGAAGTCCGATATAGTTTCGGCCACGCGTGAGGATGCGGATCCGAGAGGTTGGCTCCAATTCCTGACTCTTAAACTGGTCCGCGGCCCAAATCCCTTAAGTGGGTAGCATCCCGGATTGGTGAGTCAAGTAAATCCCGGAGGTGGGACGGCGTAGTCCCCAGGGTCGGAGGTCCCGATGACTTAACTTGAGTATGATTAAGTAAGTAAGAATGAGTAAGTAAAGTAAATGAAAGTAAGTAATTGTAAGTAAGAAAAAGTAAGTAATGAGTAAAAGCATTCCGATTAACCCGGATGCATAATTTGGCTAACCTTGTGAAGGTAAGTAAGATGTGTGCTATTATATTGTTGCCTTGAATTGTATAATGAATTGTATTAGCATGTATGTTGTATGCAAAGCATGTATGTATGAAAATAATGAACTGCATGTTTAGTGGACGTCAAATAGTCGGCGTGCCCTAGCTAGCACGCGGTATATGCGGAGTTTATACGCAGCGTTTGCTGAGCCCCTTGGGGCACCATTTTTACTACACGCAGGTACCCGCGAGGGATGAAGATGTGAAGACCTAGTTTCATTTCTTTTATCTTCTTTTTGGAATGTAAACACTGGATTATGATTGGTGTACTGAGTAGTACATGGCTGTAGTTTTTGAATAGCCGGTGTACCATGGGGTACACCTTTTTGGATACTGGAAGTATTGGATTGGGGTATAGATGAGTAGCCTTAGAAACTCATTCTTTTGGTAAGCTTGAAAGGTTGTAATTGAATATACTTTAAATACTCGGTGATCCAGGATGTAAGTATTTGGCATATGATATCTTGGTAAGTAATTTAGTAGTTCGGTACACTATGTTCATCAGACCGTTACTGTATGTAAGGTAAGCCTAGCTAGCCGTATGGGCGGTTAGCGGCGTTGTACCACCCGCCGTAGTAAGTAGTAATATTTCCGCTGCGAACTTGTAGGACTAATAGGACGATTAGACAGTAAGTATAGGATTAGCGGTTGGGGTGTTACACTAACCTGATTCGAATATGTATCACTTTTCTAGCTCTACACTTCATTATTCTCATTCATAACCGACAACTGACAAGACGCTCAACCACAAGTGTTCCCTATTAATCTTCAGTGACCTCACCCGTTAGCTCATTATTTCTCAGCACCAATCAGACGAGAGAGAAAGGTGAGCTCTAGACAGTACTGATTTAAATGACATGAATGAACATACTTTCCAACTAGACAATGCAACAAATAAATAAACTAGCGCAATTATCTTTCATTTGTTTAGGGTGGTTCTACTAAACGACGATTTCTAAGGTAGCTTAGCACGTTAATAACGTGACTACAATGGCAAGCAGAGATTGATTATGCACCCTTACTCTGACGGACTCAATTTTTCCGTCTCTGTCACATTGCATCTCCACCACTACTTAGCTTCTACAATATTCTAATCTTATCGTCCAATATTGTCACATGAATTTCTTTTTATTTTTCTCTCATGTTTACACTTGCTCCCATGTCCAGATGACTAGTATTGGAACGGTTCGAATTATACATTTTTTATATTTTATTAATAAATAATTATTTATAATGTTTCCATCAATAGTTTAATATGTATATTTGATAATTGATAAATATATCATATACTAAATTAAAAATTTATCCATGATGACGGATAAATATGCTTCCATCAAAGGATAAAAATTGTATTAATCAGTGTGTACAAACTACCACTTAATTCATGACAATTTATCGGTGGAATTCAGTAATTTTCCTGACCAAAAGTTCAGTCACTAATTTTGGTGCCACTAAAGTAAAGGGGTGACTGAATTTAGTGAGCATTCAACTGGTGTTGTCAACAATTGTTGTTAATTTATACAACAATTTCTAGATTCATTTGTTTTGTTCCAAAAACAGATTCCCTACCAAAATTTTATCAAAAAGTGATCGATAATGTGTATTGGTCGAGAAATAGTCTATGAGGTGAGGTTGGTAGTTTGTTGTTGGTCAGTCAGGAATTAGAGACTGAAAACATGGTCGAGAAATAATAACCACTAAAACGATCGGTAGATCGGACGGCAATTGGCTAACTGATTGACTTTTTGGTAAGGATTAAATTTTCAACCAGTGCTTTACCGACTGTTATCTTCGCTCTGGATTCCGTCAGTAACCGATTTTCAAAAATTCTTCACCAAATTTTCAGTCAGTAACTGTTGTATTTTTAGTAGATAGCTAAAGATGCAACATTAACTGCATATTATATTTTCATTACTAGTGTAAAAATGTATACGTGATCAATTAGAAAAAAAATTCTATACCCAGGATAGTTGACAAATGTTTCCAAATCCTACAAAATATACCCATTAATTGTAACTGGTAAATGTTTCTATCAAAGGTTAAAAATGTATCTACCACTGTGTACAATTGTATTCAGTGATAGCTAAAGATGCACCGCATATTGATATTTTCACCAGTAATGGGACAGTGTATACATGATCATTTATAGATGTTTCCATCAGTAGTTTAAAATTACATGATAGTTGATAATTAATGTTTTTACCATCGTGGTAAAATATATCCATGATAGTAGTTAAACGTCTCTAACAAAGATAAATGCTAAATCGTCGAAGATTTATTTTAGGGTTTGAAGTCAAGACTTTGAAGTATGAAGATCCTAAACTTTAAACACAAACCCTAAAACCTTGTCGAGAAATTGAAACATTATGTGGATATAAAAAATGATTCACATAAAGATATCCTAAACCACAAAGATACCCAAGGAATGCTACATTTTTGAAGGTTTATCATAGGGTTGAAGTCAAGGGTTTAGGGTCTGATGACCCTAAATCCTAAAAACCTGTCAAGAAATTGAAACATTATGAAGATGTAAAAATGAATCATAAAAACATGACCCTAGCTAAACCCTAGCATACCTTAGGAGTGCTAAATCGTTGAAGGTTTATTTTAGGGTCTGGCGATCCTAAAATCTAAACCATAATCCCTAAAAACTTGTCGAGAAATTGAAAAACAGTACTCCCTATGAATATTAAATCGACGAATGTTTATTTTAGGAATGGAAACATATATTAGTTATCCTAAATATATATTAATCACCGAATAAAAACATTTATCAACTATCATATACACATTATAAAACTATTACTCAACACATTAATTACTTTAAAAAACATATATATTACTTTATAAAATAATAAAAAATAAAATAAAGAATGTTAATAGACAAAACTTCATCAATTTCAAGATATATAAATTATTGTAGATGATTTATTATTAATAATCAATTACATATCTTTTAGTAGATAAAATATTTATATTATTATTTTTTATTACAGTTTTTAGAGTTATATTATTGTACTATTATTATTACTTTATTTTGACACCATAAATTTTTGATATTTCACTATCAACTTGTTTTAAGCTTTATGCTTTGCTTTGTAAAGTGTTATTGTAAAACCTTTGATATTGTGTATTAACAATTTTTATTATATTTTAGTCGTATGAAGATGTCTAAACATTTTTATATAAAGAATGTTATGATTGCATATTTACATTGTTTCTAACATTTGAACTAAGTAGAATGATATGGAAGGTCACAATATGTGAATGGTTAAAAAAACATATTACATGCAAATCTGGTTGCTAAGACTTGATGAAAAATTTGGTCTTTAATAATATTAGCAACCAAAGTTGTTGGTCACCATTGAATTTAGATAGTCATTTTCTCTGTTACCCTATAGACACAAATAATGGTCGCAAATTATGTTAATGACCAATTAAATTGTTAGTCACTAAAACACTAGCGGTCAAAGATATTGTAGTCGCTAAAGCTTTAGCGATCAACTTCACATTAGTCGCTAATGTATAGGCGACCATGGTATTTGGTTGGTCACTATTGCATTAGAGACAACGTATATAATTGGTCGCTAATGTTCTAGCGACCATCAATATTTGGTTTGTCGCAAAAACTATTAGCGACAGACCTTTAGCGACCACTGGTGACGAACTCTATTTTTTGTCGTTATTATCATTAACAACAAAAAATATCATCATTAACGACCAATATTGTTGATCGCTAAAAGCCATTTTTCCTGTAGTGTGGTATAGGATCTTTACTTACAACCTAGTTTTATAAATAATATATGGTTAATTAGTACTTAGATTAAGAAGTCTTTTATAGTTTATGGTTCTTAGATTATTTTATGGCTTGAATCTCTTGATGTTTTTATATAATTTTTATGAGTTATTGCAAATTTTCTTTTGATTTTTTATTGCAACTTTTCTTATAACTTAGAATCAATATTAAATTTTAGGGTTCATGTTCACAACTTTATATTAATTATAATCATTTAATTTATAATATATAAGAGTGTTTCTTAGTTAATTATCATATTTTTATACTTACATATAATTGATGTGTTTGTGGAAGTGACATCTCAACTAATATTTTGAACTGGGATCGCTTGGATCCATTTGGACTTATTTTTTTTCCTACTTTATTTTTATGGGGTCGATATCTTTTTTTCAACTTAAATATTTCAACAGTAAATAAAACAGGTAATCACAAATAAACTCAATCTATCTTTAAAATGTATTTATAATTAAACTTATATGATCGCGCACCAGCTATATCATACTCCCTCCGTCATAAATTGACCATCTTGTTTGCTTTATGACATGTTTTTCCATTTTAATATTAAGCATATAAGATAAAATAATTTTATAAAACTAAATTTTATAATATATGGAATCATATACAAAACTTAAAATTATAAAAGTATTTTATCTTATATATTAAATATTGAAGTCAAACAACATATTAAACAAGACAGTCAATTCAGGAGAGACGGAGTATATCTTATGCAATGTCTGCTTCCCTCTTATTCTTATTCGGAAGTAGTTTTTTTTTTTTTGCCATCTAATTTATTTATTGTTTTTATCACTATTACTCCCTCCGTCCTGAATTGACCGTCCTGTTTACTATTTGGATATATCATTTGACTTCAATTTTTAACATATAAGATAAATTAATTTTGAAATTTTAAGTTTTTCATATGATTCCCTATATGATAAACTATATGTTACAAAATTTAGTTTTATAAAATTATTTTATCTTATATGTTTAATATTGAAGTGAAAAAACGTGTTATAAAACAAACAGGACAGTCAATTGAGGACGGAGGGAGTATGAAAGTGGCAGACCAAAAAGTTAGGTCTATGATCAAATCATAATCAATGCCTCACACAGTGGGATTGCTGCAAGTCAATTATTACGGACGTAAATCAATTTTCCACCTGAACACATTATGAATTGTCGGATAAAGTGAATGATATGACAAGTTGTCCTCATCCGGCGCTAATCAAATTATCAAATTTGAATTTATAAAGTAACTAGTACGCTTGTTTAGAAGATTGGACCATAGATTGCAAAAAGTTCAAAGTACTCCCTCACACCCATTTTGCCTTCTCCTTCATTATTTGAATATATCGTTTAACTTCAATATTTAACATATAAAATAATATAATTCTATAAATCTAATTTTTGCAATAGAATCTTTATATGAAAAATTATATGTTGTAAAAATTTATTTTATAAAATTATTTTCTCTTATATGTTTAACAATGAAATGGAAAAACGTGCCAACAAACAAATAAGAAGGTCAATACGGACGGAGAAAGTATTGTACAATTTACATGTCTTTTGGTCTATCTTACACCCTATGTACCTTTTATATTCGTAGCTCTAAAGATCTCCCCAGACTCTTCTTGTGTGTAAGAGTTAGAGACATTAGATATTTTGTATTCTTACCACTCAATGGTTTGTTAAAGGTTGATATCGAGTACTATATAAGGTTGTATAATGGAATACAAGGGCGTGTTTTTCTTCTTCTTCATTGTCTTATATACTCTCCCACCTCTCAATTTCGTAACACGTTTTCCGCCACGACAAACTATATTAAAAGACATTCTTCACTCTGTCATACACCATTAGAGAGTATATGTTGAAAATGCATTTGATGTATATTTTACGGAATGCAAAAGGTGTTGGTAACATTAATCATTTATACCGACATAATCATATTAACAAGCAGGTAAGTCAGACGCGACACAAATTATTTGTATATTTGTATATATGAGTTTTTTAATTAAAACCTTATCTTTCTTTTATATTTGTTATACAACATGTGTAAATTGCACTAGTTTTTTTATATTATGAAAGAAAGTGACAATCTTTGATTGGTGGAAGACAGAAGAAGATATATGTTACAAAGAAAAAGAAGAAAAGTTGATACATTTTTATGGAGCTTCACCTTTCTTTTGTGAAATAAAAGAACCTTTGAGTGATAAGTGGAGAAATAATGTAATTATGAGGTCTTTATTCACCTTCATTTCATGCAACTATTGACTTATTTCACCACTGTATAGAGCATTTCGTTAGTATAGGTGAACTTATACAATTTTGGTTATACTTGAGCATAATTTGGAGACTCTCAAGACATTGTGGCAAAGTTTTATTGTCATAAGGAGTGTGCCAAGAACAATGGGTATGAAGATGATTTCGATGCAGCAAAACTATTTCTGGTGAAGATCTACCCAGACGACCGCCCCTGTAGGTCGGCCGAAAGTTGAAGTTTTGCCTCTGGTCGAGACCGTCCCAACCTGTGGGGCTATCGGAACGTAATTTTGCCAGAATTCAGTTTTAAAAACGGGAATACTTGGACACACTCATTCATTCTTCATTCCACACTCGATAATAGAGGGAGGGGGCAAAAAAGAAGAGAAAGAAGGGGAGAAAGAGGAGGAAGAAGAGAAGAAGGAAGAGCTCACCTTCAACAAAGCTTCCAACCTCCATTCATGACTTCTCCTTAATCTTTTGTTGCTTTTCTCTTCTCTATGTTTGAGTAAACTTCATTGTGCTTTGGGATGGGTTTTTGACCCTAAAACCTTGAATGTGCTTGTGAATCTTAAGACGCTTTAATATAGTTGTTTTCTCTCTTAATACTCATTCAATGCTTTAGAATTGATCCCCTACTGCATTTATGGTGAACCCTTACTACAATTTGGTTTTGAGTTAGGGTTTGTGACCAATTTAAGAGGGGGACCCTAAATTATACCCCTAAGATTAGTGGGTATTATTTGGGACTTTTATCTAGAACTTATGCTTAATGCTATTTAGTGAGTTTAACCCTAATTGGTTATGAAGGTTAAAATTAACTAAGTAAGATTTATCCCATCATTGGATGTTATAACCCATAGTTTTCGCTGCATTTTTTTTTGTCACGAGTGGTCTTATATTTATTTGTTGGGATTCAGGACATGGGAGTCCTTTTGATTAAAGACAAGGACGAAGGAGTCTTTCTCCCCTCTCATCTTATTTATGGTGAGAATTAACATTTCCTATCTATTAATTCATTAATTCCCTAATCAGTAATACCCACTTCCAAATCACGTTCGTATCCACTCACCTATTTCTGTTTAGTTTTGAAAACTGAAGACGCTCTCCTCGCCGCTCTTTTTTCTCTGTTTCTTTCCCTCTCAAAGTTGCGTGCATTCAAATACTCAAGTTCTGCTGTTATCTTCCTCCAACCCGAGTTCGGCTGCTGATCCTTCCTACTTGTGAGTTCCGGTTCGGGTTAAGGTAAGAACGTCAGATTATTTCTTCCCCAAGTCGTCGGTTCTTGAGTTTCCCCTCTTTAATCGTTCTGTAATCTGATTTCCAATCAGCGTTGGTTCCTGTGCCTCTGTCGATTGATAAGTCAGGAATTTACCTATTTCTAAAGGGTCTTTTGAGACCCAATTTGTTATCATTTACTGCTAAATTCCTGTCTTATAAGTAATTTTATGTTTTTATTGCAATTGTCTGCTTTTATGGTTTTTGTGTGCTTTTTCAGGTATTTAATCTCAATGGAAACACATTCCTATCATTGTTGGAACACAAGACAAATCAAACAAGCTAAAATAGAGTCAAGATATTCATCATCGACTTAAATTCAAGCTTGGTCCGGGACCTAGCTATGGAGCCAAGTCCCGGACCACAACGTGACTCAAATCTCGCATTGAAATTATGTATGGTCCGGTACTTGGTGGAAGAGTGAAGACCCGGACCACAATGTGACTGTTTTCTCTCTTATAAAAATCGTTTATGGTCCGGGACTTGAAGCAGGAGTGAAGACCCGGACCACAATGAAGCAATTCTCTCAACCAGATTTTAAGCATGGTCCGGGACTTGATACATGGCCTAAGTCCCAGACCACACTGACGGTGAAATAGAATATATCCCAAAACGAATGGTCCGGGACTTCAACCACATCCTAAGTCCCGGACCAAAAGGTTTCATCAGACGTCTATAGCGCGCGATTGAAAAGAAGAGATTCTCTTCTTTTTATACTGCGCCGCCCCATAACTCCAATGTCTGTACTTCCTTTCCAGATTAACCACCGCCCCATACCTCAATAATCCATCTTTCCCACTGATTAATCCCTTCTTTTCAGCTCATCACCCACGATAAACACTCACCCTTCCACTCACAAACTCCAGCGTCATTTCCCACCACCATCTGCTATGCTACGTACTCACCCAAAGAGTTCTATAAATAGAACTCAAATCCCTCTCATTCATCACACAGTCTTCGAGACATCAATCTCTCCCTCCATAAATCCTCCACATTTCCATTCCACCCAGTACGTAGTATTACTACTACTACTAATCATCTTCATCCCATTACATCCATACCACCACCTACAGTACGTAGTGTTTACACTACTACTAAAACACCCATTCACTCCTCCACCTGACCACACAATACTCATCCACGCACACCTCCATTTATCATCCCATTTCCACCAGAAGATAGAAGACCAAGCAGGAGAAGAGAAGGAAGAATTGCTCACCTCCTCCAAAGCTCAACCTCCTTCATAAACATGGCTTCTTCTATCCCTCTCTTAGTTTTACTTATCATTATGCTTGAGTAATTCTATTAGCACTTTGGGATGGGGATATGAACTTAAATCCCCCATCTATGTTGTAAAACCTACACTTTATTTATTATGATTGTTTTCCCTCTTTTGTTTCATTAATGTTATAACCTGATCATTTATAGCATTTGTGGTGATTTCCAACAACATATGATTTTGAGTTGGGAGTTGTGACCGAAAAAAGAGAGGAACCTTAGATTATGGCTAGCTTGATTAGTTGGTGAAATTTAAGGCTATTAATATGGACTTGTTGTTAATGCTATCTAGTGATTTGAACTCTACTTGATTAGAGAGTTGGAAGCAAGCTAGGTAAGAGTTGGTTTATTCATGATTTGAAGGACCTTTACATTAGTCCAGATAGACAATCTGAGTGAAGTGGGTTTACTAATATAGTTGGGGTGAATTTAGGGGATTACAACCATCCTAAAGTGCTTTCCATTCCAATTCATTACATCACATTTTATCTACTGCTTTTATTTGCAATTCCTCTTTGAACCAAACCAATACACTTGCCTTCGGCTAAACCCCCTTTATTTACTGTTTTATAACCGATTACCGAAGCTAGGGAGATCGATATACCAATTTCCTAGTGGAACGACATCTTTACTACTACATCCGACTAGGGTTCACTTGCCCTTTTTCTGTGCTTTCAATAACACCCCCTTAAAACTATCAACAAGTTTTTGGCGCCGCCGCCGGGGAAATTGATAGTCCCTATCACTTTCCCCAGTTTCGGTAATTTCGGTTTCATTTATTTTAAGTTTCCTTTAACTCTTATTTTTCTCCTGTGCATGCCAAGTACTCGAACTAGCAACTCTCCTCTCGCTAGTCCAAGGTCCGAGCCTGAAAGATCATTTAGGAGGATCAGAAGGAATTTATTCAATCACACCATGGCCGATGATCACCACGAGTCAGAGACACCACCGATCCAACACCGACCTCTCAAGGACTACCACCGGCCGAACACCGAAGGAAGAGCATCAGCGATAGTTCTTCCAACCTTGACACCAAACGAAGCTTCTCAATGGGCCTTCAAAACCCATTTTATCACTGCAATTCGGGATCAAGGAAAATTCAGTGGGGCGAATCCGGATGATGCTCCAAATCACTTGAGCCTCTTCTTGGACTTCTGCAACTCATTCGGCAAAACGGGCAATCTGAACGAGAGGATCCGGCTACAACTCTTTCCACATTCATTATCCGACTCAGCTCTAAGATGGTATCGAAGCCTCCCGTCAAGATCCATCCAAACATGGGAGCAAATGGCTAGTAAGTTTCTTGCCAAGTACTATCCCACAAGCAGGACGAGGCAACTAATCGGCGAAATAAACACCTTCTGCCAAGAACCAGGCGAGACTTTATACGATGCTTGGGACCGGTTCAAGGAGATGCTATTGAACTGCTCACACCATGGCCTAGACGACCAATCACTATGCCTGTCATTTTTCAACGGGCTAGACGACTCCAACCGCCTTCTTGTAAACTCCTCTGCAGGAGGAAGTTTCATGACAAAGTCTCCTGAAGAAGGAATGGAGCTTTTAGAGACAATGACGAGTGACACAAGACAATGGTCCAGAGCAAAGGGGAGAGCACCAAGAGCAGCCGGCCTTCTTCATGTACAACCCACCGATCATCTCTCAGCACAGATCTCGTCTCTCACGAAGATGGTAGAGAAGCTAGCTACCGCACAAACCGAAATTGTCAAGACAATAGCTTCTTCATCTTCCAGCCAAACCTCAGAGGGATGTGCCATTTGTGCGGGTCCTCACGACACTAGATGCTGTGAGGGAGAGATGAACCAACAGGAGGATGTAAACTTCATCGGCAACCAAGCATACAACAACAACAACGCGCCATGGAGAAACCATCCAAACTTTTCGTGGAGAACCGACCAAGGCCAAGGAGGACAGAGACAAACTTACAACAACTCCCAAGGGTACAGACCCCAACAACCCAATCAACCTTCAAACCTTCAACAAGGGTATAGACCACAAGGAGCCCCTCCGGGTTTCCAAAATCAAAAACAACAAGAGCCACAATCTTCTGCCCCCAGCGGGACTTCAAGGTTAGAGAACCTAATGGCTGACTTTATCATCGCTACAAAGACCAAGTTTTCAGAACAAGAGGCTTTCAACAAAAGCATTGAAACCCAGCTTAGTCAGATATCTCAGCAAATCTCCCGAAGACCACCGGGCACCCTTCCAAGTCAACCAAATCCCAATCCAAGGGAAGAAGCTAAAGCAATAACCTTGAGAAGCGGCCGGGATCTTCAACCCTCCTACCCACCAGACAACCAAGAGATCCAAAATGAAAGTCAAGATCATCAAGAAGAAGAACAAGAGATTGTTGAGGAAGTTCCTCCTCAACCGAAAGACACTCCCAAGGAGAAAGAGGCTCCTGAATCATCTTCTCCTTCTACTCTTGCTAGACCTCCACTTCCTCTTCCATTCCCAAATAGACTTAAAAAGAGAAACTTAGATGAACAATTTGGGAAGTTTTTAAGCATCTTTAACAAACTGACAATCAATCTTCCTTTTGCAGATGCTCTGAAACAAATGCCGATCTACGCCAAGTTCATGAAGGACATCCTAGCTAATAAAAGAGCAACGCTTGGAACGGAGACGGTGCAACTCACTGAAGAGATCTCGGCAGTCCTACTACGGAACCCTCCTCCAAAACTTGGAGATCCTGGTTTGCCTATAATCCCTTGCTCTATCGGTAATATAAATTGTGGTAGTGGATTATGTGATTTAGGTGCAAGCATAAATCTCATGCCACTTTCAATTTTCAATAAACTTGGGATTGGTGAATGTGCACCCACTGCCATGCAATTGCAACTAGCTGATAGGTCTCTAGTCTTCCCAAAAGGGAAAGTCGAGGATTTGGTAGTGACCGTAGGGACATTTGTTTTTCCGGCAGATTTTATTGTCATCGATATGGAGGAGGATGCTAGAGTTCCGCTAATTTTAGGTCGTCCTTTCTTAAGGACTGCTAGGACTCTGATAGATGTGGAAAGTGGAAAAATTATCTTAAGATTCCATGATGAGAAACTTGAATTTGACATGTCCAAGGTAGTAAAGAAACCCGCACATGCGGAAGCTGCTTTCACTATAGATATTGTTGAATCTCTTTTACAAGATAATTACTCTAATTGTTTTGAGTGTGATACTTTGACTACTGCTCTGACTGATCCTTGTGGAGACCGGGAGGATGAACCAGAAGTAAAAGAGATGGTGGCTGAATTAGACAGGAGGTCTATGCCTTATCGATCATACTACCCACCACCGGAGCCCTTGGAACGGACTGCACAAAAGCTCCTCACCTCGATTGAGAAGCCACCTACCATAGAATTGAAGCCTCTTCCCTCTCATCTAAAATATGTCTACCTAACTAACCCCTGTGATCTTCCTGTCATTATCTCTTCTTCTCTCACAGGTACACAGGAGGACAGTTTGTTGAAAGTGCTTCGAAGCCACAAGAGAGCCATCGGGTGGTCCATTTCTGATATAAAGGGTATCAATCCTAACTTCTGCACTCATCGAATCTTCATGGAGGATAGCTTCAAACCACTAGTTCAACCACAAAGGAGGCTGAATCCGAACATGAAAGAAGTTGTCAAAAAGGAGGTGCTTAAACTACTGGACTCCGACATCATCTACCCCATTTCTGATAGCAAGTGGGTGAGTCCGGTGCAAGTGGTGCCAAAGAAGGGAGGAACTACGGTAGTACCTAATGAAAGGGGTGAGTTAGTCCCCCAACGAACTACTACAGGGTGGAGAGTCTGATAGACTATAGAAAGAATGCCGCCACAAGAAAGGATCATTTCCCCTTGCCATTCATTGATCAGATGCTCGAGAGGCTGGCAGGTCAAGATTACTACTGTTTCCTTGATGGTTATTCGGGATACTTTCAAATCCCCATAGCCCCTGAAGATCAAGAGAAGACAACCTTCACCTGCCCGTATGGAACTTTTGCCTACCGAAGGATGCCATTTGGTCTATGCAATGCACCTGCCACATTCCAAAGGTGCATGATGGCCATATTCTCAGAGTTCTTGGAGAAAAGCATCGAAGTGTTCATGGATTTCTCAGTTTTCGGGCTCACATTTGAAACATGTTTAGCAAACTTGGATGCCATACTGACACGATGTGAAGAGACAAATTTGGTGCTCAACTGGGAGAAGTGCCACTTCATGGTCAGGGAAGGGATTGTCCTTGGACATAAATCTCCTCCAAAGGCATAGAAGTTGACAAGGCCAAGGTAGAAGTTATCGAGAAGCTCCCGCCACCAAACTCAGTCAAAGACATTAGAAGCTTCCTCGGGCATGCCGGATTCTACAGGAGGTTTATAAAGGATTTCTCAAAAATCTCTAAACCACTTTGTGACCTCCTAGTCAAGGATACCAAATTTGACTTCACCCAGGAATGCCTTGAAGCCTTTAATACCTTGAAGGAATGCCTCATCTCAGCCCCTATTGTGGTGTCACCGGATTGGAATCTTCCTTTCGAAATCATGTGCGATGCCAGTGACTACGCAGTTGGGGCGGCTCTGTGTCAGAAGAGAGACAAGGTGTTGAGAACCATTTATTATGCTAGCAAGACCTTGAACGACGCCCAGAAGAACTACTCTACAACCGAAAAGGAACTTCTGGCGATCGTCTTTGCACTAGATAAGTTCCGCTCTTATCTCTTGGGTAGCAAGGTAATTGTACATACCGACCATTCAGCTCTCAAATATCTCTTCACCAAAGAGGACGCCAAACCGAGGCTCTTGCGATGGATTCTGTTGTTGCAAGAATTTGAACTCGAAGTTAGAGATAAACCAGGCACTCAAAATGTTGTTGCTGATCACTTGTCTCGTTTGGAGACACCGGAAGAAAATACTCCTATAAATGAACTTTTTCCAGATGAAACAGTATTCACCATTGGAGAGACCGGAGATCCATGGTTTGCCGACATTGCAAACTACTTGGTAAGAGGAGTAATACCATTTGAGCTTACATACCAGCAGAGGAAGAAATTCTTCGCTGACGTCAAACACTACTTTTGGGATGACCCTTACCTTTTCCGAGTCTGTGCCGATGGGATGATCAGAAGGTGTGTACCACAAAATGAAGTTCAAAACATCCTCAACCATTGCCACTCTCTCGAAGTAGGAGGACACCACGGACCAGCGAGGACAGCAGCCAAGGTGTTACAGTCTGGATTCTTCTGGAAAACGCTTCATAAAGACTGCCATGCCTTTGTAGCCGCTTGTGACCGTTGCCAAATGCTAGGGAACATATCCCGAAAGCATGAGATGCCATTAAATGTGATGATCGAGGTTGAACCCTTTGATCTATGGGGCATCGATTTCATGGGTCCTTTTCCCTCCTCTCACTCCAATCTCTTCATCTTGGTGGCAGTAGACTATGTCACAAAATGGGTGGAAGCCATTGCATCCCCCACCAATGATGCCAAGGTGGTAACTAAGTTCTTAAGGAAAAACATCTTCACAAGATTTGGGGTGCGTCGAGCAATTCTCAGTGATGGGGGATCTCACTTCTGCAATAAACAATTCGATGCATTAATGGAAAAATATGGAGTGAGACATAAGGTATCCCTCCTTACCACCCTCAAACCAATGGACAAGCCGAGGTAACCAACAGAGAATTGAAATGGATACTGCAAAAGACCGTGAACTCATCCAGGAAAGATTGGTCTTTAAAACTCGACGATGCACTATGGGCTTACCGAACAGCATACAAGACTCCCATAGGGATGTCTCCATACCGTCTAGTCTTCGGAAAGGCTTGCCACTTACCCGTCGAGTTAGAACACAAATCCTTTTGGGCTGTGAAAGCCCTGAACTTCGACCTAAAGAGTGCCGCTGACAAAAGAAAGTTTCAACTCACCGAACTAGAAGAATTCCGGGAAGATGCCTATGAGAACAACCGCATCTACAAGGAAAAGACTAAGAGATGGCATGACAAAATGATCCTAAAGCGGGAGTTCCATGAGGGAGATCGAGTGTTGCTTACAACTCAAGATTAAAACTCTTTCCGGGAAAACTAAAATCACATTGGTCTGGACCATTCACCATCACCAAAGTGACTCCATATGGTGCAATCGAGCTCAAAAACATCAAGGGAGAAACATTCATGGTCAATGGGTCCAGGTTGAAGCATTACCTCGGAGGAAACATCGGGAAGGTTGATGAACGTCCTCTTTACTTACAAGAAACTCAGGTTTGATCTAACCTCACATGGTCTAGCCAAAGACCGAAAAGACGGGCAGCTCATTGGGAGGCAACCCAATCTTTTACATTTATCTTCTTTCTTTTAGTTTTGATTCATGTTCTTATGTGTGCTAATTACTTTATTAGCTTTTTTCTTTGGTTGTTTGTTGTTAAAATGCAGGTTTGATAGGAAGAAAAACAGAGAAATAAAAGACACTCCTTCGGTGCACTGAACAGGGTGGTCCGGGACTTTGTCCATATCTTAAGACCCGGACCACCAAGAGCAAGAAATTCCGAAATCTGAAGAAGGTGGGCCGGGACTTTATAAATCTTAGTCCCGGACCCAGTGCCACTGCTAGTCTCGACCCATTTTGATATAGCGGTCCGGGACTTCATTCCCAACCTAAGTCCCGGACCAACAGAGCTTAAAAAAAAAAACGGAACAAAACTCGTCGTCTTCATCCGTCTTCAATCTCGATTCTCTGCAATCCCTAACTCCCTCTCTCGCTCTCGCCTCCTCTATCGCACCACTTCACACCAATCCACCAGTCACCACCTGAAATCACATCGACCACCACCCCCCGTCTCACGCCTCTGTCAACCTCGCACCACAACAAACACCACCATTTCGCCGCCTCCTTCTACGCAACCCAAACCACGCCCATCCATCTGCTACCAAAATCCCAATCCGTCGCCACCCTCACGACCACCGCACCACCGTTTCACTCGCACCAGCACCACTTCTCCGGCCACCGAACCACCACCCATCTTCCCCGTCGCCTCTCTGCACCCGTCTCGCAACACCACATCGTACCCACCCTCTCTGTCGACTGCGCACACGTCCTTAAAAATCCAAAAATTTACCAATGGCACCCAAACGAGCTCGACACGCCAACACCGCTGGGGCCTCTTCTTCATCAGCCGCTGCGCTCCACTTTGGGTCCAAGAAACTGAGCTTTCCGAATTCGTTTCTCGAGCGGCGTGGGATTGGTTCCGAGCCAAAGAACGCAAAATTATTTACGAAAGGTCAGTCTGCCCATCCTTAATCACTGAGTTCAATTTGGAAAATATATTTGGCGCAAGGAACTGGGAATGTCTGTTGACCCGGGGAGGGGAATTCTACCCGTGTTTGGTGAAACTATTCTATGCTAATGCCACGGTAAGCGAGAATGGCAGAGTTATAAAGTCAAATGTTAAGGGGAAGGAAATAAATGTGAGTAGCTCAGGTATTAGACATGCCCTGCAATTACCGGTTAGGACTAGAAACCCGACTGACGAGGACAGGGAAAATCAAGAACTACGTGAGCGTCAGGCCAAGGATCACTATCTGAATCTGATTGTGAATGATCCAGCAGTCCAAACCGCCAGAGGCGGAACCAAAGGGACAAGCAGGTGATTACAGGTGACAAACTACCCACACCGTTGGAGCGTCTGATCTTGGGGATCATCATGTACAATGTCCGACCCAGGGAGTGTGCGGACCTGAATGTAATAGACTGCTATGTCCTGCGCTACCTGTTGGATGATGAGCTTGCGCAGGTAGCGTACCCCATCGCTTTGCATGGGATCATCTTTCAGTCCATGCTTTGGATTGTTGACACAGACAGCAGTGGCTCTCTTCCCTCTCCCCACCTATTGCAGTCTTTCTTCGATGACGCCGGGGTAGATTGCTCAAATGAAGAACCCCAATACCCCCGGTCTTCCATTGACATGACAATGATGCGCTTCTATCAGTGGGAGAAGGTGGATGATCAGTGGGTGAAGCGTCGCCGCGCTGCACGAGCACCCCGAGTTGCTGGCGTTGCTGCAAACGCTGAGGAGGTTGCTGCTGAGGCTGATGCTGTAGGTGATGGGGCCCAGGACATTCCGATACCTGCTGGACCGGCCCCGGGTTATGACGAGCTGCTGCGTGAGTTTAGAGACTGGAGGGGGACAGCCACAGCCCGCTTTGATCAGATAGATAGTCGTCTAGATGGGTATGGTCAGAGACTCTCAGCTTTAGAGACCCGTCAGACTGACTACGAGGCTCGACAGGCTGCTCAGTTTGCCGAGTACCAGGCTCAGCAGGCTGCTCAGTTTGCAGTGTACCAGGCCCAGCAGGATGCCCGATTCCAGGCTTATGATGAGCGCTTCTCACAGTTGGAGTCTTGGCGCATGCCCCGGCGGTAGTACATGAGTTGGTCTATGCTCCAGACCTACATCCCTACCTATCTTTTATTGCTCTTATGGATTTTTCACCTGACTATGACATTTGTGCTATTTTGATGTTTTTTAGATTCGTAGGTTGCTACTTATGGTACCTTTTATTTTCGCTTTGGATTGCTGTTGTTACTTCGGTATTTCTGCTACTTCAAACTACTTTGTTGTGCATCTCCTATGTTGTTGCTATGCGATGTCTGTTGCTTCTAGATATTCAAACAGGACTGCCATCTTCTGTGTGCGATATCGAAAGATTACAAAGGAGACTCTGCCGAAATTTTTCCAACCCATAAGTCTCCCGTTCCTTGTCCTAAGTGTGGGGACGTCCTCTTCACCGCTTATTCAGGGAAGTCCTATTCTTTCTTTTGCACTATACTCATATTCTAGTAGCAATGAGGACATTGCTATTTTCTAAGTGTGGGGACATAGTATGGGGGTTGCACATCTAAATTGTTTGTTTTCAGTGGCTCCTGACAATACTTATTCCCCCTTCACTAACCTTTGATAACCCCCACAAAAAATTTTTAATTCGACATACTTAGTTTTCACTTGTGGTCAGATGCATCAGTCGGGAATAACGTACGAGTAGCGGAATTTTTTTTTTTGAGATTTAATCTGAAATTTCGGTCATAAGAACTTTGGTTATACTGCTTGGATTGTGAGTTTTGGTTAAAATTTTCATCTATTTCCTTCAAATAAAAGGTGAGACCATCATGTGACTATTTTGTTTTGAACTAACTTGGGGCTTTGGGAAAGTTTTGGAATGAATGGAAGGAAAGGACAAAGGCAAGGTACTCCTCTAATCTACTCTGAACCGGAACAGGCCTCTCCCATTCGGTAATTAAGCTCTTGGAGTGCCTCATCACTCATCTACCTAAGATCATCTGATCTGGGATAGAAGGCCCAACACCGCTACAAGGATGGGGATAAAAAGTCTGAGGGGATGAAATGAATAATGCTTACTCAGAAAACTTGGAAGGAAAGTTTTTTCATGCTAAACAGTTTGTTGCAAATTCTTCCTTGATTATGAGTATGTGGCAATGAAAGGTAATGTGGAATATGACATTACTTCTTGCCCCATGTCGTCCAATGAATTGTGGAAAGAAAAAGGAAAGAAAAGCCCCGAGTACAGTTTGGATTAAACAGTTATGACGATAATCTCATGCATTTGTCAAATACCCCAGCTTCACTGTTTAAGAAAACTTGTAGTACTAATCGCTGTTTCTTTTGACTGTCTTTCAGCATTAGATTCCCTTGAACATTTTCCTGACCTGATAAATCCCCGCTTTTGAAAATCTGGTACATCTTGCTTGCAGTAATTGCTTAAGGACAAGCAAAGGTTAAGTGTGGGGACGTTGATAAGTCAGGAATTTACCTATTTCTAAAGGGTCTTTTGAGACCCAATTTGTTATCATTTACTGCTAAATTCCTGTCTTATAAGTAATTTTATGTTTTTATTGCAATTGTCTGCTTTTATGGTTTTTGTGTGCTTTTTCAGGTATTTAATCTCAATAGAAACACATTCCTATCATTGTTGGAACACAAGACAAATCAAACAAGCTAAAATAGAGTCAAGATATTCATCATCGACTTAAATTCAAGCTTGGTCCGGGACCTAGCTATGGAGCCAAGTCCCGGACACACAAGTGACTCAAATCTCGCATTGAAATTATGTATGGTCCGGTACTTGGTGGAAGAGTGAAGACCTGGACCACAATGTGACTGTTTTCTCTCTTATAAAAATCGTTTATGGTCGGACTTGAAGCAGGAGTGAAGAGACCACAATGAAGACCCGGACACAATGAAGCAATTCTCTCGACCCAGATTTTAAGCATGGTCCGGGACTTGATACATGGCCTAAGTCCCGGACCACACTGACGGTGAAATAGAATAATCCCAAAACGAATGGTCCGGGACTTCAACCACATCCTAAGTCCCGGACCAAAAGGTTTCATCAGATGTCTATAGCGCGCGATTGAAAAGAAGAGATTCTCTTCTTTTTATACTGCGCCGCCCCCATAACTCCAATGTCTGTACTTCCTTTCCAGATTAACCACAGCCCCATACCTCAATAATCCATCTTTCCCACTGATAATCCCTTCTTTTCGCTCATCACCCACGATAAACACTCACCCTTCCACTCACAAACTCCAGCGTCATTTCCCACCACCATCTGCTATGCTACGTACTCACCCAAAGAGTTCTATAAATAGAACTCAAATCCCTCTCATTCATGACACAGTCTTCGAGACATCAATCTCTCTCCTCCATAAATCCTCCACATTCCATTCCACCCAGTACGTAGTATTACTACTACTACTAATCATCTTCATCCCATTACATCCATACCACCACCTACAGTACGTAGTGTTTACACTACTACTAAAACACCCATTCACTCCTCCACCTGACCACACAATACTCATCCACGCACACCTCCATTTATCATCCCATTTCCACCAGAAGATAGAAGACCAAGCAGGAGAAGAGAAGGAAGAATTGCTCACCTCCTCCAAAGCTCAACCTCCTCATAAACATGGCTTCTTCTATCCCTCTCTAGTTTTACTTATCTTATGCTTGAGTAATTCTATTAGCACTTTGGGATGGGGATATGAACTTAAATCCCCCATCTATGTTGTAAAACCTACACTTTATTTATTGCGGTTGTTTTCTCTCTTTTGTTTCATTAATGTTATAACCTGATCATTTATAGCCATTTGTGGTGATTTCCAACAACATATGATTTTGAGTTGGGAGTTGTGACCGAAAGAGAGAGGAACCTTAGATTATGGCTCTAGCTTGATTAGTTGGTGAAATTTAAGGCTATTATATGGACTTGTTGGTAATGCTATCTAGTGATTTGAACTCTACTTGATTAGAGAGTTGGAAGCAAGCTAGGTAAGAGTGGTTTATCATGATTTCAAGGACCTTTACATTAGTCCAGATAGACAATCTGAGTGAAGGGGTTTTACTAATATAGTTGGGGTAAATTTAGGGGATTACACACCATCCTAAAAGTGCTTTCCATTCCAATTCATTACATTTCACATTTTATCTACTGCTTTACTTTGCAATTCCTTTGAACCAAAACCAAACACTTGCTTCGGCTAAACCCCCTTTATTTACTGTTTATAACCGGATTACCGAAGCTAGGGAGATCATATACCAATTTCCTAGTGGAATGACATCTTTACTACTACATCCGACTAGGGTTCACTTGCCCTTTTTCTGTGCTTTCAATAACACCCCCTTAAAACTATCAACATCGATTTCACCTGCTATCAGCTTCATCCGTTGTATGGTTATCAGATTCAGGTAAGGGGTGTGTGATTGTCTTCTTCGTTCAGTCTCGGGGTTAAGGGTAACGTTTCTGAATGGGCATTGTTCTCGTTTGCTCAGAGATTTGAACTGCGTTACTGGTTTGCGTTCTGGGTTTTCGGCTTTGGTTTGGACTCTACTGTTCAGATTAGGATTTCGACTCTGTTAACTCGAGGTAGGTGGCTTATGGATTCAGTCAGTGTGTTCAGCCTGGGGAGTTTCAATTCTGGATCGTGTGGGTTGCCTCTGATTGATTTGCGAATTCTTCTGTTTTAAATTGCTTGGTTATGATGCACAAACCCCAAGGTTGTTTTCTACAAACTAATTTTGTTTTGGTGTGTTTAAACCTTGTTTTGGTGTGCAATTCAGTTCTGAAACTGCACTTTTTGGTATGTCCGAAACGTCTGTCCGAGCTTGACGTTCGGACATGCCGTGTTGCGCTTTGAATTTCTGAGTTTTTGCCGTGTTCGAACTACCGTCCGAGCTTTGATGTTGGACGGGGTGCGAGGATGAGTCGGCTTACAGTTTCGAATGGTGTCGAATTGAAGTTCGGACCAAGTTCGGACACACCCTGCTGCATTCTCTGATTTTGCTTCGACTTGTGTTGAACTTTGACATTCGGACACATGTTCGGACATTATGCGTATTTGGTTTCCGAACATCCGTCCGAGCTTTGATGTTTGGACACCCGTCTGTTTTTGATTTCTAAAGTCTCGACTTGCGTCGAACGTTGATGTCCGGACACAAGTTCGGACATGGTGTGCTGTTTTGATCATAACTTGCTCGTTTGAGGATCCGTTTTGACTTCCGTTTGCAGGGTTGGATTCCCTTTTTGATTTCCAAGCTATCTATGTGCTTTCTGGTGCCATTGGTGCACATATGCTTATTGTTTGAGCTTCTATTTTGGGACCTAGTTATCTCTGTATCTGAACCTTTGGATGGCTGGTTTAGCTGTCTCGTAGCACGCTTATGTAGATATCCTTCTGTTTCACGGGGTGATGTTCCCCGTTCTGTTCACAGGGTCACCTGTTCTGTTTACGAGTGAGGTTTCCTCGTTATTCACGAGTGATTACTCGTTCTGTCTGTATGCGTGTGATCAAACTAGGGTCCCACTTCTGTTTTTGCTCTGTTTTGAGCTCTGGTTAGTTCCTTTGGTGTTTGGGACTTTGCTTCTGCTTTCTGTTTTGGAATGTGACTTCTTCTCTCTATCTCTGTTTGTAACATTCTTTAAATGTTTTGAGATGCTGGTGATGAGAGTTGGTCATCTACTGGGCATAGTATTGCTCATCCCCCTACTTATCTAACATTGCAGATTGATCAGCGAGGATCACTTTGTTCAGCTTCTAGAGTTTAGCTTTTGTTATGTTGTTCCGATTCTTTTGAGACTTTTACATTTAGCTTTGTAGCCTACGGGCCAGAGTAGTATTTGACACTACTTCTGACTGGTATTTTGTATTCGGGTCTGAGTTACCTTGTTATGATTTGTTACGCTATACTTTTATATAAGTATTCATTTTGGGCCTTTTCTCTGTTTGTTTATGCGCGTTAGTTAGAGCCTTGCGTTATTAAGTAGTAATACGCGGCGTGTAATACCCCTAACTCCTAGGCCAGTGTTTGGGGGTGCTACATTTAGTGGTATCAGAGCTCTGGGTTCTAATCTGCTGGGATTCTAAGTTAGCCAGTCAGTCAGAAACGTCAGTACTAGTGTCTGAGTCAAATTGCCTGTTGTTGGACTTTCAGAATGCCGCCAAGAAGAGCTCCAGAAAATGTTGCTAATGCTGTTCAGCAGTTCATGACGCAGCTCATGCAGACGATGGCTGCAGGGGGTGGACCAGCTGGAGGAGGACCAGTTGGCGGACCAGGCCCAGCTGGGGCTGATGCTGGAGGAAGGAACGTTAAGGCGCTTCAGGAATTCATGAAGCTGAAGCCCCCTTCCTTTGATGGGACTGGAGATCCCCAGGAGGCCAGTCATTGGTTGACTGAGGTGGAGGATCTGCTACGAGTTATGGGCTCAGAGGAGGAGCAGAAGGTGGACTTCGCCACCTTTCTGTTCAAGGCCAAAGCCAAGGAGTGGTGGAGGTCAGTTATGGGGAAGTTCCCACAGCCATGGACGTGGGACCAGTTCACAGGGGAGTTCAACAAACAGTTCTACCCCGATGTTTATAAGGACCAGCGCATCTTGGAGTATAACCGGCTGCGACAGGGTCAGGATATGAGTGTGGAGTAGTATGTGCGCAAGTTCATCAGCCTGTCGAAGTTCGCACCTGAGCCAGACGAGCATAGGAAGGCCAGGAAGTTCGAGAGTGGCCTGAGACCAGATATCCGTTCTGCTGTGACGCCTCTGCGCCACAGAACCTTCAGGGATGTTGCTGATGTCGCCCTATTGGTAGAGGCTGATTTGAGGGGCCGCCAGTCTGGCGGGAAGGACCAGAAGAGGAAGCAGAGGTCCGACGAGAGCGACAGGAGGGATCAGTCTGCTTCTCAGAAGAAGCAGTCTACTGGAGACCGATCTGGGGATCGTCAGAGCTCGAGAGATAGAGGTGGTTCTTCGTCTTCAGCATCTGCGCCGAAGTGCCAGGTCTGTGGCAAGTTTCACCGAGGCCAGGACTGCTACAGGAAGTCAGGAGCCTGCTTCAAGTGTGGATCCTTGGAGCACAGGATTGCCGACTGCCCTCAGGCTGAAAGGAGCAGAGGTAGCTCTGGAGGTAGAGCTGGAGGGTCCGTATCTGATTCCAGAGATCAAGACCGGGCTGAGCAGAAGAAGCCCCAGGGCCAAGCTAGAGTGTATGCGATGGCTGGAGAGAGAGACCGATCCACTGACAGAGTTGTCACAGGTATTCTCCAGCTGTCTTCTCGTTCTGTTTTCTGCTTGTTTGACTCTGGAGTCACCCACTCTTTTATTTCTGCTGAGTTGGTGGGTGAGCTCGGTTTGCCTGTTGTGCCTCTGGGTGTTGAGTTGTGTGTGCATAGTCCATTGGTTAGGGACTCCTCTATGCTATTAAATTCTGTTTGTAAAGATAGTCCTGTGTTAGTCAGAGATAGGACTCTGTGTGCTAACCTCATCCCCATGGAGATGACTAGTTTCAATGTGATTCTAGGTATGGATTGGCTTGCTGCCCACCGTGCCCATATTGATTGTGCTGCTTCGAGAGTCACTTTTGAGGAGCCGGGTCAGCCCCGCCTAGTTGTAGCAGGGAATGGACTCCTGTGCTTCCCGCCAGTTATCTCAGCTATGCAGGCGTTTCGCCATCTGAGGAAAGGATGCTAGGGATATCTGTGCTACATTCTTGAGGTTCACAAGGATGCGAAGCTGGAGGACATACCAGTGGTCAGAGACTACCCCGACGTGTTCCAGGATGACGTACCTGGGCTTCCCCCTGTCAGAGAGGTGGAGTTCTCGATCGAGCTCGCACCTGAGACTCAGCCCATTTCTAAGGCCTCGTACCGCATGGCGCCTGCTGAGCTCAAAGAGTTGAAGGTCCAGTTGCAGGAGCTGCTGGACAAGGGCTTCATTCGCTCGAATGTGTCGCCTTGGGGAGCGCCAGTGTTATTTGTCAAGACGAAGGACGGTAGCATGCGTTTATGCATTGACTACAGGGAGCTCAACAAGGTTACCATCAAGAATAGGTATCCTCTTCCGCGTATAGACGACTTGTTCGACCAGTTAGCAGGGGCTAAGGTGTTTTCTAAGATCGATCTGCGGTCGGGTTATCATCAGTTGAGGATTAAGGCATACGATGTGCCTAAGTCCGCTTTCAGGACTCGTTATGGACATTACGAGTTCCTAGTGATGCCATTCGGTCTGACGAATGCGCCTTCAGTGTTCATGGACATGATGAACCGGGTCTTTAAGCCGTTTTTGGTCCAGTTCATTGTGGTGTTTATCGATGACATCTTGGTTTATTCCAAGAATGCTGAGGAGCACGAGGAGCATTTGAGGACTGTTCTCCAGGCTCTGAGGGAGAAGGAGCTGTACGTGAAGCTGAAGAAGTGTGAGTTCTGATTGGACTAGGTGGTATTCTTGGGACATGTGGTCTCTAAGGATGGTATCTCCGTGGACCCGGAGAAGATTAGAGCTATTATAGAGTGGGCCAGACCCACTAATGTTGGAGAGATCTGTAGCTTCCTTGGACTAGCGGGCTACTATCGTAAGTTTGTGGAGGGCTTCTCCAAGTTGGTGATTCCGTTGACTCGTCTACTGTAGAAGGATATGAAGTTCGAGTGGAGTGAGGTCTGTGAGCTATGTTTCCAGGAGTTAAAGAAGAGGTTGACGTCTGCACCGATCTTGACTCTTCTTGAGGGGACCGAGGGTCTTGAGGTATTCTGTGATGCGTCCCATAAGGGACTTAGGTGTGTTCTGATGCAGCAGGGGAAGGTAGAAGCGTATGGCTCTCGTCAGCTTAAGCCATATGAGAAGAACTACCCGACTCATGACCTGGAGTTAGCTGCTGTGGTGTTTGCATTGAAAATTTGGAGGCACTACCTGTATGGAGCAGCGTGCAAGGTGTATACAGACCACAAGAGCCTTAAGTACCTGTTCACTCAGAATGAGTTGAACTTGAGGCAGAGGAGGTGGCTGGAGTTGCTACATGATTACGATTTGGAGATCCTCTACCATCCTGGTAGGGCGAATGTTGTTGCTGATGCACTCAGTAGGAGGGGTATGTCTAGAGCCGTTTGTGCTTTGTCTGGTGTGTAGAGGTCTGCTCTCGAGTTGCAGCGTTTGGGTATCTGGGTCGTCCGTCCAGAGAGGTCTGGGATGTTGGCAGCGTTGCAGATTCAGCCTACCTTGATCGACCGGATCAAGGCCAGTCAGGAGCTCGACGCTGGGTTGAGCAAGATCAGAGAGGGATTGTCTGCCGGTCAGGAGTCCGAGTTCAGGGTTTCAGAGGATGGCTGTCTGAGATTTAGAGACCGTGTTTATGTGCCTGCAGACGATGCTTTGAGGCGAGAGATCATGCAGGAGGCTCATGGAGCTCCGTACTCGGTTCACCAAGGTGGGGTGAAGATGTATCGGGACCTACGTGAGACATTCTGGTGGGGCAACATGAAGAGGGACATTTCTGACTTTGTATCAAGATGTCGGACCTGTCAGCAGGTCAAAGCCGAGCATCAGAGACCAGCTGGTTTGCTTCAGCCTCTTCCTGTTCCGGAGTGGAAGTGGGAGAGCGTCGGCATGGATTTTGTCATGGGTCTGCCTAAGACCCCGAGAGGTTTCGACGCTGTATGGGTTATTGTGGACAGGCTCACGAAGAGCGCTCATTTCTTGCCAGTCAGGAAGACCTTCAGTTTGCATCGCCTAGCGCAGTTGTATATGGATGAGATTGTGCGTTTGCATGGAGTTCCGGCTTCGATTGTGTCTGACAGAAACCCGCGCTTCGTATCCAGATTCTGGCAGAGTTTGCATCAGGCTATGGGGACGAAGTTGTCGTTTAGCTCAGTGTATCATCCTCAGTCAGATGGGCAGACAGAGAGGACGAATCAGGTCCTTGAGGACATGCTCAGAGCATGTGTGCTTGACTTTGGAGGCAGCTGGGACCAGCACGTTGCTTTGATAGAGTTCGCATATAATAACAGTTTCTAGACTATCATCGGGATGGCCCTGTTTGAGGCTTTGTATGGCAGGAGGTGCAGATCACCCATCTGTTGGGATGATCTGAAGGAGAGGGCAGTTGTTGGTCCAGACTTGGTCGAGGATGCTGTGGGTAAGATACAGACTATCAGAGAGCGCTTGCTGGTAGCTCAGAGTCGTCAGAAGAGTTACGCCGATCAGAGGAGACGATCTCTAGAGTTTGAGGTAGGAGACCACGTTTATCTGAAGGTTTCTCCCGTCCGTGGAGTAGTACGGTTTGGGAGGAGAGGCAAGCTTAGTCCTCGGTTTGTGGGTCATTTTGAGATCTTAGAGAGGATCGGACCAGTGGCCTACCGTTTAGCCTTGCCTCCGTCTTTAGCAGCAGTGCATAGTGTGTTTCATGTTTCCATACTGAGGAAATATGTTCCGGACCCGTCGCATGTGATTGATTTTGGTCCGCTTCAGTTGAGGGAGGACTTCACGTTCGAAGCAGCTCCTTCGAGGATTTTAGCCTGAGATGTTCGCAAGCTCAGGAGTAAGACCATGCCCTTGGTGAAGGTGCAGTGGTCGGGTCTGTCAGAGGAAGAGGCGACCTGGGAGGTCGAAAGCGAAGTGCGTTCTAAGTTTCCCGCCCTCTTCGAGCAGTAGGTACGTTTAATTTCGAGGATGAAATTCTTTTAAGGGGGAGGTGATGTTATAACCCATAGTTTTCGCTACATTTTTTTTGTCACGAGTGGTCTTATATTTATTTGCTGGGATTCAGGACATGGGAGTCCTTTTGATTAAAGACAAGGACGAAGGAGTCTTTCTCCCCTCTCATCTTATTTTTGGTGAGAATTAACATTTCCTATCTATTAATTCATTAATTCCCTAATCAGTAATACCCACTTCCAAATCACGTTCGTATCCACTCACCTATTTCTGTTCAGTTTTGAAAACTGAAGACGCTCTCCTCGCCGCTCTTCTTTTCTCTGTTTCTCTCCCTCTCAAAGTTGTGTGCATTCGAATACTCAAGTTCTGCTGTTATCTTCCTGCAATCCGAGTTCGGCTGCTGATCCTTCCTACTTGCAAGTTCCGGTTCGGATTAAGGTAAGAACGTCAGATTATTTCTTCCCCAAGTCGTCGGTTCTTGAGTTTCCCCTCTTTAATCGTTTGTAATCTGATTTCCAATCAGCGTTGGTTCCTGTGCCTCTGTCGATTTCACCTGCTGTCGGCTTCATCCGCTGTCTTGTTGTCAGATTCAGGTAAGGGTTGCGATTGTCTTCTGCGTTTCAGTCTCGGGGTTTAAGGGTCACGTTTCTGAATTGGCAATTGTTCTGCGTTTGCTTTTGTTCAGAGATTTGAATGCGTTACTGGTTTGCGTTCTGGGTTTTCAGCTTTGGTTTGGACTCTGCTGTTCAGATTGGGATTTTGACTCTGTTAACTCGAGGTAGGTGGCTTATGGATTCAGTCAGTGTGTTCAGCCTTGGGGAGTTTCAATTCTGGATCGAGTGTGTTTTGCCTCTGTATTGAGTTTGTGAATTCGTCTGTTTAAATTGCTGTTTTATGATGCACAAACCCCCAAGGTTGTTTTCTACAAACTACTTCTGTTTTGGTTGTGTTTAAACCTCTGTTTTGGTGTGCAATTCGTTTCTGGAAACTGCACTTTTTGGTATGTCCGAACGTCTGTCCAAGCTTTGACGTTCGGACATGCCGTGTTACGCTTTGAATTTCGGAAGTTTTTTCCGTGTCCGAACTACCGTCCGAGCTTTGATGTTCGGACGGGGTGCGAGGACGAGTCCGACTTACAAGTTTCGAATGGTGTCCGAACTTGTAAGTCCGGACATAAGTTCGGACACACCCTTCTGCATTCTCTGATTTTGCTTCGACTTGTGTCCGAACTTTGACATTCGGACACATGTTCGGACATTACGCGTATTTGGTTTCCGAAAGTGTCCGAACATCCATCCGAGCTTTGATGTTCAGACACCCGTCTGTTTTTGATTTCTAAAGTCTCGACTTGCATCCGAACATTGATGTCCGGACACAAGTTCAGACATGGTGCTGTTTTGACCATAACTTACTCGTTTGAGCTCCGTTTTGACTTCCGTTTGCGGGGTTGGATTCCGTTTCTGATTTCCAAGCTATCTATGTGCTTTCTGGTGCCATTAGTGCGTATATGCTTAATTGTTTTGAGCTTCTATTTTGGGACCTAGTTATCTCTGTATCTGAACCTTTGGATGGCTGGTTTAGCTGTCTCGTAGAGCGCTATGTAGGATATCCTTCTGTTTCACGGGTCATGTTCCCCGTTCTGTTCACAGGTGTTCCACCTGTTTTGTTTACGAGTGAGGTTTCCTCGTTCTGTTCACGAGTGGTTACTCGTTCTGTCTGTATGCTGTGATCAACTTGGGTCCCTTCTATTTCTGCTTCTGTTGTTTTGAGCTCTGGTTAGTTCCTTTGGTGTTTGGGACTTCCGCTTCTGCTTTCTGTTTTGGAATGTGACTTCTTCTGACTATCTCTGATTTGTTAACATTCTTTAAATGTTTTGAGCATGCTGGTTGATGAAGTTGGTCATCTACGGGGCATAGTTGTTTGCTCATGCCCCTACTTTATCTAACATTGCAGATTGATCAGCGAGGATCACTTTGTTCAGCTTCAGGAGTTTAGCTTTTGTTATGTTGTTCCGATTCTTTTGAGACTTTTACATTTAGCTTTGTAGCCTACGGGCCTGAGTAGTATTTGACACTACTTCTGACTGGTATTTTGTATTCGGGTCTGAGTTACCTTGTTATGATTTGTTACGCTATACTTTTATATAAGTATTCGTTTTGGGCCTTTTCTCTGTTTGTTTATGCACGTTAGTTAGAGCCTTGCGTTATTAAGTAGTAATACGTGGCGTGTAATACCCCTAACTCCTAGGCTAGTGTTTGGGGATGTTACAGGTTTAGGGGGTTATTATTATTGTTCTAAAAAGACAACTATGGTGTTAAAGAATCACAAGTATGTTTAGGAGGTTTAGGTGATTGCCAAAGTCCTAAAGCATTTCTCCACCCAATTCGACAAACTATCATCTTTAGTCTATTTGTCGTTCTTTCAATTGCTCAATCAACACAATCAAGCTTGCCGCCGGCTAAACCCCCATTTACCACTTTTATTTCAATTACTAATTACCAAGACTAGGAAGTTAGGACCAATTTCCTTGTGGATACGACACTTGTTGTACTACATCGATTAAGTGCACTTGCCTATTCCTTGTATTTATTTATATACTTTGTTATAAACCTTTTGCACAACATTAAGCAAAAGTATAAACCGTGTTAAAAAGAAAGCGGGATCTTTGATGACAATATACTATTATAGTTTTTAAAGAATTATCACTTTAGTCGGTGAAGAACTATATGTTTTGTGTATAATGATGTTTACGTAATCACTTTCTCAGACTATTAGTTGTAGTTACATATTTCATTCTTGAAAAGTGATCCATCTAACATGGTATGATTCATTTTGTTCAGTGTTTATTTTATGATATTATATAGTATTGCCATAAGAACGGGTTTGAATTACCGTAACGAGGCAATCCCTTTTGAGATAGTAAAAAAAGTGACATTACCTCGTGCAAAATGTTACACTAGAGGTTAAGAATTCTCTTATGTAATCAATGAAATGGAGATTGTAAGATTATAATATTACCTCGTGCAAGATGGTGCACTTGAGGTTAATGATTATGCTACCTCGTGCAAGAAGCGTACATTTGAGGTAAGATCGTAATACTTCCTCATGAAAAATGAATGCACTTGACGTTCAGGACTATAAGATCTGTATATGTCCTCGTGCAAGATGAGTGCACTAGAGGATGAAAAATAAAACTATCATGTTATTCAATCGTATAAGATAACAACATTGAAGGGTTTGAACTATAGAGTAGTATTTTCCGTTATGTGAAATCTACTGTTGAGGTTGAGAGTTGTAATATCCTTATACTCCCTCGTGCAAGATAATGGCATTGAAGGTTGAGAATGATAAATTTTTGTTTTTCCTCTCATGAAAGACTATGCATTTGAGGCGGATTGGTTTAAAAATGGTCAATATTTGGTATAAGATTGGACCAAATTGTAAAAGCTCTCAAAGAACTAGATAGATTTTGAAGAGTTAAAGGTAACTCTATATAAGTAGCTTTGGTATAAGTTACACAGTTTCCTAAGTCACCATTGAAGAGTAACATGTGTCGATTGTTAATGGGAAAACTAAAAGAGTTTTTTCCAAAGAATCTTCAACCCAAGCTCTAAAATGCTAATGTGTATCTTGCATGTTTATGAAAGAAGTCGAGTTTAAGGCTGATTTTGACAGGCTCGATCTGTAAGATTATTTGATAATAAATGGACCTAAGGGCTTGAATTAGCTTATGAAAATGACCATTGATCTTGTAAAGGTCGATTATAAAAGATGTTACAGTCTATGGTAGATTCTTGTTCATTCATACATGGTTGGACCACGTGTGAAAAGAAAAAAAAAGTTTATGGATTACATCATGGTAGAGTATCACATATCAATGAAGGATATTGATGAGATTATGTTATTATTAATGAAAAAGTACTGTTAAGGTGTCATTCTTAATACATTTTTGTAAAGTGCGAAAGACGCACTATAGTACATGAATTTTGACATGTTTAATAATCATGTTATGAGTATTGGTTATTCAAACTCGAAATGAATAAAATGTGGTACATTGGACCATATTTACAATCTATAATAGATTTATGAGCGTATTGTAAGTTATTGAATGACACATAGTCATACTTTTATCAATAGTGCTATAGTGCACAATTGAAAAATGTTTTATACACAACTATATAGTCTATAAGAGACTATGACAAATGTGAGCTTGCTCTTGTGAGTCGTGAATATTAAAAGCACCTCATATGTTCCTTGAAAGAACATAAATAAACATTGAAGAATCATTTTTAATGATAAAGTGTGCTCATATTGATGGGAAATCAAACACAAAAGGTGTCAAGTTATATAAGTTGATATAACGTAGAAGTTAATCCTATAAAAACCCTAAAAAAGGGGATTCACTAACCAACAGTTAGTGTACAATAAAGTATTCATTATATGAAACGGAAAATGGGTCACAGATGAGAAAGTGGTATAGAATCATTAGTTTTCTTAACTATTAAGAACTTTCATGTTCCTACTTGGGTGATAATAGTTCCATAAAAGCTAGGGCGGATCCAGCTTTTGGAATTTGGAAGGAGCCATGTTAAAATATTAGAGCGGCCACATTATAGATTATGTTGTATTATATGTATTTTCCAATTGTTTTTTTAAATTTGGGGGGGGGGGGGGGGGGAGGGGGGCAAGCCCACCCAACTCAACACATAGCTCCGCCCTTGCATATTAGATATGGCGAGATCAATAAAAAAGAAGTGGATGCGATTTTTATACCCTTTGAAATATCATGGATTGATTATGGGCAGAAAAAATTACCATGTGGACCTTTGAGATATTATATGATGTTTGATACATCAAATAATAGTCACATAAATAATTGCATTAATTGGGCATTAATTTAGAAACATCTATAATGAAATCATCCATGCAATTATGAGATTAAGATTAATAATATGAAAGTTAAAAGAATAGTGGTATTGGGTAACTTATATTCCCACTAACAACGACCTTATTATGTTGTTAATTTAGCAGTAGCAGAATAATAAAATGTTAGAAAATTGGATTTGTGTACGTATGTACCGCCCCATTAAATAAATCACAAGGGTTACAAAAGAAAATTCGAGAAGTTTAGGGGGAGAAAGATAATATATTTTATTTTTTGGCACAATGTCTTATGAGTAATTAAAATGTTCCTTGTTGAAAGATACAAAAGCACATATTGAGTCTTGCTATAACCATCTCGGTGTAGAGGTTGATTCTTCGGTATGAGGGGGGTCTAAATGGTTCTGATTAAAAAGCCTAGATCCTAGAAATTGTCATTTTGTGGGGGGTGAAAACTCGTTATCCTCATATCCCTCAAATACCTACTATATTGTCCGTATTTTCCAGAAGGGGATGCTAATGAGCACTAAACCCACTCTCAGTGGGCTTCACGCAGACTTACGCCCTAAGGGCGAAAATTGGCTAGAGTCGCACCTAGTTTGATATGAGATTACCTAGGAAAGAAGTGGAAGGGTTCTAAGGATCGTTAATTGACATTGAGATTTGTTGCCTATGGATAGGACTTATCCGATCATACCAGAGATTACGTCGGTTTCACATTGGGTTATACCCCTTAGAAGTGGCAATGACTGTGACTTTGGATGGTGCCTGAGGATACCTCAGTCTCCAATTGTCAGGATTTGCTTCTTTCAAACCTTTTTTTAGAGAGATTCAAATTAAATGGTCAAAAGGGGAGGATTAGAAGAGGAATAGAGTAGAGAGTGTTTGAAGAGGCAAACTTTTTTACCAAGAAATGTTAATGAATTTGAGATAGTTAACTACAAGAAAAAGGCTAGTTTTCTACCGACACAACTGGTAGTGATAATAGTGAAATTGGTAGCCAAATAGAACGGGCTACCGCTTTTGTTCATTTGCTACCGAAATTCAGCGGTGGGTAAACCCTTAGTGGCGAAATTGATTTTCGCTACCGTTTTCTGGTTGGTAGCAATTCTGATGGTTCGAGGGTTTATGGAAGCAATGAAATTTTAAAGGTTTATGAATATTTTAAAGGTATATATGGATTTTTCCTTGGGGTTTGAATGATATTTTGGATGTCTTGAAGGGTGTTTCAACTACATTGAGAAGGTTGAGAATATTATGGTTTTCGGGAAAGGTTGAGGGACATCTCGGTCTTTTGTGGGTATTTTGGTCTCTTAGTGATGTTCGGGTATTGAGACATTTGTGTTTGGGAGGTGATTGGAGGTGTCTAAGGTATTTTTAAGAAAGTGGGAGGGTGGAGGAGTATAAGGGTATTCTGGTCATTTTGAGAGTTGATAGAATTTTTATCGCTTTGCGGTGTTTAAGTTTTGAAAGAGTTCAGGATTTCCAAGAGGTTTGGGATTTTGAAGAGTTCAAGAATCAAAACAAAAAGGGGCTTTTGAGGAGCTCGGGGTTCTAAGCAACCGGGATTTAAAGGGGCTCGGGATTTCAAGAAAATTGGGGATTCAAAGAGTTTTAGAATTCTAAAAGCTTGAAGTTCTGAAGAGTTTCGAGATTTGAGAGTCTTCTGAGTCCCGCTGAGATGCTTGAGTCCTTTGCTGAGTTTGAGTCAGAATCCGTAGAGAAGCTTAATCTTGTTGGCACATTTGAGTCGCTTTGAAGCTTAGGATTGTTTAGGGAAGAGTTCAAGAATGAGAAGAGAGGTTTGGGATATGATTGAAGAGGTAAGATAGATTGATTTATTGGAAGAAATGCTTCCCAAAACGTCTATCTTAAGCTTCCAAACATATATATTTTTAATGATTTTTGAAAAAAGATGGATAATCCTGAAGGATCATCCATGTACCCCCTCGAACTAATCATTTAATTGATGGTAAGTGACACGGCTCGAAAGATGGGGCAATGAATTTATGTCTAAATTAGAGGTTGTGGGGATACGTAATTAAATGAGATGTTCTCGCTTAAACCATAGTAACTTCTCTAACTGTTTAAAACATTGAAAACTGAAAACAGGAAATCAGGTAGAAAGAGAGTTATACGATTCTAAAATTCAGGCCGCAACTGGGAAACAAGTGATGTTTAACTTAGGAGTGAAATGGTTTGAATGTGTTGAACATTTATTACCTCCCTGAAAATAATTTTATCTTGAGTTGATTAAAACTAATTGTTTTGAGATGCAATATTGGAATATCTCACTAAGGGGCATTTGTTTCAAGCGGGTAAAATAGAATGGAATCAGAAAAGGGAATGTAAAAGAATTCCGTTTAATTTTCCTGGTTGTATGTTTGATCTCGGGAAAATGAAATAAATAACCGATCAACGGCCACCGGTCAATGATCAACGACTGTTGACTATCGGTCAACGGCCATTAATTGCTGGTCAACATTCACTGGTCACATGTCAATGGTCATTAGTCATCGGTCAATGGTCATATGTTGTCGGTCAAAGTGTACTGGGGAAAGGGAATCTCATTTCCTAGTAGGGGGTGGAGAATCAAATAGAGGGTTTTGAGGTAATCTCATTTCCTTTCCCTTTCCTGAAAATAGAAAAAGCTGACTAAACAAACAACATTTCTTTCCTGATTACCTTAAAACAAATGCCCCCTAAGTATAATCACTCTCTAGTACATTAAAATAAAAATACGTGCTTCTAAAAAAAGACTTTATAGATGTAGTTAAATTGTTGCATATGGGTGTAGGTTAAAAAAAAACACATGAAAATTAAAACAAACAAAACATTCATGATAATGAGTGCCTTGCTGGATATTTAGTGGGAAAATGATATGCCGCAAACTTATCATATTTTATATGCTAGATCTATAAGTATAATAGTTGAAATAAAGTTAAATAGTTAATATTTATGTTATATTATGTATTAAAGTGTATTATTTGTTCAGTCTTATGTTTTTACACGTTTTCTGTGTACGAAACAAGTTTCTAGCCAAAAGACCATTAATGCCTGACGCTATGCCGGATGACACATGCATGGCACAAGTATAAAGCAGAAAATAGGCTTTGCCGGACACGATGTCGGGTACATTCCATCCGGCATAAGTGAAGAGTCGCCACGGTTGACCAAACGATGACAGTTATTGACCGTTGGTAATTTGGCTGGTGTCGGGTATGGTGCCGGACATCTATTGTCCGACACAAGCATCGTTTCGCGCAGATTAGGCGGTTTCGACCGTTGAACAGCTGACACGTTTTTCACATGTGTCGGCTACTCCTGATCCGGCATGACGCCCGGCAAAGACAAGATTGAGGCTTATAAATAGGCCGAGAGCCTGCATCATTTGAGACATTCCGACATACCTATACACTCCATTCACACGCCATTTCCGCCCACATTCCATTGTTGGTGTCCAAGGCATTTCTACGGATCCATCCACGAAGAAGAAGAGAAGATTTCCTTTTTCGGGTTAAGGCTATGATCAATCTTCTTCTCCCTTAAGTATTTCGTCTTTATTTGAGTGGATGGTGAAGTGTAATTCCCTTGTAGTTCTTGGTTAGGATGAACTCTTCCTTGTAACAATATGATTATTTCAATAATAATTCAAGCATTCATTAAGTCTTTGTTCTTCTCGCAAGAGAATGGTGTTGGCCACTTTGTCATCTTCTTTCAAAGTCTACTTAAGGAAGAAAAGCCCAAGAGTAGATTGGTTGAGAAGATTTAATGGTCTTTAGTGTTTTCTTCTATGATTTAGGAGTTAGCATAAGAGATTACGAATTAACCCATCTTCCCCCATTACCTTGTTCATTTCGTGGCATGACATATGCTCGATTCGTTAATAGGTGATGAGTTTCTTGTTATCAATTCTGAAGCAAGAGAGTGGTTTTTTTACAATTTGAACGTGCCGGGTGCACTGTCGGATGATTTGTGTCCGGCACGCTCAAGGTCTTTGAACGTGCCGTGCATCTTTTGTCCGGCAGGACATCCGGCGCATTCATTTCTTTGGTTAAATTCGAGTCTTGAAGTTTCATTGCGTGATCATATTGTTACGTGGTAGTTGCAATCCCGAATCTAGAACAACATATTTATTTAGTGGTAGTTTTAGTTTAATTGTTATTTTCAATTCCCCCCTGTTTTAGAATAGGCTTTTACTAGGATTAGGACTGATTTTCTATTAAGTCCCTTGGGTTCGATACTCTCGGTCGTAATCTACTCACACTGTACTCCGACCGGGATTTTTGCTTCCCGTAGTAGAGTTGTAGGATTAGTTTATTATTTTATCCTTTTTGTATATAGTTTTCCCTACAATTTTCCTTTTAGCAAAATGGTGCCGTTACCAGGGACTTGAAATAGTCCAATTCCTAAATTCGGTAAAACGTCCTATTCTTTATTCTTTATTCTTTGATTCTTTGGTTCTTCGATTTAAAATTGTCCATATTTTTGTTCGGTTGAATATGCCGGGTGCAATGCCGGATATCCAGTGCCCGACACATTCAAAATTTCTTATTTTCTAATTGTTTTATTCGCTGTGTCAATTGGTTTCATAGGTTGAACATGCCGTGCGCTATGCCGAGTGTCCTACGTCCGACACCATGGAGGAAGTCCTATGCCGGACAAGACTAATCCGACACACAATCCGACATTCAATCTCAACTTTTATTTTGCATTTTTTTCTTTCTTTGAATTATTTGATTTGTTTGTAAATATTCCTTCCCTTTGCTCTTCTATTTCATCTATCCCTTCTCTTTTTCATTTTATTTATTTTTCTTTTTTTTTTTAAGTTTGCGCTCGCCGGGCGCAACGCCGGGTAAAATCAACCCGGCAGTATTGAAGGAAGTCCAATGCCGGGCGCCGCACACCCGGCACCGTGTCCGGCATGCCCAATTTTGTTTTTTTCACTTCATTCTGTAAAATTTAACTATGTAATTATCTTATTATTAATTATTACAAAATATTATAACGTTGTGTTCTGCTCCTCCTGAATCTATAAAAGGTGAATGCTTCTTCGGTCAACAAGTCTTCCTGAAGATCTAGCCAACTTTGATCCGGAGATCGAGAGAACCCTTATTCGCTCCATTAGACAACGAAGAAACCTACAAGGAGCATTTCCTACACAAATGGCAACACCAACCGTCCGTAACATAAACAGGCCTTCCAACCAAGGCCAAAAGCCAGCAATCGACCTCCCTCTCCTTGCACAAAATGAATACGATGAATGGCAAAAACTTAAGCCATATCATCAAATACGATGTGTCAAGGAGTTGGGCATGTTTGACGGGTCGAACCCGGACGATGCCTTGCTCCACATCACCAAATTCTTACAACACACAAACAGCCTAACCTCCACAAATAATGTCCTCCAATACGCCAGACTTTCCCGCTTTCCCCATAGTCTCACGGGAAACGCTAGCATGTGGTACCATAGTCTGACCCCGGCCTAGTACTATTTCCACATGGGAGAACATGACAACCAAATTCTATGACAAGTTCCTGCCTCCAAGTCGTACCCTGGAGATGATCGCCGAGATATACAACTTCAGACAACTTGGCTCAGAGAACATCTGTGAAACTTGGGACAGATTCAAGGGGTTGCTGCGCACGTGTCCACACCACGGCCTCACCAAGGAACAACTATCTCAGTTGTTCTACAAAGGATTGGTCAACCAATGCAGATGATCCTATCCTCCCTTGGTGCAGACATACTGAAGAAGCCTGGAGATCAATTCCTCAATGGAATTGAATCTCTTTGCGAAGAGATTAGAGATTGGGCCACAGGTGGATCCAGGGGTGGTACCGCTGGTCTATATCAAGTGGGCGAGGGAGATGCCAAATTTGACAAATTAATGCAAAGTCATGAGCAGTTGTTGAAGAGCAATCCTCAAACATCTACGAAGGCTAGCGCTTTACAGAAGGTGGTGGAGCAAATAACGATGAATAACCTTCCTCGGCAAGCGAATGTGGTTAGTGCACGACCACACGCTCACGGCCCTGAATTTCCAGACTTTTAGAATGCTGAGGAAGTCAATTATGTGAGCAACCAAGGATATAGGAAGCCATGGCTTCAGGGGAATCAACCCCCTCAAAACTTCCAAAGTCAAGCCGGCTACCAGGGAGGTCAGAGGCAATACAGACCATCCCACCCTGCATCTTCATCAAAGGCCGAGATGGCTGAATTACGAGACATGATGTCAGCTCTGATGAACAAGACCCAGGACGCTCACAACGAGATCTCGACCATTCGCAAGGAGCTTAAAACATTGCAGTTGCAGTTGCAGAAACTTCTGGCACAACCACGACAACAAGGTCATCTCCCATCTCAAACGCAAACCAATCCAAGGGAACATGCGAATTCGGTCACCATTCTGTCAAAGATCTCAGATACAGCCAACTAGCCCAAAGGCTAAGTGTAGGGCGGTCCCTCCTCACACATTCATAGTCTTCACACAGGGGAGCCCCTCTTTTCCTTTAAACTTTTTCCTTTATTGTTTTTCTAATTATTCTTTTGTTAATTGGTTTAAGGTGAGTTTCTTCTACGGTTAGTTTCATCCAAAAAAAAGAAAAAAATTGAACAATTTTTCTCTTCTGTTTGAACACTGGAGACAGTGTTCCTACCAAGTGTAGGGCAGGGATCCCCCTTTAAAAAATATATATAAATAAAATTTTGTATAGAATAATTTGCATAAGTTGTGAGTTTTATCAATGTTTTACTAAACTTTTTGCATGCTTTTGATTGAGATAAGATGAGATTAGGAATGAATAAATGCTTGTTCTCTCAAGAGGTAAGTGTAGGATCGGGTGGCTGACTCAAACCAACTCAAGGTGTGAGTCTGTGAGATGGTTTGACTCAATCGAACTTACACTTGAGACGTAGAAACACTTAGTCGAACTAAGTGTGCGGAAGCAGTTGCTCAAGGTAGTAAAGTAAGAGAGATTTAGAGGAGCTAAATGGATTAACACCCGAAAGGTACAAGGACTCTATCGAACTCAGTAGGATACACAATATAAGTTATTTTATTTACTGGTCAAAACAAAACAACTTATAATGCCCACTTAGTAGATGAGATCTACTTCGTGGTTTTCACTCACTCACCCAATACAATCTCTGATCAGCTCAATGATAAGTGTAGTGAAAACTAGGTCCTACCTAGAAAGACTCTATCGATATGCACAAACGAATCTAGTACTTCTCTCTCTCTTTTTCTCTCTCTAAAATAGGCAAAGCTTTCTCTAAACAAATGCTCTGAATGATTCTCTTTGGAAAGCTGCAATGAGAAACGAAATGACAACTCTCTTATATAGTGGAGCCGGTGAGGGAGTCTGCTTCCGAAATTTCTGCCATCTGAACGTTGTAGTTGCTTAAAATTCGGTCCTAACTTCTTTATGAACGTTGCTAAGCCTTGGCCCTTAATTTTCGGACAATTACCAATCCATTGGACGACTTGGCAACGTTCAATTATGACTTTCACGTCTGATGTAGTAGACTGACTCTGTCAGTTCCGAAATTTCAGGAACCAATGACTCTTTCCTTGAATTTCGGAAGCTGGAGCCATATTTCGGAAGCTGAAGCCAAGTCTTCTGATTAGTGCCATGTTGAGAGAATTTTGGTCCAAGTCTGAACGTTGATGACCGTTGTAAGTCAATGTAGTTGCTGTACTTGCTCCTTAATTTTCGCAACTGACCGACAGACTCCTCGAATTACCATAAAGTCAAGGCTTTGGATTTTGCTCACATTTTGCATGAATTTCGGCCCAAGGATGATAGTTGATGACTGTTATGGTTTAGTGGACATTGCTCCTTGAATTTCGTTACTGATTGATGAATTCACATGGATGGACTCTCTCGCTCTTTCGGTAAGGACAGAGACTCATTCGATCTTTCAAGGTTGACAGACTCTGTCTTGTTTTGAGAAGTGTGATTGACTCGTTTGATCTGGTTGACTATCTCAGCAACACCTTCATACTCCAACAGTAAGCTTCCTAATGACTTGTAGATTCCTGTTTTTAACTTCTTGATTCTCTTTATTTAACATGAGTATATGATCTTTCTCCTAATTCTTTCCTTTATTTACTTCTGGGTATTAATTTCTTTCCTTTTTCAAACTGTGAAAAAGCCTTTTGGGTGAAAATCATAAAGAGGGATTGTGTAGAAAAAGAGAAAAAGAAAAAAAAGCTTCGACTGAAAAAAAGAAAAAAATGAAGAAAAAATCTTCTTCAGATAAAAGATGAAGCATTATGTGTAACACCCCTACTAATTTGGCTCCTAATTGTCATATAACGTTATACTTAATAATTAAATCGCAGCGGTAAATAACAGACTGTCGTTCTATGGTGTTACCATTACCACTCGCCCATACGAGTGATAACGCATTACATGATAATCAACATACGAAACGTATTCCCGCAGTGATCACAAGAGATAGATAGCAGCCTAGAAATAACCAAAATAAATACAACATAATCCCGTCTCAAACAGAAGTCCGTACACGTGAGCATCTAAAGCGAATGTACACCTCGGTTCACCAAACCCGAGTCCAAAATGATAACTGTTTCAGTCGTATTAAGTCTATACCAAAAGCGCCGCGCCGCGCGTCGACAAACAGCTAGTCTCCTGAAAATAAACATGGTTGTGGTATGGAATCAGCCCCTGCTGAGTATGTTATCACATGGCCCGTCATGCCTCCTAAAACCCCTCAGTTAATTGGTCGAGAGCATGGGATTCATTACATGCAATACCGTTTTAATATTTAAACTGTAAACAATAACAGTAATAACCATACAGTAAACACGACCATTAACACACATAATATAATCCACACAACATAACCAATGAACAACAAGGCGGATCAACGAGAATAATAAACGAGTATTAATTCCCGTCCTTGGCATTAAAAGTCCAATTTTGTTCACCAATATACGAGCTAACAAGCTGTTATAATTGTTCAGTTATACCTAGTGACAACATCTCGTTAAAACGACATGTCTCTAAATTACCCATATATTATGGCGGGTCACCCACGGCAGTAGCCACTCCAGCGGTAGAGTCTCCGACCAACGAACCGTTCTAGTTCGCGGGAAATTTCTTGATACTTACGGACCCGTACACGGACATCCTAGTATCGTTTTTGTGATCACAGCGCGCACCAAGAGCCACATCCTCCTGGCTTTGTTCATCTATACCATCGCATCGCATTACCAATTTTTTCTAACAAAGTAGACTAAGGTCGTTAGTCCAATCCGGAGTATGTAAACTCGGGATCCAGTGTTAGATACGAGAGCGGCGTTAGTAAGGCCAATGCTCCATATTTAAGTCTCGGATAATATATATCTTATTATCCTAATGCTACAACGTTTTTCTTACGTTCCTTATATTATACATATAAGATAGCATTATAGCCGCTAGTTCGTTTTATATATTGGTTCATATATACGAACCGATATTGTTATCGCAAAGACAGTAAATGATAAGCAGCATAAATATACAGTTCATGCATATTTATTCACACATTCATACATTCAATCTTATCACAAAATTCATAGAAGTATGAACTGAGGAAGCCCTCAGAGACAATCAGAGACACATAACAACATACAGTTCACCCTGATTTTAGAACGGTGGAGTATGAATCAGCTTGATCCGGTGCTCCTCGAGTCGTCTCTAACCATCTAACAATATGTATAACACTACTCATCAGCACCTCGTATAACAACATTAATCTTTGGTACCCCGTACCATCGCTAATCCCTCCCGGTTCATTTCCCGTCATTTATTAACAACGTTTGTCGGGTTTTCGGTTTAACTCGGGATTAGTAAACTCTTTATTACATGCACGGTTATGTCGTGGTATTTTACTATACTTAACTTAAACATTCGTTATCGCATGTAATTTGATATACATTGCATATTATATAGTTTGTCACTATATTGTGTGTATAATCTCGATCATATATTTTACATCTCACCTTAGTATTTATTTCCCTAAGGTTAGTTTTTCCAAGTGTAATGTTGTATAAATCCATATTTAAAATACTTTGAATTATATAACTCCTTATTATTTCATGTACAACATAACATTAGAATTTCCTCAACTAATGTTTATAATTCTTTTCTTCTTATCTTATATCATTTTAATTATGATATTATATGGTTATTGAACCATATTGTATTTCTCACTCCACAACATATATTTATTTATATATATGTATTATGGGACCATTTATTATATGGTTATCCTTTATAACACATTCATTCTTCCTTAATGAGTATTCCTTAAATTATAAATGTTACAACCCTTATAACATTATAAACCATATTATAAATTCTTATTCTAGAATACTTATTGTTACCGAACAGCACTTATGTTTTCTACTATTTACAAAATCCACCACATTAATTATATAATGTTACATTATAGTTATATAACATATATTATGATATTTAAGTCATTAAATCATTTATAACCTATAGTTATAAAATTTATAAAACACCAAACAGACCATATTGCTGTCGGTTTTTATTTAATTCCACCAAGGTTTCAGAGATTCCATAATCTCCCCAAATATTATTTCTTTGTTACACTTATAATATATACCTTATATTATAATCTTTAAACCTTAATATAATTATAACCTATGATTATAACTCCTAAAAATAACCGAACAGACCCCATGGTCTGTTCTAATTTAATTTCCACCACTTAACTTTCTATATTCAACAAATCACCCCATTTTATAACATATAGTTTCCTATGTCATTAAAACTATATCTTATACATATCTCTTAATAAAACCTCATATATAATTCCAAAAATTACCAAACTATACCAAAAGGTTATAAACATCATTCCTAACCTTATACTTTCTGTATTTACGGTTTTACCCCATATGTTACCCAAATGTAACAATGATATAAAATATCATATATTATACTTATATAGTTCATACTAACTCCAAATTTAACCACCTAAAAATTCCTATTAACCCAAGGTCTGATATAAACTTCATTTGGTACCCTTAATTTTCGGAAATCACCATTTCACCCCAATATTTATATATCTTTTACAATTTAATAACTAACTTAATATAAGTTAGTATTTAATTCCATAAATTCCCAAACTTGCTCAATGTCTTCTATATAGTCAACCTTGACTTCTAAATTCCATTTTGAGCCTAAACTCTCGGTAATTACTACCTATACCCCAAACTTTCCTATTTTTACTATTTTAACACAAAACTTTACTAAATGTTATAGTTTTTATTTAAATTCATTTAAAACCCCAAATTTCATTTATAATAGCCCACAACTATATATATTTTTAATATTTACCGGTTTGACCCCAATATTTATGCTAAGTGCATAAATTAAATAAAATAAGCTTTTAAACTTAAACAAAATGGCCTAATGACATGGCCTTATTACAACCTTGAACTTGTAAAATGAATTACACTTTAAATATCTCAAAAATACTATAAACTCTCGGCCTTACCACAAAGTTCTCCTTATTTACCAATTTTTCGTATAATGTCTTAATTTGACCATTATGTAAATTAAATCATTTAAATGACTAGCTTACATAAACTAAGTCATTTCTGGTCACACTTAGGTTTAAATTTACCATTTTAACCAATCCACTCTCGGCAATATATAATATAAGCTTTAAAGCATATAATATATAGTTAAGAGTGTTATACCTTAATTTACAAGCTTTTTAAAGCTTGTTTGGCCACGGCAGCTTGGGGCTTTGTTTAGAAAGCTTCTAATTAAGTTCTAACAGCAGTAATAAGATATAGTTAGGTTCCAAAAACTGAACCAACTATAAGAGTAATTTTAAGCCATGAAAACCTAGATTTTCACCTTAAAAATGACTTTAATCAACCTTTCACTCCATGTACTGTCACGGAAGTTTGGAGGTGTATTTATACACCTCTTGACATGCATTAAACAGAGAGGAAATGTTATGGCTCAGTTTAAAACGGAAACTAACCATAAGAGTCATTAAAGGTCTTAAAACATGGATTTTTACCTTAAACATTGAAGTTGTTTCCAAGTGTTCCACAACCCTATTTTTCAGAGGAATGAAGGGTTTTAATCCCTTATAAAATTCATGCCAAAGTGGCAGATTAACTCACTCATACAGAAGCTATAAGACTTACTCTTTAAACCCCCTTTTTTAAGATGTTTTTGGGCGGTTTTGGCCAACTTCAAGAGAATGAAGGTTCACCAATGGTTCTAGCATGTAAATATGAAGATTATAGAAGGTTTAGTTGATAGGAATCAGATATAACAACAATATAAAGGAAGGTAGGTGCTTAGAGCACATTTTTACCTTAAGGAATGACTTTGCTTTACTTCTTCCCCAAGTTTAGTTCCAGCCGAGAATCACCCCTTTTTGCAACTTGGATTCAGCCTAGATTAATGGGGGGAAAGGAGTTGAATCCTAGATCATTGGATAGCTAGTGAAAAGAGGAAGAGAATGAACTATCATAAGACTTAAGAGCTTACCTTATACCTTAGGAATGGATTTCTTTCCAAGCTTGTTCTTTGTTGTCTAGTATTAGAATAAGAGAGGGTGAAGGTGGGAATTTTCGGCAGCCAAGGGGAAGTGAGGAGGAGAGAGAAGAAAGAAGACTTTTAAGGCATTATGGTAAGGTATGGGTCTAGCTTAGTACTTGGTGCCCAAGCCACCTAAAGAAGATATTTTGGTTCAAATTTAACAAGGTGGCAGCCAAGGGAAGGGAGATTTCTGCCCAGCTTTTTCCTCCAAGGGTAATATAGTCTTTTTGCTTCATTTTTAATGTTATGACTTATAACTTGTACATTTGGACTTATATTACGTGTTAGTTTGTTACCAACATGATTTCCTTGTCCTAAAGTGTGTAAATATGTATTCTTGAGAAATTAGTATACTTTACTATTTCTTAAAACTAGTAAAAATGTATACTTTGATTCACCATTGATATTGATGTTCTTTTCGCACATCATGTATGTCTTGGACTTGTTTAACGTGTTAACGTGTGTAACGTGTGTTATTTAGTGTCCAAGGGTGTATACACTTGTGTTACAAGTGATATTTTACTACTAGTCATTTTGACTTCTTAAGGTACATTTTTCCTTAATTGTTTGTGCTTTATTCATGAAGATGTGTATATCATGATAAGTCAATTGTAGGTTGATTTTCCTCCTTTACTATGCTCCACTTATGTCCATGTGTTTATATAAGGTTTAGTAACCTTCATGGAGTATATATTTTTAATTATATAAGTGTGCTTAGGAGTTTTCATGATTCATGGTTCGTTAAGGCTTATTAGCCTTCTTAACTCATTAATTATCTTTTAATTTAGTTTATGAACCTTAGGGGTGTTTCAATCTACCCCCCTTAAAAAGGCTTTGTCCCGAAGTCCTTATTCAAATTCAGTTCTCCTTAGGAATCAAGTTCCACTAGGTAATCACAAACAAACCATCACTAGGGAATATATCCCATTAGGTTCAAACCTAGTCTATATGTATCACAATTGATACAGTGTTAATCTCATTCCATATAGTAAAAAAAAATCATGACACATTCATTCATACACAACACTAAACAAGGTGCAAAACCAAACCGAGTACTCAAAGGTACTATATATATAACAAATCACATGTGCATTGAGGCACTACATACAACCAAGTCATCAAACAAACATGTATGACGCATCATACCACCAAAACAAAACCTAATGCATAAACATATGCACAAGCCAAGTGGCTTCTACCCCCCATAAAAAGGGTTTGACCATGAACCTGTACAAGTATTTCAGCCACTACTCAAAGAGTGCTGGATACTTCGCTCTCATGGAGTCTTCTAACTCCCATGTAGCCTCCTCCACCTCATGGTTCGACCAGAGAACCTTGACCATGCTAACGGTCTTGTTCCTAGTCTGCCTCGTCTTCGTATCGAGGATATAGATTGGTACTTCTTCATATCGAAGAGCCGGGTCCAACTCTAGAGTCTATGGCTCTAAGACGTGCGATGAATGGGGCACATACTTCTTCAACTGTGAAACATGAAAGACGTCGTGCACCCTCCCGAGCTCTGCTGGCAAGTCCAGTCTGTAGGCTAACTGGCCCACTCGCTCCCTAATCACATACGACCCAATGTACTTCGGGCTCAGCTTGCCCTTCTACCTAAATCGAAGATCCCCTTCATGGGTGACACTCTGAGGAATACCACGTCGTCGGTAGTAAACTCAATGTCTCTCCTCCTGGTGTCGGCATATGATTTATGCTGGTCCTGGGCTGCCTTCATGTTCCTACGATTCTGTAGGACATCCTCCTTGATCTGCTCTAGGTACTCAGGTCCTAGGAGCATAGTCTCGCTGGCCACTAGTCTTCCAGACGATAAAGGAGTTTCTACATGGTCTAGTTGTTATAGTGCCTGGAATGGTGGCATCAGAATAGAGGAGTGGTAGCTGTTGTTGTAGGCGAACTTTATTGATGTAGACGCTATAACAGCTGCCTGAAAATCCAAGGCACATGCTCTCAGCATGTCCTCCAGTGTCTGATGGTCCTCACACTTGACTGTCGGTTTAAAGATGGAATGCCGTACTCAGACTTCAGCTTCGTACCCAAGGCTTCCTGATCTGACCCAGAATCTGGATAGAAAACAAGGATCTCTGTCAGCACAATGGTCTTCGGCACACCATGGGTTGTCGGTATCTCCTTCTGGACAGGTCCGCAACTTAGGACCTTCAGGTATCCTTCATCGCCACAAACTTCACCACCTTCGTAAGACGATCCACAATGACCCAAATCGTGTTCAGTCCTCCCTTAGTCGGTGGGAGACCGACAATGAAATCCATCGAGATGTCTTCGAACTTCCAGCAAGGAATAGGCATGGACTGCACTAATCTGTCGGGTCTCATGTGCTCAAACTTAACCTTCTGACAGGTCAAGCATTTAGTCACATAGTCGGCTACGTCCTTCTTCATCCCACTCCACCAGAAATGGACCTTCAAGTCCTTGTATATCTTCGAAGAACCCGGGTGGACGGATAAGGACAAGCAATGAGCCTCCTGGAGTATCTTCTCCTTCAGATCAGGAGAAGACTCTGGAATACATAACCGGCCATTCAATCGAATCATGCCGTCGTTGCTCAGTTCGAAGTCATACTTCTGACTCTCAAAGAAACCCTCTGCCATTTTCTGCCTGATACTCTGCATATACTGATCACTCTCCTGTGCAGCTCGTATCTCATAAATCAGACTACTACCCGCCAATAGAGTAAACAATGAATATGCTCGGCGGCTCAGGGTGTCAGCTACAACGCTTGCCTTACCCTCCTTATACTTCAGGTCTATGTCGTAGTCCTTCAGAAACTCGACCCATCTTCTCTGTCGCATGTTCAGCTCCTTCTGAGTGAAGAGATGTTGCAAACTCTTGTGATCAGAGTAGATGGTGACTGTCACACCATAAAGATAGTGGCACCAGATCTTCAAAGCGAAGACTAATTCGCCCAACTCAAGGTCGTGTAAGGGGTAGTTCACCTCGTGCTTCTTCAGCTGTCAGGATGCGTAGGCAACAACCTTCCCGTGCTACATAAGCACACAGCCTAAACCGATTCCAGAGGCATCACAATATAGCTCGAACCCATCGGTGCCCTCAGGGATAGTAAGAACGGGTGCCGATGTCAGGAGATCCTTCAGTGTTTGAAAGGACTGCTCGTACTCGGCAGACCATAAGAACTGGGACTCCTTCTTCATAAGGTTCATCATCGGTTTGGCCACCTTGGAGAAGTTCTTCACGAACCTTCGATAGTAACCGGCCAAACCCAGAAAGCTGCGGACGTCTGTTACCGTCTTTGGCCTCGGCCAACTCTTCACTGCCTCAATCTTGGCAGGGTCTACAGATATTCCACTTGCTGAAATAATGTGTCCAAGGAATGACTCGCTGTCTAACCAAAACTCACACTTCGAGAGTTTGGCATACAGCTGGTTCTCTCTTATGATACTCAAAACTTGCCTCAGATGTAACTCATGCTCCTCCTGAGTCTTAGAATAGACCAGGATATCGTCGATGAAGACCACAACTGAACTGTCAAGCTGCTCTCTAAAGAGACGGTTCATCAAATCCATGAAGATCGCTGGCGCATTCGATAACCCGAATGGCATAACAGTGAACTCATAATGCCCATACCGAGTTCTGAAAGCTGTCTTCTCCACATCACCCTCTGCAACCTTGATCTGATGGTAGCCAGATCTGAGGTCTATCTTCGAGAACACACTGGCTCCTCTCAGCTGGTCAAACAAGTCATCGATCCGTGGCAACGGGTACTTGTTCTTGACCGTGACCGCATTCAGCTCGCGGTAGTTGATGCAGAGTCGCATACTGCCATCCTTCTTCTTAACGAACAGTACTGGAGCACCCAAAGGAGAAACACTAGGTCGTATGAATCCCTTGTCGAGGAGGTCCTTCAGCTGTAGCTTCAACTCCCTCATCTCAGCCGGTGCCATACGGTAGGGCGCCTTAGCAATAGGGCCCATACCTGGCAACAAGTCAACAATGAACTCAACCTCGCGCACAGGCGGTATGCCTGGCAGTTCATCAGGAAACAAGTCAGGGAAGTCTACCACGATTGGAATGTTTGAGTCCATCTCATCGCTCTGTCTCGTGTCCTAAACATAATAGAGGAAGGCATGTCTGCCTTCCTCACATCCTTCATCAGGGATAGTGAAATACCCCGTAATTAAAAACAGTGATTAATTAGGCTAATTATATTTTTAAAGGCTTAATTACACTTAAATAAATACAAGGGAACAAATCCCGAAGAAAACGGACCTTTAAAATGGGTTAAAAGCATAAACGAACCTTAAAGCGCGTTTTTCAAGGAAACCGGGAAAACGTGACTTTAAGCGGGTCAAACAGGCTCGTAACAATTTTGGTCAACTAAATAGTCACTAATAAATATTAGTGAAGCTTTAGAACCAATAAAATTAATTAAACGAGAAAATTCCGGAAAACGGGTACCGGATAGTAAGAACTGTAACAACCAGGAAGTTGTGGGGTAAGAACGCAAATAAACAAACTAAGTGTGTCCACTTTGCAAATAAAAATAAAAATGAGAGTGTGTGTGTGTGTAGGGGGCGGCCAGCTCTCTCCCTCCCTCTCTTTATTTCTTTCTTATGTGCTAAAAGACAAACAAAGTAAATAAAAGCAAAAAAATTACCCTCTCTCCTCCCTTCCCTCTTCCTCTCACGTAGCCCCCTCTCTATTCTCTCTTTTCTCCCTTCTTCTTCTACCTTGCGACAGCCATGGAGAATTAGAAGAACTCACACAACTCCCTCCTTCTCTCCTCTCGTTAACCCAATAATCTTGCTCCAAAAATTACAAAATTAGTACCATTGGAATCCCCTTGCAAAGGAGAACATTTCCCTCCTTTCAAAAACCCAAAATCTCAACTTTCGTTTTTATGGGTATCCTCCATTTGAAGATTCAAGTCACCATTAGAAGCACCTTCTCCTTGTTACTTTGAGGTAAAAGAATTTCGAAAATCCTTCATTTCTAGCTCTCATTGGCATTATAAGGATTTTCATTTTTTGAACTCTTGGCCCTCTTTGTTCCAGCCGATTTTGGCTCTCTTGTTGGGATAGGAATCTTGTTCTTTTGCTATTCAAGAACTTCATTCATCCATTGGAAGGTAATACCCTTGTCTAAACCCTAAAACATTAAATTCTAGGGTTAGTGCAAACATGAATGTTAAATGGCGTTGTGTATTGGTATGGGTTGTAGAACTTGGGTGAGAACCCCATTCAAAACCGAGAACAAGAAAGAAGGAAGAAGAGAAGGAAAGGAAAGAAGGAAAAACTAGCAAGTCAAGGTAATGCTCTTACCTTGGGTTAATTTTTGTATTTCATTGTAACAGATTTTAAGTATCTAACAATGAGGAATGTATGTAGTATGAGTAGTGGTAATGTAGTAGTGTATTGGAGAAGAATGTAACAGTTTTTGAAGTTTTTAAATGAAGTTTAAAAGCTTGGGAAAACATGGGTATTGATTGAGTATGTGCAGGAATTTTATGTTGTTGTAGTAGTGTTGAATTGTGAGTATAATGTATTGCATAAACAGGTTATGAGGATGAGAATATGTGAGCTGAAATAATGTGTGGAGAATGTTAAAAATATAGGGGAGACTATGTCAAATTTTGTGTAGGAAATGAAGGACTTAAGTTGTTTAAGAAGAGGAAGTATTTGGAGAGTTTAAAAGGAGTGTTTTAGTTTGAGATAGATTTGGAAAAGAGTTTGTAAATGGGATGAAACTAGAGTGTAAGGTAATGTACTTTGGATGCTAGGAATAGCATTAGTTGAGGGAGTATTGGAGGATAAATGTTGAGGGAAAAATCTGTAGCATAATGTGGAAACCAAAATCTGTAGCATTAGTGTGAAGAAAACCAATGTAAGTGTTGGAATTGAAATGAGAAAATATTGAGTAAGTTGTGTAAGAATGGAGTAGTAAGCTTGGAGAATGAATTAAGGTGATTTAGAGCATCTAAATGAGTGGTAAACATGTAGGGAAGTGTTGTAAAGATTGGGGAAGCAATGGGTAAATAAATCAGTTGAAAACAGATTTTAAAACTGAAGTACTGGGCCGGACCGGACTTGCGACCGGACTTGCAAGTTCGGTCGAGCCCAGATTTACAAAGACGGGAAACCTTCTGGAATCGACCGGACTTGCGACCGGACATGCAAGTTCTGTCGGACCAGAAAATTCTCCCGTCTGAAACCTTCTGGAATGGAGCGAACTTGCGACCGGACTTGCAAGTTCGGTCGGCCAGAAAAATTCCGCAGATGAAAGCTTCTGGAATAGACCGAACTTGCGACCGGACTTGCAAGTTTGGTCGGCTAGAAAAATTTCCGTAACACAAGCTACTGAAATGGACCGAACTTGCAAGTTCAGTCGAGCCAGAAATTTCCCTACTAATAGCTACTGGAATGGACCGACTTGCAAGGTCGGTCGCAAGTCCGGTCGAGTAAAAAAAAGTTTTAATTATATGATTATAGTAATCATATATATATATATATGCCTATATACATATATGCATATATATGTAGTAATACACCATTAATGAAGTAATAATGGTAAGAAAGTAAGTAAATGGGTAAGGAAGCAGCTTAGAGGTAATAAGAAAAGAATGTTTGATAACCATGTATGAAATAATGAAGTAGTAAGTATACATTGAAAGTATCAATGAAGAGTAAGTTAGATCAATAATAGGTCATTGATCATACTACTTCGTGTATGTATAGGGATCAAATAGTTGATCACCAAAGGAAACCGGTAGTGCGAACGGTGAACGGTATGATTTCTTCATGCCCTGTATCCTAACTTAGTTACCCCGATTTTGTGCTTATGTGATCACCAACAATATAAATGCACGAATCGGACTTATATTGCACTTAACTGTGTTTGAACTATTTTGTTCTTGTTGTATTTCTTTGAACAATTAGTTTGTATAATTCATGAAACGAATGAATGGAGGGTATGTGTAAGTATTGTGTACTGGAGTATTGTATGTATGTATGGAATGAAGTACTGACTTCTACTAATTCCTAACAACCTAACTCCTAACTTGAGTAATGAGTAAAATGGAATGAGTAGAAGTCCGATATAGTTTCGGCCACGCGTGAGGATAGGAAACACAAGAGGTTGGATCCGAATCCTGGCTATAATCTTCCATGGACCAATCCCTTGAATGGTAGCATCCTGGATTAGTGGGCCACCCTAAAGCCCGGTGGTGGGATTAGTAATCCCTGCCCGGAGGTCATACCGACTTAACTGGAAGTAAAGTATATAAGAAGTAAGTATTGTATTTGTATTGGTCTTGACTATTGTAAGTCATTGACCCGGAGTAAAAAGTATTGAACACCCGATTAACCCGGGTGTGTAATGAGGCTAACAAGACCTTTGTATGTATTGGAGAATTGTTTCTCCGTAATGCGGTGAGTATGGTAAGTATGAATGGATGACTTGTATTGTACTTCTTGTATGTATGTATGTATGTGCTGGTGAAATGATGTATTGAATTGTATTGTAATAAGCATGTATGTATGTATGAATGAAACGAACCGCATGTATTCGACCAATTAGTTGGCGTACCCTCGCTAGTACGCGGGGTATGCGGTTATCATATTCAGCGTAAGCTGACCCCCGGGGGAATGTTTTTACTCCACAGGTACCCGCGAGGCGTGACGGAAGGGTAAGGACGGGATGTATTCTTTTGGTAGTTAGTAGGATTGGAACGGTGTACTGAGTTGTACACGGCTAAGGCCTTTTGTGTAGCCGGTGTACCATGTGGTACACCTTTTTGGATAATGAATTGATTGGATAGTAGGAGAGGATGTATAACTCTTCAATTTTTGGGAAGTAATTGGAATGTAATTCGTAAACTTGGATACTCGGTAATCAAATGTAAGTAAGTATTTGGTATTGTAAAGTAAGTAGTATGTATGCATTTCATTCTAATCATCCGAAACGGTAAGTAGTAGCCTTGTTAACCTTGGAGGGTTAACGGCGTGTATCACCCGCCGGGAGTAAGTAAGTATTCCGCTGCGAGAAGGGTAAGTATGGGATTGATTAGAGGATAATGGAAGGATTAGCGGTTGGGGTGTTACAAAAAGTGGTATCAGAGCGAAGTCTCGCTCTGATGATTAGAATCTAAGTAGTGATTACCGAGTTAGGATTTCAACCGTCTTAAGACGGATATTTAGAAACCTAACTAGGAACTACCGTTGTTAACAACGGATACCCTTGACGTCTACAAAGACGATATCATTGCTTGAATCAAGACCATGAGGTCATAGTATCACGACATCTAATGTAATCCACACTTGTTCAGATGTCAGGACGAGGTCCAGGTCGTCCCAGAGGAGGGGGCAACGAAGGACCAAGCGCGCAGACGATAGCTGAAATCGTCGCCGCCACGGTAGCACAGATGCTACCGGATGTAATCACCGCTGTACAACAAACACAACAAACTCAGCAGCAACACAACAGCAGCAGCCCGACCCGCCTCAACCCCGTGAGACCAATTGGGTAAAAGCAGTCGCCGACCTTCGACCTCCCTGCTTTAGAGGCGAGAGCGACCCCGCCAAGCTCGAGGCCTATCTCTCCGAGATGGAGACGGCCTTCGAGACACTTGAGACTCCCGCTGGAGTTCGAGTGAGGATAGCTGCGTACTACCTCAAGACGCGGCTATGGACTGGTGGAAGCTCGTTAAGGCCGAGCACATAGCTGATCCCGCATTCGGATGGGAAGCATTCACCTCTCTCCTCCGATCTAAGTACTATCCCGAGCATGTCAAGACCAAGAAACTTGAGCTCGACGCACTAAAAATGACCGAGAAGATGACGGTTGATGAATATTACCGCACCTTCACCTCTCTTCTCCGACTTCTACCCGACCTTGGGTATACCGGCCAAGTCTTGGTCGACCGCTTCTACGGCGGATTGAGCCATCGACTCCGGTATGGCATGGGCTTCACACGGTTTACCTCCCTTCAGGTAAACATAGTTGAACCCTTAAAAAGCCATGAGTAATGTGAATTAGTATTCCCGTATGTAAGTGTAACCTAATGCCTAAGTAATTCAGGAGTGTTACCATGCTGCCTCCCGAGTGGAGATCACATGCCAGCTGAGGGATGAAGATCAAGCGCTTAAGCGCAAGGCAAGCAACAAAAACACCTCCGATGACCAAAACCAATCCAAACCTTGGAAGAAAAGGAAGGGGAAGCATTCCCACCATAAGAACACTTCCGGAGACGGCGGTGCCCATGCTGAGAAGGGCAAGGCAGCTGAGCCATTACAGATTGCCTACACCGCACCAGTGGCAGCGAAGCCACTGAGGTCTCAGCCCTACAGGGGTAAGAACCCGAAACCGAATTAGTACACTTGTGAATTTGTATGTATATAGAGTATTGTAAGTATACCGAACCTTGCTAACTTGGAAGCTATAGGTTCTGGATTTGGCCAAGGAAAGAACCAATCTGATGGCCGCAGCTACATCTGCCGTAACTGCAACAAGGATCATCCCGGCACAGATTGCCAAGGAAGGGAGATCCGCTGCTTCACTTGTCAGAAACCGGGCCACCGTGCCAATGTGTGCCCAGAAAACTCTAAGCCCAAGGGCAACTACCAGGGCTACACAGCGTGAGGGCAAGGAGGTTGCATCTGGCGATGCTCATGCCCAGCACACCTCGCAGGGACAGGGGTCCCGAGGTCCGCAGAAGGGCGCACCGCAGAGGCAGCCGGCCTTACACATCATAGACCGTGATGGGACCGGGACTAAGTCCGGCCCAGGTAACCACTGTAACCTTTAATCCTTGAAGAGCATGACTAAGTATTAAAGTAATTGTATGAATGAAAGCATGAATGCGTAAGTACTTGAAGTATGAAATTGAGCATGAGTAAGTAACATGGAAGTATGTATTGAGTGAATGAATTAGTAAGCCTAGAACTCACTCTAGATGAATTTACCACCTTAGGGAAATTCCTTATCTGTTACTCAATACCTTCAAACTCACCTCATGAAGAGACCGACATCGCCAATCATCACTTCAACAACGAACAGTGTCAGGTCATCCGCCCAGGTATAATCTTATTAAAAGGATACTTGACACCCAAAGCACAAGTTTCAATCATCCGACGATGCAACGAGTTAGGAATGGGTCCAGGAGGATTTTATACACCCGAATTCCCCGGTGGAGCTACAATGAAGCTGAAAATGATGTGCTTGGGAAAGGACTGGAACCCTTATACCAAGACATACCAAACAACGCGAGCAGGAGACGGAGCAACACCTCCAGCAATACCCCCAGAATTCCAAATGCTTGTCACACAACCCGTAGAAATTGCACAACAATGTGAAGATGAACCAATCCCTGCACTTGAAGCAGATCTATGTATCGTCAACTTCTATGAGAAAGAAGGACGACTTGGCTTACACCAAGACAAGGACGAGACAGCGGAATCTCTGAACTAGGAGTGCCCGTAGTGTCTTGGTCCATTGGTGATGACGCCGTATTTTGTATAGCGAGCAGAAGCGTGTGGACCTCGCAGAGAAATTGGTATTGAGATCAGGAGATGTCTAATCATGGGTGGAAAATCAAGGTTGCTGTATCACGGGATCCAGAAGATCAAGTTGAATACGGCACCACCGGCAATAATCAATGCCACACACATGAAACCAGGACGCCTGAACCTTACCTTTAGAAAGTATTAATTTGTAGTAGCATGTAATCCAGTAGTAACGTGTATTAGAGACACAGTATGTATGATGGTTGGTTATTCAATAAAAGCAGTGTTGGTTATTAAATTCCACTTGCGTTCCACCATCTTTACTTATAATCTCATGAATATAGGTTGTGGACTCGGTACCGAAGGTAACCTGAGCATCCTCACCGAAGAACAAGCCGGCAAAGCGGCACCATTCTAACGGGAACATTCCCAGTAAACGGCATCGAAGCCTCAGTATTATTCGACTCCGGCGCCTCTCACACCTTTGTATCGCCATCATTCGCTACAAGGTTGGGGCTAGACGCAGATGAGCTACCAAATTTCTTGGTTACTCTCCCGTCGAAGGAGCGAGGGTAAATGCACTAAGTATTACCACACCGCCACCATTCAAATCAAAGGTGAAGCATTTCCCATTTCCTTCATTGAATTCAACGGATTGGGATTCGACTTGATAATTGGAATGAACTGGTTGGAGCGGCACAAAGGACGGATCCTATGCGCCGAGCACCGATTGCTGCTCAAGAGTCCATCTGGGGTCACTATTTCATACCGCCAGAGACCGAGAGAGCCTTCAACTACAGTCATCTCCGCTATGGCAATGTATGGGAGCTCAGGAAAGGACATGAAGTGTATTTATGTCACGTGCAAGACCTGGAGAGAGATCCAGAGTTCAGTGATGATGTAGCAGTAGTCTCAGAATTCCCTGATGTATTTCCGAAAGAGCTACCTGGTATGCCACCACAGAGAGCGGTAGAGTTTGAAATCGACCTTGTACCGGGTACTGGTCCCATTGCTAGGGCACCATACCGCATGGCACCGGCAGAAATGGCAGAACTCAAAGAGCAACTACATGATCTACTCGACAAAGGGTTTATACGCCCGAGCGTATCACCCTGGGGAGCACCGGTCCTCTTCGTGAAGAAGAAGGACGGTAGTCTCCGCCTCTGCATCGACTACCGCGAATTGAATGCGGTCACTGTAAAGAACAAGTATCCATTGCCACGCATCGACGACCTGTTCGATCAGTTGAAGGGAGCATCCGTCTTTTCTAAGATTGATCTCCGATCCGGATATCACCAAATTGCTATCAAAGAGCAAGATATTGAGAAAACAGCATTCCGAACAAGATATGGCCACTACGAATTCACGGTGATGCCATTCGGTTTGTCTAATGCACCAGCCAAATTCATGGACCTAATGAATCGGTTATTCAGTGATCAGCTGGACACTTCAGTAGTAGTATTCATTGACGACATTCTTGTGTATTCGAAGTCACCAGAAGAACATGAAAACCATTTGAGAAGAGTACTTGAGACACTGCGCGAGAACCAGCTGTATGCGAAGTTCTCCAAATGCGAGTTCTGGCTAGATCAGGTATCATTCCTTGGTCATGTCATCTCGAGCGCAGGCATTTCAGTAGATCCATCCAAAATCGAAGCAGTGCGATCATGGCCTAGACCTAAGACTGTTACCGACATCCGGAGCTTTCTTGGTTTAGCCGGTTATTACCGGAGGTTTGTAAAGGACTTCTCAAAAGTCGCTAAGCCCATGACGTCATTGATGAAGAAAGATGCACCGTTTGTATGGACAAGCGAGTGCGAGGTATCCTTCCAGAAACTAAAAGACTCATTGACCTCAGCGCCAATTCTCACACTTCCAGAGGGCACAGAGGGATTTGAGGTGTATTGTGATGCATCGGGCAAGGGCATGGGATGCGTACTCATGCAGCATGGCAAGGTAGTAGCATACGCCTCCCGCCAGCTGAAAAAGCATGAGGAGAATTACCCGACACATGATCTAGAGTTAGGAGCCATTGTCTTCGCCTTGAAGATATGGCGACACTATCTCTATGGGGTAAGCATCACCATCTACTCCGACCACAAAAGTTTGCAGTATGTATTTACCCAGAAAGAACTGAATCTAAGACAGAGGAGGTGGATGGAGTTCCTCTCGGATTACGACATCAACCTCCAGTATAAAGAAGGGAAGGCAAACGTTGTAGCCGACCCTGAGTCGTCGAGCACACTCGCTCCATTCGCTACTCGCTTCTTCTAGCTTGGTTGACGAGGTGCGAGACGCTCAGTTGAGCGACCCTTACTTCACTGAGATCAGACAGAAAATCACAGAGGGTACCTTCGAGAACCGAAAGTACGACTTCAAATTGCATGAAGATGGTCTGATCCGATTGAATGGCAGATTATGCGTCCCCCGAAGCAATGCTGAGCTAAGGGATCGCATTCTGCGAGAGTCACATTGTTCGACATTGCATGTCCATCCGGGAGCCTCTAAAATGTACAAAGACATGAAGAGGTACTTCTGGTGGTCAGGAATGAAATCAGACGTGACTGAGTATGTTCTAAGGTGTCTCACATGCCAGAAGGTGAAGTTGAGCACCGAAGACCGGGAGGAATGGTGCAATCCATGCCCATTCCGGAGTGGAAATTCCACGATATCTCTATGGATTTTGTTGTTGGACTCCCACCTGCTAGGGGAGGACTCAACATGATCTGGGTAGTAGTCGATCGTCTCACCAAGGTTGCCCGATTCATACCGATGAAGGACACCTGGAAGGTGGCGAAGCTCGCGGAGCTATTCGACAAGGAGATCATCCGACACCACGGAGTCCCGAAAACCATTGTATCTGACCGCGACACCAGATTTCTTTCGAGATACTGGAGAGCGACACGGGAAGCGCTTGGTACTGATTGAAGCTTAGCACCGCCTTCCATCCACAGACCGACGGTCAGACAGAAAGGACCATCCAAACACTAGAGGATATGCTTAGGGCATGTGCCTTAGACTTCCAGGGGAGCTGGATTGAGAAGCTTCATCTTATCGAGTTTTCGTATAACAATAGCTACCATGCTTCGATTAAGATGTCGCCATTCCAAGTTTTGTATGGTAGACCTTGCCGTACCCCATTGTGTTGGGATGAGTAAAGCGAATCGGTCATCATAGGACCGGAGTATTTGGAACAAGTACAAGCTAAGGTACAACAAATCCGAGAAAATATGAAAGCAGCCCAAGATAGACAGAAATCCTATGCGGATGTGCGACGACGACCTTGAGTTCGCCGTGGGCGACCAAGTGTTCTTGCGTGTCTCACTTATGAAGGGTGTCTTTCGATTTGGCCAAAAGGGCAAACTGAGCCCGAAGTTTGTAGGCCCTGTTGGGGTAAAACCTAACGGTAAATTGTGTTGGGGGTTTAACCTAACGGCAAGTGTACCGGTCGATTATAGCAAGTTTAAATCTCGGAGTATTCCCTGAGTATCGAATCCAAGGAGGCAGGCAGCTAGTTTAATTTCTACTTTCACACAAAACAAGGAAAAACTATAAATAACAGGAAATTGGGGGGTTTTTGTTTGTGATGGTGAATGTTTGTAAAAGAGTCACTAAACAATAAATAACAGGTAAACAAATTGTTTTTGGTTTTGTTGATAAAGGAAATTCCGGTTACTACTTCTCTCTAGATTGCAATTTCTTCCCCTAAGTGATTTCTGCAATATTCTGAATAAAACCCTAGAATAAGGATAACTCGTATTCGGTCTCCGCTCCACGAATGCTAATTCTAATACTGAATCCTAACCTTCGTTATAAATCCACTGTTTACTAATCGCTTTAAGCATAGTCTAGATCAATGGTCAGCTAGTGTTTTTAGAGGAATTACCATCTCTATACTAACCGGTTCTTTCCCTGTAGTCAATTGATAGCCGTAGTTCTCACTTATAAGCTAACAAACTGATAGACTCAATTAATTGATCAGATTAACAAGTCTAAGAATTCATAAGGGTAAAGAACTTTATTGTACTGCAGAAAATCACAAAGGTTCAGAAATAATTATTCTAGAGATACATAGTAAACCGAAATTAAAAGCGACTACTCAGCCATAGACAAAATAACAATGCTCAGTATAAACAGCATAAGGATAGAGGGATTTAGCAGAAAAACTGGTTTTAGAAGCCGTCGAGACGATTCTGCAAATTCCACTCTTGTCCGGCTGTCTTGGGTCGGACGCAATCCGGACACGTTCTGTCCGGATCCGGACGTGGGTCGGACAAGGGTAAATGAAGCACAGTGAGCAGGGTTCTGTCTGTGAGTGAGGGTGAATGTTTACGGAGAAAGATTTGTGAATGGAGATGGATGGTTTTATCGTGGAAGAGAGGGTGGTATGTAGAGAGGATGAAGAGAGGATTAGACTCTGAGAGTCTGGGACGATTTCAAATGAAGGCTCAAGGACTCTTTAAATAGGCTGAGGAAATAGACAGACGTTGGTGGAAGTTTGGTGTCCACTGCATTGATTGAGTATGGCTTCTGCTTAATATAAGCTGAGGTATGATAATTGTGCCGCCCGTCTGATAATTGCGCCGAAAGCCCAATTATCAGTACGAGTGCGTTTTTATTTTTCATCGCTGTGTGACGTCCGGATTGTGTCCGGGTTGTGTCCTGGTCCGGACGTGACACAGACCCTCTAGATCTGAAACTCGAAACATGTCTGGATCGTGTCCGGATCCGGACGTGAGACAGCGGTTTTGGATCTGAATCTCGGAATATGTCCGGATCGCTGTCCGGATCCGGACAGGGCACATAATTCTCGTTTGGGTCATGTCCGGCTGAGGTGACCCGGACACAGATCCGGACGTGAGACGTCCGGTTCTGCGTCCGGCCAGTTTGACCCGGACACGACCAATTTTTGTGTCTCTTTCCTTGATTTGTTCCCCGTTTGTTGCGTTGTAATCCTTATGATGTAAAATCTTCATTTCCCTGGGTTTTTCCTATATTTAACATATAAAGTGCATCAGTTCATATCAAAACATCAATCTTAGGAAAAACACAGAATAAATGGGAAACATTGCTTAAATTATAGCAGATTATAAGGTAATTAAACCTTTAAAAGCCTATATGTTTCACACTTATCAGGCCCGTATACCATTACCGAGAGGATTGGAGCCGTAGCTTATAGGCTAGCATTGCCTGAAGAATTGGGGCGTGTTCATGATGTCTTTCATGTATCACAACTCAAGAAATATATAGCCGACCCCTCTCATGTGTTAGAACCCGAACATCTATCCCTAGAGCCAACGATGAGATATGTCGAGACTCCACTACGAATCCTTGATACGAAGACAAGAGACACTCGCCATAAATCTGTACGAATGGTGAAGGTCTTGTGGTCTAACCACGATGTCGAGGAAGCGACTTGGGAATTAGAGGACGCCATGAAGGCGAAGTACCCGAATCTATTTGTAGATTAGATGTCTAGTATCCGTATAGCACGGAGGGTACGGGGCGTACCCCTTTTTAAGGGTGGTAGAGCCTTTTTGCTTTTGCATTGCTTCGGGTTAGCATTGCGTAGTATGTATGTATTGTAATTGTATTTTGTTGGCACATGTAGTGCTAATTGTATTGTATTGGCACAAAGTAGTGCTAGTAGTATTCAGTATGTAGTACAATGAGTATGGTATGTGTATGGTATGTATGTAATGAGTAATACATTTGTGTTGTACGGTATATGACACGAATGACATTGTGAGTGTATTGTGGAACGTGTGAATTGGATGGTGTATTTTGTATGGTATTGGAATGGAGTATTGCGTATGAACTGAGTATGATGTATGGTATCTGAATTGTGTATGCTGGTAGTGTAACAATTGTGAACACCTTGTAAGGTGGTAGTAGAATGTATTGTGGCAACTGGTGTGCCAAATAAGTAGAAATGTAAACCGTAACCTTGAGCAACTTTGAGGGCAAAGTTTCTTAAAGGGGGTAGATTGAAATACCCCGTAATTAAAAACAGTGATTAATTAGGCTAATTATATTTTTAAAGGCTTAATTACACTTAAATAAATACAAGGGAACAAATCCCGAAGAAAACGGACCTTTAAAATGGGTTAAAAGCATAAACGAACCTTAAAGTGCGTTTTTCGAGGAAACCGGGAAAACATGACTTTAAGCGGGTCAAACAGGCTCGTAACAATTTTGGTCAACTAAATAGTCACTAATAAATATTAGTGAAGCTTTAGAACCAATAAAATTAATTAAACGAGAAAATTCCGGAAAACGGGTACCGGATAGTAAGAACTGTAACAACCAGGAAGTTGTGGGGTAAGAACGCAAATAAACAAACTAAGTGTGTCCACTTTGCAAATAAAAATAAAAATGAGAGTGTGTGTGTGTGTGTGTAGGGGGCGGCCAGCTCTCTCCCTCCCTCTCTTTATTTCTTTCTTATGTGCTAAAAGACAAACAAAGTAAATAAAAGCAAAACAATTACCCTCTCTCTTCACTTCCCTCTTCCTCTCACGTAGCCCCCTCTCTATTCTCTCTTTTCTCCCTTCTTCTTCTACCTTGCGACAGCCATGGAGAATTAGAAGAACTCACACAACTCCCTCCTTCTCTCCTCTCGTTAACCCATTAATCTTGCTCCAAAAATTACAAAATTAGTACCATTGGAATCCCCTTGCAAAGGAGAACATTTCCCTCCTTTCAAAAACCCAAAAGCTCAACTTTCGTTTTTATGGGTATCCTCCATTTGAAGATTCAAGTCCACCATTAGAAGCACCTTCACCTCCTTGTTACTTTGAGGTAAAAAGAATTTCGAAAATCCTTCAATTCTAGCTCTCATTGGCATTATAAGGATTTTCAGTTTTTGAACTCTTGGCCCTCTTTGTTCCAGCCGATTTTGGCTCTCTTGTTAGGCTAGGAATCTTGTTCTTTTGCTATTCAAGAACTTCATTCATCCATTGGAAGGTAATACCCTTGTCTAAACCCTAAAACATTAAATTCTAGGGTTAGTGCAAACATGAATGTTAAATGGCGTTGTGTATTAGTATGGGTTGTAGAACTTGGGTGAGAACCCCATTCAAAACCGAGAACAAGAAAGAAGGAAGAAGAGAAGGAAAGGAAAGAAGGAAAAACTAGCAAGTCAAGGTAATACTCTTACCTTGGGTTAATTTGTGTATTTCATTGTAACAGATTTTAAGTATCTAACAATGAGGAATGTATGTAGTATGAGTAGTGGTAATGTAGTAGTGTATTGGAGAAGAGAATGTAACAGTTTTTGAAGTTTTTAAATGAAGTTTAAAAGCTTGGGAAAACATTGGGTATTGATTGAGTATGTGCAGGAATTTTATGTTGTTGTAGTAGTGTTGAATTGTGAGTATAATGTATTGCATAAACAGGTTATGAGGATGAGAATATGTGAGCTGAAATAATGTGTGGAGAATGTTAAAAATATAGGGGAGACTATGTCAAATTTTGTGTAGGAAATGAGAGGACTTAAGTTGTTTAAGAAGAGGAAGTATTTGGAGAGTTTAAAAGGAGTGTTTTGTAGTTTGAGACAGATTTGGAAAAGAGTTTGTAAATGGGATGAAACTAGAGTGTAAGGTAATGTACTTTGGATGCTAGGAATAGCATTAGTTGAGGGAGTATTGGAGGATAAATGTTGAGGGAAAAATCTGTAGCATAATGTGGAAACCAAAATCTGTAGCATTAGTGTGAAGAAAACCAATGTAAGTGTTGGAATTGAAATGAGAAAATATTGAGTAAGTTGTGTAAGAATGGAGTAGTAAGCTTGGAGAATGAATTAAGGTGATTTAGAGCATCTAAATGAGTGGAAAACATGTAGGGAAGTGTTGGTAAAGATTGGGGAAGCAATGGGTAAATAAATCAGTTGAAAACATATTTTAAAACTGAAGTACTGGGCCGGACCGGACTTGCGACCGGACTTGCGACCGGACATGCAAGTTCGGTCGGACCAGAAAATTCTCCCGTCTAAAACCTTCTGGAATGGACCGAACTTGCGACCGGACTTGCAAGTTCGGTCGGCCAGAAAAATTCCGCAGATGAAAGCTTCTGGAATAGACTGAACTTGCGACCGGACTTGCAAGTTCGGTCGGCCAGAAAAATTCCGCAGATGAAAGCTTCTGGAATAGACCGAACTTGCGACCGGACTTGCAAGTTTGGTCGGCTAGAAAAATTTCCGTAACACAAGCTACTGAAATGGACCGAACTTGCAAGTTCAGTCGAGCCAGAAATTTCCCGTACTAATAGCTACTGGAATGGACCGGACTTGCAAGGTCGGTCGCAAGTCCGGTCGAGTAAAAAAATGTTTTAATTATATGATAGTAATCATATATCATATATATATGCCTATATACATATATGCATATATATGTAGTAATACACCATTAATGAAGTAATAATGGTAAGAAAGTAAGTAAATGGGTAAGGAAGCAAGCTTAAGAGGTAATAAGGAAAAGAATGGTTTGATAACCATGTATGAAATAATGAAGTAGTAAGTATACATTGAAAGTATCAATGAAGGAGTAAGTTAGATCAATAATAGGTCATTGATCATACTACTTCGTGTATGTATAGGGATCAAATAGTTGATCACCAAAGGAAACCGGTAGTGCGAAAACGACGGTGAACGGTATGATTTCTTCATGCCCTGTATCCTAACTTGGTTACCCCGATTTGTGTGCTTATGTGATCACCAACAAGATAAATGCACAAATCGGACTTATATTGTACTTAACTGTGTTTGAACTATTTTGTTCTTGTTGTATTTCTTTGAACAATTAGTTTGTATAATTGATAAGCCGCAGACTTATCATATTTTATGCACTAGATTTAGTATTATATTTATCTAAATAAAGTTATATTTATGTTATTTATGCTTATTATGTGTTACAATATAATATTTGTACAAATTTATGTTTTTATGAGTTTTCTGTGCAAGGAATGATTTTCTAGGCAAAAGTTCAGTTGAAGCCGGACTCCATGCCGGGTAGTTTCTGCACGGCATAAGCACAGAACAGAAAAGAGGCATTGCCGGACCTAATGCCGGGTAGATTCCATCCGGCATAAGTGAAGAGTCGCCACGGTTGACCAAGCGATAGCAGTTATTGACCGTTGGTGAAAAGGATGATGCCGGGTGTGATGCCGGGTATATCCTACCCGGCATATGCACTGTTTCGCACGGAATTGACGGTTTCGACCGTTAACAGTTGGGCGCATTTTACACGTGTGCCGGCTACTGGTGACCCGGCACGACGCCCGGCATCGACACAATTAATGCCTATAAATAGGCCGAGGAAGGCTACAATTCAATACATTCCAACATACATATACACTCCATCCACGTCCTTATTTCCGCCACATTCCATCTGTTGGTGTCCAAGGCGTTTCTACGGATCCATCCGCAAGAAGAAGAGAAGATTTCCATTTCGGGTTGAGGCTATGTTCAAACTCCTTCTCCCTTATGTATTTCTTCCTTATTTGAGTGGATGGTGACGTAGAAATCCTTTTTAGGCTCTGGCTAGGGATGAATTCCTTCTATGTAAACAATATGATTATTTCAATACAAATTCAAGCGTTCATTAAGATTCTGGTTCTTAGTGCAAGTGAATTAGTTGATCACTCGTTCTCTTTATGCAAATTCTACTTAAGGGGGATTTCCCAAGAGTAGGGTAGGTTAGACAAATCTTAGTGGTCTTTGATGTTTTCATCTATAATTAGGGTTAGCATTAAAGATTGCGAATTAACCCATCTTCCCCCATCTCCTTGTTCATTTCGTAGCATGACATATGCTCGATTTGTTAATGGGTTTTGAGTTTCTTGTTCGAAGCAAGAGAGTGGTTTTCACCATATGAACGTGCCGGATGCAATGCCGGGTGTTTCCTGTTCGGCACATTCAAGAATTTGAATATGCCGTGCATCTGATGTCCGGCAGGAAATCCGGCGCAATCATGTTGGTTGGTTAAGTTCGTGTCTTGAAGTTGCATTGCGTAATCATGTTGTTACTTAGGGTGGTTTAGTCCTAAACCTCGCATTTAGATAGGTTTTAGTTAATTATTGTGTCATTTACATTTCCCCCCTTATTATTATAGAATAGGCTTTTGCCCGGATTAGGACTAATTTTCTATAAGTCCCTTGGGTACGATTCTCCTGGTCGTAATATATTTACACTATACTCCGACCGGGTTTTTATTTGCTACCCGTAGTAGAGTTGTAGGATTAGTTAGTTTTATTTTTTCTTTTTATATATTTATCCTAACAATTTCTCGTTTAGCAAATTGGCGCCGTTGCCGGGGACTTGGAATTAGTCCAAGTCCTAAATTCGGTAAAACGCCCTATTCTTTTTTTTCCCTATTCTTTATTCTTTGATTCTTTGATTCCTTGATTCTTTAATTTATTTTCGCACTTAGTTGCAGATTTGAATGTGCCGTGCGAAGCGCCGGGCAACTGTTACCCGGCAAACCCGGAGGAAGTCCGATGCCGGACAGGATTGGCCCGGCATCATGTCCGGCATGTTCAAATTGTTTTCAAAATTTCGTATATTGTTAAATTTTAACAAATCTGAATGTATTCTTGTCTACTCCTTTCGTTATTTCTCTCTTATATTAGTCCCTATACTTTAATTCTTTTTTTTGAATTTCGAATTTGCATCTGCCGGGTATTGTGCCGGGTGTGCTTCACCCGGCATTTCGGAGGAAGTCCTATGCCGGACGGGGTTTATCCGGCATGTCACCCGGCATGTTCAAATTCTCTCAGTATTTTTTTTTATCGTAAATAGTAGGGACAGTTAGGAATGATCCCCTACAATCCCTTATTTACTCTTACATTTATTTTGATTATCCTTTACCTTTCAAATGTCTTTTAATTAAGTCATGTTCGATTTTATGTCACGCCGGGCAACATGCCGGTTGGTATAAACCCGGCAATAGTGGAGGAAGTCCACGGCCAGGTAAGATTCACCCGGCACTCTACCCGGCATAAAGGAGGAAGTCAAATGCCGGATACTTCATGCCCAGCACGAAGTCCGGCATATTCAATATGTTCTATTTTTCTTTTCGTTTCGCAACATTTATTTATATATATATATATTTTATATTTCTTTGTTAAATTAATATTGTGTGTTGCTCTTCCTAAGTAAATAAGGTGAATGCATCTCCGATCGCATAATCTTCATGAAGATTCATCTGACTGCGATCAGGAGACAAAGAAGACATTTGTTCGTTCCTTACGGCAACGATAAAACCAACAACGCACTCCCTACACAAATAATCAAATACCACAGGCGAATGGCAATAACTCTCTTCCTCAACAGGCGAATGTGGACAATTGCACGACCACACGCCCAATGCTCTGAATTGCCAGATTTTATACCATATGAGGAAGCGGAACTTGCAGAGACATCGACCATTCGCATGGAGCATAAGTCGATACAGTTGCAAATGCAGCAACTTTTTGCTCAACCATGACCGCTTGGTCAACTCCCGTCTCCAACGCTAAATTTATCAACAGGAGTATGCGAGATCGTTCATATCTCTATCGATATCTCTGATCACTCTGCCAAGTAGCCAAAGGCTAAGTGTAGGGCAGCCCCACGCGTCTAGTCTTCTTGCACCAAGGGGAGTCATTTTCTTCTTAATTACTTTTAATTTTATCTGTTACAGTCTTTCTTTATTTTTTCTTTTTTCTTTCGAACACTGGGGACAGTGTTCCTGCCAAGTGTAGGGCAGGGATCCCCCTTAAAAAAAATATATATGTTTGTTTATAAATAATTTGCATAAGTTTAAAGTTTATCAATGTTTTACTAAACTTTTTGCATGTTTTGATCGAGATAAGATTAGGAATGACTAAAAGCTTGTTCTCTCAAGAGGTAAGCTTTCTAATGACTTGTAGATTCCTGTTTTTAACTCTTTGATTCTCTTTATTAACATGAGTACATGATCTTGCTCCTAATTCTTTCCTTTATGTACTTATGGGTATTCTTTTCTTTTCTTTTCTTTTTTTCAAATTGTGAAAGATCTTTTGGGTAAAAATCTTAAATAGGGTTTTTGTGAAAAAAGAAAGAAGAAGAAGAAAAAGAAAAAAAAGAAAGAAAAAAAATCTTCTTCCAAGGAAAAGTAATATATTCCTTGAGGTTGCAAAAATGCCTCAGAATAAAAGAAACAAACGAGAGTTTTTCCTTTTATTTTTCTCCTAAATTCCCCGTTCTTCAATGTAAAGAAAAATCATGGTTGATTCAGAAACTCTTGCAAAATAGGGCTGATTCATAAAACCATTGATGAGAGTCTTGGCCACATTCAAAAACTCTTGAAAAATAGAGCTGAATGATGGAAATCGGAAAAAGAGAGATTACAAAAATCCCTTATGCAAAATAGCCCAAAAGTTTTTGATCGATTTTGAAATTCCTTGTTTTATACCCATTAGTATGTTTTGACAAGATAAGGTAGATTAAGTGATACTTATGAATTAGAGTCATATAGTTGGAAATATTTATCTACATTTTCATTCTAGAGTTTATCTGTTTTGTGCATAAGTAATTAGTCCGTTCTAATCCTGTTTTGCTCGAGGACTAGCAAAGGTAAGTGTAGGGCCTTGATAAGCCGCAGACTTATCATATTTTATGCACTAGATTTAGTATTATATTTATCTAAATAAAGTTATATTTATGTTATTTATGCTTATTATGTGTTACAATATAATATTTGTACAAATTTATGTTTTTATGAGTTTTCTGTGCAAGGAATGATTTTCTAGGCAAAAGTTCAGTTGAAGCCGGACTCCATGCTGGGTAGTTTCTGCACGGCATAAGCACAGAACAGAAAAGAGGCATTACCGGACCTAATGCCGAGTAGATTCCATCCGGCATAAGTGAAGAGTCGCCACGGTTGACCAAGCGATAGCAGTTATTGACCGTTGGTGAAAAGGATGATGCCGGGTGTGATGCCGGGTATATCCTACCCGGCATATGCACTGTTTCACACGGAATTGACGGTTTCGACCGTTAACAGTTGGGCGCATTTTACACGTGTGCCGGCTACTGGTGACCCGGCACGACGCCCGGCATCGACACAATTAATGCCTATAAATAGGCCGAGGAAGGCTACAATTCAATACATTCCAACATACATATACACCCATCCACGTCCTTATTTCCGCCACATTCCATCTGTTGGTGTCCAAGGCGTTTCTACGGATCCATCCGCAAGAAGAAAGAAGATTTCCATTTCGGGTTGAGGCTATGTTCAAACTCCTTCTCCCTTATGTATTTCTTCCTTATTTGAGTGGATGGTGCGTAGAAATCCTTTTAGGCTCTGGCTAGGGATGAATTCCTTCTATGTAAACAATATGATTATTTCAATACAAATTCAAGCGTTCATTAAGATTCTGGCTCTTAGTGCAAGTGAATTAGTTGATCACTCGTTCTCTTTATGCAAATTCTACTTAAGGGGGATTTCCCAAGAGTAGGGTAGGTTAGACAAATCTTAGTGGTCTTTGATGTTTTCATCTATAATTAGGGTTAGCATTAAAGATTGCGAATTAACCATCTTCCCCCATCTCCTTGTTCATTTCGTAGCATGATATGCTCGATTTGTTAATGGGTTTTGAGTTTCTTGTTCGAAGCAAGAGAGTAGTTTTCACCATATGAACGTGCCGGATGCAATGCCGGGTGTTCCTGTCCGGCACATTCAATTTGAATATGCCGTGCATCTGATGTCCGGCAGGAAATCCGGCGCAATCATGTTGGTTGGTTAAGTTCGTGTCTTGAAGTTGCATTGCGTAATCATGTTGTTACTTAGGGTGGTTTAGTCCTAAACCTCGCATTTAGATAGGTTTTAGTTAATTATTGTGTCATTTACATTTCCCCCCTTATTATTATAGAATAGGCTTTTGCCCGGATTAGGACTAATTTTCTATAAGTCCCTTGGGTACGATTCTCCTGGTCGTAATATATTTACACTATACTCCGACCGGGTTTTTATTTGCTACCCGTAGTAGAGTTGTAGGATTAGTTAGTTTAGTATTTTATTCTTTTTATATATAGTTTATCCTAACAATTTCTCGTTTAGCAATAATTCATGAAACGAATGAATGGAATGGAGGAGTATGTGTAAGTATTGTGTACTGGAGTATTGTATGTATGTATGGAAATGAAGTACTGACTTCTACTAATTCCTAACAACCTAACTCCTAATTTGAGTAATGAGTAAAATGGAATGAGTAGAAGTCCGATATAGTTTCGGCCACGCGTGAGGATAAGGAAACACAAGAGGTTGGATCCGAATCCTGGCTATAATCTTTTCTATGGACCAAATCCCTTGAATGGGTAGCATCCTGGATTAGTGGGCCACCCTAAAGCCCGGTGGTGGGATGTAGTAATCCCTGCCCGGAGTCATACCGACTTAACTGGAAGTAAAGTATGTAAGAAGTAAGTATTGTATTTGTATTGGTCTTGACTATTGTAAGTCATTGACCCGGAGTAAAAAGTATTGAACACCCGATTAACCCGGGTGTGTAATGAGGCTAACAAGACCTTTGTATGTATTGGAGAATTGTTTCTCCGTAATGCGGTGAGTATGGTAAGTATGAATGGATGACTTGTATTGTACTTCTTGTATGTATTGTATGTATGTATGCTTGGTGAAATGAATGTATTGAATTGTATTGTAATAAGCATGTATGTATGTATGAATGAAACGAACCGCATGTATTCGACCAATTAGTTGGCGTACCCTCGCTAGTACGCGGGGTATGCGGTTATCATATTCAGCGTAAGCTGACCCCCTCGGGGGAATTTTTTACTCCACAGGTACCCGCGAGGCGTGACGGAAGGGTAAGGACGGGATGTAATTCTTTTTGGTAGTTAGTAGAAGTGGAACGGTGTACCGAGTTGTACACGGCTGAGGCCTTTTGTGTAGCCGGTGTACCATGTGGTACACCTTTTTGGATAATGAATTCGTAATTGGATAGTAGGGAGAGGATGTATAAACTCTTCAATTTTGGGAAGTAACCTTGGAATGTAATTCGTAAAACTTGGATACTTGGTAATCAAATGTAAGTAAGTATTTGGTACTATAAGGTAAGTAGTATGTACGCGTTTCATTCTAATCATCAGACCGAAACGGTAAGTAGTAGTAGCCTTGTTAACCTTGGAGGGTTAACGACGTTGTATCACCCGCCGGGAGTAAGTAAGTATTCCGCTGCGAGAAGGGTAAGTATGGGATTGACTAGAGGATAATGGAAGGATTAGCGGTTGGGGTGTTACAGATAGTGCTGACACGATCTTGACAGTCGGCTCTTTTTTCACACTACAGTATGGCACTGTCTTGCCGCTCGGCCCCTTCAGCAGTAGTCGGTGCTCTGCACAGTGTAGACGGCCCTTGAACTTCTGCAGCCAGTCCATACCCACAATGATATCAAAGCCCAAATTCTTGAACTCGATCAAGTCAATGGGGAAGGTCTCAGTCTTAATGCTGATCTCTAGTCCCGTGTACTGTCTAGTGCATCCAACACTCTCCTTAGAAGGAATAGTGACTGAAAAGTCAGAGAGTTGTTCGGGGGCTGCCCTCAGCTTCTTCACGAATGTAGAGGAGATAAACGAATGTGAAGCCCCGGAGTCAAACAATATGGAAGCACTAACACCATTGACAGGAAAGGTACATGTGATGACATTACTGGACTCCTTGGCTTGCGCCATATCTAGGATGCTTAAGGTACCCTCCTTTTCCTTGTCATAGCCTGGAGTTATAGGTTAATGGTATTAACAGATGGAAAACATATGCTTGAAGGCACATAACTCTTATTTCATTTATCCAATTGGTATTACAACATAGTTACACACTTAGCCATCAAAATACATCAGTACTGTCTGAAAGTTAAATTTAAACGGTCGGGTCGGATGTGAGTGTCATTCACTAGAGCTGGTGGTGTGGTATTGAGCTTAATGCTCTTAATTCCATGATATACTAGCCTTGATTCTCCACCAAACACCAACACATCCCCAGACTTGAGGACGATCCTGTTTGTTAGATCCATCCTCTTCTGGTCTCCATAGATGAACTCAGCATCATCGCTAATGGAGAATGACACAACCGGTATTCCTCTAGTGATGGACTCGGTCGTCTCATCACGGTCTTGGTGCATCCCAAGTTTTCATCCCTTCTCGTAGTAGTTTATGATGCATACATCAGGTGTCATGTCGGGTAAAGGGTGTGTCTCACAGCCTTGAGCAATATCCATCGCTTTCCTCACCAAGATTTGGAAACTCTCAGGTATCCTAGGTATTGATACGCCATCTACCATCCTCCCCTCTCGGTACACCCTAGCTTCTGGATCCCAATCCTGTCCTAAGCACATCATGTGCAACTTCATCTTAGAACCACTACTAAATACAGGGGTATAAAATCCTCCCAAACCCTTGCCTAAAGCTCTACATTCCTCTACTATGGCGATTTGTTCATCTAAGGTTAGGAACTCTCTGAAAAGTATCATGCCCGGTCTGACTACATGACACAACTCGCCAGGGTACTTCCGTCTTTCATCCACGGGTCTAGGTGATCTCGGTCTTGTGAGTGTGGGATAGCAGATATCGAAGTCTCCTAAGAGGTAAAAGGTTCCCTAAGTAAATTGTTTATCTAAGTGGTAATTACAACACGCATGCATGCTAAGGTAGGGCGTAACACTTAGTCATGCTTTCACACAATGGTTTAAGGTTTCAAAAGCTAACCTTCACCGCGTTGCGTACTCGTACCAGCGCCCGAAGCTCCCGCTGCATTCAGCGTACGGTTACCCGACAGGTTCATCTTCAGGGTCTGCTGCTGCCCCTTCTGGGCTATGGGCTCCTGCCCCTTCTGGCCTCCTCGAGCTCCAGCTCCTCCAGCTGCTGTTCTCTGAGTCATCTTAGATGGGCGGTACGCTCGGCTCTCCGGATTCGCGAAGCACTCGAACGACTGATGGCCCTTCCTCCCACAGTGGTGGTAGTCAACTGCTTGCCCAGAGCAATCAACACCCGGGTGGTCTTTACCACACCGCTTGCAATGGAAGTGACGCTGGGGTGCATAACCTATTATCACACAATGATTGGGTTAATAAAGGAACGGTATTGGATGATCAAATTCTATAACTCATTCATGAGGTTAGGTCGCTTACCCTTGAGGGGTTCAGATCTGAGAGGCTGGACATCATAAGTAGGTCCGGTCAGCTGTGGAACCTTCTCTTTGCCCTTCTGACTGGCCTGCTCCTTCTTCTTCTCCTTCCAGGAGAACTTCTTCTTCTTCCCACCCCTGCTGCCACTGCCTCCAGTCATCACCTCAGCCTCTTTCTCAGGGGCCTTTCGCTTCTGCCCCTGGGAATCATCCCGGCTGTTCACCAATAGCTCGGTCCGAGAAGCAGCATCGTAGCACTCCTATAATGCATTACTGAGTGTCCCAACACTTGTGATAATTCTTACTTTGTTACTATGCACATTGTTAATTAATTTTACCTGAACCGTAGGGTATAAAGCAGCACCCATGGCAGCCTTGATAGCATAGCGCAGACCACCTATGAACTTCTCCACTTTCACTATGTCAGAATAGACAACGCCTGGGACGAAGTCCAACAGCCCGATGAGCAAGGAGTAGTACTGATCCACTGTCATGCTACCCTGTCTCTGCGCCTCGAACTCCTCCCTCTTCCTCTGCTTCAAGTGAGCAGGATAATACTTCTCCCTCGGCAACTCTACATAGCCCGTCCAACCGAAGCCCTCAATAGTAGTGTAGTGAGCCTTCACAGATCTCCACCAAGTACTGGCGGCGTCCCTCAGGTCAAAGGCTGCTATCCCGACCTGGTGCTCAGCAGGCACATGAATGGCGTCGAAAGCCTTCTCGTGCTCAATAATGTATCTCTTCAGGATGGTAGGGTCAGCCACTCCGTCATATGTCGGCACTCGCGTATCAGCAACGCTCTTCAGCCAGTTTGTCTCTCTCGGTGCGGGTGGGGGTGGGACTACAGGTGGCGCTCCAATCTGGATGCCTCCCATATAGGTCAGCTGTGCAAAGACGGCAGCTACCGTCTCAGCAACGCCCACGGGCTGGGTCTCAGGAGGACCTCCTCTGGACCCACCGCCTCTACCTCTACCTCTGCCAGTCGGACGACCTCTAGTAGACATCTGAAAGGTTCATAATTAAGTCAACACTCGGTAAAATACCGTACTTCCACCATTCATAAATTCACAAGGCCATAAAAGGCGTTAAAACAACTTGTTCTCCAATCTCATGATCTTTCTTGATCTCCACTTTCTCGACGGTTTCTCGTAATTAATAATCCTAGACTCACGGTACTCCGCTCTAATACCACTTTTGTAACACCCATACTAATTTGGCTCCTAATTGTCGTATAACGATGTACTTAATAATTAAATCGCAATGGTAAATAACAGACTTTCGTTCTATGGTGTTACCATTACCACTCGCCCATACGAGTGATAACACGTTACGTGATAATCAACATACGAAACGTATTCCCGTAGTGATCACAAGAGATAGGTAGCAGCCTAGAAATAACCAAAATAAATACAACATAATCCCGTCTCAAACATAAGTCCGTACACGTGAGCATCTAAGGCGAATGTACACCTCGGTTCACCAAACCCGAGTCCAAAATGATAACTGTATCAGTCGTATTAATTCTATACCAAAAGCGCCGCACCACGCGTCGACAAACAGCTAGTCTCCTGAAAATAAACATGGTTGTGGTATGGAATCAGCCCCTGCTGAGTATGTTATCACATGCCCCGTCAGGCCTCCTCAAACCCCTCAGTTAATTGGTCGAGAGCATGGGATTCATTACATGCAATACCGTTTTAATATTTAAACTGTAAACAATAACAGTAATAACCATACAGTAAACATGACCATTAACACACATAATATAATCCACACAGCATAACCAATGAACAACAAGGCGGATCAACGAGAATAATAAACAAGTATTAATTCCTGTCCGTGGCATAAAAAGTCCAATTTTGTTCCCCAATATACGAGCTAACAAGCTGTTATTGTTCAGTTATACCTAGTGACAACGTCTCGTTAAAACGACGTGTCTCTAAATTACCCATATATTATGGCGGGTCACCCACGGCAGTAGCCACTCCAGCGGCAGAGTCTCCGACCAACGAACAGTTCTAGTTTGCGGGAAATTTCTTGATACTTACGGACCCGTATGCGGACATCCTAGTATCGTTTTTGTGATCACAGCGCGCACCAAGAGCCACATCCTCCTGGCTTTGTTCATCTAATACCATTGCATCGCATTACCAATTTTTTCTAACAAAGAAAACTAAGGACGTTAGTCCAATTCAGAGTATGTAAACTCGGGATCCAGTGTTAGATACGAGAGTGGCGTTAGTAAGGCCAATGCTCGGTATTTAAGTCTCGGATAATATATATCTTATTATCCAAATGCTACAACGTTTTTCTTACATTCCTAATATTATACATATAAGATAGCATCATAGCCGCTAGTTCGTTTTATATATTGGTTCATATATATGAACCGATACTGTTATCACAAAGACATTAAATGATAAGCAGCTTAAATATACAGTTCATGCATATTTATTCACACATTCAGACATTCAATCTTAAACAGAATTCATAGAAGTCTGAACTGAGGAAGCCCTCGGAGACAATCAGAGACACATAACAACATACCGTTCATCCTGATTTCAGAACGGTGGTGTATGAATCAGCTAGATCCGGTGCTCCTCAAGTCGTCTCTAACAATCTAACAATATGTATAAAACTACTCATCAGCACCTCGTATAACAACATTAATCTACGGTACCCAGTACCATCGCTAATCCCTCCCGGTTCATTCCCCGTCATTTATTAACAACGTTTGTCGGGTTTTCGGTTTAACTCGGGATTAGTAAACGCTTTATTACATGCACGGTTATGTCATGGTATTTTACTATACTTAACTTAAACATTCGTTATCGCATGTAATTTGATATACATTGCATATTATATAGTTTGTCACTATATTGCGTGTATAATCTCGATCATATATTATACATCTCACCTTAGTATTTATTTCCCTAAGGTTAGTTTTTCCAAGTGTAATGTTGTATAAATCCATATTTAAAATACTTTGAATTATATAACTCCTTATTATTCCATGTACAACATAACATTAGAATTTCCTCAACTAATGTTTATAATTCTTTTCTTCTTATCTTATATCATTTTAATTATGATATTGTATGGTTATTGAACCATATTGTATTTCTCACTCCACAACATATATTTATTTATATATATGTATTATGGGACCATTTATTATATGGTAATCCTTTATAATATATTCATTCTTCCTTAATGAGTATTCCTTAAATTATAAATGTTACAACCCTTATAACATTATAAACCATATTATAAATTCTTATTCTAGAATACTTATTGTTACCGAACAGCACTTATGTTTTCTACTATTTACAAAATCCACCACATTAATTATATAATGTTACATTATAGTTATATAACATATATTATGATATTTAAGTCATTAAATCATTTATAACCTATAGTTATAAAATTTATAAAACACCAAACAGACCATATTGATGTCGGTTTTTATTTAATTCCACCAAGGTTTTAGAGATTCCATAATCTCCCCAAATATTATTTCTTAGTTACACCTATAATATATACCTTATATTATAATCTTTAAACCTTAATATAATTATAACCTATGATTATAACTCCTTAAAATAACCGAACATACCTCATGGTCTGTTCTAATTTAATTCACCACTTAACTATCTATATTCACCAAATCACCCCAATTTATAACATATAGTTTCTTATGTCATTAAAACTATATCTTATACATATCTCTTAATAAAACCTCATATATAATTCCAAAAATTACCAAACTATACCTGTAACACCCCATCCAAAGCCTATCGTGGTTATCGCAAACTGAACACTTAATCGAATATGTCGCAGCGGAGATAATAAGCACCTGGACCTTGCCACGGTCCGATCGTTAGAATATACCGGCTTTAACATTTACAATACTTATCCAAAATACTTATCCAACTCAAAACATCAACATTCACAATACCACAACCAACCGAGTACTAGTATCTTAAACATAATCTCAAACTTACATCAGTTTAATACAAACAGTCGGGTGCACAGGCGCAACCCGAACTCAAATAAACATCCCACCCTAAGTCTAACCGCTCCTACTCTCGTAGTGCGTCCTCATGGGTCTCTTACCTGCAAGTGTAAAAATAGCCCCCGAGGGGGTCAGCACGAATGCTGGTACACCCTCTCATGGCCCCCAAGCTAACGGGGCTACGACGACTAATTGTCGATAGCATGGAAATTGATTACATACACAAGCATAATATGAAGTGCAATAACAATAACCACAGAAGAACATATATAGTTCACCAACAATGAACGACTCGAGCGTTCCCTTATCAAGTGGGTTAGTAACCCCCTCCTTAGTCCTCATTTCCTTAATCTCAGTTTCTTACCTTATCTCAATCTTAATCTTAATCTTAATCTCAGTATACAAACCTTTCCTGAAAGGGATTGGTTGTAGCTTAATTCGCACCTGGGATTTAGGTGATCCCACCGCATCATCTTAATGCCACCTACTCCGGACGGGAGTCCAGCGTAGCTGAGCCGGCAACCGGCCCTAGGCTACAAGTCCGAAGACAAGTCCTTAAGCGGAGGGCGGATCTGATTCAGATACCGTCCCCCTTTTTCCTTAGCATGCATGACCGGAGATCGGTCCCGGGTTTCCTCACTCAAGTTCCAGTTAGTATAAATCTTAATCACCATGTGCTAGCTAAGCCTTAACGGGCATTAACCAACAACCACCAAACTTAATTCTTTTCTTAACTCAGTACGTACTAAACTTGGTTAGTAACAATCTCAAGTCTCGCGGGTTAGTGTAAATATAACACATACACAACGAGAACAAATATAACCGGTTGCATGCTTTATCTTGTTTTAGTCATAGCAATTAAACAGATAGCACACAAGCCGAGGGACACCTCGTTAGCAAGCAGGTCACAAGAAAGATTGTACCGTTCACCGTCGATCGTTGTTTGTTTAACCTTCTTCGGGGTCCCAATTCACAAACCTAAAACATTCATTCATGTTTAGGTTATTAGTTATTTGCACCTTACTTAGCTCACTTAGTCTCTAAAGATTCCCATTTAATAGCCTCTAAAGTCTTGCCACTTAGCTCACAAACTTATCTTTAAACATTAAAACTTATACTTAATCTTAACTTAATTTCTTAAATTCTTAGGGTCCCAATCATTACCACTCTACCAAGGTATACCTTATTACCTATACCATTCTTAGAATTCAAAATTTCTTTTTTTTTTTTAGGTCCGACCGAACTTCCGACCGACCTTACCTAAGGTCGGTCCATTCCAGAACACTTCACCGTTTGAAAATTCTACCCCGACCGACCTTGTAAGTCCGGTCCCCAAGGTCGGTCAATTCCCGAGAGTTTCCCCCGTGGGAAATTTGAGCTCGACCGAACTTGCCAAGTCCGGTCCCATGTTCAGTCGATTCCAGAGACTTAATTCCTTCACAAAACACAAGCCCGACCGAACTTGTAAGTCCGGTCCCCAAGTTCGGTCGGTTCCAGAAACATTTTCCGGTAGTGTAAACTGAGCCCGACCGACCTTGCAAGTCCGGTCCCTAAGGTCGGTCGGCTCCAGAACCTTGTTTCTAAATTCCCATTCAACTCCAAACTTCTCCTCATATATCCTAATATGTTATAACCTCATTTGGGCACCTCAAATACACCTTAAGCCCTCCTTTAAACACATTAAATCATTCACCAAGATCCACCTTAGTCATTTTGCATTTTCCTTGTAATAATGCTAACTCTTGTAATGTTTTCCTCTAGGTTTCTAGGTGGTGGTTCATACCTAATGTAACCACTATGCCAAATGTTTTCCTCACCACTATAACATCATCTCCCAAGCATCTTTCACATCTAAAACTCTTTTATGCATTTACTTAAAGTTCCTTCACAAGTTTAAACTTCCATCCATCAACACATTATTTCCTTCCTAGTTGTACACCAACATTTGCCTAAGTCCTAAATACTCAAATCCATTCTCTTGTTTCCTAAATCCTTCATGGTGATACCTAAGTCATTATAAGTCATTAGAACACCTTATTCTCACCCTTTTTCATCAAGACAACCTCTAGAACATCCTAGCACTTCCTTAGTCATTAAATCCCCTTAGAACATCTTAAACACTTAAGTTCTCCTTTAAATTTTTAGACATGAGTTCTCTAGTACATAGTACATCCTAACACATGGTTTTTCTCCATCAAACAACCAACATCACCCAAATTCTCATCACAACACCTTAACACACAATTTACACTAAAACTTCACCACATCATCATATAGTGCTTAAACTTAAAATACTTGGCACTTAGGCCCTTAAATGGCAATAATCTTAACCACTGAATTTCCACATATATTTGCCTTCAACCTGCGAATACACACAACAGGGCTCCCATTGTAATAAAATGCTTCTTGTACTTCACCTTTATATTCTTAAACTATCTCTTTTTCTCATTTGCTCCTTAGTCACAAGTTCACAAGTATAGTCATTGTTTCTCCTAGGTTTTATAGCACCTTCCCAATATAAGCTCTACACTAAACTCATCATATACCTAAATCCAGTTTCCTTAAACAACAAAACACCTTAAGGTAAGTAATTTACCTTGTTCTTTTACAAGCTTAAAAGCTTTCCTCCTTAGGTTTTTCTTGTTCAATCTCAGTCACCAATGTGTATCTCCTTGCCAATGTTCTAAACAATGTCCAATAACTCTAATGAGCACTAAACAACACATTTACCTTAAGGAATAAAACCTAGGTTAAAATGTGTTTTAAGGTTTTGAATTGATTGTTTTACCTTAGCTCCTCAAGACAAGCTTGGATATGAAGCAAGAAGGACCTCCTCTCTCCTTTGAAGAGTAGAAACAAGCTAGAACAAGGCATAAACATGGAGTTCCATGAGTATATATTTTCGGACATGTGAAGAAAATGGTGGAAACCTAGATTTTCTTACACTTTCTTTACCTTAAGAGAATGGAGATGCCAATGGAGTCTCCAAACTTGAATTTCCTCCTCTAATGGTGGTTTGACTTGGCACCAAAATGAAGCTCTTGAAGTTTTGAAAAGATAGAAAGAAGGAGCTTGAGCTAACTAAGAAGAATATTTTTTTTTTGGATTTGAGCTAAAATGAGCAAGATGTGGGCAAAGCTAGATGGAGCTAGCATGGAGTTGTTCTTCATGTTAATGGAGAAGGGAGAGAGCTTGAAGAAACCGTGTGAAACAAGAAGAAATGAGGAGATGAGGAGAGAGGTAAGTAAAATGTGATATTTTATGTTAAAAGGTAAATAGTACTTTATGCTTTATAAGTCTTATTTGCTTTCTTAATTGCTTAATAACTCATGAAGGTGATGACACCCTCCTAAGAAACCGGCCCCCTTTTAATAATGAGGGTAATTAAGTCTTTGTTGACCAAATGTCTCACTTATATAGACTTATGTTATAAACTAGCTTAATTAATTCACTATTCACCAAAACAAGGCACATTGTTGTGAAATTTTTGATTTCCCATTGATATAGACTTCCAAATGTGATACTATATAGTACACATGTTAATTAAAGAGTAATGATGGACATTTAGCCATTCAAAACTCATTTACAAGACAATTTTTCAAGAACGTGCTTTAAGACTCCTTAAAGCACATTTTGTGTTTTAACTTGTTTTCAAGCTTGGTTTCTTTGGTAATTGATTTAAAATGACCATTAGGATATTACTAAGGTCTTAGAACAATATTTGGGTACTCTCCCAAGTCTCTCCAAGTTTAGAGCACGTTTTTGTTAAAACTGCTCTTTTGGTGTTTCCTTATATTTTCTTTGATTAGAAATGTTTCTTAATGTTTCTAAGGCATTATTTAGCCTCCTTATATCTTAGTTTATCATCTAAACACCATATCTAAGTTTGGGGTATTTCAATCTACCCCCCTTAAAAGAACTTTGTCCTCAAAGTTCACACATGTGCTTAACCATTCACGGTACACAGTTCTCTTAATCTTAATACCACATCTTATATTCACATTCATACATCTCAAGACTCAAAGGTCAATCTCAAATACAATACATAAGTATTATACATAACTCAAACTTACACCGAAGTGTAGCAACTTACAAAAGTTCACATCTTAAACAACCAAACAAACGACAAACATGATCGTTTCCTAACTCAAAAGCGAGGAAGCTCTACCCCCCTTAAAAAGGGGTACGCCCCGTACCCTATACAGACGATCTAGTCAAATAAAGAAGGGTACTTCGCCCTCATCTTATCCTCTAATTCCCACGTGGCCTCTTCGACATCCTGGTTAGACCAGAGAACCTTCACCAGTCGCACTGACTTGTGGCGAGTGTCCCTAGTCTTGCTCCAAGATTCTCTGAGGAGTCCACGGATCTCATATTTGGTTTTAAAGTCAACCTCTCAGGTTCTAACACATGGGAGGGGTGGTGCATGTATTTCTTTAGCTGTGAAACATGAAAAACATCATGCACTTTACCCAGCTCAGCAGGTAAATTTAACCTGTAAGCAACCGGGCCCACCCGCTCCGTAATCTCATAAGGACCAACAAATTTCGGGCTTAATTTGCCCTTCTGCCCAAACCTGAATACACCCTTCATCGTGAAACTCGCAGAAATACCTGGTCGCCCACTGCGAACTCCAGGTCCCGTCGTCGAACATCAGCGACTTCTGCCTATCTTGAGCAGCTTTCATGTTCTCCCTGATTTGCTAACTTCAGCCTTAACTTGTTCTAAGTACTCTGGTCCTATAATGACCGTCTCACTCGACTCATCCCAGCAGAGCGGTGTACGACATGGTCTACCGTACAACGCTTGAGAAGGTGCCATCTTGATCGAAGCGTGATAGCTTGGTTGTATGAAAACTCGATCAGATGCAATCTGTCATCCAACTGCCCTGGAAGTCTAAGGCAAGCTCTCAGCATGTCCTCGAGTGTCTGAATAGTACGCTCAGTCTGACCATCTGTCTGAGGATGGAACGCGGTACTCAGCTTGAGTTCTGTACCCAACGCTTCTCTGGTAGCTCTCCAGTACCTCGAAAGGAATCTGGTATCTCTATCTGACACTATGGTCTTTGGTATGCCGTGATGTCTCATGATTTCTTTCTCAAATAACTCAGCTAATTTGGTCACCTTCCAAGTATCCTTCATCGGTATGAATCGGGCTACTTTGGTAAGGCGATCCACCACCACCCATATCATGTTGAGACCTCCCCTAGCAGGTGGAAGCCCAACTACGAAGTCCATGGAGATATCATGGAACTTCCACTCCGGAACTGGCATCGACTGTACCATTCCGCCCGGTCGTCGGTGCTCGAATTTCACCTTCTGGCATGTGAGACACCTCAAGACGAACTCGGTAACATCTGTCTTCATCCCCGACCACCAGAAGTATCTCTTCATGTCTTTATACATTTTAGAGGCTCCCGGATGGATGGAAACTGAAGAACAGTGTGATTCTCTAAGTATACGGTCTTTCAGATCCGTGTTGCCTCGTGGTATGCATAATCGGCCCTTAAGTCTGATCAGATCATCATCATGAAGTCTGAAGTCGTATTTCTGACTCTCAAAGGTACCATCTGTCAGCTTCTGTCTGACCTCTCTCATATACTCATCTGTCCTCTGAGCCTCTCGCACCTCATCAACCAAGCTGGAGAAAGAAACTAGCGAATGGAGTGAGTGTGCTCGACGGCTCAGGGCATCTGCTACAACATTGGCCTTCCCCTCTTTGTATTGGAGGTCAATGTCATAGTCTTTCAGAAACTCTAACCATCTCCTCTGTCGAAGATTTAACTCCTTCTGAGTGAATATGTATTTCAAACTTTTGTGATCGGTGTAGATCGTGACACTAACCCCATATAAGTAGTGGCGCCATATCTTCAAAGCGAAGACTACAGCTCCCAGCTCTAAATCATGTGTGGGGTAGTTCTCCTCATGTTTCTTCAACTGGCGTGAGGCATATGCCACCACCTTGCCATGTTGCATGAGCACGCAACCCAGCCCTCTGCCGGATGCATCACAATAAACCTCAAAGCCCTCTGTACCGTCTGGAATGGTCAGTACCGGTGCAGTGGTCAGTGAGTCCTTCAAGCGCTGAAATGATCTCTCACAGTCAACTGTCCACAGAAATGGTGCGTCTTTCTTCATCAGACTGGTCATCGGCTTCGCGACCTTGCTGAAATCTCTAACAAACCTCCTGTAGTAACCTGCCAGACCGAGAAAGCTCCGGATGTCGGTAACAGTCTTCGGCCTTGGCCAGTACGTACGGCATCAATCTTTGCTGGATCCACTGCGATCCCAGCATCTGAGATGACATGACCTAGGAAAGAACCTGGTCAAGCCAAAACTCACACTTGGAGAACTTAGCATATAGCTGGTTCTCCCTCAATATTTCCAATACCCTCCTCAGATGTTCCTCATGTTCAACCTTAGACTTTGAATATATCAGAATGTCATCAATAAAACCACAACCGACTTGTCCAGCTGCTCCCGGAACAAGCGGTTCATCAGATCCATAAACTTCGCCGGTGCGTTCGACAAACCGAACGGCATCACTGTAAACTCATAGTGGCCGTATCGTGTCCGGAATGCCGTCTTCTCAATGTCTCCCTCCTTAATGGCTATCTGATGATACCCCGATCTGAGATCAATCTTGGAAAACACAGATGCTCCCTTCAACTGATCGAACAGATCGTCAATGCGGGGTAGTGGGTACTTATTCTTCACTGTCACTGCATTCAGCTCTCTGTAGTCGATGCAGAGGCGGAGACTACCATCCTTCTTCTTCACGAAGAGGACTGGCGCTCCCCATGGTGACACACTTGGTCTAATGAATCCTTTATCTAACAAATCTTTCAATTGTTCCTTTAACTCAGTCATTTCTGCCGGAGCCATACGGTATGGTGCTTTGGCTATCGGTCCGGTACCAGGTAGCAGCTCAATGGTGAACTCTACCTCCCGAGTGGGTGGCATGCCGGGCAGTTCCCGTGGAAATAAGTCGGGGAACTCCGACACTACCGGTAAGTCGGGGTCGAACTCAGGGTCTCTCTCTATGTCCTGTACATAGCAGAGGTATACTTCTTCCTTTCTCCTTAACTCTCTATGCATTGCCATGGCGGTGATGATCTTAGTCGAAGGCTCTCTGGGCCTCTGGCGGTATGATATTGTTACCCCAGACGGACTCCTGAGCAGCAATCTATGCTCGGCGCAGAGGATACGTCCCTTGTGCCGCTCCAACCAGTTCATCCCGAAGATAACATCAAATCCTAGCTTACTGAACTCAATGAAACTGACTGGAAAGTCTTCTCCCTTAATTCTGATAATGGCTCCTCGGTAGTAACGAGTGCAACGAACCTTCTCCTTAGACGGGAGCGTAACCGTGAAGTCGGGTAGCTCATCAGCGTCTAGCCCCAACCTGCTCGCAAATGATGCAGAGACAAAGGTATGCGAGGCCCCTGAGTCGAAGAGAACTGATGCCTCAATCCCATTGATCGGAAAGGTGCCGGTGAGGATAGTACCGCTGGCGTCGGCCTGTGCCTCTGTGAGTATGCTTAGTGCACCTTCCGTACCGAGTCCATAACCTAATTGTGTTCACAAGCTCCATGAGTATTGATGGTATAACAAGAGTCGTAATCAATTTATATGAACAACACTGTTATTTTATTCATGACCATCCTGTTTACAACATGTGCTTCAATCTTACATCTCATTTCTCATCTCATTCTAACATTACATGGCTAATATTGTCTAAAGGTTAGGTTTAATCTTCCTGGTCTCATATGCGTCGCATTGACTACTGCTGATGGTGCTGTATTCAGCTTGATTCTCTTAATCCCATGGTATAACATCCTTGATTCTCCTCCCAAAATTAATACATCACCTGACTTAAGTACTATCTTATCTGCACGGTCCGCACGCTTCTGCTCGCCGTATAAAAACTCCGCATCATCTCCAATGGACCAAGACACTACGGGTATCCCTCTTTCGAGAGACTCCGTTGTCTCGTCCTTATCCTGGTGTAGTCCCAGTTTCCCGTCCTTCTCGTAGAAGTTTACAATGCAAATGTCTGCTTGGATGTCTGGAATCGGTTCAGCCTCCAACTGCTGAGCGATTTCCACGACTTGTGTAATAACTGGATGGAACTCTTCGGGTATTCCCGGTGGTGAGACTCCATCTTGCTCCCTCATGGTTTGGTAATTCTTGGCATACGGATTCCAATCCTTGCCCAAGCTCATCATCTTTAATTTCATCCTTGCTCCCCCTGGGTACTCCGGTGTGTAAAAACCTCCCGGTCCCATTCCTAGTTGATTGCATCTCCTGATGATGGCTATTTGTGCTTCGGGTGTCAGGTATCCCCTTAATAAAATCATACCTGGGCGGATAACCTGACATTGTTCGGTTGGAAAGTCTATGGTTTCGATGTCGGTGTGCTCCGGGTTAGATGTAGATGGTATTGGGTAGCAATGTTGAATCTTCCTAGTGGTAGTAGGTTATATCTCTTAAGTTCTAATCTCATCTTATTCTTACTTAACTCATTTATTCACCAAACATGCATGATAATGCGGTAAGCAGGTAGTTTTTATTACTAAATGGTTATAGTGGTACCTGGCCTCGATGAGGGTTCAGGCTCATCGTCCCGGTCCACCATGTGTAAGTGGGTCCCCGTCTTCTGGGTCACCCGTGGGTTCTTGTCCGCCGGCTGCTGCACCTTCCTCTGACCGTCAGATCCAGCTCCCTGATCGGTCTTGCCCTTGCCCCTGGTATCGGGCCTATAGGCTCTGCTAGCAGGGTTCCGGTAACACTCATATGCTCGATGCCCGTAGACTCCACAAAAGTTGCACTCCACCTTGTTCCCCTTACAGTCGAGCCCGGGGTGGTCCTTGTGACACCATCTACAGATGAAGCGTCGCTGGTAGCCACCACCGGCTCCCTCTCAGTCTCAGATCCTGATGATTCATAATTCAATTCTCATATCTCAAACGGTTACTAATTTATTTCTTAACTCATTCAATATCAATTTCCTTACCCTTTGGCGCCTTAGAGCGCAGGGGTGTAGCTGCAATAGCATATGTCAGCTTCAATGGCTCTTCCGAAGCCTTCTCCTTTTCCTCCCTCCCCTTTGGGTTCTGATTTTTCTGGGCCTGAGGCTGGTACTTTTGTTTCTTGTACCCTCCTTGCCCCTGACTTTCTGAGCTCTTACCAGCACTCTTCCTCTTTGCATTCTCCTCGTCCCTCAGCTGGACGGTAATCTCAACCTTAGCAGCGGCATGATAGCACTCCTGCTTTTCCATAGTATTAGTCACACTTATTTCTCATAATCTAACTCTTTTTTATCACTTACTCAAATCTCAATCATTCTTATTACCTGCAAGGTAGTGTAACTCGTTGGCCCCATGTCGTAGCGGAGTCGATGGCTAAGCCCGCCATAGAAGCGGTCCACCAAGATCTGGTCAGAATACCCTAGACTTGGCAGAAGACGGAGCAAGGCAGTGAACTCTGAGTAATACTCCACTGTCATCTTGTCCGACTGCTTAAGCGCATCCAACAAGCGCTTCTTCGTCTGGACATGGGCGGGGTAGTACTTTGCTCGTAGCAAGGCGGTGTACTGCTCCCAGCCGAACTGGATTGGCCACATGCTCGGCCCTCACCAGCTTCCACCAATCGCCTGCCGCCCCCTTCAGATAGAAAGCAGCTAGGCGCACCTTGATCCCAGCAGGGACATCAAGGGTCTCGAAGGCGGTCTCAGCTCGGAGATGTACGCCTCAAGCTTGGCGGGATCGGTCTCCCCCTTAAAATGCGCGGGTCGAAGATGCTGACTCTCAACCCAGTTTGGTTCCTAGGTTGTGGCGGTGGAGGTGGTGCACCCACACCAGGCTGATAGCCCATGTGCCCTAACGCGGCAACTACGATCTCTGCGATCGTCTGCCCTCCAGGTATCCCTGAAGTATCCTCACCCCGGCCGCGACCTCGGCCTCCTCTAGGGCGTCCTGCCATCTGAACAAGCATAACTTACATTAGATTCGTATTCACCACTGGTTTGGTTAGTAAATTTATAACGTCCGTAGACGGTAAAGACAATCCACACTTATTAGTGGTCATCTGACTCTACTCACTCTAACTTCTCACACCCTTAACCCAACACTTATTCCTTAACTTATATCCTAACTCGGTGGTTACTCACGTCCGGTATTTCTTGATCAGAGCGTAACTACGCTCTGATACCACTTTTTGTAACAACCCATCCAAAGCCTATCGTGGTTATCGCAAACTGAACACTTAATCGAATATGTCGCAGCGGAGATAATAAGCACCTGGACCTTGCCACGGTCCGATCGTTAGAATATACCGGCTTTAACATTTACAATACTTATCCAAAATACTTATCCAACTCAAAACATCAACATTCACAATACCACAACCAACCGAGTACTAGTATCTTAAACATAATCTCAAACTTACATCAGTTTAATACAAACAGTCGGGTGCACAGGCGCAACCCGAACTCAAAATAAACATCCCACCCTAAGTCTAACCGCTCCTACTCTCGTAGTGCGTCCTCATGGGTCTCTTACCTGCAAGTGTAAAAATAGCCCCCGAGGGGGTCAGCACGAATGCTGGTACACCCTCTCATGGCCCCCAAGCTAACGGGGCTACGACGACTAATTGTCGATAGCATGGAAATTGATTACATACACAAGCATAATATGAAGTGCAATAACAATAACCACAGAAGAACATATATAGTTCACCAACAATGAACGACTCGAGCGTTCCCTTATCAAGTGGGTTAGTAACCCCCTCCTTAGTCCTCATTTCCTTAATCTCAGTTTCTTACCTTATCTTAATCTTAATCTTAATCTTAATCTCAGTATACAAACCTTTCCTGAAAGGGATTGGTTGTAGCTTAATTCGCACCTGGGATTTAGGTGATCCCACCGCACCATCTTAATGCCACCTACTCCGGACGGGAGTCCAGCGTAGTTGAGCCGGCAACCGGCCCTAGGCTACAAGTCCGAAGACAAGTCCTTAAGCGGAGGGCGGATCTGATTCAGATACCGTCCCCCTTTTTCCTTAGCATGCATGACCGGAGATCGGTCCCGGGTTTCCTCACTCAAGTTCCAGTTAGTATAAATCTTAATCACCATGTGCTAGCTAAGCCTTAACGGGCATTAACCAACAACCACCAAACTTAATTCTTTTCTTAACTCAGTACGTACTAAACTTGGTTAGTAACAATCTCAAGTCTCGCGGGTTAGTGTAAATATAACACATACACAACGAGAACAAATATAACCGGTTGCATGCTTTATCTTGTTTTAGTCATAGCAATTAAACAGATAGCACACAAGCCGAGGGACACCTCGTTAGCAAGCAGGTCACAAGAAAAGATTGTACCGTTCACCGTCGATCGTTGTTTGTTTAACCTTCCGGGGTCCCAATTCACAAACCTAAAACATTCATTCATGTTTAGGTTATTAGTTATTTGCACCTTACTTAGCTCACTTAGTCTCTAAAGATTCCCATTTAATAGCCTCTAAAGTCTTGCCACTTAGCTCACAAACTTATCTTTAAACATTAAAACTTATACTTAATCTTAACTTAATTTCTTAAATTCTTAGGGTCCCAATCATTACCACCCTACCAAGGTATACCTTATTACCTATACCATTCTTAGAATTCAAAATTTCTTTTTTTTTTTTTAGGTCCGACCGAACTTCCGACCGACCTTACCTAAGGTCGGTCCATGCCATAACACTTCACCGTTTGAAAATTCTACCCCGACCGACCTTGTAAGTCCGGTCCCCAAGGTCGGTCAATTCCCGAGAGTTTCCCCCGTGGGAAATTTGAGCTCGACCGAACTTGCCAAGTCCGGTCCCATGTTCAGTCGATTCCAGAGACTTAATTCCTTCACAAAACACAAGCCCGACCGAACTTGTAAGTCCGGTCCCCAAGTTCGGTCGGTTCCAGAAACATTTTCCGGTAGTGTAAACTGAGCCCGACCGACCTTGCAAGTCCGGTCCCTAAGGTCGGTCGGCTCCAGAACCTTGTTTCTAAATTCCCATTCAACTCCAAACTTCTCCTCATAATCCTAATATGTTATAACCTCATTTGGGCACCTCAAATACACCTTAAGCCCTCCTTTAAACACATTAAATCATTCACCAAGATCCACCTTAGTCATTATGCATTTTCCTTGTAATAATGCTAACTCTTGTAATGTTTTCCTCTAGGTTTCTAGGTGGTGGTTCATACCTAATGTAACCACTATGCCAAATGTTTTCCTCACCACTATAACATCATCTCCCAAGCATCTTTCACCATCTAAAACTCTTTTATGCATTTACTTAAAATTCCTTCACAAGTTTAAACTTCCATCCATCAACACATTATTTCCTTCCTAGTTGTACACCAACATTTGCCTAAGTCCTAAATACTCAAATCCATTCTCTTGTTTCCTAAATCCTTCATGGTGATACCTAAGTCATTATAAGTCATTAGAACACCTTATTCTCACCCTTTTTCATCAAGACAACCTCTAGAACATCCTAGCACTTCCTTAGTCATTAAATCCCCTTAGAACATCTTAAACACTTAAGTTCTCCTTTAAATTTTTTGCCATGAGTTCTCTAGTACATAGTACATCCTAACACATGGTTTTTCTCCATCAAACAACCAACATCACCCAAATTCTCATCACAACACCTTAACACACAATTTACACTAAAACTTCACCACATCATCATATAGTGCTTAAACTTAAAATACTTGGCACTTAGGCCCTTAAATGGCAATAATCTTAACCACTGAATTTCCACATATATTTGCCTTCAACCTGCGAATACACACAACAGGGCTCCCATTGAAATAAAATGCTTCTTGTACTTCACCTTTATATTCTTAAACTATCTCTTTTTCTCATTTGCTCCTTAGTCACAAGTTCACAAGTATAGTCATTGTTTCTCCTAGGTTTTATAGCACCTTCCCAATATAAGCTCTACAAACTCATCATATACCTAAATCCAATTTCCTTAAACAACAAAACACCTTAAGGTAAGTAATTTACCTTGTTCTTTTACAAGCTTAAAAGCTTTCCTCCTTAGGTTTTTCTTGTTCAATCTCGGTCACCAATGTGTATCTCCTTGCCAATGTTCTAAACAATGTCCAATAACTCTAATGAGCACTAAACAACACATTTACCTTAAGGAATAAAACCTAGGTTAAAATGTGTTTTAAGGTTTTGAATTGATTGTTTTACCTTAGCTCCTCAAGACAAGCTTGGATATGAAGCAAGAAGGACCTCCTCTCTCCTTTGAAGAGTAGAAACAAGCTAGAACAAGGCATAAACATGGAGTTCCATGAGTATATATTTTCGGACATGTGAAGAAAATGGTGGAAACCTAGATTTTCTTACACTTTCTTTACCTTAAGAGAATGGAGATGCCAATGGAGTCTCCAAACTTGAATTTCCTCCTCTAATGGTGGTTTGACTTGGCACCAAAATGAAGGTCTTGAAGTTTTGAAAAGATAGAAAGAAGGAGCTTGAGCTAACTAAGAAGAATATGTATTTTGTTTTGGATTTGGAGCTAAAATGAGCAAGATGTGGGCAAAGCTAGATGGAGCTAGCATGGAGTTGTTCTTCACGTTAATGGAGAAGGGAGAGAGCTTGAAGAAACCGTGTGAAACAAGAAGAAATGAGGAGATGAGGAGAGAGGTAAGTAAAATGTGATATTTATGTTAAAAGGTAAATAGTACTTTATGCTTTATAAGTCTTATTTGCTTTCTTAATTGCTTAATAACTCATGAAGGTGATGACTCACCTCCTAAGAAACCGGCCCCCTTTTAATAATGAGGGTAATTAAGTCTTTGTTGACCAAATGTCTCACTTATATAGACTTATGTTATAAACTAGCTTAATTAATTCACTATTCACCAAAACAAGGCACATTGTTGTGAAATTTTTGATTTCCCATTGATATAGACTTCCAAATGTGATACTATATAGTACACATGTTAATTAAAGAGTAATGATGGACATTTAGCCATTCAAAACTCATTTACAAAACAATTTTTCAAGAACGTGCTTTAAGACTCCTTAAAGCACATTTTGTGTTTTAACTTGTTTTCAAGCTTGGTTTTCTTTGGTAATTGATTTAAAATGACCATTAGGATATTACTAAGGTCTTAGAACAATATTTGGGTACTCTCCCAAGTCTCTCCAAGTTTAGAGCACGTTTTTGTTAAAACTGCTCTTTTGGTGTTTCCTTATATTTTCTTTGATTAGAAATGTTTCTTAATGTTTCTAAGGTATTATTTAGCCTCCTTATATCTTAGTTTATCATCTAAACACCATATCTAAGTTTGGGGTATTTCAATACCAAAAGGTTATAAACATCATTCCTAACCTTATATCTTCAGTATTTATGGTTTTTTACCCCATATGTTACCCAAATGTAACAATGATATAAAATATCATATATCATACTTATATAGTTCATACTAACTCCAAATTTAACCACCTAAATTCCTAAAAATTCCTATTAACCCAAGGTCTGATATAAACTACATTTGGTACCCTTAATTTTCAGAAATCACCATTTCACCCCAATATTTATATATCTTTTACAATTTAATAACTAACTTAATATAAGTTAGTATTTAATTCCATAAATTCCCAAACTTGCTCAAAGTCTCCTATATAGTCAACCTTGACTTCTAAATTCCATTTTGACCCCAAACTCTCGGTAATTACTACCTATACCCCAAACTTTCCTATTTTTACTATTTTAGCACAAAACTTTACTAAATGTTATAGTTTTTATTTAAATTCATTTAAAACCCCAAATTTCATTTATAATAGCCCACGGCTATATATATTTTTAATATTTACCTGTTTGACCCCAATATTTATGCTAAGTGCATAAATTAAATTAAATAAGCTTTTAAACTTAAATAAAATAGCCTAATGACATGACCTTATTACAACCTTGAACTTGTAAATGAATTACACTTTAAATGTGAAATACCCCGCCTTAAATACGGAGATTAAATTATCCTAATAAGTATTTAAGAGCCTAATAATTATTAAGAAATATTGGTAAGGGAAAATAAATCCAAAAGAAATAAAGAAACACTTTAAAAAGCGAAAAACGCTAAATAAGCATTAAATAACCATAGGAGGTATGAAACCTGGGTAGCATATTATATGAATTCTAAGGGCTTAATAAGACCTAAATAATATATGGGAACAAGTCCCGAAGAAAACGGATCCTTAAAACGGATTATAAACACAAACGAACCTTAAAGCACGTTTTTCGAGGAAACCGGGAAAACGCGTCTTTAAGCGGGTCAAATAGACTCGTAACAATTTTGGTCAACCAAATAGTCATTAATAAACATTAGTGAAGGTCTAGAGCCAATAAAACCAATAAAACAAGAAAACAGTAAAAACTGTCAAAAACGGGAAGTTGTGGGGTAAAAGCATAAATAAACCAAACTAGTGTGTCCACTATTGTAAATAAAATTTTTAAAACCCACAAGGGGCTGTAGGGCATCCGATCCCCTTCCCTCTCACACACAAAGGGAAAAAAATAAGTAAAGAAAGAAAAGATGAAAAGAAAGAAGAAAAAGAATACAAAAAGTAAAAGAATACTCTCTTTCCTCACCTTTTTCTTCTCTCTCTCCCATTTCTTTCTTCCCCATCGTACTCCCTCTCTTTCTTCTCCTTGTGGCTGCGATTTTGGAGCTCTCACCAACAACAATGGCTCCTCCATCTTCTTCTTCATGCTCCATCCTCATGTAAGCTCCAAATCGAAAACAAATTACATATTTGAACTCCGCTCATTCTCCTCTACACTTCTCTCTTTTCAAAATCCAAAAATGAGGAAGTTCATTTTCGTGGGTATATCCCATTGGGGAAGAAAATAACATCAATGTGTAGCTTGGAGTCCCCTCTCTCCATTAAGGTAAAAATCTCCATGAGAACCTTAAGTTTTCTTCATCTCCTTTGGTAACCAATTTTTGCCCCATTGTAACACTCCATTTTCTCTCTCTCGTTTGAGCACAATATCAACCTTGCAATGGTGGTGGATTCACCTTCTTGAACCAAGGGCTAAAACCCCTCCTAAACCACTCCAAAGGTAAACCTTAGAAATCTTGCTTTAAGAATTTCAATGAACTAGCACTAATTTGAGGGTTAGTATATTAATTACAATTGTTTTGTGTGCTTGGATGATGGGAATGGAGTTTGGCAACTCCATTCCCCCATATGGCCGATTTGGGCAAGAAAGAGAGAAGAGGAGAAGTGGAAAAGAAAAGAGGAAATAAGAGCTTAAGGTAAGAGCTCCTTCTTGATGCCCAATTTATTGCATTAGAGTAATGGGAATGGGTAAACAAATAAAAGAACCTAAACTATTGTATTAGTGTTGGAGTTTATGAAGTTTGAGTATTTGGGGACTAGTAAGTGAATTGTAGGCCTTAGAGCCAAGTATATTGTGTATGAGTATTGGTATTGATGTTGGATGGAGTATTGATGTATTGTGATGGTTTATATAGCTTTGTGTGCTGGTAGGACCCTTGTATGGGTGTGGCTAGATTAGGAATGAATTTGATGAAAAATGTGTATGTGGAGAAGTAAGAAAAGTAGGTGAACTATGGCGAAATTTCAGTAGGAATTATGTATTTAAGAATGACTTGGTGAATGGGAGAACCAAGGTATGTATTGGGGATAGTAGAGGTGTTTAATGACCATGGAATGGTACTCGTAGTATGGGGATTCTAGGAGGCAAAATCTGTAGCAAGAGTGTTGAAATGTGTTGGAGAAACTAGGTGGATTAGTGTGCAAGACTTGATTAAAAGAGTGTTGGACTTGGGTATAGATATTGTAATTGCTTGGAAATGGATTGGGATGGTAAATTGGCATTAGGAAAGGGAACTAGGTATGGAGGAAATAAGAATCAAAATCTGTAGCAAAACACAACTAAGGAAAAGAGGTAAGTGCTGGAATGAAAATGTAGAAAGTATGTGTGTGGATTGGTATGAAAAGGAGTAATGGATTAGTAATGGATTTGAGCATGTTTAGAAGCTTAATTAGGTGCTTAAACATGTAGGATTAAGTGTAGGAACATTTAGGAATTAACTAGGCAAAGTGTAGAATGTAACAGTTTTTGAAAAATGCAAAACCTGTTGAATCTGTAGCAGGGTCCGGGACTTAAGTCCAGGACTAAGTCCCGGACCAGGGTGTAAAAACATACCGAGAGTTACAGCAGGTGGTGGTCCGGGACTTAAGTCCCATACAAGGACTCGGACCACCCCTGTAAAATAGGCCGAGAGTTTCTGTAAGTATGGGTCCGGGACTTGACTTATGTGCAAGGACCCGGACCAAATTAAAATTTCATTCGAGAGTGTGCAAGGCCTTGGGTCCGGGACTTACCTTATGTATAAGGTCCCGGACCATGAATGAAATCAGGCCGAGAGAGCGACCACATGTTGGTCCGGGACTTAAGACCTGGACAAGGTCCCGGACCAACACAGAATTTTAAAAATAAGTTGTCTAAATGGTTTATAAAGTAAGGAAGTGAAAGGTAGTGATAGTATAAGATAACTAGTACTTGATTAATGATACATAAGGACCATCAAAGGTGCAAACAAGTTGGAGAAGTAGGTAAGAAAGTTATAAGTATATGAACATTAAGTTAAACCGAAACAAGGATAACGGGGTAAGTTCGGGAGCAGTGATTATGTATGTATTGTGATGCTTAGTATTAATTGAACCATTTGACATGTAGTCATTGGTTCGTGGATAAGAATCAAGGGACAAGTAAGGACTAAGGAACGAGGAGACACCCGGTAAAGTAGATTTCGGAAAAAGGTATGATTTCTTCATGCCCTGTATCCTAATCTGGTTACCCCGATTTGTGTGCTTATTTGACCGCCTAATAAGATAAATGCACGAATCGGACTATATTGCACTTACTTGTGCTTGTTTACATTGTTCTCGATATTTGTCTTGAACAATAGTTTGTATAATTCGAAATATATGAATGATGATGAAGTGTATTTGTACCCGGTATTGTATTTGTGTATTGTATTGTATTTTGTATAGATGTGCACTTGAACAATGTATTTGTGTATGTGGCTTGGATGTTGACTTCTGCTGATTCCTAACACCTAACTTAAATGTGAGTAAATTGGAATGAGTAGAAGTCCGATATAGCTTTGGCCACGCGTGAGGATGAGGAGACACAAGAGGTTGGATCCGATTCCTGACTCTTAAACTGGTCCGCGGCCCAAACCCCTTAAATGGGTAGCATCCCGGATTGGTGAGTCAAGTAAATCCCGGTGGTGGGATGGAGTAGTCCCCGGGCCGGAGGTCCCGACGACTTAACATGAGTAAGAGTAAGAGTAAGTAAGTATGTATGAGTATGAGAATGAGTATGTATGCGTATGTATGGAATAACGAGTAAAAGAGTAATCTCCACCCGATTAACCCGGGTGGACCAATGAAGCTAACAAGTATTGTATATTGTGTATGTAGTGAGTATGTGCAGTTCGGAAGAAGGTAAGTATGGGTTGGATGGTTTGTATTGTATTCCTTGTATGTAATGAAGTGTGTGTATGTATGGATGCCTTGCGTAAGTATTGTAGTATTGTGTATGAAGGCATGTATGCATGATGTGTGAATAAATGAACTGCATGTATACGACCAAGTGGTCGGCGTACCCTCACTAGTACGCGGGGTATGCGGTTATCATGCTCAGCGAAAGCTGACCCCTTCGGGGGAACGTTTTTAGTGTGCAGGTACCCGAAGAGGATATGGTCAAGGCCCGAGACCGGCGACTACATTTGGATAGTAGCAGTAGAACGTAGAGGTGTACTAAACGGCACACCGTTGTACTTAGGAAGTAAGTAGTTGTGAGAAATGGGTAGATGTAGACACTAATGAGTACATAGGAACTTGGAAGAGTCATTGTATTTGTATTTGGAACTTAGTAAACTCGGTCAAGCATATTGTATTGTATGGAATATGAAGGAGTAAAGTATTGAATGGCGTTTTGTTGTATTTGATTGGTAAATGGAGTATGAAATGTAGATGTGTAGCACTCGGGATTCCGGTCCATCAGACCGATGCTGTATGTAGAATTAGTAGCCTTGTTAGTCACGTGGGTGACTAACAGCATTGTATTACCCGCTGTACGTAAGTATGTATCCGCTGCGTGTATCTGATGTGTAAGGAGATTGGACGGTAAGCATTGTATTAATGGTAGGGGTGTTACAAAAAGTGGTATCCGAGCGAAGTATCGCCCTGATGACTGGAAATACCGAGTTTAGGAAATACCGAGTTAGGAATTAGAAGCTTAGGGCTAAGGGTTGAGTGATAGCATTAGAGAGATGCTAGTTAGGAACTCCCGGTGAGCACCGGACACCTACAATACCAGACCCGCCCTCCACAAATCCCTTGGTATAACTTGGGAAAGTACGCCAGAGAGAAGGAAGGTCCTCTCATACTCGGGAGAACCCGATCTGGCAGTAATGAGATATTCCTACAAGAGGAAAGAACCTAACATATAGTAGATTCCAAGAAATGGAAGACCCGGAGATGGATCCCGGTTGAACAACAATACCCGCACTTAATAGCGGTGGAATGAGCACTCCAACCACGAGGAGGCTGCAGCTTACAACAGCATGGGGCGACGTGCTTAGCAGTCGCGAAACCTAGCTAACCAACCAGCAGCAGGAAGAAGCACTAACCGTGCAACGAAATGGAAAAGGAGCGGTAATGGAACCCGAGACCCAGGTCTGCGGGACGACAGTAATAGCCAAGCAACACCACCAACGGTATGCTAGCTGGCTAAGGGTATAGTCGGGAGTGATTGACTCCAAAACTACAACGCCAAAAAGGTTACAAACCTGGCCAACATAGCTCAGACAGCTACAAGAACATTCACAAGATATAATCTGATGCAACTACAACCGTGGTGCCTAAACCAACTCAGGCTCAGTAACCACAACAAACGTGTGGGAACGAGCAACAAGGAACAACACAACCAAATCAAAAGGGGAATCTCCAAGGATTGGAGAAGTACCCTGATTAATGACAGCCGTGTCAAACTTACTAAGAAGTTACTCGGAAGAGTAATTAACCCAAGTAAATGATCATGGGATCAATGGAGAAGTCGACAAGACTATCAAGTTCCAGTGGAAACCATACCGTGACTGGTATCGGTTTACCCAAAAACCACTAGTACCACGCACTTGCCACGGCAAGTGCAGTAATAACGAGAGCATTCAGGAGGACTTCTAACATACCACAGGTACATAGTAATGTACCGTGACAGCGATGAAGCGACTAAAGGAATAAACATCCTAAAACTGGAGGAATGAAACCATGGAAAGGCCTGACGGCCTGACCACTGCATTTAGAACACACCAGTCAGCGGGAAGCTGGACTTGGTTAAGATTTCGAACATGGCTATATGCCATGAAGAACTTCTTCTAACACCGTACCAAGATTTTAAAACCAAATTTTTCTTTCAAACCACGAACCTTTCTTTTAAAACCTTGGATTTTAAAACCAAACCAACAGAATTACGGTGAGTATCATACCATGGTACAAGAGGAGTTGACAACAGAATACTTCACTTAGGCGTGTGACGAACACTACGGGTGTACCCAATTACGGGATGTGGGACGACCGCACTCCGAAGGAGCTTGTGGGCCTGACAAGTAGTCAGGTAAGTGGTAACGTATCAACACGGTACCCCACGTATGTATACATGTAGTGTACGACACACGGGAAGTAGTCAACTCCGTTCTACGGACCATGAGTAAATTTTAACCAGAATAAATGGACACCTCAGACAATCAGGGAGAAGGAACTCAGCTAAGTAATTAGCATAAAAGAATTTAGAGAACCCATCTGAAGATGAGGAATGAGGATTAGGAAGCGCAAAAGGCACAGAGTAATGAGTATAGACATTGGATATGTCTCAAAGACATCAAGCAAGTACATGACAGCTGGAAAGTATACCCAGCCTGAACTCAGCAAGGCAAATGCCTAAAGTAATCACAACGATGCTCAACAAACGGGACGGGATTCCCAGGAGCAATCACAAGATCACCACGAAGTGAAATCCATCATTGAAGGGGATATCAAACCTAGTCTTAAGCACTAGGAGCAAGTGTAAACAGTCTACCCAAGAACGGGAGACGTTAAAACCCTAAAAGGGACAACTCGAGTACGATACCACAAGACGGTACAGTGGACAACATATCATAAACATTAGCCGGATGTAACGGCATAATTTAACAACACCCAGGAGCAATCCTGGAAGGGTGACGGGATTAACAACAGTCAAACAAAGCGTCAAGATAAGTATACAGGAGCTGGAACGAACACTCGGTTAAGACACCGAAGGGATTTCGCTTAACAGGAAATACCCTAAATTACCAGAAGGCCCGAATTAACACCAGACTGCCTAAAGGGTCTCCTATGAACGGAAGCGTGATGTCACGACTTACCATGGAGCCTAGCAATACCTCTAACATATGGGGTATACATGGAGTGGAAACATGTATAAGCAGCTTGCAAAGAGCATAGCTTGCAACAATAAGGCTTAAAAGCCATCAATCAACTATGTTATTTAAACCTTAACGGTTGCATAACCCACACCATTCGGTAACAAGACTTTCAAGATATATTGTCTCATACGACAAGAAATCAACAACTGGACCATCAACTCAAACCCAACATCCTAAGTGGCTTGGAGTAGTGGTCAACTCAGCGTCACTGTCACTAGAGCATCAGTCTAGTATACAGTTGACAAGCTTTTAACTACCCTCGTGCCTTCTGTAGCAATGATAACACAGAGGCATAGAAATCGTAATAGTGCCAACATTGGCCTAGTCCACACTTGGACCCTACGGAAACTCGAGGAAAGCTCCCTCTCAATAACCGAAGACCACCAATGTGGTGAAGATGTGAATCCTTAGAAAGGTCTCATCTATTATAACAGTTAAGCCTACGTTTATGGACATTGCCAAGGGGCGACGGAATAAGGAAATGAGATTTCCAAACCATTACGACTCAAAGGAGTAGGTATACTCCATATGCACCAAGCATGTGGTGAACCATTATATAAATACTAACATAGTAACCTTGCTATGAGACCTATGAGTGGAAACAAGCCTCTCAACAAGAACTTCATTTATCAATGATAGAACGGGACCAGAAAACCCTTGAAGTTCTTGGGATGTCCCGCTGATGTACATACAAGAATAAAACCGCACAATTAGAGCCCATAACCAATGCTCAGCTTTGGGAGGACAGTAATTGTCAAAAACAATCAATGTGAGTGCACATTGCACACCATGAATGACCAACGCTCAAGAGAGCTTGTAACCCGGTAAATTGCTTTATCCTTGGTCAACCAAGATACTTGGTAAATTGTATCACAAATGATGATAGAATGTGAGGTAAGCTAACCTACACATAAAACCTAAGTTGAATAAGACATCTCCACATTGGAAAGATAATAAGATTGCGGTATGCTACGACAACCGTCATACACACAAACACAGGAAACTCCTAGTGTATTTACACCATAAGGAAATGGTGCCAACGAAAATGGTAATGAGTAAAGATGAGCTACCACAGTAACACAGTCAGTAAGAACGATGTTGTATAATGAGTAAGAATACGGTGCGCAACAAGCGACCGCTATGAGGAAGTAGCGGATAATGACACGGAATATAAGTATGAGATGACAGGCAGAAGTATTGTTTCCTATCACATAAGTGACTTACTGTCAAGCGTTTAGGCCTCTGCACTCTGTATGACTGAGTGTTTTGGTATTGCACTTGTGCAGCTAATGATCTAATGGGATGGCTAGGGATATGGAGAATGTAAACCGTAGTAAATCTTTCTTTTCACCAACAAACATGGCATAAGCCAGTTAAGCAAGCTTAGCAACAAACCGTGCGGCCTAAGGCCAAACAAGCACGAAGAGTGTAAAACACACTAACAATCACAAGGTGTGAATTCCATTGGAATAAAAGGTGAAAGGAGACTTAAGAGAGTCATAAGGACCGACGCCTAGAAAATGCAAGGTCATACAAGTAAAGAACACTTGTACTGAACCAGAGAAACTTGTATAATTCAGAAGCTATTGACAACAGAGGAAGCACTACAACTAAGTAGTGACTTAACCTCGCCCGACAATAAGCCGGAGGAACTTAGTGAATAATCATGGGAGTATGAATGGTATACATAAGAGATTGCCAGAGAGCTGGTTATAAATCTTAAACTCATTAAGTTCAAACAACGGTAAAAGAATACCGCAATTGTTTAGTAAACCTTATCCCAATAATAGACGGATAAAAAGGTGATGTATAGCACATTAAGGATAATAAGAAGGGTGAATAACCCAAGTTATCAGGGTCGCGCAGCAGAGCTAGTGGGCCCTAGCTAGGAGATAATATACCTAGTAAGTATAGTAGAATGGCTATTAATGCCTTGAAGCCTAATAGGCTGGAACTGAATTAATTATGAGTTAAATAAACTCATATATGAATCCTTGGTGCAAAGCCTAAACCATTGTTATGATTAGGACCCTTTGACAAGGGTATATTATGTAAAAACCGTAAAGAAGCTAAAACGCTTCAGATTTCCCAATTGAGTAAACCAATGTTTAATAATAATAACATATGGTAGATTACGTGGGCGTAATCCCTTTTAAGGGGGGTAGAGCGAAAACCGCTGAATGTAAGTTTCGTGAATAAAACACATAAACTATAATGTGCATAGCACAAACGAGAATCGAATTGATGACTGGTACTTATGTTAAAAAACATATGTATTCATTCATATTGAAATTATGGTAATTAGGCACTAGAGATGCAAATACCATAGGACGAATATACCTACCTTGTAACATCATGTAAGAGTATTAGTAAAAGAAAAATAACGAGTAGTGGACAGAGCTCCACAAGTATTGTAGCCTTTGAAGAAGTAGTACGAAATTAATGAGAATAGTAGATGAGTGAAGTCTAAGAGTAGTGTATACCTAAGTAAGTCATTGGAAGTAAATTAAGGACAACTAAAATTTACAAGTATGGTAACCCCTAGTTAGAATATTTGAAACAATGGAGAGTAATGGATGGAAGTAGTGAAGGTTGATGATATGAGCACTTAGGTATTGAACCTCGAAGTAAAGCATTTGGGAAATAGATTGAGAATGACTGATGGATCGAATTCCATCCTTTGGAGATGTATGAAGGACTAGGAAGAGTAAAAAGATAAACATGAAAATAATTGAATTAACTGCTTGTTTGAAACTGATGTGGGAAGTCGAACTTGATCCTGATCAGATCAAGGGAAACTGAACACAAATTGGGGTGGAGAGATAGTTCAACACTGATGCTGATCACATCAAGGTCGAATGATTCTCGAAGCTCCCATCAAGTGGTCACTAGAATCACACATAGGATAGAAGTAATGAATATAAATTGGAACTTGGAGTTGGATGCTTTAGAAAGATTTCTAATTAGCTGTTGGGGAGGATCTTTCCTTAGACTGGGAATAAGGATTTGGCTAGAAGCTTATACCGGAGAAGATAGTAGTGTAGTATATTGTATTATTCCAAGGGCAGCGGGACATAGAGGAGTCCTATTTCTAGATGACCTGAGTGCCTACAGGACTGTATGTGTATTGCATCGCTTTGGGGATAGCTTTGCATTGTATATATGTGAAAACCTGGTAATGTGGAACCGACGGTTGGTAGTAATGTGGATTGGAGTAATTATAGTACATTTGTATGGTATGGAATGTAGGAGACCTTGAGTAGTGGATTTGGGAATTAGTAAGGAGGAAGAATGGATGACCTGGTATTAGACATGTGAGAATGAGGAAGCATTGTAAAATTATAACCTCGAACAACTTTGAGGACAAAGTTCTTAAGGGGGTAGATTGAAATACCCCGACCTTAAATACGGCGATTAAATTATCCTAATAAGTATTTAAGAGCCTAATAATTATTAAGAAATATTGGTAAGGGAAAATAAATCCAAAAAAAAAAAAAGAAACGCTTTAAAAAGCGAAAAAACGCTAAATAAGCATTAAATAACCATAGGAGGTATGAAACCTGGGTAGCATATTATATGAATTCTAAGGGCTTAATAAGACCAAATAATATAGGGAAAAAGTCCCGAAGAAAACGGATCCTTAAAACGGATTATAAACACAAACGAACCTTAAAGCGTGTTTTGCGAGGAACGAGGGAAGGGGAAACGCGTCTTTAAGGGGTCAAATAGACTCGTAACAATTTGGTCAACCAAATAGTCATTAATAAACATTAGTGAAGGTCTAGAAAGCCAATAAAACCAATAAAAAAGAAAAACAGTAAAAATGTAAAAAAGGGAAGTTGTGGGGTGGTAAAAGCATAAATAAACCCAAACTAGTGTGTCCACTATTGTAAAAAAAATTTTTAAAACCCACAAGGGGCTGTAGGGCATCCGATCCCCTTCCCTCTCACACACAAAGGGAAAAAAAATAAGTAAAGAAAGAAAAGATGAAAAGAAGAAGAAAAAGAAATAAAAAAGTAAAAGAATCTCTCTCTCCTCACTTTTTTTTCTCTCTCTCCCATTTCTTTCTTCCCCATCGTACTCCCTCTCTTTCTTCTCCTTGTGGCTGCGATTTTGGAGCTCTCACAACAACAATGGCTCCTTCATCTTCTTCTTCATGCTCCATCCTCATGTAAGCTCCAAATCGAAAACAAATTACATATTTGAACTCCGCTCATTCTCCTCTACACTTCTATTTTTCAAAATCCAAAATGAGGAAGTTCATTTCGTGGGTATATCCCATTGGGGAAAGAAGAAAAATGCATCAATGTGTAGCTTGGAGTCCCCTCTCTCCATTAAGGTAAAAATCTCCATGAGAACCTTAAGTTTCTTCATCTCCTTTGGTAACCGATTTTTGCCCCATTGTAACACTCCATTTTCTCTCTCTCTCATTTGAGCACAATATCAACCTTGCAATGGTGGTGGATTCACCTTCTTGAACCAAGGGCTAAAACCCCTCCTAAACCACTCAAAGGTAAACCTTAGAAATCTTGCTTTAAGAATTTCAATGAACTAGCACTAATTTGAGGGTTAGTATATAATTAAATTGTTTTTTGTGTTGCTGGATGATGGGAATGGAGTTTGGCAACTCCATTCCCCCATATGGCCGATTTGGGCAAGAAAGAGAGAAGAGGAGAAGTGGAAAAGAAAAGAAAAGAGGAAATAAGAGCTTAAGGTAAGAGCTCCTTCTTGATGCCCAATTTATTGCATTAGAGTAATGGGAATGGGTAAACAAATAAAAGAACACTAAAACATTGTATTAGTGTTGGAGTTTATGAAGTTTGAGTATTTGGGGCTATAAGTGAATTGTAGGCCTTAAAGCCAAGTATATTAGTGTATGAGTATTGGTATTGATGTTGATGAGTATTGATGTATTGTGATGGTTTTATATAGCTTTGTGTTCTGGTAGGACCCTTGTATGGGTGTGGCTAGATTAGGAATGAATTTGATGAAAAATGTGTATGTGGAGAAGTAAGAAAAGTAGGTGAACTATGGCGAAATTTCAGTAGGAATTATGTATTTAAGAATGACTTGGTGAATGGGAGAACCAAGGTATGTATTGGGGATAGTAGAGGTGTTTAATGACCATGGAATGGTACTCGTAGTATGGGGATTCTAGGAGGCAAAATCTGTAGCAAGAGTGTTGAAATGTTTGGAGAAACTAGGTGGATTAGTGTGCAAGACTTGATTAAAAGAGTGTTGGACTTGGGTATAGATATTGTAATTGCTTGGAAATGGATTGGATGGTAATTGGCATTAGGAGAGGGAACTAGGTATGGAGGAATAAGAATCAAAATCTGTAGCAAAACACAACTAAGGAAAGAGGTAAGTGCTGGGAATGAAAATGTAGAAAGTATGTGTGTGGATTTGTATGAAAGGAGTAATGGATTAGTAATGGATTTGAGCATGTTTAGAAGCTTAATTAGGTGCTTAAACATGTAGGATTAAGTGTAGGAACATTTAGGAATTAACTAGGCAAAGTGTAGAATGTAACAGTTTTTGAAAAATGCAAAACCTGTTGAATCTGTAGCAGGGTCCGGGACTTAAGTCCAGGACTAAGTCCCGGACCAGGGTGTAAAAATCCGAGAGTTACAGCAGGTGGTGGTCCGGGACTTAAGTCCCATACAAGGACCCGGACCACCCCTGTAAAATAGGCCGAGAGTTTCTGTAAGTATGGGTCCGGGACTTGACTTATGTGCAAGGACCCGGACCAAATTAAAATTTCATTCGAGAGTGTGCAAGGCCTTGGGTCCGGGACTTACCTTATGTATAAGGTCCCGGACCATGAATGAAATCAGGCCGAGAGAGCGACCACATGTTGGTCCGGGACTTAAGACCTGGACAAGGTCCCGAACCAACACAGAATTTTAAAAATAAGTTGTCTAAATGGTTTATAAAGTAAGGAAGTGAAAGGTAGTGATAGTATAAGATAACTAGTACTTGATTAATGATACATAAGGACCATCAAAGGTGCAAACAAGTTGGAGAAGTAGGTAAGAAAGTTATAAGTATATGAACATTAAGTTAAACCGAAACAACGGGATAACGGGGTAAGTTCGGAGCAGTGATTATGTATGTATTGTGATGCTTAGTATTAATTGAACCATTTGACATGTAGTCATTGGTTCGTGGATAAGAATCAAGGGACAAGTAAGGACTAAGGAACGAGGAGACACCCGGTAAAGTAGATTTCGGAAAAAGGTATGATTTCTTCATGCCCTGTATCCTAATCTGGTTACCCCGATTTTGTGCTTATTTGACCGCCTAATAAGATAAATGCACGAATCGGACTATATTGCACTTACTTGTGCTTGTTTACATTGTTCTCGATATTGTCTTGAACAATAGTTTGTATAATTCGCGAAATATATGAATGATGATGAAGTGTATTTGTACCCGGTATTGTATTTGTGTATTGTATTGTATTTTGTATAGATGTGCACTTGAACAATGTATTTGTGTATGTGGCTTGGATGTTGACTTCTGCTGATTCCTAACTACCTAACTTAAATGTGAGTAAATTGGAATGAGTAGAAGTCCGATATAGCTTTGGCCACGCGTGAGGATGAGGAGACACAAGAGGTTGGATCCGATTCCTGACTCTTAAACTGGTCCGCGGCCCAAACCCTTAAATGGGTAGCATCCCAGATTGGTGAGTCAAGTAAATCCCGGTGGTGGGACGGAGTAGTCCCCGGGCCGGAGGTCCCGACGACTTAACATGAGTAAGAGTAAGAGTAAGTAAGTATGTATGAGTATGAGATGAGTAGTTATGCGTATGTATGGAATAACGAGTAAAAGAGTAATCTCCACCCGATTAACCCAGGTGGACCAATGAAGCTAACAAGTATTGTATATTGTGTATGTAGTGAGTATGTGCAGTTCGGAAGAAGGTAAGTATGGGTTGGATGGTTTATATTGTATTCCTTGTATGTAATGAAGTGTGTATGTATGGATGCCTTGCGTAATTATTGTAGTATTGTGTATGAAGGCATGTATGCATGATGTGTGAATAAATGAACTGCATGTATACGACCAAGTGGTCGGCGTACCCTCACTAGTACGTGGGGTATGCGGTTATCATGCTCAGTGAAAGCTGACCCCTTCGGGGGAACGTTTTTAGTGTGCAGGTACCCGAAGAGGATATGGTCAAGGCCCGAGACCGGCGACTACATTTGGATAGTAGTAGTAGAACGTAGAGGTGTACTAAACGGCACACCGTTGTACGTAGGAAGTAAGTAGTTGTGAGAATGGGTAGATGTAGACACTAATGAGTACATAGGAACTTGGAAGAGTCATTGTATTTGTATTTGGAACTTAGTAAACTCGGTCAAGCATATTGTATTGTATGGAATATGAAGGAGTAAAGTATTGAATGGCGTTTTGTTGTATTTGATTGGTAAATGGAGTATGAAATGTAGATGTGTAGCACTCGCGATTCCGGTCCATCAGACCGATGCTGTATGTAGAAGTAGTAGCCTTGTTAGTCACGTGGGTGACTAACGACATTGTATCACCCGCTGTACGTAAGTATGTATCCGCTGCGTGTATCTGATGTGTAAGGAGATTGGACGGTAAGCATTGTATTAATGGTAGGGGTGTTACAAAATGTCTCAAGAATACTATAAACTCTCGTCCTTACCATAAAGTTCTCCTTATTTACCAATTTTCCGCATAATGTCTTAATTTGACCATTATGTTAATTAAGTCATTTAAATGACTAGCTTATATCAACTAAGTCATTTCTGGTCACACTTAGGTTTAAATTAACCATTTTAACCAGTCCACTCTTGGCACAATATATAATATAAGCTTTAAAGCATATAATATATAGTTAAGAGTGTTATACCTTGATTTATAGGCTTTTTAAAGCTTGTGTGGCCACGGCAGCTTGGGGCTTTGTTTAGGCAGCTTCTAATTAAGTTCTAACAGCAGGAATAAGATATAGTTAGGTTCCAAAAACTGAACCAACTATAAGAGTAATTTTAAGCCATGAAAACCTAAATTTTTCACCTTAAAATGACTTTAATCAACCTTTCACACCATGTACTGTCACGGAAGTTTGGAGGTGTGTTTATACACCTATTGACATGCATTAAACAGAGAGGAAATGTTATGGCTCAGTTTAAAACAGAAACTAACCATAAGAGTCATTAAAGGTCTTAAAACATGGATTTTTACCTTAAAAATTGAAGTTGTTGCCAAGTGTTCCACAGCCCTAATTTTCAGAGGAATGAAGGGTGTTAATCCCTTAATAAATTCATGCCAAAGTGGCGGATTAACTCACTCATACAGAAGCTAGAAGATTTACTCTTTAAACCCCCTTTTTAAGATGTTTTTGGGCGGTTTTGGCCAACTTCAAGATGATGAAGGTTCACCAACGGTTATAGCATGTAAATATGAAGATTATAGAAGGTTTAGTTGATAGTAATCAGATAGAACAACAATGGAAAGGAAGGTAGGTGCTTAGAGCACATTTTTACCTTAAGGAATGACTTTGCTTTACTTCTTCCCCAAGTTTAGTTCCAGCCGAGAATCACCCCTTTTTGCAACTTGGATTCATCCTAGATTAATGGGGGAAAGGAGTTTAATCCTAGATCAATGCATAGCTAGTGAAAAGAAAGATAATGAAGTATCATAAGATTTAAGAGCTTACCTTATGCCTTAGGAATGGATTTCTTTCCAAGCTTGTTCTTTTTGTCTAGTAGCAGAATAAGAGAGGGTGAAGGTGGGAATTTTCGGCAGCCAAGGGGAAGTGAGGAGGAGAGATAAGAAAGAAGACTTTTAAGGCATTATGTTAAGGTATGGGTATAGCTTAGTACTTGGTGCCCAAGCCACCTAAAGAAGATATTTTGGTTCAAATTTAACAAGGTGGCAGCCAAGGGAAGGAGATTTCCACCCAGCTTTTTCCTCCAAGGGTAATATAGTCTTTTTGCTTCATTTTTAATGTTATGACTTATAACTTGTACATTTGGACTTATATTACGTGTTAGTTTATTACCAACATGATTTCCTTGTCCTAAAGTGTGTAAATATGTATTCTTGAGAAATTGGTATACTTTACTATTTCTTAAAACTAGTAAAAATGTATACTTTGATTCACCATTGATATTGATGTTCTTTTCGCACATCATGTATGTCTTGGACTTGTTTAACATGTTGACATGTGTAACGCGTGTTATTTAGTGTCCAAGGGTGTATACACTTGTGTTACAAGTGATATTTTACTCACTAGTCATTTTGACTTCTTAAGGTACATTTTTCCTTAATTGTTTGTGTTCTTTATTCATAAAGATGTGTATATCATGATAAGTCAATTGTAGGTTGATTTTCCTCCTTTACTATGCTCCACTTATGTCCATGTGTTTATATAAGGTTTAGTAACCTTCATGGAGTATAAATTTTTATTTATATAAGTGTGCTTAGGAGTTTTCATGATTCATGGTTCGTTAAGGCTTATTAGCCTTCTTAACTCATTAATTGTCTTTTAATTTAGTTTATGAACCTTAGGGGTGTTTCATTATGATGTTACAAAAGTCCCTCAGAATAAAAGCAAGAAACGAGAGTTTTTCCCTTTGTTTTTCTCCTAAATTCCCTGTTCTTCAATGCAAAAAATCATGGTTGATTCAGAAACCCTTGCAAAATAGGGCTGAACATAAAAACCATCGATGAGTGTCTTGGCCACATTTAGAAACTCTTGAAAAATAGAGCTGAATGATGGAAACCGGAAAAAGGAGAGATTACAAAATCCCTTATGTAAAATAACCCAAGAGAGTTTTGATCTGTTTTTGAAATTGAAACTCTTTATTTTATACCCATTAGTATGTTTTTGATAGATAAGGAAGATTAAGTGATACTTATGAAATAGAGTCAGATAGTTGGGAATGTTTATCTAATTGTCATTCTAGAGTATATCTGTTTTTGTGCATAAGTAATTACTCCTTTCTAATCTAGTTTTGCTCGAGGACTAGCAAAAGGTAAGTGTACGGCCTTGATAAGCCGCAGACTTATCATATTTTATATGCTATATCTATAAGTATAATAGTTGAAATAAAGTTAAATAGTTAATATTTATGTTATATTATGTATTAAAGTGTATTATTTGTTCAGTCTTAAGTTTTTATATGTTTTCTGTGCAAGGAAAAAGTTTCTAGGCAAAAGACCATTAATGCCGGATGCTATGCGGATGACACATGCATGGCACAAGCATAGAGCAGAAAAGAGGCTTTGCCGGACACGATGCCGGGTACATTCCATCCGGCATAAGCGAAGAGTCGCCACGGTTGACCAAACGATGACAGTTATTGACCGTTGGTAATTTGGCTGGTGCCGGGTATGGTGTCGGACATCTACTGTCTGGCACAAGCATCATTTCGCGTAGATTGGGCGGTTTTGACCGTTGAACCGTTGACACATTTTTCACATGTGTCGGCTACTCCTGATCCGGCACGACGCCCGGCAAAGGCCAGATTGAGGCTTATAAATAGGCCGAGATCCTGCATCATTTGAGACATTTCAACATACCTATTCACTCCATTCACACGCCATTTCCGCCCACATTCCATTGTTGGTGTCCAAGGCATTTCTTCGGATCCATCCACGAAGAAGAAGAGAAGATTTCCTTTTTCGGGTTAAGGCTATGATCAATTTCCTTCTCCCTTATGTATTTCTTCTTTATTTGAGTGGATGGTGATGTAGAATTCCCTTCTAGTTCTTGGTTAGGATGAACTCTTCCTTGTAACAATATGATTATTTCAATAATAATTCAAGCATTCATTAAGTCTTTGTTCTTCTCGCAAGAGAATGGTGTTGGCCACTTTGTCCTCTTCTTTCAAAGTCTACTTAAGGAAGAAAATCCCAAGAGTAGATTGGTTGAGAAGATTTAATGGTCTTTAGTGTTTTCTTCTATGATTTAGGAGTTAGCATAAGAGATTACGAATTAACCCATCTTCCCCCATTACCTTGTTCATTTCCTGGCATGACATATGCTCGATTCGTTAATAGGTGATGAGTTTCTTGTTATCAATTCCGAAGCAAATGAGTGGTTTTTTTTACAATTTAAACGTGTCGGGTGCACTGTCGGATGATTTGTGTCCGGCACGCTCAAGGTCTTTGAACATGTCGTGCATCTTGTATCCGGCAGGACATCCGGCGCAATCATTTCTTTGGTTAAATTCGAGTCTTGAAGTTTCATTGTGTGATCATATTGTTACGTGGTAGTTGCAATCCCGAATCTAGAACAAAATATTTATTTAGTGGTAGTTTTAGTTTAATTGTTATTTTCAATTACCACCTGTTTTAGAATAGGCTTTTACTAGGATTAGGACTGATTTTCTATTATGTCCCTTGGGTTCGATACTCTCGGTCGTAATCTACTCACACTGTACTCCGACCGGGATTTTTTCTACCCGTAGTAGAGTTGTAGGATTAGTTTATTATTTTATCCTTTTTGTATATAGTTTTTCCCTACAATTTTCCTTTTAGCAAAATGGCGCCGTTTCCGGGGACTTGGAATTAGTCCAAATCCTAAATTCGGTAAAACGCCCTATTCTTTATTCTTTGATTCTTTGGTTCTTCGATTTAAAATTGTCCATATTTTTGTTTGGTCGAATATGCCGGGTGCAATGCCGGATATCCGGTGCCCGACACATTCAACATTTCTTATTTTATAATTCTTTTATTCGTTGTGTCAATTGATTTCATAGGTTGAACATGCCGTGCGCTATGCCGGGTGTCCTACGTCCGGCACCTTGGAGGAAGTCCTATGCCGGACAAGACTAATCCGGCACACAATCCGGCATTCAATCTCAACTTTTATTTTGCATTTTTTTCTTTCTTCAAATTATTTGAATTTGTTTGTAAATATTCCTTCTCTTTGCTCTTCTATTTCATCTCTCCCTTCTCTTTTTCATTTTATTTATTTTTTTTTTTAAGTTTGCGCTCGCCGGGCGCAACGCCGGGTAAAATTAACCTGGCAGTATTGGAGGAAGTCCAATGCCGGTAGGGGTGAGAATTTGGATCGGATAATTTGTATTTAACCAAAATCCAAATTAACCGATTTCTTTTTGAATTTTTAACTGAAATAAAATTTTGGTTATTCAGATATCTGAATTATAATTTGGTTTGGATTTCAGTTTTAACTCTGTAAAATTCGATTAACCGAATTATTCAAACTTTTTTTTAAAAGAAAAATCCCTAAATCTTTCCTTAATAGTTAATACTCCTTAAAAATGACAAACAAAACGTCAAAATTCAAAACCCTATCTCGCATTGCTCCAATCCTTCAATTAATTATAAATAACTGGTTGTTTTGGAACATCGTTCATCGCTGCTCACCCCTAGTTTGATGTAACTAGTTTAATGTTTGATGTAACTAGTCTAATGTTTGAGTGAGTTCTTTCTGTTTTTGTTGTGATGAATCGGCAACTAGGGAATTCACAATTTTCTAGCAGCTTATGGTTATTACTGCTGCTAATGAACATGCAACAAAAAAATGTGTTTGATCTTTTTTTTTTAAATTCGGTTAACTGAAATCCGATTTATAAAATAGGTTTCAGTTTTTTTTTAAATTTCGGATAATTGAAATCCGAATTGAAGGAGATTTTGGATTTCAATTCGGTTTTCGGTTTTCAACTTAAAAAAATTTCAGATTTTGGATAATTTGGATTTCGGTTAATTCGGTTTTGATCAAAATTTGGATAATTTGATTAGATAGATTAAATAACGAAAATAGAAACAGAAAATAAAGAGTAGTAAAAGCTAAACAGAAAACTCAATAAAATTTAAAAACTATCAATTAACCGTGCCGGAGGTCCCCGGCAACGGCGCCAAAAACTTGTTGGAGAAATATGTGACTACTTCTACCACTTAGGCAGTGTACCTATCGTTTTGCGGGATAGTGGAATTGTGGGGTTGTCGAACTCTTTGGGACCTTGCTGAGGTTTAACTGATAGTGTAAATTAACTGAGAATTCTAATTAGACTGTTGAATAGGAACTTATCATTTTTTTAGGGAAATTGTGGTTTAACACTTTAATGTAAACAAAACAGTAAAAAGAATAATTAATCAAAACAGAATAATAAAAGCAGTTTATAAAACTCTTTTGTTTTTAGGAAGCACCCTGGGTTATTCTGCGCACCTATTTTATCGAATTATATTACTATAAACTTCTACCATTTTAGCAATAAACTCAAGAATTTTAATTAGTTCGTTGACCGGTCCTTGTACAATAAACCCTGATTAATTTAAATAACAAGCTGCAATCCTTGCCCAAGTTATAAATTAATCGCTTTATTAACAATTCCTGTTGGAGACAGATTAACCTATAGGCGAAACTCGCTTCTAGTCATTAACCCGTTTTGACTTCTTCTGTCTAGAACCTTGTCTCAGCATCGCATTTTAACAAGAGAACTACAAATATCACTTTAATAATTGGCCTGAATATTAAAGCGCATTAAGAATGAGAATCAAAATATTGTTTGAACAGATTATAGTAGAAAATATACGTAACACGATTGTATAAAATAGGCTTGCTTCCCAACCCGGGAGGCTAAAGTTATTACTCACATATAATTATAAAAACAAACATCGTAAGTACGACAGACATTAAAACTGAGTAGATTTAAGAAAAGGTAGAACTATCTGCATTCGCACGGGCTTATTTGGTGATGGCAAATGATGAAAATGAAGTGGCGATGTGGATGTATGGAGATGAGATGTATGATTTTTGGAGAGAAAATGATGATTTTGTGGAGGAAAAATGGCATTAGTTTTGGGGTGGAATGAGATATGGATTAATGGAGGGTTGTAGGTGTATTTATAGAGAAATATAGGTAAAAGGGGGAGGTAAGGCGGTGGTATTTCCGTGTGAAGAGATAATGTTATTATCTCTTCACACTGCTGCTGTTGCGCTCTGTACGCTGGCAAGATCGACATGTCCGGACCACTGTCCGGACCAGACTAGTCCGGACATGTCGATTTTCTTCTCGGGTGCGCTGGCATGTATTGGTCCGGACCAGCTGATCCGGACACTAGTCCGGACCGAAATTCAATTGCCTCTAAAATATTCGTTTTAGCTCCGATTTGATCCCCGTCTGCGCCTATGCGTTCGTCTCTTCGTGTACTTTGCTCCTAGCTTGGTTTTCCTCATGGTTAACCAATAAATTTGTGAGATAATCAATAAAACATAAACTAGAGGAAAAACATACGATAAGTGAGTAATATTATCCTGAAAGCAAGTAAGTACAAGGTAAATTAAATCCTTAAATGTCTATGTATTTCTCACTTATCAAAGAGCAAGAAAGAGTAGTATTTTCGGATTTCTTTTTACCTTAGACCAACAAGGTGAAGAAGAGGCTTCTAATGGTGGTCTTTATCTTCAAAACCAAGAACACCCATGGAGATGAAGTTGCTTGTTTTCGGATTTGGAAAAGAGAGAGGTGTTCTCCTTGATGAGAGGATTTCAATGGTACTATTTTTGTAATTTTTGGAGAAGGTTTGAGTAGTTAACAAGAGGAGAGAAGATGAGGTTGGTGTGGTGTATGGCAAATCGCCATTGTTGGCGCCCAAGGAGGAAGAAAGAAAATGAGAGAGTGATGGAGGGGGTGTTGTACGTGAGAGTAGAGGGGGATAGGAGAGAGAGAGTGACTTATTTGCTTTTTATTTGTTTGTCTTCTAGCACATAAGAAGAGAGTTAAGAGAGTGTGAGAGGGGGAGGAGTTAGCCGGCCCACACAGCACACACAATCAGATTTTACATTTTTATTTTCAAAAGTGGACACACTAGTTTAGTTTATTTACACTCTCACCCCACAACTTCCCGTTTTTTACAGTTTTTACTATTTTCTCGTTTAACTGATTTTATTGGTTCTAGACCTTCATTAATGTTTATTAATGACTATTTGGTTGACCAAAGTTGTTACGAGTCTATTTGACCCGCTTAAAGTTGTGTTTTCCCGGTTTCCTCGAAAAACGTGCTTTAAGGTTTGTTTGTGTTTTAATCCGTTTTAAGGATCCGTTTTCTTCGGATTTGTTCCCTCATGATTATTTAGACTTAATTAAGCTTCTAAAATACTTATTAGCCTAATTAATCACTATTTTTAATTACGGGGTATTTCAATCACTGATAAGTTCTTTTTGCCCCACTTTCTTCAACAAAACAAGCTCATAATACTGTCAAGCAAGAAGAATATAAATAAAAACGTTGAGAAAGAATACATCAATAACTTATATTATGTTCTTATAATATATTACCGATTCAAGCAGATTTGGGAGGTGGGACAAAAAAAATCAATAAACTTCTAGTGATTTATCGCTCAACACTTCCACTGATTTATCTTTTGCTTCACAGTTCACAAGGTACCACAGAAGAACAATAACTTATCAGATAAACTAGGCACATAAGGGATCTGACTTTTCACTATCAAGGCTTTCAATGGAGGAGCTGTATCACATAATTAAGGGAACTCGAAGGAAAATGGGATGCATCACTAAATCTGTTTTGTTAACCACCCCAGACCACCATTCGAGTTTATTAAAAAGTTCAAGTCATACGGATAAGCAACATTACACTAGCATATAGTTATGTAATTTCTCATTGAGGAAGTCAGCAAGCAATTTAAGGAATTAAAAAGGTGAGAAGGTAACATCTGCAACAAAATAAAGAAGAGCAACTCCAGTCACTCCATAATATCAATATACAAAAAGCTAGTAGTCTGAGAAGGGAACAAGTGCTAACTGAACAATAACTTATAATAACTTGATTTCTCTATTTACATTGTTGGAGCTAACAGATGTGGATATTGACCGAGGTTTAAAATAACAAGAATTTGGATAAGAGATAATAGCTAGAGGAGAAGAGGATATATTGAACAGTTGAAGTATATTACCGGTTTCAACTTGAATCTGGTTTCTGAATTGACCGTCAGAGTGTGAAATGCAGTTGTTCCAGTTCCAAACTTCTACAGTTCTACTGCTGTAACAGGAGTGGCAAGCATTAGAATCTCATTACCATACAGCTTGATGTTCTATCGAATCTATTTTATTATCGTGTTAAGAAGATTTAGAAGAGAAAACTGTATCTGAGAATTTTTACAGATTAATGGAATGTAGTAGCCAGTAGGGTTAGAATAGAGCACAAACTTGAGGGGGGAGCCAGGGCCGCTGGGACTGAGGGAGATAGCACCACCGCGGCACCGCCTGTCGCACCACCCGTCGCGCCGCCCGCCACACTGCCCATTGTGTTCCTTGTGCGGCTGTGTTCACGAGTCATGAAATTTGTCACAGAAGAAGAAGAGAAGAACTGGGAGAGAGTCGACAGACCGAGAGAGGGGAAACCCTACCCTTGAATCGTGCCGCGACTAATACTGAAATTGAAGTGAATTTAGAAAATTATAATTTTTTTAAAAAAAACTTCGGTTATTACGGATAACCGAAGTTTCAGATTCACTATCCGTTAACTGAACCGTTCTAAAGTACGGATACCCGTTTTAACCGAAATAACCGAATTTTTGTAAAACGGATAAAAAAAAGGTGATCGAATCCGGGAAAAAAACGGTTATTACGGATATCCGTTCTAACCGCCCCGTTTGCAAACCCCTAGTTGGAGTTTCCCAACGGAGTAGAGGTGGTGGTGGACGGAGTGTGTGCCAAGGTCAAGTTTGTTCGTGTGGATGAAGCTGGTGACCTCAACCGTCGCGCCCGTTTTCGAATTATTGTCAGGAGCTGCCAGGGACGAGGTTGTGAACGCAAAGAGGTGTTGTCAGGGGAAATTCCGTGTCGTGCTGTGGGAGTAGTGCTGAGGGGTAGGAATGTCTTGGGATTACCGGTTGTGGAGCTCCTACTTTGTTCTAAAGCGGTGTGCCATTCCTGTACCCGAGGTGAGAGTATCTAAACTTCGATTATTGGGCTGGGTACCTGATGTAGGGTCTGGATCAGAGCGGGTGGTGGAGTCAAGGTTATGAATGGGGAGGTGAATGTTACAGTCGGTTTGTTCCTGGAGTGGGTGGGTCGTCTTTTAGGTGTAGGCAAATCGGGCAGTTTACACCCTATCTGAACCTGTTGAATGTTCCCAAAAGCGATATCCGGGACGAGGCAGTGGAGAATAGTGGTGGTCAGGTGCCAATTTCCATTCGTGAGTCGTTGGGTATAAAGGTTGACAGTTCTCGACCCAATAGCGGATGAGATTGTCAGGAATGACCGGATTGGATCTAAGGACGATAGTAAGTGGTGTGGTAAGATTGGTAGCCTTGAGGTGCTTGGGGTCGAGATTGATTTCAGTGGTGCAGCTGTATATTTAGGGTTCAGTCGACCTGGTTTAGAGCATGATCACCCTCAAGTTGTGCCTACAATTATAAATAAATAAATAAATAAACAACACTTTGTTGTCCCGTGTCCCCCACATATGCCTAAATCAGGTTGCAGATGTAACGTCATAAAAATATATTTGAATTGAGAAAAATCTTCAACCCTGACCCAAAAAGATTTGGAGATATAGGTACACAAAGGATTCTACTTTCTACATCGTGACACAACACAATTAGGATTATTAACCACTTCCGTCCTGTATAGTCTCACTTTGAAAGTAACCCTATCATTTGTAATACCAGACACTACGAAGAGTGACATAGGTACGCCCTATCAGGTAAAGCTTAGTACCTCCAGGTAGAAAGTCACAGAGATGCCTGATTAATTTTTCCAATACTACTAGCATTATAGAGAAAATTACATCTCTCGTCCATGACGTTTGATGAAATTACATATCCCACCCACAAGGTTTCAAAAATTACTTTGCCCATCCATGTAGGTTCTTCTATTTTACATCCGGTAACTTTTCAAATATTTGATCAACTTAAAAGATGCTTAAATGTTGTTCAAAATTAATAAAACTTTACATAGATGATGCTAGGGTGTTATATTTTTGTCCAATGCCAAATCCAAAGTTTTTAAAGCTCATATATGACTTGTGGGGCCCAATGAAAACACGTTGACATGTCACATATTTCATTGGATCCCATGGATCACATATGAGCTTAAAAAACTTTAGATTTCACACTATACCAAAATAGATTACCTTAACATCATTCATGTAAAGTTTCATCAATTTTGGACAACATTTAAACTTCTTTTAAGTTGATCAAATATTAGAAAAATTGTCGGATATGAAATAGAGGAAACCACATGAGTGGACAAAGTAATTTTTGAAACCTCGTGGATGGAATGTGTAATTTCACCAAACATCATAGGTGGGGTGTAATTTTCCCTTCATTATACTACCTCCATCCCTAATTGACCTTCATGTTTGCTTTTTGGCACGTTTTTCCACTTCAATATTAAACATATAAGATAAAATAATTTTATAAAACAAATTTCTATAACATAAAATTTTTCACATAAAGACTCCATTACAACACATAGATTTATAAAATTATGTTATCTTATATGTTAAATATTGAAGTCAAACGACATGTCCAAATAGTAAAGGGGAAGGTCAATTGTGGACGGAGCTTGTTGAAACCGTACCGGACCACCTCATTTATTACATTCAGGAGGCATTTCCACCGGAAACAACTCGTACACCACACAACGTTTAAACACAGACAAACCCAGCCCAGCAATCTATTCATAGTTGACGAGGTCACCCACAGTGATTTGTGTGGGATTGCAGAATGGTGATAAACAAAATGCAGCCGCAGTATCTTTGGAGCTCTTCAAATGATGTGAAGCTAATATTTGGGTGTGTTTGATGTCACATATCCGGACGGATTCTTTAATTTTTTTTCTTCTCTACTTAGCCAGTCTCACAGCAGACAAAACAATAGACTACTATGGTTACAATAACCTCTATGTATCTTGGTTTTCAGCGTACGTATCAAAGATTCACAGAGAGAAGAGAATTGCATAGTAGAGTTAAAGACTAGTTGACACAGACATACACAAATATCACCGAGGTTTCCATGCATCCAACACTTTGCACAACCCCTGCAGAACAGCAGCTCACTCGGATCAACACAGAAAAAATAAGATGCATTGAAGACGGAAAAATAGAGTATTAACCACACTAACACATCAAAATCAAAACGAGGGAAGAGTCAAAAGGATAAATGAAACGCTTTTTGTGTTATTTATGCGCATACCCAGAAGTAAAAAAAAAATCATTGCAAGTCTCTTTCTTTTCGACATAGGGATCGCTAGAGGATGACTACATGAATACCCAAGAACATACACATTATAGAGTAAAGGAAAAAGTGCACAATGCCAAAGTCGAACATTGAGGATAAAGGATCGACACATTCAGCAGCTAGAAAGCCTGATAGAAGAGTTCTATAAAAAAAAAGCAAAAAACAAAAAGAATAACCAATTCACTCTTAACTACTCCACTAATTTTGTGTAACTGCACACATCAGCCTCTCCTTCCAGCCCTGATGTTTATATACAAGCAAGTACACCACAAAACACCGCGCAGACCATGTTCTCTCTGTCTGCACAATGAAAACATAATATGCTCAAACCTGTTCGCTCCCTTTCAGTATATTATACTTGCAAAGTGGGCATGTGGCGTTCATCTTCAGCCATTTGACTATGCATGTGCCGTGGAAGTGATGATTACATGGGAGGGCGTGCAGCTCAGCTCCATCTTCGTAGGGACTCAGACAGATGCAGCATTCCTTCATCCAAAAAGAATACAGGAAAGCATCGAGTATCAGTTTGACAATAATAAAGAAATGTCAGAATTTCTTACATCAAAAGATAGACCCAACAAGAATTGCAAGTACGTTCAATTCTAATGTCTAAGTAATTCTAGCATGCTCGAATATGAATTGACAATTGCAATAGCACTATAAATCCTACTGTTCTACAGAGTCTAACACCGACCTCAGTTTCTTAAATTCAACAAATGCAACATTTCAGTTTACGAGAATCAATATCAATATACAAACCACAAGAACCTAAGGAAGTGCAGTTCATAACATAATGATATCATTACACATTGTCAGTGAAAAATGAACCAAATAGCAATGCTTATCAAGTGCCATAACAATTTCAATAAAAATGCAAGAAGCATATCCACACAACTAAACAAGTGAGACCTTATCCATAGCTTATTTACAACATCAACTTCTAGTAGTCCTGATATATTGGTTCCAGGAATGACATGAGTGTGACACCAACTATAACAGTTATAGCACAGGAACTCAATATTCTTTTTCTTAAAAAGTCACAACCAAAACAAAATGAATAAGGTTGATAAAACTTAATAACTCTAGAGGCAAAACTGAAACAGAATATGCAGTAATAACATACGGCATCTTCTTCTAGAAGAGTGCGTTCGGTAGCCAAGTATCCGCTACTAGTCTCCGAAGGAACCATCATTCCAGCACCAGCGCTGGGCTTTCCCTCCATATTAGAACTCCTAAATACATACTTTGGAAGAATACTGAGATCTGCATCGGAAGCACCTTCCTGCATATTACACATGAGACAAACAAGCAAATGAGCAGAATTTCACAAGCAATCCAACAAAAGGGAGGGAAATGGCAAAAAACAATCTGAGGTTGGCATTACAGCGCATCTTTCAATTACCTGCCCAGCAACACTATAAAGGATTGCAATTATGCATGGCAAACAACAACAGAGAGCAATTCCTATCAAGCAAGCCAGAACCACACAGAATATGGCAAAGAATACATCAAATGCCAGGAATACAACAGTCAACCTGCAGGTATGTCAATTGAGAATAGATCAAGATCAGAACCAAATTGGAAACAAGAGAATGATGGGAAATTAGAAACCCACACTCTATTACAGATGTTGTTTCAGAGCTTGATAGAAACAGAAAGAATACAGATTATGACATACCAGTAGAGCCGTGGAGCATCAAGCATTAGTAAATCACCCCCTGATACAACCCAGTAGAACCCAACAATCCACCACAAGAATGACGCCATTGTGTTCACCGACTCACATCTTCTTGCAAAACTGACACATTTACCAGAGGACAAACAGGCATGAGTAAAATAGACAAAAAGAAACGGGCAAAGGGAGAATAAAAGCTATTATAAAATCATGAATTATAATAAAACATAATAACGTAAGGTATCTTCAAATCAAATCACAGCCCAGACTAAATAACTGGGGAAGAAACTTAAAGTGGCCTCTTTATCCAATCCATACAACTTCCGAAAAAGTCAAAATTTAATATAGTAAGACATATCAGCTAAGTCTGTAAGAAGGAGACATTAGAGTGTGAGTTTTCATCGTATCCCAAAGGAAAAACCTCTATACAATTACCACTAGTACCACCGTATTCGAACCAAACAACAAATCCGTTTAGTGACATACTTACAGGTGACACTAGTTTGCACTCATCAATCAGGTATATTTCGCCAGTTTCTCAAGATGAAAAAAAAAAGAAATTGGTCACGCACAACGATGTGAAACACATACTGCAGTAGCTTCAGTAACCATGAAGTGTCTACACACTTGACACCTCTCCATATTCCAGATACTTATGGCCTACAACACAACAACTGGAGAGGTCCGCAAGTTCGACTAGTAAACAAATAAAAGCACATAGCTTAACTTCCCCAACAACAATGAACAGAGACTTATCTGTAGACTGAAAGATCCATATGTTCAATATTAATTTCAGTTAGAGAACAAGGCACGCCCGATGCAGTAAAACTTTGCAACATTGACCTTAAAAAGGATACTAATTCTCACAGCATAAGAAAGATATTATGTTTAAACTAATCAGGCAGAAGTATGCTGTCGACAACCCTGCCCCATAGAATAAGAGCATCTAAGAAGGTCACGCATCCAAACTCAAGCAGAAAGAGCTTACCTCGCACGATTCGACACACCAAGAATCCCCACCCCAGCATCATCCTCATCCTCACTATCTTGTCCAGCCCGATTCCAGCTCGACCCCGCTGCTCTTCCCTGACTCTCCCCGGTTTCCTCATCCACACCACCACCATGTTGACTCCCGTTTCCTCGGATCCTGGCCCTTGCAGTCCTCCTTCGATATTCCCACCACACCAAGACGACGTGCACGGCGCACTGCAAAGCGTAGCCGCAGATCCAAACCCTAATCGGCATATTAGGTTTCTCATCGACCGTGACGATCAGCATCACCACCGAGACCATAACGAACGCTGTGTTCCAGGCCATGTCCAGCGCTACCACCGGCCTCGAGTATCCCCAATCAGCGCGCCGCTCGTCCAGCTCCCTCGCCGCCGTCTCCCTCACCAGAAGCGACGGGCCTCGCCTTCCAGCAGCCCGGCCAAGGAGTAGCGCTAAGGCTGTGTGTGGCAAACGGCCGGGCCCGCCTGTGTCATCAGCTGACTCCCCGCCCTGCCGAGGACGGAGGAGCGGCGCCGAGCCTTGTGACGCCGAACTTGACATTATTGTTTTGAAGGGGAGAAATTTAGCCCAATCGGAAATTCCGCTGTCTTGTATTCTTTGTCGACGATGATATCTTTGAATTTGGGGGTTCGGAATCGAACACTGTAAACTTCCTCGTGGGTCAGACTTCAAGCTTGTTTCTACAAATCTCTTTTTCCATTTTTTGAGCAAAACAAAAAAAATTGAGCTAACTTACCATGTTATTAGCAATTGCAGTCCTATCATATAGTTTCAATATATTACAAAAATCCACCCACATTTTCTAAAAACTTGCAACCGGTCATTTTATAATAAATTTTTTTTTTTGAAAACCGGTCATTTTATAATAAAATTGTTTTTTAGATGCATTTTTATGACAGCGCATACAAATTTCCAACCTTATAGCACGACTGCACGAGCAATAATAAATACAATCCTCCCCCATTAAATAAATGTTACTGGCTCTTAAAATATTTATCGTTTTAGAATTGAATCTAAACATATTTAAGTTCACATCCATTTTTTAAACAATAGATATTTTAAATAGAATATTTTCCTCTGTCAAAATCACTCAATAATTCAGTAATGACCACTCATTCACCGACCTAGACAAAGATCCAACTTATTTACACGACGATGACAAAATTTGTCAAAAACATTATGTTTGTCAAACACAGTTCTTCAATTTGCAAAAGAGCCGTGTTTGGTAAACGTTGTTCTTTTGCAAAAGGGGAGTGGCGTTTAAGATGTTTTTTGTATTTATATAAAAGTGGGATGGTTTTTACCAACTTTCGTTCAATTTGTGTGATGCTTACACGCTCCCCGAAATGGATGAAAGTTTGTAATAATGTTGTCAAATAGTTACACTTCAAATCTATGATTCTCATGCGTTTTGATATGACATTTGCGGCTTCATGAAAAGGGCACCTTAGTAAGCTATTTTTTGTTTTTATGGAAACATGATGGGTTTTTTTCAATTTTTGTTTGAATTAAGAAATGTCTAAATGGTGTAAGAAATTGTTGAAATTTTGCATACTCGTAGTCAAACTATTACACATCAGTCTTGAGCGTCCATCCCAGAATTTCGAGCTCATACGTGACCCACGCGACTTCACAAAAAGGGTTGTTTTCTGTATTTATATAACACATGATGTTTTTTTCCAATTTTGGTTTGAATTAGGAGATGCCTAAATGGTGTCCGAAATTATTGAAAATTTGCATACTCGTAGTCAAAGTCAAACTATTACACTTCAGTCTTGTGCGTCCGCCCCAGGATTTTGAGCTCATACGTGACCCACACGACTTCACAAAGAGGGCATTAGAGTCAGTTGTATTATGTCAGTATTTAAATTTAGTTCGGTGGAACAGGCATGTAAAAAGGTTATGTTATTAGCGTTTATATGTTGGTCTTTAAATTTAGTGCAGTGGAACATGCAAGTAAAAAGATTATATAATTAGTGCTCGTATATGTTGGTCTTTAAATTTAGTTTGGTGGAACATGCAATCAAATTATATGCACTCGTATATGTTGGTCGTTAAATTTATTTTGATGGAACAGGCAAGTAAAAAGGTTATGTTATTAGCCCTCGTATTGTTGGTCTTTAAATTTAGTTCGGTGAAACGGACAAGTAAAAAGGTTATGTTACTAGCGCTCGTATATGTTGGTCTTTTAATTTAGTTCAATGAAAGGGACAAGTAAAAAGGTTATGTTATTAGCACTCGTATATGTTGATCTTTAAATTTAATTCGGTGGAACGGGTAAGTTAAAAGGTTATGTTATAGCGTTCGTATATGTTGGTCTTTAAATTTAATTCGGTGAAACATGCAAGTAAAAATGTTATGTTATTAGTGCTCGTATATGTAGGTCTTTAAATTTAGTTTGATGGACCACACAAGTATTTAGGTTATGTTATTAGCGGTAGTATTTTGGTCATTAAATTTAGTTAGGTGGAAGAGGCAAGTAAAAAGGTTATGTTATTAGCGCTTGTATATGTTGATCTTTAAATTTAGTTTGGTTGAATAGGCAAGTTAAAAGGTTATGTTATTCAGTTCTAGTATATGTTGGTCTTTAAATTTAGTTTGGTGGAACAGGTCGAAATCGCATTTGCCAAACGCGGTTCCTTTGTGAAGGGGAGGGTTGCGTTTGGCAAATGTGTTGTCATGTCTCCATTGTGTCTTGTAGCGGTCTCTCACATCACCGCACTAGTATCAAAGTCATGATTTTTCAAGGAAAATAATTGAAGGGTTCGAAGTCTTAAATGTCCTTATAAAAGTGGTGGATTCTCTGACAATTCTTCATTCCACATCACATTCTCATCTTCAAACTTTCAGTCCAACTATGACTCTTTTGTGTTTCTTGTTTCTACGTCACATACCATCCTTCAGTGTGTGTGGTTTTTGTTTTGAGCCAACATCTAAGGGTAAAACAGTACGTCTTGTTATCCCAGATAACATTTCGTTCAACAAGTTAAATTTTTTTGTCGAATGTATCCTTGACGATGGTCATCAGATGTTTCGTGCTACTTTGATAACCGTTAAAAAGATGATGTTTCGTCATCCAGAGCCATTTTGGAACGACGCAGATGTGGAGATAATGATACACAACTACATCTCTAACATGGAACCCATGAAGATGATTCAATTTCTGATAGAATATGAACCACGGGTTGATATTTGATGACATGTGTAAGTTGTAACTTGATCACTAAATTTTGAGTATTTTTGTTCCTATATTATGTAGCTCAAGCTATGTCAAGTCGTATTTTAAGTAAGTACTACAAAAAAATAAACATTGAACAACTATGAAATATGTTGCTATGAGTAATCCGTACCTCCAACTAAATAATGTCAATTCCTTGCACTATAATAGTTTGACTACGAGTATGCAACTAATCAAAATATACAACGACAATGTAAAGACTAACATAACCTTTTTATTTTCATATTCCACCCAACTAAATTTAAAGACCAACATATACAAGCGCTAATAACATAACCTTTTAGCTTGTCTGTTTCACTGAACTAAATTTAAGAAGGTCACTATGCGCAGTCGAGTTTTCAATTTGCTCAATCAGGAGATGACCTTTTTGCCCTTGCTTTTGAAATGTTTTCAAAATAACAATATATACCCAAAACTATTCATATATTACAAGCGACTCATTCAAAGATAATTTTTTATGTATTTGTAGTACTTTAAAGTAAAATCCGTGAACAAAAAATAGGATAAAAAATAGAAAAAACACGATAAACAAGATAAAACGGAACAATTTCTTCCCTGGAAGCAGACGTCACCGCCTACTCAACTGATTTGTTAAATGCTCTGATTTATGAGCCATTCTATTGTGATTCGCTCTCTGATTTGTTAATTCTGACCGGTCCTACGGCTGTCCCTAGCCGGTCCCAAACAAGCCTTAGCATACGCGGTCCTGAGTCGGTCCCAATGCAGTTCCGGTCTTTTGAATGGTGAAACCGGAACGACCCGCTATTTTTTTACAGATTCTGAATCGATCATGGTCCCTAATTAACAGTGTTGAACTGGTGTTTGATCGAGCTCTGTCCCAGATGCTCCGGGCCGACCCGACCCAGTGGCTGGCTCTAGTCGTGGGTATAGGGTCAAGATATACCATTCCTCTTATTCTTTAGCAAATAAAGTTTCTTCTTAAAATGGCTACACAACTATGTTTTCGATGCAAAATGTACTTGTGACGGTTTGTTCTCAAAACTAGATTATGGAAAGAAAAGCTACCTCAACTAGCTTTCTTATTTTTCATCATCTCCTATACTCAGATTGAGAACGGGGCTCTCTTCGCAATACAACTTGGATCCAGCAGCGTTTGGTCCAAAAAAAGAAAAGAAAAAAACTTGGATCCAGCAGCGGGTCGGACGCATTGTACAACATCTCAATAGTTCTCTTTAGGGTTGAGAGAGAAGTACGTGCCCTCAACGCGCTACCCAGTGTTTCTCCTCCCTCAGAGTAAGGCTGCTCTCTTCACCTCTACTTCTAGCTTTTCGAGAGCTCCAAGATCCAAATGATGGTAATAATCTCACTGCAGGAGCGTTGGAATAGTCCACTCCTCACACAAATTTCTTCTGGAGTTACAAATACGTCTCTTCGTCATTCAATGGCTCCGACTTCCAAAGCTCAGCCTTTGCAAAGAACTCCGACTCACTCCCCTGAGAAGGGCACCGAGATTGTCAGCCAGAGATATTCAATGGGAGGAAACAGTTCAGATTTGGTAAGATTTTGCATGCCGATTATATCTGAAAAAATCTTTCTGGTTCCCCCTGATTGTTTAGCTGAGTCTTTTTGTAACCTTAACATTAGCACGAGTAGTAATGCTAGGTTGCCTCACTGTGTGAACAATAGTAGCCCAACCAAGAAGAACCAGATTAGTGTTCTAGTTCACAAAATCCCTCCTCTTCTCTTTACGACTCCACCGATGGACTCCATTATCGCTAACTACTCTAGGATGCAGCTCCACCCGGCTGAATCTAACCTTATAGAAGCGAGTGATTTAGCTAGTAACCAACCTATGTTCGATTTCAAAAAAGCTCTATGAAATACCCCGAACTTAAATATAGTGATTAAAATCATTCTAATATGTATTTAAGGGCCTAATAACGCCTAAGTAATATTGGTAAGGAGAAATAAATCCAAAAGAAATGAAGGAACGCTTAAAAAGCGAAAAACGCTAAATAAGCGTTAAATAATCATAGGAAGTATGAGACCTCGGTTAGCGTATTATATGAATTCTTAAGGCTTAATAATGCCTAAATAATATAAGGGAACAAATCCCGAAGAAAACGGATCCTTAAAATGGATTAAAAACATAAAGGAACCTTAAAGCGTGTTTTTCGAGGAAACCGGGAAAACGCGACTTTAAGCGGGTTAAATAGACTCGTAATAATTTTGGTCAACCAAATAGTCATTAATAAACATTAATGAAGGTTGAGAACCAATAAAATTAATTAAACAAGAAAATTCCAGAAAACGGGTTCTGGTTAGTAAAAATTGTAACAACCGGGAAGTTGTGGGGTGAGAGTGTAATAAAACAAAACTAGTATGTCCACTTTTGTAAATAAAAAGCAAAATGTGAATGTGTGTGTGTTTAGTCGGCAGCCCCCTCTCTCACACACCCTCTTTACTTTCCTAATATGCTAAAGGACAAATAATAAAGTAAAAAGTAACCCCCACACTCTCTCACCTCTCATTTCTCTCTTCTCTCTCTCATTTCCTCTCACCCAGCCGATATCCTTCTTCTCCCTCCTCGGTTGGGCGATTTTTGAAGCTCCAAAGAAACAACAATGGCTACTCCACCTTCTCCTTCATGCTCTAGCCACATACAAGCTCCAAATGCAAAATAAAATACATATTCTTGCTCCCCTCATCATTCTCTACACTTCCATCTTTTTAGAATTTCAAAATGAGGAAGTTAATCTCCATGGGTTTTCCCCATTCAAAGAGAAAATAGCATCAATGTGTAGCTTGGAGTCTCCTCTCTTCATTAAGGTAAAAATCTCCATGAAAACCTCATGTTTCCTTCATCTTTCTTTTTAACCGATTTTTACTCCTTTGTAATGCTCTATTTTTCTCTATCTTTTGAGCATCATTCCAACCTTACAATGGTGGGGAGAACACCTTCTTGAACCAAGGGCTAAAACCCCTCCTAAAACACTCCAAAGGTAAACCCTAGAATTTGTGTTTAAGCACTTCAATGAATTAGTATAAATCTAAGGGTAAGTATTTTAATTACACTTATTTTTGTGTTCATTGGGTGATGGGAATGGAGTTTGGCAACTCCATTCCCCATGTGACCGATTTTGTGCAAGAAAGAGAGAAGGAGGAGAATTGGAAAAGAAATAAGGAAATTAAGAGCTTAAGGTAAGAGCTCCTTCTTAATGCTAAATTTTAATGCATTAGAGTAATGTGAATGGGTAAACTAATTAAAGAACCCAAAATATTGTATTGGTATTGTAGTTATGGAAGTTCGAGTATTTGTGAATTAGTATTTGAATTGTATGCCTTGGAGCCAAATAAATTGTGTATGTGTATTGGCATTGTGGATTGAGGAAGTATTGATGAATTGATATTGCTTGTGTGCTGGTAGGACCCTTGAATGGGTGTGGCTAGTTTAGGAATGAATTTGGTGAGAAAGTATGTATGTGGAGAAGTTAGAATTGTAGGTAAACTATGGCAAAATTTTAGTAGGAAAATGTGCATTTTTGGATGACTTGGTGAATGGGAGAACCAAGGTGTGTATTGGATTGAATAGAGATGTTTAGTAACCATGGAGTAGTAGTTGAACTATGAGAATAAAAGAGTTTAAAATCTGTAACAAGAAGTGTAGTAATGCCTTGTGAAATCTAGGAAGAACTAGTGTGCAAGACTTAGGAAAATGAGTGTTGGACTTGGGTATAGATAGTGTATTGCTTGGAAATGAATTGGAATGGTCAAATGGAGTTAGAAAAAAGAGGTAAACCATCAAGGAGAAGTTGGAAATGCACAAGTGTGCTAACTGTAACAGAGAGGAAGAAAAATCTGTAGAAATCGAGCAAGTATTGAGTATGGAATTTGACTAATGTTTTGAGGAGGTTTGGAACATGATTAGGGCATGTTTTAGGGGACTTAAACATGTAGGAAACATGTGGAAAGGTTAGGAAATGATTAGAGGTGAATTAGGGGTTGAAAACTGTCCAAAAACTGTAAATTTTGACAGTTCCAGAGGTGGTCCGGGTTTGCAAATCGGTACGCAAACCCGGACCATAGCAAAAACACGGCAGAACGACTTCCCATGGGGTGGTCCGGGTTTGTAAACCCGGACACAAACCTGGACCACATGTAAAAATGCCCAGAAACTGAAAACTGTGGTTGGTCTGGGTTTGTAGACCCGGACACAAACCCGGACCATGCTAAAATTGTAACAGAATGTGTTTTAAAGGTGTCTAATGATGGGGAAGTGAATGGTATTGGTTTTAGGTGTTGTTAAGGCCTTGTTTGGTGACCTTTAAAGGCCCTAAGAAGTGTAAACAAGTTTGAGAATGTGATTAAGAAAGTTGCAAGTTTAAGGACATTAAGATAACTGAAATAACGGGATAACGGGGTAAGTACAGGAGTAGTAATTACGTATGTACTGTAATGCTTAGTATTAATAGAATCATTTGGCATGTAGTCATTGGTTCGAGAATAAGATTCGAGGAACAAGTGTGAACCAAGGAACAAGGGAACACCCGGTAAAGTAAATCCCGGTGAAAGGTATGATTTCTTCATGCTCTGTATCCTAACCTGGTTACCCCGATTTGTGTGCTTATTTGATCACCTAAATAAGATAAATGCATGAATCCGACTTTAATGCACTTACTTGTGCTTGTTCATATTTGTTCTTGCTATTTTGTCTTGAACATTTAGTTTGTATAATTCATGAAATGAATGGATGAAGATGAAGTGCGTATGTACCTTGTAGTGTACTTGTGTAATGTATTGTACCTTGTACGGATGTGGATGTGAGTAATGTATTATTGTGTGGCTTGGATGTGTGACTTCTACTAATTCCTAACTACCTAACTCCTAACGTAAGTATTGAGTAAATTGGAATGAGTAGAAGTCTGATATATTTTCGGCCACGCGTGAGGATGAGGAGACACAAGAGGTTGGATCCGATTCCTGGCTCTTAAACTTTTCCACGGCCCAAACCCCTTAAATGGGTAGCATCCTGGATTAGTGAGCCAAGTAAAGCCCGGTGGTGGGATAGTGTAGTCCCTGCCCGGAGGTCCCGACGACTTAACTTGAGTATGTAGTAAGTAAGTAAAGTATTGTATGAGTAATGGTCTTGGCTGGTGTAAGTCATTGACCCCGAGTAAAAGAGTAATCTCCACCCGATTAACCCGGGCGGACAAATGGAGCAAACAAGTATTGGGTATTGTGTATGTATTATGTATGCGTATTTCGGGAAAGGTAAGTAAGTACCAGTTGGCTTGTATGGACTACCTTGTATGTATTGAAGTGTATGTATGCATTCCTTGTGTAGCATTGTAGCATTATGGATGAAGCATGTATGTATGTATGTATTGTCAAATGAATTGCATGTATTAGACCAAGTGGTCAGCGTACCCTCGCTAGTACGCGGGGTATGCGGAAGTCATATGCAGCGTAAGCTGAGCCCCTAGGGGCAACGTTTTTAGTGGCAGGTACCCGAAGCGGTACGGTCACAATAAGAGATCGGCAGCTATGTTTGACAGCTAGGAATGAAATGTAGAAAGTAGTAAATGGTATAAGGCTTGTAGCCTTCGATTTAAAAGTGTACCAAGAGGTACACCCTTAGTACTTAGAAAGTAAGTAGCTTGTGAGGAATGGGTAGATGGTAGACTCTTAGTGAGTAAGTATGAACTTGAAGGAATTGTTGTATTTGTATTTGTATTTGGATCTTAGTAAACTCGGTGTATTGTAATGTATCATATTATGGAGATTGTATTGAATGGAGCATTGTAGTACTCAGTAAGTAATGGGAGTATGTATTGTATTTGTGAAGTACTCGGATATTCCGGTCCATCAGACCGATGATGTATGTAGTAGTAAGCCTTTGTTAGTCACATGGGTGGTTGACGGTGTTGTATCACCCACCGTTGTGTAAGTATGTATCCGCTGCGTGAGTATGGGAGTATGAGGAGTTTGGACGGTAATGACGGTATTAGCGGTAGGGGTGTTACACTCTAGTAGGAAGACTATGGAGTCCGTCTCGAGCAAACCCTAAAATCCTCCAAAATGTCCTAAGCCATATTGGAAGAAAATCCCACGTCAAAGTCTCGGAAGTTGGCCCCAATCGATTTTCTTTCCATTTTGCGAATGAGGTCGATAAAAGGATTATCCTCAATAATGAACCTTGGCACTTTCAGAACCGATTGTTGACCCTTATGGAGATCAATCCCCTGTGCAACTTGATTGAGCATGACCCGATTACTACTAAGGTTTGAGTAGGCATCCACAAGCTCCCTATGGTGTTCTTCAACAGACACATGGTGATAGAACTAGCTAATCGAATTGGGAAATTCGTTGAATGTGCTGATAGGATAAATCCCCTTACTTCAAAAGTCTTGAGGATGAAGATTGAAATCAAGGTAACAGAACCCCTCTGTCGCATGTTACTTATTACCACTGATCAAGGCAAAAGGGTTTGTAGATTGTCGTACGAAAACCTCCCTGTTTTTGTTATAGATGTGGTTGTTTACCCATATTATGGCGGATTGTCATATCCCAAAACCTTTCCCTGAAGCCCCAGAAAAGTTTGGCCCTTGGATTAGAGCGGAACATGTGGAGCCTTCCTCCATTATTACTGATGTGCAACTCATCCAACTCTGGAAAGAGGAAGGGATACTGGACAGTCTTACTGCAATGGTGACTAGATCAGAAGATAACCCTTCTATTCCTCCTCCGAGGGTCAACGTGGATTTATCCTTGGCCACTCTCCCGGTTGATATTACTCCTACTGTAGTCCCTCCCCAAACCAGAGATCTTCAACTGAAACAACCTCTTGCTTCCCAGACTAGCTCTCAGTCCCAAGATCTGGATCATCACCACCCTCCTCCTGGTTTTGAGTTTAAGAGCCAATCCCTTGGACCTCCTACTTGTTCTGTTTGCCCAGCCCCTCACAATTCCCCCTTATCAAACTTCTCCTCTTCAAATAACTTGGATCCTAGGCTAGGGGTCAACAACTTTGATTGGGAAACTGCAGTTTCGTCTTTTGAAAGTGAGTTCAACAAGAATTCCAAAAACCCATCTATTCCTTAGTTGGATAAATCCACCCTGGGAATGCAGCCGCTGCTAAACCCCTCCCAAATCTCTCCCCAGCCCCTCATCAATCCTTTTGGCCAATTTCCCATAAACCCATCCAGTCCTGAATCATCAAATCTTCCCACCTCTTCTGCTAAAGGAAAAGAGAAGGCTTTTCCTATGACCTCTCTCCACACTAGGCACACGGAGTTCTTCAAAACAAAGAAAAGGAAGTTTCAAAATGTCAGACCTCTGATGACTGGTTCAACTATTCCCCTGTATGAACTAGAGGAGTCTGACTATTTTGAGGCAATCCAAGATAAGGCAGACCCTGATGAGAATCAGGGCTGCCTATCCAAATGACTTGCCTATTCCTCAACTGTCGGGGGCTGGGTCGCCCCTGTGCAGTTTCTTGGGTGTCCTCACTGCTACATTCTCATAAACCCAAGGTGGCATTTCTGATGGAGACCCATAAGAATAAGGATGGTATGGAATCTATTCTGAGGTTGTGGAAGGATTATGAAGGTTCTGCAGTAAGTAGTATTGGTAGAAGTGGAGGATTAATGCTCCTTTGGAAGAAGGATATTGAGATTTCTCTGATCAACTGGTCCAATCACCACATTGCTGCAAAGATTACCCTCCCAGGTATGATCCCCTTTAACTTTACGGGCTTTTATGGTTGGTCTAGTTGGAGCTTGAAATATCTTTCTTGGAAGCTTATTGATTTTCTTAGAGAATCTACTAGAATACCCTGGGTCATAGGGGGGACTTCAATCAAATTCTGCTTGAGAGTGAAAAAAAGGGGGCAACACTCGAAGGGAGGACCAAATGGCACCCTTTAGGAATTGTATTTCAAAAGCTAAGTTGATTGACCTTGGTTTTGCTGGCCATCCTTACACCTTTACAAACTGCCAATTTGAACCTTTTCATTCAGAAAGTAGATTAGATAGAGTGTTTGCCTGCAATAATATGGTTAACCTTTTCCCTGCCATGTCTGTTCACCATCTCCCTAGAGAGTTCTCTGGCCATTTCCCTATCTTGGTAAATCTGATAGGAAGCCACAAAAAGCCTTGTAAAATCTTTAGGTTTGAAAATGTGTGGATTGAGGAGAAAAGATGTAGAGACATTGTGGAAGAAATTTGGGGGCAGGGCTCTTTGGACCTCATGAGTAATATTCATAGGTGTATGAAGAAACTCTTAGACTGGAATGGTTGGTCTTTCTCGAAAATTAAAAAAAATTGAGAGTAAGAGGAAAGAACTGGATGTAGTCTCTAAAGGTTTTCAAAATCTATGGGTTGTGGAGAATAGAAAGAGACTTCTTCTAGAAATTGAGCTTCTCCTTCTCAAAGATGAAGTGAAGTGGAAACAAATATCAAGGGATAGGTGGATCAAAGAAGGTGACAAAAATACTAGTTTTTCCCACAGTAAAGCCTCTCACAATCGGAGGAAAAATGAAATCTTCTGCCTTGAAGATGATCTGGGGATTATGAAATTTGATTGGCCAAGTCTCAATAATATAGCCACAAACTATTTCCAAACCCTCTTCCAAGCCTCTACTTCCAGTGACATGGATATTCAAAAAAGGGCAGTTGAAGGAATCCTTCCCTCTCATTGGATCAATGATCTCAACTGCCCCTACTCCAATGAGGAAATCTCCAAAGCTTTTAAGCAACTAGGGGGGAATAAGGCCCCTGGGCCTGATGGTTTCAATGGGTCTTTTTTCAAAGCCTTCTGGCCTCTGATTGGGAATCAAGTTACGAATACAGTCATGAATATTCTTGTAGGAAACTCTCTTCCTCCTAATCTTAATGATTACTTCATTGCTCTTATCCCTAAAGAAAAAGGTGCCACAAATCTTCAAAAATTCAGACCTATAACCCTCTGCAACTTTGTTTACAAAATTGCCACTAAAGTCCTAGCCAACCGCATCCAACCCATTCTCCCAGAGATTATCTCCCAAAATCAATCTGGATTTGTTAAGGGTAGATTGATCTCTGACAATATTATCTAGGCTGGTGAAATCCATCATAAAATCTCCAACTCCAAGGCGAAAAAATCTGGTATGTTCTCTTGTAAAATAGACCTCAGTAAGGCTTATGATAGATTAAGTTGGGAGTTCCTTGATAAGGTGATAAAAGCTATGGGTTTTCCAGATTATTGGAGAATTCCGGTGATGAACTGCATTTCTTCTGTCAAAGGGAGGGTTATTATCAATGGATCTCCGAGTAGACTCTTCAATCAAGGGAGAGGTATAAGGCAAGGAGACCCTATTTCCCCCCTTCCTTTTTATTATAGCTCAAGAAGCCCTCTCTAGAACCCTTAATAAAGCCATGAATGACCTAAAGTTTGAAGGGATTTCCCTTACCTCTCAATCTCCTCAAATCTCTCATTTAGCTTTTGCAGATGATATTATCTTTTATGGGAAGGCAAATGTTAAGAATATGGAATCCCTTAATACCATCCTTACTAATTTTCTGGAAGCCTCAGGTCATTTCATAAACCAAAGCAAGTCTGAAATTGTTTTTAGCCCAAAAATTCCTCAAAGTACAAAAAATAGCTTGGCTGCTATCCTTCATGTTCAACCTGTTACCTGTTTCTCGAAGTACTTGGGGCTCCCTCTGAAGATAGGTAGGAACAAAAAGACTACTTTTGGCTATATTCTTGACTCCCTTCAAAGGAAAATCCAAGGGTGGAATAGACCAATGTCCCAAGCAGCTAGGTCTATTCTCACCATGAGTGTGCTTCACTCCATTCCAAATTACACTATGTCCCCATTCAAACTTCCACCAGGCATCATTGACAAAATGAACTCCATTTGCTCCCAGTTCTGGTGGATAGGATCTTCAAGAAAAAAGGTATGCACTGGAAAAAGTGGAAGTATGTTTGCTCCCAGAGGGAGAGAGGAGGGCTAGGTTTCAGACAGATTGAAAGTTTTAACAAGGCTATGTTGGCAAAACAAGTGTGGAATATTCTTATTAATAAAGACAGTCTGGTGGCAAAGTCTTTAAAAGCTCTCTATTTCCCAAGAGTGGATCTTCTCCAAGCTACTTGTGGTAGGAAGGATAGCCCCATTTGGAAATCACTCCTGGCAGGTATTGAGGTTATTAAATTGGGGGCTCAGAGAATCATAGGGAATGGTTTAAATACAGAGATCTGGGATCATCCTTGGATCTCTAAGAATGTCTTTGTTAAACCTGTTCCCTAGATGTCCAGAGACTCTACCTTAGAAAAAGTAAGCCAACTAATCTCTGATGACAACTGCTCCTGGGATAGAAGAAGAATTACTGAGAACTTTCATAGTCTTGATCATCAAGCCATTCTCCAAACTTCCATTAGACCAAACTGTCAAGATTCTTGGAACTGGATGGGATCTTCCTTAGGTTCTTACTCAGTCAAGTCGGGCTACTCTCTTCTGTTGGACTCGTTTGATAATGCTGAATCCTCCTCGAGAATGCCTCAGGACCTTTCCTTCAAAAACCTCATACAAAATTGCCTTACCCCCCCCCCCCAAGAGTAAAACTGTTTGCCTGGAAAGTCTTGAACAATATTATCCCTTGCCTTGTTAATATTTTGAATAGAATAGGTGGGTCTAGTGAATGTCAGTTTTGTGGCCTCACTGATACTGCTACCCATGGTATTTTCAAATGTTGGACCTCCATTGATTTGTGGGATAACATTCTAGATATCTCCCAAATCCCAAACCAAAGTATGTGTGATCTCCATATGTGGATAAGGGAGAAAGCTGCAGAGTGGGGAAGAAAGAAAACTTCAAAAATGTTCAATCATATGTGGGCTATCTACGACGCTCGAAATAGAGTCAGACATAAGCCTGAATTACCAATTCTGGAGGGTATTTACTCAAATTTGGCTTATATTGAAGCCTACCAGAAGAGTGTTAGGAAGCAGAACCACAGTGTGGATGAGACCTCAAGTTTACACTTCACTAAGCATGAAATGGTTTTTTCAACTTTCTGTAATAGATCTTTTGGCAGAAGTATGATGTGTAGTGGTTCTTTCATGTTACAATCGGGTTCTCTGGAATTGTTTTTTAACAGGAAAATGAGGAGCCAAGTATCTAATTCTTTAGCGGAATTAGAAACCATCAGTTTTGGAGTTAATCTTGCGGCAACAAAAGGTATCAAAGATGTCCTGATTATCATCAACACAAAGGAAACTATGGACATGGTGATGAAGATGGTGACCAGAAATCAAGAGGAGACCTCATCTTATCCTATATTCCATTTTGGTTTTTGTAAGGAGATCAGTGTTAGACTCCAATTATGTAATGAAGTTTTTTCAAACTTTCCTGCTTACCTAGCTTCTAGATATAACAACTCTTTGTTGGATTGGAAGATTTGGGAGAAAATGAACTCTCCACCAGCCATAGTCTGGGCTGCGCTTTTGGAAGGAGCTCTCCTCATGGATGTAATATGGTCAACTAGCCTTTGGTTTATACATAAGCAGTAACAATTTCTATAAAAAAAAAATCGATCATTGCTGCCTTTAATAATTGATCTCTCTTTTTAATCCACTTGATTTGACAGATAAGTGTTCCTTGAACGTATACATGTATTTGAATTGTAGTTTGTAGGAAAAATATGAAGGGTAGACGTGTTCCTCGGGCAACCGAGAGGACCTGCAGCTGATAAAAGCTCCACGTGATATGCTGCAATATTTAACTGGTAACCGTCAATAATAATGGATAGTATATTTTTTCTCAAAACGAGAAAAATATAGAAATGACATAGTTCATTACTACGAATCATCGATTATCCCTTCCCATATCCCATCATCTAGATACTGCAACCAAGATAAATAACAGATCAAAGTGGCATCACTGAGCACATTCGTCATTGGCTTCGTTCCGATGTGTTTTTTTTTTTTAGAATTATGGTAGTTTTGGTCTGGTTGTTTTGGTTGACTGTTTTGTGGTGTTTTGTTGGTTGTTTTATGCTGGTTGTTTTGTGGTTGTTTTGGAAAATAGTGTTCGGCAGGCGGCGGTTTCGTCTGATTGTTTTGAATAAGTTAGTTATGTTAGTTATGTGCAGTGCGTTTACCGTTTTCAGTGTTACAATTAAAAATTTTATATTACATTTAAAAATAATTTTTTTAGTAAAGTTAAAATATATGTAGATATTCAATTATAGCCATTAATTATTATTATTCTTTATTAATATTTTAGCTACAATTAATTTATAATATGTATACATATTAATTTATGATAAAATTTTTAGATATATTTGTAGAAGAAGAAACAAACCATGCTATTTAGAGCAACATATTTTATATTACATTTAAAAATAATTTTTTTTAGTAAAGTTAAAATATATGTAGATATTCAATTATAGCCATTAATTATTATTATTCTTTATTAATATTTTAGCTACAATTAATTTATAATATGTATACATATTAATTTAGGAATAAAATTTTTAGATATATTTGTAAAGAAGAAACAAACCATGCTATTTAGAGCAACATATTTTATATTACATTTAAAAATAATTTTTTTAGTAAAGTTAAAATATATGTAGATATTCAATTATAGCCATTAATTATTATCATTTTTTATTATTATTTTAGTGACAATTAATTTATAATATGTATACATATTAATTTATGAATAAAATTTTTAGATATATTTGTAAAGAAGAAACAAACCATGCTATTTAGAGCAACATATTTTATATTACATTCAAAAACATAAACTCAAACTTAAACAGTAGTTGTTACCGTCGTAGTGTTCTTCTTACCCAACGTCGATTATTTATACAATAAAGTTCATACGACATTAAATATTGATTTTGAGAATTCAACGCCTACATTAGCATTTATGGCATCAGCAATCTGGTTACGCATATTAGTCATGCTCAAAGGATCGGCAAGCTCTCTGGGGTCATCATCGGCAAGTCTTCTTCTCTCTTCATCATCATCATCATCATCAGCACTGGATCCTTCTCCCCCTCCTTCTCCTCCTCCTCCCCCTTCAACACGGTTGAGGTGTCCGAGGCAGTTTGTTCAACATCACATAGTTATGCAATGCGAAACACGCACTTATAATCCGACTCTGGTCATTGACATCATACGGTGGAACGTTGGCCAGTATCTTCCATTTTTCTTCAGCGCTCCATAACATCTATCAATGACACTTCTTAGTGATAATGTGATCTATTAAAGTACTCCTTTACGGTCGTTGGTGGAGCTCCTCTAAATTGAGTGGGTGAGCAGGTTATTGAAGTATGGTGCCATCACACCATTACGATTTGTGTATCCCTTATCACCTAAGTATTATTTTCCTGCAAAGCACATTTTTGGTTACTCAATATAACACTAACATATTAATCATAGTCTGGTAAGTCATGATTATCATACCTGGTGGTGGTTCAGGGAAGCACATGCTGAGGTCAGATCGTGCTTTGTGAAGGACACGGGCATCATCATTGATCCCTCACTCCTGTACGCACAAACGTAAATAACATGTTGAAGTCACACACTGCAAACGATTTATTGATGTATTAAATGCTAAGAATTAATCCTAGAAATCAACATATCATAGATCGTCGGGTTGCAAAAATCCCGGTCGTAGTATACAATTTATAAGCGACCAGTGTCAATCCACGGGACTTGATAAGTAAGTCTAGCCTACACAATGGGTAATTCAAAAGGGGTTGTTTTTTTTAGATTTAAATAAATAACAAGGATGAAATAATAAAATAACAGAAATAATAACAATAAAATAAAGTGATAGATGAATTGGATGACAGGGACTCTGGGTTCAGGTTACCGTTTGATTAATTATGTCTACTGGTTAATTAAAGATAGATTGGCAATATTCCTATAATTTTCTTAAGAGCTAAATCATAGTCTCAGAAGAACTCATTTACCAGAAATGCAGGACCTAGTCTAGGCTCAAGCAGAAACACATGTAAACGGATTAAGTACGAGGAATAATAATTTTGCGTCTGTAGGATAATTAATTAATCCAATCAATAATTCCACAGATATACAATTAATTTAACCTATCTATTATCACTTGGTCGGATCAAAATAGATTTAGTAAAGCAATTTAATAAACTCATGACATTTATTAAAAAGCGCAAGAATAACATTAATCGTAACAATCCGCAATTAATTAAAACCAGTAAATATAATTAAACAACTGCAATTAAACCATCACCCAGAGTAAATATAAACTACTCACTCATTATTTCAAAGATGTAAACAAACCTTAAAACAAATGTCAAGTGTTATGAAATAACTTAGAATGTAACAAGAAACATGTAACAAATATAATGTAAAAGCATAGTTTAGTAAAAACCCTTATATATTGAACCCGGTCCGGTTCATTTCAAATCGGTTCGCTCATATGGGTTTTCCTTTTTGTCGTTTTTCAACATTCTCCTTCACCGACAATCACAATTCTCGACCTCGCCTCTGTTATTCTTCACGCTCTCTCGCCTCTGGAATTCTCGATTCGCTCTGCTCAAACTCTGTTCCTCACGTTACACTACTACTCTCACCTCTTCTCCTCGTACGATCGACGACGAAGATGATACCGATGCCGTGGAGATGGTGATGAGTCAAGTCGGACGTCGGTGTGAGGCGAGGCGTCTGGTTGCGGTATTTTGTTTTCGTCGAGGCGAAGATGAATGGTAGCGGAGGTGTCTGTGTGATCGGTGGTGGTTGTCGATGTTGATATCGGTGGTGAAATCGATGGATGAAGGTACGATGGTAGTGAGTCGCTTGCGATGGTTAGCGTAAGTCGATGACGATGGCATGAAAACGGTGAGACTGGTGGCGGTTGAGCGTGGTGATGAAGATGAGATCGACGGAGATTGGTGGCGAAGGTCGTGGTGAAGCGAGATGCAGGATGACGTAGTTCTGGTGAGGTGAGTCGTGAGTGTCGATGGTGAGATGTGGTGTGAGACGATGATAGTGAATGGCGATGCGTGAGTGGTGACGGTGAGTTGGTGATACAGATACGATGATGTGAATAGATATGGTGAAGGATGACGGTGCGAGGTGCAGTGCGAGTGAAGGTGCAGTTCTGTGGCGTGGTGAAGCGAGAGTGAATGGTGAGGTGGGATGATGGAGGTGATGGAATGAAGGCGAGACGGTGGTGATGAATGACGATTCCCCAACGGTGAAAGGCGTGCGTGTGCGTGTGTCGTTGGAGGATGATGACGAGGTAGTGGTATCGTGGTGAATGATGTAGGCAATCGGTCGTCTCCGTTCAGTGATGGAGTGTGATGCGCGGTGTTGTGAAGGTGAGGTTGTTAAGGTGTGTCGAGATGGAGTTGGATGGTGATGAGGTGGTGACGGTTTTGGCCGTACTGAATCTCGGTGGTGTCCTCTGTATATGTAGCGTAAATGGTATGTGCATACAGATGGAGATGTGATGACTAGTGCGATCCCAGCGTAATAGCATGGGTTTTATGATATGTTAATCTCCTTTGTTTAGTAACTTGCTTTTTCTTTTTGTTTGTGTCGTATGTATAAATAGCCAAACATCAAGTATCTGTCCAGTCTGAATATCTCAATTGATGTCGGCCCAAGTCACTTCCTTATGCTCCAGAAATCAACGAGCCCAATTTAATTTGCCTGCATGGTCCATGTGTGATTGATTCACTAGTGAATAACGAGCCCAATTTAATTTACCTGAAATTGATCGTGCATGTTATATATATATTTGTAATTGATCGTGCATGTTATATATATATTTGTAATTTACCTGCATTTGACACATAAAATGTATCAATTCATTAAAGCATAAATCTAAGGAAAAGCCTATGATAAGTGTGCAATATGACATGAATTGTAATGAAAATAGGAAGTATTTAAGCTCTAAAAATATATATATATTTCGCACTTATCAAACTTCCTCACACTTAGCTTTTGCTTGTCCTCAAGCAAATATAGAATAAGACTACTCTTAAGGGCCGTAGTATTGAAACTCAGGATCAAACAACCGCTGATGGAAAGCAAGCAAAATGACAATCAAAAGAAAAGTTCTGCTACTAGCTGTAGGTTTTCGCAAACAGTGAAAGAGAGTAAAGTTAAAAAGCATGGAGAAGTTAGACTATAGAAACTGAAACAGAATAATTTGGGATCTTCCACCATTTCTTTCCTCTAACCTTTGGATGACAAGGGGTGTGAAGTAACACCTTATTCCGTGATACCTTTCAACAACACATACTCATGATCAAAAACAAAAATTAACCTGCAATTAACTCTTCTTTCTCATGCAAAAACATTCTTCTTTAAGAATATATATATAGAACAAACGAATAATTGTGAATTGCAGAGTTATTCCGTAACCCAGACTTTTCTCTCTATCCTTGTAACGGTGTTGGGTCAAATATCCTAGATCCCGAGACCTTAGGTAGATAGATGTTAAGGCACCCCTAGGACTTAATAACCGGATAGACGAGGCCTGCTTTTGTTAGGAAAAATTTCTGATCAGCGGAGTATCTTGCCTTATCCTTTCATTCCAAACTTTCACAAAATTCCCAAGACCCCGAACTAGACTGATTCAATTTTCATAATCAGCTAATCCACCAAATTTCAGTGAAAACAGACAAATTTGAATAAAACTAAATAAACAAACAGCCTAGAGCAGAAAGATTCTTGAGGTGGCCATCAGGCTTGTTTTCAACACTTCCAAAAATTCATTATATATTTTTTTCGGCCGCTTAAAAGAGATAATTCTTTCAAAATAAGAGGACAAACAAAAACAAATGTGGCATTAAGTGCAATTGTCAATATTTAGAAAGTACCTCTACTTCCTCACACTTAAGAGGAGCAATGTCCTCATTGTTCACAAATTAAAAACAAGAAAAGGACTTTCTAAATATTGCAAACTAAGCAAGGATTTCATTCAGGACAATCATGGACTGATATATAGAAATAAGCATTAAGCATGATATATCATCATAGGCTGAACACAGACATTTAAATAAAGGAAAACTGAAACTCCCCTGATATCGTAGATTGAGGAAGGTGCCCTTCCTCACACTTAAGCTCGTGCATGGGGTAGTAGCCTTCCTCACACTTGCGTTCATGCAAGTGTCCAGCCTTGGAGAGCATCAAACATTATAAAAAGTTTTTCACCTGCATACACCCACAATTACCACATAAACGCTAAAAGCGTTGCATTAAAAGCGCAGGCACCACTGCCACTTCAAAATAAATAAAAATAAAACAAGAAAACAAAAACAAATGTAAAATATAAATTTAACCATTGGGTTGCCTCCCAGTAAGCTGCCTGTCTTTATAGTCTTTGGCTAGACTATCGCTTCGTTATCCCGGGTCAAAAATAAAAGTCGACAATGGTGCCAACGGGGACACGAAGTGGCCAACAATCAGGATTAAACACTAATACAAAAAACGTCTATTTCGGCGCCCCTATTTCGGAGGTTGTAGATAAAACCGCCGAAATAGGGCCAGAGATGTATGCGGTCTGTAAAGAAGGGGCCTATTTCGGCGGTTCTTGTTAGGAACCGCCGAAATAGACCATATTTAATAATAAAAAAATAAAAGAGACCTATTTCGGCGGTTCCTACGAAACCGCCGAAATAGGTGTTTCTATTTTTCTTTTTTTTTAATTAAAACGACCTATTTCGGCGGTTCTTTGTTAGGAACCGCCGAAATAGGTATTTTTATTTTTTTTATTATTTCTGAGGGTCTATTTCGGCGGTTCTTTGTTAGGAACCGCCGAAATAGATCGTTTTAATTAAACCCCCAGACCCCCTCGACACAATTACGATTCATTACCCTAATTAACCCCTCTCTCTGTTCTCTCGCGGCGAGGCGAACCCCGACACCACCACCACCAGACCGCCGTCGCCCGCCTCCTCCTCACCCGCCTTCGCCTGCGTCCGCCGTGTGGTCGGTGTCGTCGCCGCCGTCTCCCGCCCAGCAACAGAGGCGCTAGCTAGGTGAGAGCAACCCTAACTTTGATTTTCGATTTTGTTTATTTAATTGTTAATGTGTTGTTAAAATTGATAGATTGTTGTCACATTGTGATTGTGGATGATGATATTTATTGTGTGTGTGAAATCTTTGCAAGATTTGGTTGTTAAACTATTAAATTTATGTATGCACACAAGGTGTTCGACGAAATGTCCGAGTGAATTTTTGTGCTGTTTTTGGCCCTTCTTTTAAGTATAGTTAGGTTAGCTTATTTGGGCTAGATTTATTATGCTTATATATGGGGTGGAACAATGTTTGAGCATTATTTGTTTAAGTATAGTTAGGTTAGCTTATTTGTCCACTTAAAATTACTTGTTAATTCACATTTCATAAGTAAATATACATTGTAAATATACATTGGTGAGTGAGATCTCTGCTAGTTATATAAGTTAAGCAAAATTTGTACTAATCACAAATGTAAGTTTACTTGTTCGAACAAGTAATATAAGTTAAGCAATTAAGAGTTTCTCCTTGTCTTCATAAACAATGTAGTCGAGTTGATGAGTTATCATCTTTGACACTAAGTTCCCCACTCTCTGTAGATTGTATTAGCGTTATACTAAAAAAAATTCTTATTGTGCTTGTTTGAATGAGCTAACGATAATGTTTATAATTTACATATTTGATTATGATATTATATTATCGTTAATACAAGAGTGTGATGCATAAGTGGTATATTGAAAATTATGGATAACATGTTAAACATGAAAAATACAATTTAGGTTGTTATGTAAGTTATAGTTTGATCTTGTCATTTATGAGTTGTTATGAACAACTTCATTCATTGGTAAAAATACTATAAACATTCGGTAGTGTATATATATATATATGAGTATTGTATAGTCGTTAAGTTTAATATAAAATTATTCTAATTGATCTGAATGTTGTTCAATCTTTATGCGTTGCCTCTGTAGAGATTGGCTACACGCGTCTCGCACGCCCGATTGAGAAGAGGGGCTGAAAACAATTCATTTAGAAACCGGTAATTTTTTTTAATTTAACTCTTCATTCTCTTCATTCTGTTCACTCACTGTAAATTTGCAACCTAACTGCATATAAGGAACAAACACAACTACTGAGTTTCTCTTGTGTCTATACGTATTTGTGTCTCTACAGATAAATACTTAAGAAGGTTCTTTACCATTTGATGGTATTGAAAGCGGGCGGAGAACAATTCATTTTGGAACCGGTAATATAATCTAACTTATCATTTTTCTCTTTTGTACTTTGTATTTGATTTCCACAAATTATTGGAATTTCGTTTGATGAATAAATTTGGTATATATTAGTTTGGTTTATGATGAAATTTGTGTTGTTGAATAATTGGTGAATGCTTAATAATAGGCATGGTTGTGTCTTTTTTTTACTTTGTATTTGATTTCCATAAATTATTAAAATTTGGTTTGATGGATAAAGTTGGTATTAGTTTGATTTGTGATGGAAATTTGTGTTGATGAATGGTTGGTGAATGCTTAATAATAAGCATGGGATAGGTAAAATTATGCAAAAGTCATGCCGTTTTTTTTTTTAAATCTCTTCGTAATTAATATTGTTTGATGTATGTGTATATGTCTAACAATATCTAATTTTTTTATCAGGTCTCACTACATTCAAGTCCGTGATCACCTCTCTTGTTTGCCTTCTTCCATTACTGTTGCACTTTCCTCCTCTGTGCACAAGTAAGTAACTAAACCTTATTTTTTGTTTATAAATGCAATTATGTATTTAAATATAAGTGCTAGTACATAATTTAGCTTCATTCCTATTTGTTGATGCATTTTTTTGTAATTTATTTTTTGTTGCTCCCTTGCAGAGACATATCAGAAGTGGTATTGCTGCATCTCTCACACAGAAGCTACCTCTCAGGCACCAGTCTCCCCTGTCCATAAATCCTTAAAAAACAAGTACGTATTTTAACTCTCGATTCTTTGTTAATCTCTAAACCGGTTTGAACTTATACAGTGGAGAATTGAAATGTTGATTTGATGATCTGAATTTGCAATTGGTTTTCAGTTAGCTAGTAAAGAATTGATTTATTTTAATTGTTGGTTGCTGCCATTGTTGGAATGTTTGTGGTTGTGATGACTTTGGTGAGTGCTGAATAATAAGCACGGGATGTGTACAATTATGCAAAGGTCATGCCGAATTTTTTGTAGAAAAAGTATTCGTAATATTGTTTTAAACACCGGTTTCTGTTTTAGAAGTGCAACAATTTCTTAAATTTAAAATGCTAGTTTATTTTGTGTTTGCAACCTTAGAGTTAGGCTAGACTAATTGACAATCATCCCAGTCATGCTCCATTAAGAAATAAACATGTGCAACTTAATACAGGCCATATTCTACAAAGGCTCTAACTCACACCTGTGATCTGTTGCACATGTAGTATGGAGCGTGACTGGATGTATGGTGATAGAGGCGAACATTTTGACAAAATGCTGAAAGAGTTTTGCAAAGCTGCAACACAAGGACAGGACAAAGGCGGAGAAAATTCCATGTCCTTGTGTTGATTGTGGTGTGGTTAGACATTATTCAAGCATCAACCTCGTACAACTCCATGTGAAGACCCGTGGTTTCATGCCACATTATACAAAATGGATTTTTCATGGAGAACGTGTTGAAGATAATGCTTCATCTTCCTACAGTCACGATCGGTGTAACTCAAGAACCGAGCAGACATTCGATACTACTAACGAGTCAGAACTCCCAAGCGCTTCCGGAGTCAATGTTGACAGTGAGTCGACTTATCATGATGAACAAATTGACGAGATGCTTGATAACGTTGAGGATAACTTTGTCGACCGGCCGGATGAGTATCAAAGGTTGTTGGACGCATCCAAAACGGCGTTGTATCCTACTTGCACTAAGTACACGAAATTGACAGCTATATTGAATTTGTTCAACCTGAAGGGAAGATATGGATTGAGTGACAAAGGTTTCACGGCATTCCTCGAGCTGATTCATGATATGCTACCGGATGAGAACGGTCTCCCTACGACCACGTATGAGGCAAAGAAATGGGTGTGTCCAATGGGAGTAGAGTACAAAAAAATTCACGCGTGTCCAAACAACTGTGTGTTGTACAGGGGTGAATACGAACATCTGGACAATTGCCCGAAATGTTCGTTGTCCCGGTATAAGCATAAAGATGGTGAGTACTCCTCCGTTCAGAAAAAAAGCCCTCCAGCAAAACTTGTTTGGTATTTGCCGATTATACCCAGATTCAAACGGTTGTTTGCGAATCCGAAAGATGCAAAGAAATACGATGGCATGCGGAGGGTAGAAAGAGTGATGAGAAACTAAGACATCCAGCAGATGGGCCTCAGTGGAGAAACATCAATAGACGGTACAAAGAACATTTCGGACATGAAGATAGGAATCTGAGGCTTGGGTTATGTACTGATGGAATGAACCCGTACGGCACATTGAGTAGTCAACACAGTACATGGCCTGTTCTGCTAGTGATCTACAATTTGCCCTCATGGTTGTGTATGAAACGAAAGTACATCATGTTATCTCTCCTGATATCTGGTCCCAAGCAGCCAGGTAATAGCATTGATGTGTACCTTGCCCCTCTGATCGACGATCTGAAGCTATTGTGGAATGAGGGGACCGTGGTATATGATGCTTATGCAAGAGAGAATTTCACGCTCAAGGCTTTGTTGTTCTGTACCGTCAATGACTTCCCTGCGTATGGGAACTTGTCCGGTTACACGGTTAAAGGAGCATTTGCATGTCCCATTTGCGAGGAAGACACTTGTTCGGACCGTTTAAAACATTGTGGGAAGAATGTTTATATGTGTCATCGACGTCTTCTCCCCGAAGATCACCCTTATCGAGTAACGAAGAGAAAGTTGTTCAATGGTCAAGCCGAAACTCGTGTGGCCCGTCTACCTCTGAGCTCTGAGGAAGTGTACGAAAAGGTTAAGGACATTGCAAATGTATTTGGAAACACATCAAAACCGGCGAAAAACATTTGGAAAAAGTGTTCTATCTTTTGGGAACTACCTTATTGGCGTCATATTTCTGTGAGACACTGCTTAGACATCATGCACATTGTGAAGAACGTTGGTGAGGCAGTGAGTGGGACTTTACTCAATATACCCGGCAAAACAAAAGACGGATTGAAAATCAGAAAGGACATGCAAACCATGGGTATACGAAAGGAGTTACACCCACAAGAGAACGGGAAACGAATCTACCTACCTCCTGCATGCTACACGCTCTCAAAGGCTGAAAAGATTAGTTTCTGCAAATGTCTGCACTCGGTAAAAGTACCGTCTGGGTACTCTTCAAACTGGAAGAACATTGTATCGATGAAGGATTTAAAACTTTTAGGCATGAAATCTCACGATTATCATGTACTGATGTTACATCTTCTTCCGGTCGCAATTCGAGGGATATTGCCATCTGATGTCAGAAATGCTTTAACTCGGTTATGTTTCTTTTTCAACGCTGTTTGCTCCAAGGCAATTGACGTAACGTCTCTAGATGATCTACAACGTGAAATTGTTATCACATTATGTCAACTAGAGATGTATTTCCCACCATCTTTCTTTGATATAATGGTACATCTAATTGTGCACATCGTTCGAGAGATACAGTTCTGTGGTCCGGTATACTTACGGTACATGTACCCTTTTGAACGGTACATGGGTATTCTGAAAAGTAGAATGAAGAATAGGTATCGACCAGAGGGGAGCATTGTTGAAGCAACAGTGACTGAGGAAGTCACGGAATTTGTGACCGATTATTTGAGTGAGGCAGAGTCTATTGGTATCCCAAAACCACGACACTATGGCAGGTTTAAGGGTAAAGGTGTTATTGGTAGAAAGATCGTGCAAGTTTCGCGTCTACTTATTCATCAAGCACATTTGTTTGTCTTACAACATCTTGAGGTTGTTGAACCTTATTTGGAAACCCATATGGTTGAGTTAAGGCATCAAAATCCTTTGAAAGGCCACATTTGGCTGACAAAGGAACAAAACCGAGTTTTTATCCAATGGTTCAAAGATCATGTGTTGACATTAGCATCATCAGATCCAGAAGCTGTAAGCGAAGAGATCAGATGTTTGGCAATCGGACCTGAAACTAATATTACATCATTTGAGGGGTATGATATTAGTGGGTATACATACTACACTGCACGTCAAGATGCCAAATCGATAAACCAGAATAGTGGGGTAAAAATTGAAGCTGCTGCCACTGAGTACCACAGCGGTAACCGATCTCAACCAGTTAGTAATTGGTATTATGGTGTCATCGAGGACATCTGGGAACTAGACTATGACATTGATTCCTTTCTGTTGTTTCGGTGCAAGTGTGGACAACCGCGGGTCCAAAATGATGGAGGGTTACCTTGGTTGATCTTTCACGGTTACCGTTATAATGATGATCAATTTGTTCTGGGAAAGGATTGCGAACAAGTGTGGTATGTTGAGGATCCGAAAGACTGCAGATGGTCTGTTGTTCTTCCAGGAAGAAGGCCGGTTGTAATCGAAAATGAAAATGAGGATAACGATGAAATGAGACTGTAGAGGAACATCCTTGTTTCCTACTGGATTACCGGATTCGATTGATGATACCGAAAATGATTTGCTCTACGCACGATCTGACCATGATGAGGGTGTTTGGGTAGAAATATGAAATGATTTATGTTTTTGTACGTGAAAGGTAATGTTGTTAGTAGAATGTAGACTGTAATGTCATCTTAACTGTTATTGTTTGATCATAGTATTTATGTTATGACTTATCTGATGAAAATGCTTTGTTATTTTTTTTGCAGTGGATGATCACCCTGGATGACCCCATTGGATGGCTTCTCATGACTGGAGAACCTGAGCCACAGCAGAATAGACCAAGTAAGCGGGTCACAAAAGGAGGAAGAAGAAGAAGGACCAGTTAGCAGTACAGGAGACTGAGGCTGGCCCTTCACAGCAGACCGAAGAGGAGTCAGTTGTCCCCAGAGGCGAAGAAGCAAAAGAAGAGAGTGCAACAACGTGGGATGAAGGCTAACAAGGGCCCGCCTACAAAACCGGTGGACTTCAATCAGTTCAACCAACCCCATGGTAATTGGAAGAATGACTTCACTGCTTACGGTAGCCATTTGGTGAGTCATATTGCACATAAACCACAACTGGAAGCAAGTGCCTCAATCATTGAAGGATACTATGTTTCAGCGTCTTCAGGTAAATCTCTACATTATTACTATGATCTTTTGTGAAATAATAAACATTTATGTTTACTTTACTAACTGAATGATCATGTACGTAGTCTCATTTCTCCGTGGATCCCGCACTTAAAAAGGATGTGCTATCAGCGATGTCGAAACAGTTCCGGGACACAAGAATAAGTTGGCTGACAAGTTCATCTACAAGATGCCTACTCCAGAAGATCCAGATGAGCCAGATCATGGTGGAGACGGTGAGAGACCACCATGGGAGGTTTACGAGGGCATAACAGAAGAGCAATGGCTACAATTTGTTGAGAGGCGTCACACACCGGAGTTCCAGGTGCACTTTATTGTCATACATACATAAATTAATCTTAATTTCTTATGTTTGTTTGTGTTCAATTTCACTTAACATGATCCCATTAATTTATGCAGGCTCTCCGTGCGCAACAACAAGCAAATGCTAAGAAGAATCTGTACCCTCACCACTTAGGTGGAAAAAGTATTGCTCAAAGGGTACCAGAATGGGAGCAAAAGGATATCTGCCCACGGATGGCTCATTGGATGCCAGTGGCAGAAGAATGAAAGTGTGGGAGTTAAGCCACATTCCGAAGAACTCTACTCCCGAAAATCCTCAATACGATGAAGCCACGAGAGCAGTTATTGCTCAAATGGTAAGTGATATCATTTCATTTTTAGTCAAACTGTTCATTTCATTTGTATATGAACTTATGTTAAACTAATAACTGCATTTGTGTGTTTGTATTAGGGTGAATTAAGCTCTCAGCTCACCCAGGGTACCTGGACCTCACATAGGAATGATGATCCTCTTACACGCGCTCTTGGTAAGAAGGATCATCCAGGTCGTGCCATTGGGTTTAGTGGGCACGTTGGTATCCGCCAGGCATTTGGTGTACCCGGGTCCAGAAGTGCACAGGGAAAGTCGATTAGCTACGAGGAGCACCTGAGAGCGTTGGCTGAGATGGAGCAGAGGATTACTCAGAACGTCGACGAGAGGATCGCTCACGCTATGTCAAGGCTTCAGCCACAGCAGCATGACAGCCAAGAGGTTTCTCGACCACCAGTTGATCAGTCACCCATTCAGCAGCAGAGTGCACCGGTAGTGAGAAGTAGTGTCCACTCGGCTGATCCGTTTCCCTATGCATCTCTAAAGGTTAGACTAACATTTCAATTGAGTACATGACGATTAAGATTTTTCACTTGATCACTAATATCATCATAGAAGAATTCTCAATTTTTATCTAAACAAGTTCCACATAACACTCAGGAACCCACTGAGTGCCATCTGTTTTTACAAATTGGAGTAGAAGAGGTCATGGTTGCATGGGTCGGTCCTTCTTGCTAACCCTCTTCTGCTTCTTACATCCGGAAGAATCATCAGACTCATAGGACCTTTTTAAAAGAAGAGACGACGGAGCTGGCCCGGTAGGGGTAGAAGAAGGTGTTGGAGTCTCTGTGCCATCGTAAGGTGGTATGGGGACGAAATCATCATCCAAGTTGATCGACCCCATGTTGTTGATGAAGGACTTGCTCCCGTCGGTGTAGTCGTGGTGTAATGAAGGCCGATAACCATCGAGTTCTCCTTCAGTATCGCCGACGTCTAACGTCGGGATAGGAGTGCCCATGCTGAACTTTTTCTTTCCCTTCGCGTCACAGTCACCGAATACTAGCTGGAGGTAGTCCTCTTCCTGAGGGCTGAAACCCCTAGTCCTGAAGCGCAAGAACGAGCTATCCTCCTACGGAATATAAAAACAATTAGTCATGTTCAAATGAAGAAAACAAATTTACAATGTTAACTAATGAATTGTGTGTACCGCTATTTTAGCGTCCCACCACTCATCGGGAGCGTCAATGGTACGCTTGCTAGCAGACCACCCAATGCCCGTAGTGCCTGAACCCTTCAGCCTTTTCCAATCCACCCACTGATGTCTAATTACTTCCCTTTTGGACTTGAAATTGGCATAAGTGTATTCCTTCTTGAAGATGGCATTGAATTCCTTCAAAACACTTGCCCATTTAATGGTTCTGCTTACTACCTCGCTATTTCGTCCAAGAGAGAGTGCATAGTGTCGACCCATTAGTGCAATCAGGCAACTTGTTTGTTCATCGTCCCACGTGACATTGGTACGGCTACTTTCACCACCATCTATTTCATTTCCCTTCTTTCCCGTAGATGTTTTTTTGTGTTGTTCAGTGGCCATCTATAAGTAGATAAAATTGGAATTCAATTTAGTATCAACTACCAATGTTTTGTCAATTATTATTGGACACTTTTAATATTAACATGTGTTGAACTATGCTTTTAGAAATTTATTCTGAATTTCAAAACACAATTGTAATTAATACAACGTTATAACAACGAATGTACATTTACTTAGTTTGAAACTGTACAACAATTCAATAAAGTCGTGACACTAATATCCGCTAACATCCTAATTGATAGTCGTGTGTCGCCGCTCCATCATTGTTGCGTCTTCTCTGCAGATCGGTAGAGTACTCTTGATGCCGTTTGTTTGCTTCATCACGTCACCGACCATCAACTGATCACGAATGATGTTGTTCTACCAATTAAGCTCGGAGTAATTTTGTCCTCGTCATCGCTTCGTTTTATAATTCGGGACTATTCAGATCAGTGTTTGTTTGCCCTCATCATCGCTGAGCAGACAAGTGTAGACACTCAACACCCACTTGCCAAATTAAGGAACAACTGTACTTATAACTATCGCATCTACCACAATAGAACGACCCTTAATTTAGTATCTGTTCGAATCAAATTTTTCGGAATCGGGCCAAGGTGTTTCGGGTACATCCTAATGTGGGGCGGCCGTTATAAGCATGAGTTCCAGTTTAAGACAAATGACGGGTGTCGTACACTTGTCCGCAATTTTGTGGGCAATTTTATTAATGTCAACATGATTTTCAGTTCCTGGATCACCACCGTCTAATCAGAACGAAGCTAACCAAATAGGAACAACAATTGATTTTCCAAACAGATGGGGCAATTAAACCAGCTAATACCACCAGTTTGTTTAAGTTCCATCCGAAAAAGGCAAGTAAAGTCACACAATATCAACCATAATTCAGAATCGAACCATCACAGAAGAGATCGAACCATATTCAACAATTTCAGACACGGTCCAACCAGATAAGCAAGGAATGCTCCAACCATATTCGACCACAAATTCCAGAATCATTCCACAACAAATTCTCCAACCGATTTCAATCCAAATAACCACAAATTCCAGAAACATTCCAGAAGAAATGCTCCAACCGATTTCAACCCAAATAACCACAAATTCCAGAAACATTCCAGAAGAAATGCTCCAACCGATTTCAAACCAAATAACCACAAATTCCAGAAACATTCCACAGGCCAGATTCAAATCCGCAAAGTAGAGCATGGATGTTCAAACACATTTATACATAGTAAATGTCGTAAATGGTGAGCGGGTACCTTGGAGAAGTAGATGGTACGACCGAAGCGAGAGAACTAGTACAAGGGGCGGAGCATAAACCAACCAGAGAACTAAACAAACCAAGCAAGTGAAGCGGATCAGAAAATAAACAACTCCCGAAACAACACACAAATCAAACCGGGTGTTAGGGTCTCAACCTTTTTTTTCCTTTCTTCTCAAATCAGTAGCAAATCAGAAGCAGGGCAACTTACCAAGCTCGAAAGGCAGGACCAAAATAGAAATCGACGAAGATGTCGAAGAAGATTCGGAGGGAAAGTGCTCAGAGAAGAACCGGTGAAGCCATTGAACCACCGGTGAGTGTCGGAGGTAGAAGACAAAGGGGAAGGGGAAGAAACGAAGTGCACAACGCTTCACTTACTTGTGTGCGCTGAGCCGGCGAATCGAGATCAAACACCCAAAAACGGAAGTAGCACAAGAAAAGAAAGGAGAACGAAGGTAGAAGATGACACGCCCGGGCAGCTTCGGGCTTTAGTGAGACATTTGCAAATCGACAACTAAGGTCGACAGAGGAGAACAGAGGACGACGGAGGTAGAAGATGAGATGTGGCGCGAACGACTGCATCATCCCACCGTACGCAGAAAATACAAACCCTAGAAACTGCCTTCACCGAACAGTCAAAGGGTAGTTTTGACATATTTGCCAATACTGCCAAAATAGACAAATGCCACAAAACATATAGAAATAGACCACAGGCGAATAGAGCCATTGTTATTCTTTTTCTTTTCTTTATTACTTAATTAGCTCAATTTGTTGTATTATAATCAGAGTACATCAAAACTAGCTTTATTTTAATTAGGTAAATAAAAGTGGATTTTCACGTATTTTTAATGTCTTATTTATGTGCTTTTTATGTTAATTTGACTGAATTATTCTCATATTTTATAGTGTTTATTGATCCTTCATAACCTACACAAGTACTCGGATTGTTGATTTTTAAGTGTATCATCCTCCTATAAGCAATTACCTTATAATATACTAGTGTTTTAACATTTTTAGATCCTCAAAATGAGTCTTTTAAAGCATGTTATTCTCATTTAAAGTCTCTACAGGTGGAAGAAGTTGGTGTAGCGAATCCATATACTTTTTTTTACTAGTTATGGTGTTCTTTATCTACTAATATAGGATTTCATATTAAATATTGCCCTCGCCATAAGGTTACAATGTCAGGTCCCATAGACCTTTTTAGGATGTGTCAATTAGTTCATTCCTTTATGGTTTCGAGTCAACTTTGACTTTAATTGTAACAAACATGTATGGTTAATTATCCAATAATCCAACTCTTAATGTAAGGACTCCGAAACCGGGCTAATTCTAAGACCGAAACACGCTGCACAATATATATAACAAAGTTTAGAAGTCCCCCAGAACTTAATGTCATATCAAAATAATTAAAAGGCTCGTAGGCTACAAGCAATGTCCAAGTGCATCAAAACACTAAACTAAACTAAGTCTTCAAAACAGAAAGAGGCAGAAAATCTTTGCAAGTCAATCTGCAAGATGATTAGTAGGATGGAGTGAGCAACCACAGGTCAGCAGGTAGCAAACTTCATTAATAAAACATGCTCAAAACATTTCAAGGATTATAATAGCGAAATAGCATATATTGAAACCACATAGTCTTTTGCAAAATAGGAAGTCACTTGTCAAAGCTGTCAGATGTACGAAACAGAACGAAAGCAGTGATTGTTTTTATCAAAACAGATCAGCGAACACAAACAGAGTGAGACACTAGCTCAAAGCACACACAAAATGGTCAAAGACCAATGGATTGGAAGAAAACGTAGAAATGGTCTGAACACCAATGGACCCGTCGGTCCCAAAACAAAAACGGGGAGAGTGCACGTATAACAGAACAGAAGGACGTCCTACACAACATCCTACGGGATAGCTCAACCCATCCATCCACGACTCATAAGGCAAAGAAACTATTTCCCAAAACAGAAGTACACTTTCAGAACAGAGATGTGTATTTACATGTAATCAACATGGAAAATAGCTTATATAGTCTTAAGAGATCACAACCCCGCAATCAGAGAACAAAATGAAGGTCAAAGGAGCATTTTAGTCAAATTCAGAGGGTTTTCTGGACATGTGTCCGGGCTTGGAAGTCCGGACGCAACTTGAGACTTAAAACAGTGATGCCCAGACTTGTGTCCAGGCTCAAAATTCTGGACATAAGTTCGAATGTTAAAACTGAGAGTTGAAATCATAATAATGTTCGAAATAAAGTCTGAAAGCATAATCCTTACGCCAGTCCGGACATGCAAGTCCGAGCGGACATCCGGACACGGCGAAAACTATCATGAAAATGGTAGAAAACTTCCCATCCAAATCCTTAATTCTTCACATATTCAAACTATACAGAAAACACAGATTTCAAGGGACTTTGCAGATGAAAGACAATGTCAAAAACAAGGCAATAAACCAATTTGTAATTGCAATGGAATCATCAAATCAAACAACGAACCAAATCCCTATATACTCCTCATGAGTGAACATACCCAGTTGAATCCATCTACCACCTACCTCGATCTGAAGATACCGCTGAATTAGAAAACTTGATCCTCACCACAGATACCACCGACAATTCATGGAATGAATCTAGCAATATCGATAGAGAACTGATCAAAACCAAAACCAAAGAACAAAACATGAACGCAACCTGATAACAGCAATCCACTAACCACGGAAACCAAAGATCCAATCCTTGCTTCACAGAGGCAAAGAACCTAAACATGAATCCCCATCAGCAGATCGATCAATCACAGAGAGCAAACTGACAAGAGTAGAGATAGTGACGTAGAGTGATAAGTGGTGAAAATATACATTTTTAAGGGTTATTTCCGCAAATATTTTACATGATTTATAACATAGTTTCACCACTTTATAGAGTATTTTATTTATATTAGTGAACTTACATATTTTTATTATCTTCTAGATGAATGCTCAACTTGACATTTTTTTACCGTTGTGCAAGCAAACAGGCAAGCTACCTGCTGCAAGCAAGCAAGCTACCTACTGCAAGCAGGCAAGCTACCTGCTGCTTACATTCATGCACATAACATTGAATTGTTCTTACAATTCACGTGCAAGCTTACTCCAGCCTTGCACGCGAGACTTCTCCAGTCTTGTAGTACAACGTCATGCACGTGAGGACTATGTAATAAAGCGGTCAACATGTTCCTCTGCTGCAAGTATATTAATGGTGGCCATCGGGTCCGGTTCTACCCGGAACCGGCGGTTCTACCCGGAACCGATTGGAACCGGAACCGGCCGGGAACCGGTGGGAATCGGAACCAGAACCGAACCGCCTCAGCCGGTTCCGAATACGAATACATGTTTTGAGATTCGGGCCCGAACCGGAACCGGAACCGCCTGGAACCGCCTGGAACCGTCGTCGGATTCGGAACCGGAACCGCCCCGGAACCGGTTGAAGTTACCGTTGGGTTTTTAAAATGTAACCTCTTAGTAGCTGTACTCTTTTTCCTTATGATGGTTTTCCCAATGGATTTTTACCTAATAAGGTTTTAATGAGGCAGTGAATCATATAATAAAATTCTCTTTGTTCCTTATTTTTTGTAAATTCAATAAAAATTCCTAAGTCTTTGTTTCTTACACATTTAAGAATATAAACTTGAAGAATAATCTATCTAGGAGTAAAGTGGATGAAAAGAGCAACGTGTGCACTCAAACGGATCTCAAATCGGAGCTAAAACGAAGCAACTGGAGCCGATCGAATCTTTCCGGAACCGGTCGGAACCGATCAGAACCGAAACCGGAACCGGCTGGAACCGGTTTTTCGACCGAATCCGAAGCGAATCCAGATTTCAGAACCGGGACCGGAACCGTAACCGGAACCGCCCAGACCGGTTCCGAATACGAATACACATTTTCTGGAACCGGAACCGGTGGAACCGGAACCGGAACCGGTGGAACCGGACCCGTGGCCACCATTAAAGTATATCCACGTCTGCATCCAAGCAAGGAAAAGCCCGCTCCCGCATACGTGAATGTGAGCCGACTTTCATTGCTAGCTCACGTGACACCTTAAAAGGATGGAGAAAGGACGCGAAGAACCGAAAGGCGGAGGAAATCGGATGGACTCGACGAGATAGAAAACAGACAGAGAGAAAGAAAACAGAGAGAGAGCAGAAGAAGAAAAAGCGACGAACGGGGAAGAAAGAAGAAAAGGAGAAGACCCCACTTCCATTGAAAGCTTCTTCACAACCCATGGCTATCTCTTTTACTCCTCTTTCTCTACTTCTTTAATGTCTGAGTAGTCCTATTTTGTACCCTTGGATGGGTTTGACCCCAAATCCCTAAACTAGCATGTAAAACCTAATTTGCTTAAATATAGTTTTTTGTCTCTCTAAATTTAATGAATGTGCTAGATTGATCACCTTTGTGCATTTGTGGTTTCTCCTAACTTCATACATATGTGATTTAGGGATTTTGACCAAGAGAGAGGCAAACCCTAGATTTTTCCTTCTTTAATTAGTTGGTGGATTTAGTGTTATTGTTAAGGACTTGTGTTTAAGGCTATCTAGTGATATTAATCAAACCTAATCAAAGGGTTAATTCAACTAGATAAGATTTGACTTTCACTAGGATTTTAGAGAGAGTCATAACTTTAGTCCTAATAACAACTAGAGCAAATTGGGATAAAATGTTATGTTTGGTAGTATTTGGGCGATTACACTTTCCCGGGGTACATCTTCATTCCGATATACTAAAAACCTCTCCGTTTAATTATTTTCCATTTTTATTATTAAACCGAATCACTACGCTTGCCTCCGGCTAAACCCATTTTTTTACCACTTTTAATTAAACACTGAATACCAGGACTAGGGAGATAGAACCAATTCCTTGTGGACGACACTTGTTGTACTACATCGAATAGGTGCACTTGCCTACTCTTTGCATATATTTATATATTTTGTGATATATATTTTTTCCCAACAAGTTTTGGCGCCGTTGCCGGGAAATTGATAGTTTCTATCATTTTCCCCAGTTTCGGTATTTTTGTTTTTGTTTATTTTTGTTTTTGTTTCTGTTTATTTGTTTTATCTTTAATCTTTGTTTTATTTTAGTTTTTATTTAGTTCTTGTTTATATTTCCTTATTTCTAACAGCTAGCATTTTTTTCGTTTTTGGTGTTTACTTAGGTACCTTCTTCTCCTCTTGTGTATGCCAAGCACCCGAGCTCGTGGGTCTCCGCTTGTCAGTCCGAGACCCGATCTTGAGCGCTTCCTACTAAGAGCCAGAAGGGATCTAAGAAGTATAACCATGGTAGATCAAGACCAACCAGAAATAGAAAACAACGGGCACAATCAAGAAGAGCAACTACACGCCCCCCCTCAAGCTCTAAGTGACTATTATCAACCATGTACTGAGGGAAGAGCTTCAGCCATAGTCCTTCCAGCTAACACCAGAGGAGAATGGACAATGGACATTCAAAACGCACTTCATTACGGTTACCCGAGACTTGGGATGGTTCAGTGGAGCGAACCTAGACGATGCTCCAAACCACTTGAGCCTCTTCCTCGACTTTTGCAATTCTTTTGAAAAGTGGTGTCGTAAAGGAAAGGATAAGACTCCAGTTATTCCCTCACTCTCTTCAGGACACAGCTTCAAGATGGTATAGGAGCCTTCCTTCAAAATCAATTCATACTTGGGCAGAGATGGCTTAGAAATTTTTGGCTAAGTACTACCCCACCAGCAGAACGAGGCAGCTGATTGGTGAGATCAATACTTTCACTCAAGAGCTGGGGGAAACATTATATGATGCTTGGGACAGGTTCAAAGAAATGTTAATGAATTGTTTTTCATCACGGACTAGACGATCAGTCTCTTTGCCTTTCTTTCTTCAACGGGTTGGACGATTCTAATCGACTCCTTGTGAATTCCTCGGCTGGAGGAAGTTTTATGAACAAATCAACTCAAGAAGCAATGGAGCTTCTTGAAATCATGACCAACAACACAAGGCAGTGGGCGAAGAACAAAGTAGAGCTCCTAGGGCAGCAGGCCTACTCCATGTCGAGCCTACTAATCACCTCTCAGCTCAGATCTCCTCTCTCACTAAGATGGTCGAAAATTAGCAACTGCACAGAAAGAAAGTGTTAAATCTGCAGCTTCTTCCTCCTCAAATCAATCTATGGAGGGATGCACCATTTGTGCGGGTCCCCATGAAACTCATCATTGCGAGGGGAAGAGCTATGTTAGTGATCATGAGAACGTGAGCTATGTCGGTAACCATCCCATGAACTCATACAACAACAACAATGCCCCATGGAGAAATCACCTGAATTTTTCATGGAGGAACAATGAGCAAAATCATGGAGGGCCAAGTAATTCTTCAAACTTCTCTCAAGGGTATAGACCCCAAGTAAACTCCAATATGGGTTATAGACCTCAAGGTCACCCGGATTCCAACAACAAACTCAACAATCCCAGTCTTCTTCTAGCGGTGCTGATGAGGAGCTAAAGAACATGATGTCGGCCTTCATTGCCTCCTCTAATGCTAAAACCGCAGCACAAGAGGCTCACAATGCCCGACAGGATGCTAGGAATTTGAGCCAAGATGCTTTCAACAAAGAAATCAAAACCCATTTGGATCATCTCTCTCAGCAGTTTGAGCAGTTTGTACAAAGGGCACCTGGCACCTTCCCTAGCCAACCAAAGCCTAATCCAAAAAACAACTGAAGGCCATCTTTGTGAGAGAAAGTGTTAAAGAAGAGGTTGAAGGGGTAAATGCGATTGAAGCTTCTGAAATTCACCCTCTTCATCAAGAATGGGCAATGTCCATTGAAGCATCAAAAAGAAAGATAGCCCAACTTGAAGCTTCTTCAAAAATTCATGAGCATAACCTTCAGTATGAGAGGGAGCACCTTGAGAGGCTTCTTGCTGATTATGCGGAAGAAAAAGCCAAGTTGAAGGATGAAGAGGAAAAGGTAAAGGCCATCACCTTGAGAAGTGGTAAAAAGACAAAAGAGATCCAAATCTCACAAAAGTCAGGTGCAGCCGAGAAGGATGATGAAGAAAGAGCTGAGGTGCTAGAAGCGGAACTTTCTTCAAATGCTCCCATAGACCCACCTTCAAGAAAACCCTCTCCTTATGAACCACCCACGCCTTTCCCTAACCGAGCCAGAAAGCATAAGTTTGATGCTGATTATGGAAAATTCCTTGCATCGCTTAAACAGTTAAGTGTCAACATCCCATTTGTGAGCTAATTGCCACTATGCCAAACTATGTAAAATTTCTCAAGCATCTCATCTCCAACAAAACAAAATTGGCCGAGGTCGGAACTTGCTCTGCCATCCTTCAACACCATCTACCCTCAAAATGCAATGATCCTGGTAGTTTCACCATCCCAGTCATGATTAGGAGCACCTCATTTGAACATGCCCTATGTGATCTAGGTGCCTCCATCAACTTGTCTCTCTCTACCTTCAAGAGACTGGGAATTGGTGAACTAAAAAAGACCAAAATGACCTTTCAGCTAGCAGATGGGTCTACTGTATACCCAAGCGGAGTGGTAGAGGATGTCATCATCAAGGTGGAGCATTTATACTTCCCATGCGACTTTGTTATCATGGATATCGAGGAAAGCCCCACTACACCCCTCATCCTTGGTAGACCTTTCCTTGCCACAGCTGACACACATATTGCAGTAGCGGAAGGGACCATCACCCTTAAAGCTTTTGATGAGAAATTGGTCTTCACCACTGAAAGGTCTCCAAGCAACAAGGCTGCAACTGCCAAGATCATCAACAAAAAGGCACAACCACCTCAATCAACTTCACTTCTCTTCTCTTCCTTACCTGAGGGAATGGCCATCAGTACTGATTACCCACCAGACACGCATGAAAAGAAAAAGTAGGGTGAACAAGAAAAAGGAACCATTCACCAAAATGGAAACCCAAGATGTCTTCACTTCTTGCTTCGGGTACTCTCCTCACACCCATCCTCCGGGTGAAAAAAAAAGGGAGGTAAGGTCTAGCCAAAGACGTTAAAGAAGGGCAGCTTTCCGGGAGGCAACCCGGATTTCATTTCATTTCATGTCATATCTTTAAAATTTCTTTAGGTTAGCACTTCTAAAATATTTTGAACTCTTGTGAGTTAATGGCCTTTTTGAGCACTCCTCGGAAGTGCATTTTTGTGCCCAAATTGGTGTTGTTTGTGTTGTGAATATTTTGGAAACAGGTGTACCCCTCTGGAAAAGGGATGGATTTAGGAACAATTTCAAAGGAAACTCTGGTGAAATTTTTCCAAGGACCTTCATCTCCAATGATCGTAGGCTGCGCCTCATCGACCCCGAACACTCTCAAGTGTGGGGAATCCCGTCTTAAGTCTACACCTTATCAGGGGAGTACTAGTTTCACCCTTCTTTTTTAATTTTGCACAATACATATCATACACACTTTTTGTTAAACTCTATGCAAGTGCTTCGAAAAGGTCTTTTGTTTCTCCCTTCGTTATTCCTTGAACAATGAGGACATTGTCCCATTTAAGTGTGGGGAGACGACCTTTTCTTTTTGCGCACTGCTCAATTTCTTTATGCTTTCTAATGCTTCCACTTATGAGTTACATTTAAATGTAAGCAAGTTTTTCTTTGAATTCTTGGGATTTTTCATCAAAAAATTCAAAAAATTCTCTCTTGAGGAGCATGTATATGCGGTGCAGCCATAAAACCTTATCTTGGTGAATTTTTTATTGCTTAGGGGATCTTTCTATCTTCTCTCTTAGGGATTGCTAAGGGGTGCTTCTTGGTGAAAATCTAAAAAGGGACTTGTGAGACACCATTGGTAACCAACAAAATGAGAGTTGAGTGTTCTTTAATGCAAAGGCTAAAACGCCTAAATATATCTCCTCATCTCTTATGCAAAAGTGAAACAAATGCATACATCTATTTTTCCTTTTGTTTTCTCCTTAATGCCCATTCTTGAGAGAAGTTGGCCATGGTAAAAGTTCTTCAAGTTACCAAATCTTTATAACTTTGAAGCACTCTAGATCATACCCCGAAACTCTATATTTTTATTTTTACCCGAAGCACACCCATGTCACCACGATGAGGTTGGTCTGCACTCCTCATGAGTATTCCACCAGTTTTTTCAAATAAATCTAAGAATTCATTTAAACACTTGCTTGCTTTAAATATTCCTCCTTCTTGTGGGTTCCTAGTTTTGCTTGAGGACAAGCAAAAAGATAAGTGTGGGGGAGTTGATAAGTCGTGAAAATATACATTTTTAAGGGTTATTTCCGTAAGTATTTTACATGATTTATAACATAGTTTCACCACTTTATAGAGTATTTTATTTATATTAGTGAACTTACATATTTTTTATTATCTTTTAGATGAATGCTCAACTTGACATTTTTTTACCGTTGCGCAAGCAAACAGGCAAGCTACCTGCTGCAAGCAAGCAAGCTACCTACTGCAAGCAGGCAAGCTACCTGTTGCTTACATCATGCACGTAACATCGAATTGTTCTTACAATTCACATGCAAGCTTACTCCAGCCTTGCACGCGAGACTTCTCCAGTCTTGTAGTACAACGTCATGCACGTGAGGACTATGTAATAAAGCGGTCAACATGTTCCTCTGCTGCAAGTATATCCACGTCTGCATCCAAGCAAGGAAAAGCCCGCTCCCGCATACGTGAATGTGAGCCGACTTTCATTGCTAGCTCACGTGACACCTTAAAAGGATGGAGAAAGGACGCGAACAGAAAGGGGAGAGAAATCAAGACGGACTCGACGAAGAATAGAAAACAGACAGAGAATAAAAGAAAACAGAGAGGAGAGCAAGAAGAAGAAAAAGCGACTGAAATACCCCAAACCTTGATATGTGGTTTAAATACTAAACTATGGTATGTAAAGGCTAAAAAGTGCCTTAGAAACATCAGTGAACAATTAAACCATAGTAAAATGCAATAAAGCACTAAGATACAGTTTGAGCAAAAACATGCTCTAAGCTAGGAGTGAACTTGGTTAGGACCCAAAGAGCCTACCAAGACTTAATAATATTCAATTATGATTTAATAAGGCTAATTAAGTCCTTAGGAAACCTTGGTAGACAATTAAACCAAACAGAACACAAGAAAATACCTTAAAGTCAATATGAGCAAAAATGTGCTCTAAGCTTGGGATAAATTTGTATAAGACCTAATGGTCATACCTATACCTTATAAATATGTTAATGAACATATTAAATCAATTACTAAAGAAAACCAAGCTTGAAAACAAGTTAAAACACAAAAAGTGCTTTAAGGAGTCTTAAAGCACGTTTTTGAAAAATTGTCTTGTAAATGAGTTTTGAGTGGCTAAATGTTGATCATTACTCTTTAATTAACATGTGTACTATATAGTATCACATTTGGAAGTCTATATCAATGGGAAATCAAAATTTTCACTTCTATGTGCCTTGTTTTAGTGAATAGTAACTAAAATAAGCAAGTTTGTAACATATGTCATTATAAGTGTGACAATTGGTCAACAAAGACTAAAATACCCCTTAGTATAATATGGGGGCCGGTTTTATTATGTGGTGACTCACCACCATGAGCTAGTAAAAATTAAAGAAAGAAGGAAAAGTAAGTGAAAAGTAGAAGTTACCTTTATAACATGTAAATATCTTCCAAAAGCAATTCCAATCTTCATTCTTTCTTTCCCACTCACACCCACCGTAGCTTTCTTCATCTTCTCCCAAACTCCACCGGTTTTGCTACAGCAAACCATACCATTCTCCATCTTCCTTCACTTGTAACTTCTAGCTCCATGATCCAAATTTAATTTCAAGACCACCTTTCTTCTAGTTGGAGCAAGCTCTTCACTTCTATCTTTTCAAAATTTCAAGAGCTCCATTTCGGTGCCAAGAGGAATCTCCATGGGAGGAGCTTGAGCTTATATTTCTACATACTATTGCTCTCCTTTGCTTCTAGGTAAGGAATCTCAAATAAAAATCATGTTTCATCCATGTTTTTGTCTTGACCGAGAATCACCATTAATGGTGCTCCTTGTGTTGCTTTGTACTAGCTCCATTTGAATCCTTCAAGGACTTGGTGGAGTCCTCTCTTGATAGATATTCAAACTCTCTTCAAATGCCAAGGTAAACAACTATCTTAATGCTTCTTGAACAATGTTAAACCTAGGGTTTATAATGAGATTAAGCTTGGAGCTTGAATACTCATTACATTGTTTGTATAATGTTTAGAAGTTGATAAGCAACTAAGCTTAGCCGATTTTAAACAAGGAAACACGAAAGAAGTTTGTGAGAAAAGAGGTAAATATGCTATCTCAAGGTAGTTTAATGTCTTAGGAGAAATGAGCTTATATTGCTTGTTAAAATGATCTAAGGAGCCAATGGTGAATGACTTAGTAAAATGTTCTCAAAAGCTTATTAAAAGGCATATGTGTTGATGAGTGTATTTGCAGGTTAAAGGCAATATACTATGTGGAAATTCAGTGTTTAAGTTAATGTTATTTAAGGGCCTAAGAGCCATGTTATTTAAGGCCTAAGTGCCAAGCAATTTAAGCTTATGCACTATATTGTGATGTAGTGCTAAATGTGTGAAGTTTGTGTATGAAAATGTGTTTGATGGATTTTAGGTGTTCTTGGATGAAATAAGGTAAAAACCTAAGTGTTGGATGTGAGTATATACAAGAGAAGCTATGGCCAAATTTGGAAAATGTGTAAGAAGTTCTAAGTGTTTTAAGTAAGTTTTGGTGAACTAGGAAGGGTTAAAGGTGAACAAATGTTTTACTTGGGAAGAAAACATGTATTAAGGTGATTTAGAGTGATACAAGGATTTAGGTATTATCTTGGAAGTTCTAGGAATTCAATGAGTGTTTTAGGATGTAATAAAGTCTTGGAGAAGTTTGTTTAAGGTTAGGTAATGTTGATGAATAAGGAGGGAATGATGTTTGGGTAAGGGTTTTGAGTAAGGAATTTTAAGAAGTTGTGAAAAGGAGATTTAATTAGTAAGAAAAGAAGTTTGAGAGATGATGTTAAGGTGTAGAGGAAACACCTTGGTATAGTGGTCATTATTGGTGAAATACCACTTAGAAATCTTAAGGAGAAGACATTCCAAGTGCTAAGAATTTTGTAAGAAATTTGTGAATGATAAGATGATTTTGGTGTGTGATTTAAAGAGTTTAGTACATGGAAAAAAGTGTGTTTGATGTGCCAAATGATTTTAGAACACATTAGGAGGCTTGGAGGAAAGTTTGGAGAAAGTTTGACAAGTTTTGGACAACTTCTGGTGTTGTCCGACCCAGTGGTCCGACCCAGGGTGGGTCGGACAGCTCTGTTTAGTCACCGGTTGGAGTTTCTGGAATGGTCCGACCCAGAGGTCTTGGGTCGGACATGGGTCAGACATGTGTGCTCTAAGTCTCTGGAATGGTCCGACCCAGATGGTTGGGTCGGACATGGGTTGGACAGGTGTATTTAAAAGACGGGGAAAAGTTTCTGGAACGGTCCGACCCAGTTGTGGGTCGGACGGCCCAAAATTATGTAAAAAAAAAACAAACATTGTTTAAAGTTATAAGATGATGGGGATTATTAAGTAATGATGTTATAAGATTGTTAAGGACATGTTGAGTGAGTAATAATGACAATGTAGAGAGGGAAAAGTTGTATTAAAGTGTAAAGGTAAAATAAGTTAAAATGTGAAGTTATTTAACTAATTTAACGGGGATAAGTTATAAGCATTAGACTTTAAACAACCATGTTACCCGATGTTAATAAAAGTACATGTAATGTTATCAGTTGTTCGAGAATTGCTCGAGGAACATAAGTAGACACGATAAAGTGGACTCCGGTGACAGGTATGTTTTCTTGCAACCTGTGTCCTACCGGATTACACCGGCTTGTATGCCAATGTGTTTTCTGTATGTTTGCCACGTTGTAAGATAAAACATGTAATGAGTTTATAGTAATTCATTTATGTGGCGTGTTTCAACTCCGATACCATCTAATCTCGGAAGTGTTAACCTTAGTTAACTGAGTCTAGGATCACATGAGAGTTCGGTATTCGGAGTAAACGACCCAAACCATGGGACGTTCTAATCACGGCTATGCGTGTGTTAATTGTGAGATTGTATGTGAATGTAGGGATCTCCCTTGTGTGTTTAACCCAGTAGTAATGTTGTATAATGTGTGAATGTGATAGACTCCATAGTGGGGTTCTAACTAATATCTAAAAGTAGGTATGTACTAACAGTGGTGAGGAATCCGGTTAGGCCGGTCGCGCGTTGTTTGGGAGTGGGTATCCTTCTTAGCCTTACCCTTCTTTGTTATGGTTGTTTCCCTCACGGGTTATGATCTCCCATTAGCTTATTCCAAAGCTTAGCTATTCTGACTTATGATCGGTTTAGGGGGAACATGTGTTTGTGTGGTGTGTTCGGGCCTCCAAACCCAAACCATCTTAACTTAAGTTACTCGTCCGACTATTAGGACGGTAATGAGTGTTGTTGTTGTTGTATAACGAGCTTATCATGAGGGTGACTTCATTCTCTAGGCTCACCAGTGAATTAACAATGTTAGGTCGGTTCCTAAGAGAACCGTTCCCGTTATGTTATGTGATGTTGTTGTAATGCAATTTCTATTGCGATGTTATCATGTGCACGTCGAAACGTGAAAAGTGTTGTTATGTTTTGTTATGTGAGGAGTTATATGTGTAAAATATGGAGTGTGTGGATCATGGAAATGAATCCCAGTTTGTGATAAGAGGCGTTTAAGGATAACCCAATTAATGGGTAGTTGTCGTCTATTAAGGAAGTAGCTCCATTAGAGGAGAAACACTCTAGGGATAATGAACACCGTGAGTGACTTATCAAATAAGGATGTACTATCCGTTTGTTGAGCCCATTGAGGCGAGATGTTATGTGTTGTGTGTTTACAGTTGCATGCATGATTTAAATATAATCAATAGCATGCTAAGACGACAATTAGTTGTGCGTGGCCCGGTAGCATGTGGGCTGCGGGATTACCATACCAGCAAAGGTGCTGAGCCCCTTGGGGGCCACCCTTTCTCTTCTTTCCTATTTCAGGTACAAGAGCTGGAAGCCGTTCGAGAGTAGGACGGGGTAGTCGTTGTACATGGGTAATCATTTAAGTTGTATATATACAGTAGGTGTAGTAAGACCGAAACTGTTATCGGCATCAATTTGTGAATACTCGGTACAGTTGAAAGGTGTATGTTGTTGTTGTGTTAATGGAAAGGGATAGTAATGTGTAGTCGCTCGGGAGTCTAGTCCATCAGACCGGTACAATTGTATATGTAATAGCCTTGTTAGCCACGTGGGTGGTTAACGGCGTGTAACACCAAGAAGTTAAGTAATGTGATGAAGTTTGTTTTCCGCTGCAGTTTGTTGATAAGTGTGTTGTTGTTAGTTGGGGTGTTTACAGTGACGAACAGGGAAAGAAGAAGAAAAAGGAGAAGACACCACTTCCATTGAAAGCTTCTTCAACAACCCATGGCTATCTCTTTTACTCCTCTTTTCTCTACTTCTTTAATCTCTGAGTAGTCCTATTTTGTACCCTTGGGATGGGGTTTGACCCCAAATCCCCAAACTAGCATGTAAAACCTAATTTGCTTAAATATAGTTGTTTTGTCTCTCTAAATTTAATGAATGTGCTAGATTGATCACCTTTGTGCATTTGTGGTTTCTCCTAACTTCATACATATGTGATTTAGGGATTTTGACCAAGAGAGAGGCAAACCCTAGATTTTCCTTCTTTAATTAGTTGGTGGATTTAGTGTTATTGTTAAGGACTTGTGTTTAAGGCTATCTAGTGATGATTAATCTAACCTAATCGAAGGGTTTATTCAACTAGATAAGATTTGGATTTCACTAGGATTTTAGAGAGAGTCGTAACTTTAGTCCTAATAAACAACCAGAGCAAATTGGGATAAAATGTTATGTTTGGTAGTATTTGGGCGATTACACTTTCCCGGGATACATCTCCATTCCGATATACTAAAACACCGTCTCCGTTTAATTATTTGCCATTTTTATTATTAAACCGAATCACTACGCTTGCCTCCGGCTAAACCCATATTTTACCGCTTTTAATTAAACAACTGAATACCGGGACTAGGGAGATAGAACCAATTCCCTTGTGGATACGACACTTGTACTACATCGAATAGGTGCACTTGCCTACTCTTTGCATATATTTATATATTTTGTGATATATATTATTTGCCCAACATAGAGCAGTACGCTAAATCTGAAATGATAGTGGGAAAGAAAATAAACCATGCTTTCCTTTCTCACTAATTAAAAGAAGGGTTGTGTTAAACTACCATCATTCCCCTCCAACCTTCCTCAAATAACCACAACTACTAAATAAAGTTCTCCCACTTATATATATGATTAACACATATATGCAATTTTCCTATAAACCTAAAATAAAATCCAATATATCACATCATTCCCCCCCCCTTAAAAATAATTCCGTTCTCGAAATTCAACGTACCTTAATTCTCAAAGAGGAAGGGATACTTGGACCACAATTCATCCTCCTGCTCCCAAGTGGCCTCCCACTCTGACTGGCCGGACCACCTAACTTTCACCATCGGAAAGCTCTTACTTTGAAGCTTTCGCACATCGCATGCTACGATCCTAACTGGCACTTCCTCAAAAGAAAGATCCTCCCGCAATTGCAAAGGCCCAAACTCAATCACATGCGACGATTTGAAATGTACATCCTCACCATCGACACATGGAAGACATTATGCACCCATGATAAAGTTGGTGTAAGGCCAGACGGTAGGCTACTGCTCAAACTCTTTCCAGAAACTTGAAAGGGCCTACGAACTGTGGGCTCAACTTTCCACTCTCCCAAACCTCACACACACTTCTGACAGAAGATACCTTCAAATAGACATGGTCACCAACCTAAAACTTTAAAGGTATCCCCCTTTGATCCGCATAACTCTTTTGATGGCTTTGAGCCACAAGCATACGTCCTTAATAGACTGAATCTTATCCACAACGTTTTGAACAATATCTAAACCTAACATAGCTCTCTTCTTTAGATCATCCCAACATATAGGATATCACTTCTTCATCCCATACAGAGCCTCAAAAGGCGCCATACCAATGTTGGACTGAAAATTGTTGTTGTGAACTCGATTAGAGTCAAATGCTCATCACAGTTACCCCTAAAATCCACACACAGGCTCAAAGCACATCCTCTAGAATCTGGTTGATCCTCTCAATCTAACCACTTGACTGAGGGTGGAACACGGAACTGAACGCTAGCTTAGTCCCCAAATCCTTATGTAGGCTACTCTAGAAACGGGATACAAACCTGGGGTCTCTACCAGAAACAATGGTTATAGGAACTCCGTGCAACCTGACTATCTCATTCATATAGATCTTAGCTAGCCACTCAAGATTGAAGGCTTTCTTAAATGGTAAGAAGTGGGCACTCTTAGCGAGTCGATCCACAATCACCCACACTGCATCATTCCCTTTGAAGTCCGAGGGAGACCTATCACAAAATCCATGCTTATACTCTCCCACTTCCAGTCAAGAATGGGAAGAGGCTGAAGAAGCCCAACAAGTTTTGGATGCTCTGCCTTCACCTGCTGGCGAGTCTGACAACATGAAACAAACTCAAAGATCTCTCTCTTCATATAGTTCCACCAGAACGACTCTCGAAGATCTCAGTAGTTCTTAACACCTCCTGGGTGAACCGAATACGGGGCTCCATGTGTCTCCTGTATAATCTCTTGCTTAAGAGCAGCATTATTCGACACACAAATCCTACCTCTGAATCTCATATAATCATCCTTAGAAATCCTGAACTCGGATTCCTTACCCGCTGAAACTCTATCCTTGATCTTACGCAAATCAGCATCCTCCTTCCTTGATCCTGCCGATCAAGGTAGGCTGAATCTGAAGAGAAACTGCCACTCTAGAATTAGATGTTGCAGCTCCCTTAGGGACCTCTGTGTCCTGGAGAACAAACACACTGCACTAGATGCTCCTCTACGGCTGAGAGCATCTTCCACTATATTAGCTCTACTAAGGTGGTATAGAATCTCCAAATCATAATCATGAAGCAACTCTTACCACCTCCCCTGTCTCCAAATTCAGCTCCTTCTGAATAAACAAATACTTAAAACTCTGATGACCAGTGTAAACCTTACACGACACTACATACAAGTAATGCCTCCAAATCTTAAGAGCAAATACTACAGTTGCCAACTCTAAATCATGGATCGGGTAATTCTTCTCGTGTGGCTAAAGATGGTGGGATCCATATGCGGTCACTTTACCATGTTGCATTAGAACACAACCAAGACCCTTATACGATGTATCACAAAACACCTCTAGACCATTGAGCCCAGATGGCAAGGTCAAAATAGGAGTGGACGTCAACCTCCTCTTAAGCTCCTTGAAGCTCGACTCACAAGCTTCACTCCACTCATACTTAAATCCTCCAAAGGAAACAATTCAACGAAGTGACAATCTTAGAGAAGCTCTCGACGAACTTCCTATAGTAACCGGCCAAACCAAGGAAGCAACGGACCTCAAAAACATTTGTGGGCCTCACCCACTCAGTAATAGCCTTAATATTCTTTGGGACCACTGAAATTCCATCCTTAGACACCACATTCCCTAGGAAGACCACCTGATCCAACCATAACACACACTTTTTTAACTTAGCGTAAAGCACGCTCCTTTAGAGTTTGAAGCACTATCCTCAAGTGTTCCTCATGCTCCTCTACACTCTTGGAGTAAACCAAGATAGCAACAATAAACATTGCAACAAACTAATCCAGAAAGAGTATGAAAAACCCGTTCATCATGTCCAAACTGACGGAGCACTTGTCAAACCAAAGGGCATCACAAGGAACTCGTAAAGCCTATAGCGGGCCCTGAAAGCCGACTTAGGCACATCGTCTTCCTTAATCCTCAACTGATGGTAGTCTGAGTGGAGATCAATCTTCAAAACATACTGGCACGTGCTAGCTGGTGGAACAGATCATTGATGCGGGGAAAATGATACTTATTGAAATACCCCAAATATTATTATCATTATAAAAAACCATTATTTAATGGAAAATAATCCAAATATAAATCATTTCACGTACGCATGCAAACCCATGCATGAGAACGTTACGTAAAAATAGTCGTTTCACCATAAACGCTAAAACGCCTTAGAAACATATGATCAAGCATGACCTTGTATGACCTTCTAAAACTCAAACCAAATGGTCATACACTCATTATATGAATATATAAACATATTCCCTAAGCTATATATAGTCAAAAACGCAAAACGCTCGGGTGCTCATGCTCGCCGCCCCTTAAAGCACGAAAAGCCCGGAGGAGTGCCGAGGTGGCACGAACTCCTATAAAATTAATTCTTAGAGTTCCTAACATCATTATTAACCATCCTAAAGAGAACCCACGAAGTGGTTTCTCAAAATTCAACAAAACCTCAGGAGGATTTCTTAACGCTCCTTTTTGCCCGGGAGTGTCCCGATGGCCTGTAAATTGTGTCATGGGTTGATGTAACCCCATATAACTCAATGTAACATCTTAATATATCATTATTTTACTATAATAAGTGTTTATAAACACTTGGAACTCATAAAGACAAGTTATTTCCCAAAATTTCCTTAGAGCACAAAAACCACCTTCGGGTGTCACTAAAACGCGTTTTACGCAATTACCTTGTAGTTCACATGCCACGAATTAAGAATCTTAAATAGGGTTAAAATGACCCTATAAATCAATTAAAGGCAGTGCCAAACAAGGTTCTCTATAGGGGCCGATTTTCAGTCCAAAAACTAGTATAAAACTTACATTAAAAACTTATAAAAGGCATAAGACATGGTGACTCACCTTCCCATGTGCTATAATACTTAATGGAAAAGGAAATTAGGTCTCATTTGACCTCCACGCTGTCAAAATAATGCAAAGAAACAAGGCCATGTTAGTAGACAAAAACAAAATGCTAAAAGTAAAAAAGTAGATTCTTATTCCACCTTTTTGATTTCTTATAATTCAAGTGACCTTCCTTGCTTGTCCTTGGCTCTTCAATGCCGATTGAGACACCCTTTAAGCCTTGAAATCGGCCACCTACAAGGAAGAAGAAGACAAGTTACAAACATTGAAAAATCAAAGGAATAAAGCCTTACCTAACTTACCTTGTCTTCTAGCCCACATTATTTTCTTCCACCTTGCCTTGTCACACCACATGGCCAACATATGCATATAACATGGGCATTTATTGAGCCAATAACCTATGGAATAACAAATGGAAAGGTTAGTCAAATTAACATTAAATAAACAATCAAAATTCCTTTCCAATTTGCATTCTCTTATTCCTACGTGAGTGTAGCCTCATTCTTTCCTTGCACACTCCATTGCCGATTTGGTAAGGCTCTCAACTCTCTCTTCTTCCTTCATCTTCTTCCTTTGAAGCTCTTAAGTCCATTAATGGAGTTTTAACTTCTATCTTCATCTTTAAGGTAATTTCCTAGCATTTCTTGTCAAGCCTTGAAGCAAAACTTTTCCTAGCTTAACAACAAGCATTCGGCATCAACATATACTCCAAGGAGATTGTCTAAATCAACATTAATCCAAGGAGCATCTCAAGGTTATCTTAAGGTAGTTTTCATGCTTGAAAATCCTTAAAGCACATTTTTATGTGTAACCAAGTTCTACTTCTTCTAAGGTTCTTTTCTTCTTCATTTTCATGAAGGAAAGTTATTCTTCATCCATCTTAGGTGTGCCGAATTTATAAGGAGAAAAGCTTAAGGTAAATCCTTGGAAAACTACTTACAAATCTACTTAAGATCTTTATTGAAGATCTAACTCCTAAACTCCTTCACCACTTGCATATAACCGAAGTGGAGCATCAAAATTTCTTTGGAGAAAGCTTGGAGATTCAAGAAGAGTTCAAGCACTTAACCACTTTATTAAGAAGTAAGTTTACTAAGCTAATATTTATGTTTTAAGCTTGGTTAAGCTTCTAAAATTATACAAAAATTATGTACATCTCCTAGGGTATTTAAAACCGAAACTATATGGTATAATATACCAAAAATATAATCTATAACATATGTGGAAAATATTACCTTAAGACACATTTTTGTGTCACAAAATTTATTATGTTACATACCAATTCAAGCCGAATTGTCAAGGGCAAAAATCTCTATTTTGAGCTAGGAATCAATACAAGACATACAATAATTTTTCATGAGTTATATAACTCCTATGAATTTATGTAATTTATTTTGACATATAAATCCCTTTTATATACTATAAGGTCACTATTTAATTATGGCCGAATGGTCTAAGTGATAAATAGGTTTTAATGGGCTACTTAGGTATATAAACTTATATTATAAAGTTTGGAGAGTTAAAAATATGGGAAAATTACATCGCCCACCCATGACGTTTGGCGAAATTACACAGCCCACCCACGAGGTTTCAAAAATTACTTTGTCCACCCATGTGGTTTGCACAATTTTACATCCAGCAACTTTTCTAATATTTGATCAACTTAATATGGTTAAATGATATCCAAATTTGATGAAACTTTACATGAACGATGCTAAGGTGTTATATTTTTTGTTCAATGCCAAATCCAAAGTTTTTTAAGGTCATATATGACCTGTGGGACCAATGAAACATGAGACACGTTCATCGGTTCCACGGATCATATAGGAGCTTAAAAAGCGTTGGATTTCACGTTTTTACCAAAATATAACACTTTAATATCGTCCATATAAAGTTTCATCAAATTTGGATATCATTTAACCATCTTTTAAGTTGATCAAATATTAGAAAAGTTATTGGATGTAAAATTGTGGAAACCACATGGGTGGGAAAAGTAATTTTTGAAACCTCGTGGGTGGGCTGTGTAATTTCGCCAAACGTCATGGGTGGGCGATGTAATTTTCCCTAAAAATATTTTATTAGTGCTTAAATGACTAATTAATTAAGTATGTGGCTAAAATGTAATTTTTACAAAGTTTGGTGCATATACTATAAAAACCGAGAGTTAAGGGTGTCCTTGGGATAAATATGATATAATATAAGGTTAGGAATTAAGTTCATGAATTTTAGCTAATTTTAACAAGTGTTAAAATAACATTTTATAAAGTTTTGGGCTATTATGTAATTTATAAAACTTATTATGAAAGTTTGGAGTTGAAATATGGGTGAATTCATAATTAAGAGAATTATTAGATCACCTTCGAAATTTTGAGGAATTAGATGTTAATTATAGTTTATAAGTTATTAAGTAACTATTATAAAGTTTGGGGTGAAATGTAATTAATGGAAAGTATATGACAAAGCCGAATTACTTTGGGTTAGATTTGTAATTTAAGAATTTATATATATATTCGGCAATTATGGAGAATTAAAATTAAACTATAGTTTATAAGGCATTTGTAAAGATTATAAGATTTTTGTGGTTAAATTGTAATTATAGAATATATATATATATAGGCCGAGAATTGGAGGGGCTAAGTTGTAATTTTTGAAAAGTTATAATATTCCAAAGTTATATACCAAAATATTAATGGTAGCTTTGTAATATAATAAATAAGGGATTAAAACTATATAATATGATGAGATTAGAATTTAAACATAAAGTTTATGATTAATGTGGTTTGCTTTGTAAATAACCGAAATATAAGGGTAAGAATTTAGATTTAAATAAATATAGGTCCTATATGGATATTTGGAGAATTAGAAGAAAGAATTTTGATTAAAGGAATTATGGGATTAAACTATGGCTTATATAGTTATAAGGAATTTAAAGGTAACCAACAAATATTATTTGTGGTTAAAAGGAGAATAATAAAACTATAAGAATATTATGTCCATGTATGGCATATAAATATAGTTGAGAAATTATAAAGTTACTATGTCCATCTAGACAATTAAAAACATGTAACGTAAATAGTACATGGTATATATTTAAGGATTTATAATTAAATCACAAAGGAAATAAACTCACATGAAATAACAACAAAGGAATTGTTGAACAATCCAATAAAGTTACTATACAAGGGTAATATAAATTAACCCTCTCAGTTAATCCTATTCTAGGACTATACTTGACCAGACGTTGACCAGGGTATAACCAACTGCAATCTACGGTGAACAGTATGGGATCTTGCAACCTGTTTTCTACGGATTACATCGGCTTGTGTGCTATCTGTTGTTTGAATTAACGAAAAGATAATTAATGTAAAATGTTGTTTTAACTCTGTGCACGTTGTGTTGTTTTACATGCGTGAATGATGCTAACTACGACGTGTATGTCCCACGCATACAACACTACAATACAGTGGATTAAATACCTGCGCTTTATTGTACCGAGGACTTGTACACAAGTCTCTTACTAACTTCACTTTATAACAACGTCGTTATCCTAAACGTGATAATCGACAAAACACATTGTGTTCTTGTTCAGCGTCCTTGTATGACACCTAACAATTCTATACTACGAGAAACGAGGAGCCCAGTTGGATCTAGCCATGCATGCTACAGGAGTTGTACCTGTCTCAGGTCGTCTCCTATACAATTTACGTCGCGACGGAACATACAAGTGGGGAGGAAAACTTTATTCCTCTCGAGGGTTCGATTCCCAACAGTTCAAGTGGGGAGGAAGGCTTCATTCCTCTCGAGGGTTCAATTCCCACAGTACAAGTGGGGAGGAAGACTTTATTCCTTCGAGGTTCGATTCCCACCTTCTACAGTACAGGAGTTGACTACGTTATCTTCTGAGGGACTAATTACCAACCTTTCTCTTTAACGAGGTCACTATACCTCACTATATTGACATACTCATAAATACCTGTCAGTCCCACTGTGTGGACCCGACTATTATCAAATGATTACAGTTCACCTAACTTGACCTTTTGAAGTCTTGTTTTATGTGACATGTTTATCCTTGTATGGACACTTGTTATTATCATACTATGCTTGCTTACAGCTTTACAAAAATGAACTGCATGTATTCGACAAAGTAGTTGGTGTGGGCCGGTAGCCGATGGGCTGCACGTTTTCCATACCAGCATTGTTTGCTGAGCCCCTTTGGGGGCACCCCCATTTTTCAGGTACCTGAAGTTGAGAAGATTACCACACCGAGTGTAGGTGGGGTAGATTCAAGCTATGGGAGTCTTCTACTAGTTATTTGTTTTACTTAATTATTGTACCTTTGAGTTTGATTCCTAGTATCTCGGATTGTATTCGTATTCGGACCGTAACTTTTGGAGATTTGTTTTTGGAGTTAGCCTTGTTGGTCACAAGGGTGGCCAACGGCATTGTAATACCGTCCGATTATTGTATTTTATTCCGCTGCAGTTTATGTTTTATTGGGAGTGATCATCGCACAGGTTATTGGATTTCGGGTTGGGGTGTTACACTTATTCTTGATGGTGACCTATATTGAGCTCCCGGTAATCGATGCACAATCTGAAACTACCATCTTTCTTCTTCACAAACAACACAGGCGCACCCCATGGAGAAACACTAGGACAAATGAATCCTATATCCAACAACTCCAGCAGCTGAACCTTCATCTCCTTGAGCTCTGCCGAACTCATATGGTAAGGGGTCTTAGATATCGATTGCATCTCTGGCGCTAACTTAAACGAAAACTCCACCTCCCTATCCGGAGGGAGTCCGAGCATATCATCCTGAAACACTTCAGGGAAATCTCTCACCACTCTGGCAACCTTTCCTCAGGTACCAAAACACCTGCATCGCCGATATAACTAGAGGCGAGCAAGACATATCATTCCTCACAAACACTAACGGGGTCTACCTGGCTCCTTGAAAATCACCTTTTTGGCTGCACAATTAATATGAGCATGGTGTGCAGACAGCCTATACATGCCCAACAACACATCAAAACAGATCATTCGTAGAGGGATGAGGTCAGCACACAAAATCCTGTCCTGCACTACCATAGGATAACCTCTACAGACAGAATCTGAAATCATAAGAGGGATCATCCGTAGAGGGATGAGGCCAGCACAAAAAACCAAACCAAGTCTTCAAAATCAAAAGAAGTAGAAAGTCTTCACTAGTCAATCTACAAGATGATTAGTAGGAAGGAGTGAGCAACCACAGCTCAACAGGTAGCAAACCTCATCAATGAAGCATGTTGTAAACATTATAAGTAATATAATAGCGAAATAGCATATACTGAAACCATAGAGTCTTTTGTAAAATAGGAGGTCACTTGTCAAAGTTGTCAGATGTACGATATAAAACGGAAGCAATGATTGCATTTATCAATACAAATCTGCGAACACAAAACAGAGTGGGACACTAGATCGAAACACAAACATGAATGGTCAAAGATCAATGGATCAGAAATGGTCCGAAGAAACGGCCTGAATACCAATGGGTCGAAGACCAATGGACCTGTAGGTCCTAGAACAGAAACGGGGAGAGTGCCCATATAACATAACAAAAGGACATCCTACGCAGCATGCTACGGGATAGCTCGACCCAGCCATCCACGGCTCAGAAGGAAAAGAAACTAGGTCCCAAAACAGGACACTTTCAAAACAGAGATGCGTATTTACGTGTAATCAACATAGAAAAATAGCTCGTATAGTCTTAGGGGATCACATCCCTGCAATAAGAGGACAAAACGGAGGTTAGAAGAGCATTTTAGTCAAATTCAGAGGGTTGGCCGGACATGTGTCCGGGCTTGGAAGTCCGGACACAAGTCGAGACTTAAAATAGAGATGTCCGGACTTGTGTCCAGGCTTGGAAGTCCGGACATAAGTCTGAAAGTTAAACAGAGAGTTGAAATTATAATAACGTCCGGACATGTGTATGGGCTTGGAAGTCTAGACACATGTCAAAACAAAATCCGAAACCAGAATCCTCACGCCTGTCCGAACATGCAAATCCGGACAGACGTCCGGACACGGCAAAAACTACTATGAATATGGCAGAAAACTTCCCATCCAAATCCTTAATTCGTTACATAATCAAACTATACAAAAAACACATATTCCATGGGGCTTTGCAGATGAAAGACAATGTCAAAAACAAGGCAAGAAACTAATTTATAATCGTAATGGAATCATCAAAGCAAACAACAAACAAAATCCCTAAATTCTCCCCATGGGTGAACATACCCAGTCGAATCCATCTCACTACCTCAAATTCGAATATATGAAGATACCACATAACAGAAAGCTCGATCCTCACCACAGATCACCACCGACAATTCACGCAACCAATTTAGAAATTTCGACAGAGAACTCAGAACCAAAACTAAAGAACGAAAAATGAACAGAACCTGATAACAGTAATCCACTAACCACGAAAACCGAAGGTCCAATCCTTGCTTTGTAGAGGCAAAGAATCCAAACATGAATCCCTAGCAGCAAATCGATCAATACAGAGAGCAAACTGACAAGAGTAAAGAGAAAGGCGCAGAGCAACACGCTAAATCAAAAATGAGTGTGGGAAAGAAAATAAACTCTACTTTCCTTTCTCACTAATTAAAGGATGGGTTGGGCTAAACTACCATCATGCCCCTCCAACCTTCCCCAAATAACCACAACTACAAAATAACATCCACATATATATATATATATGATTAACATACATATGCAATACTCCTATAAAACCTAAAATAAAATCTGATGTACCACACTTAGTCTATTTGGGCTTAAAGTTAAGCATGTCATCCACACTTAGTTGTAAAAGAGAAAGACCTTGTAAAAGGGAACACGATAAACCAAATAAATAAGACAAACACTGCTACATATAAGGTCTTTGGAGGCAACTTTTCTTGCCTTTGTAATTCAAAAAATTGCCTTTGTAGACAATTAGAGGCGAGAAAAAAATTGCCTCGTCACGTCCAAAAACTTGCCACGGTTGGTTATGAAGGTGAGAAATTGGTTGCCTCTACTGGTTCAACCTATGGAGGCAACTAAACTCGCCTCTATTGACCTTAGACAACTGAGGCAACCAGGAAACTCGCCTTTATTGCTCTTCAACTAGTGAGGTAAGTTTTCAAACTCGCCTCCCTTGTTATGTGTAGTGCGCCAATCATCATAAGGAAAAGAGGTGACCATTGTAAGTCCCCTCCATTGATCTTCAACAAACGAGGCAAGTTGTTCGAACTTGCCTCCCATGTAGGAAGCACATACCCACAAGCAATAGAGTGGCCGATTTTACTCGCCTTTGTTGCTCTTAACAAATGAGGCAACTCGTTGAAACTTGTCTTCTTTGGTCTGTGTAGCCACAACGTAACAAGGCAATTGGTGTTACTCGCTTCAGTTGATACAATCAGCCGGGGCAATTTCTATTGTGCCCCTGATTTTTTTATTTTATTTCTGGTTCGCAAAGGAAGTGTATGTCATTTTTCTATCTTAGGATAGTGAGATTATTTCATTTGTGGCTGATATTATATTAGCTTAGAAGGGAGGAAGGGTGAGAGTGTCTTTTGCTTTGCTATTAATTAATAAGTTAGAAAGGAAGTTTCTTTTCACGTCCTTTATTTTGTCCTTCTTCCTTCCTCTCTCCAATTTTGCCATTCATTTCATCATCCTCACTACTACAAAAAATACTATAGACAACTGTTAAAAAATCCAAAGACAACTGTTATTAACAATTGTAACAGAACCAATTGCCTTAGGTAGACATTGCATTAGACAACTGTCTTATGACGCCAAATAACTACTGTAAATGGACCTATTACAAATGTTATTAATGGTTGTAGTAGATATACATAAGAGGACTGTTAATAACAATTGTAATAGGTCTTATTTATTTGCCTCTTTGGCACCTATCACAACTGTTTTTAACAGTTGTCTTTGATACTCTTTTTTCCAAATTTCCTATTTTTTCACAACTGTTAAAGAACAGTTGTCTTTGACACACTTTAAAACAATTTTTCCTATCTTTTAACAATTATTCATTAACAGTTGTCTTTGGTCCTTTTAGAAAAAAAATACCATACACAGCTGATATGATATTCATCTATTTGTCATCTACTAATAAATGCATTCATATGTTCACAATAACATTCACAAACCCACATAACAACATTCATTGTTCCAAATCAACATATCAACATCCATAATTTTGAATCAGCATAGAAACATTCATTGTTCCAAATCTGTTTAGCAACATTCATAGTATCAACTCTGTTTAGCAACATCCACAAATTTCCAACTGACATAGAAAATGATTCAGTACATCCTCATTCTACTCAAGTCATGGAAAGCAGCACCATGTGTAGCAAAATCTACTCCATGTCTGAATCTAATTGCATTTGAACATATGATGCCCACTGCTCTCGAATAACATCAACCTCGTCTTGTTTGTATGCTCGACCATTGTACCCGCAAAAGTACTACAAAACACAATACCAAATTCTATTAGTTGATTAGCATATACATGTATATTAATTAGATGCTTCAACTTATGATGAACTTGAGAAAGACAAAATAATGTATTCTGCTCATTGAGAAAGACATAATAACTTACATTAGCATATACACATACACGTATATGAGAAAGGTGCCAAAACACTAAAGGTGAGTCCTAGTGGGCATATTTCTCATTGAATTGAGAAAGACATAATAATTTACAACAAGATATGCTCTTCAAAAGACATATTATGGTTTCAGCTAACACTTACATCCTCAAGGACTCATGAAACTTACTCCGACGGACTAAACATCACAAACAAGCCCAAAATCAATATTTGCTAGACATCACCAACAATTGTAAATAACCTACATAAATAACTTGGACAGTTGCATTACTTACGTATATGGTCACATCATAAACGAGTAGGCAATTGCATTGAACATACATTACGCTAAACATAAATCATCAACGAGAGACTAGTACAAAAGGGATTCAACTTTGTAGTAAAAAAATCAGCAAAAGAGAGACATCAAGGAGAAGAGAAAGAAGTGTCAGAGCTTTAGAGGAAAGGTTGGCAGGTGAGAGGCTGGCTGCTGCTATTTACGAAGAAGAGAAGGTTTAGAAATTTGATTGTTTGCTGATACATGTTGGCTACTTTGAGTGTGGATTTTACAAATGAGCTATTGAATTGATTCATTAAGAGCAAGTGGGCACTTACTAAGGAAAGGGTTTGTGAAGCTCCTCCCTATATATCTAGTAGGATAGGGATTTAAAACAACAAGATAATCAAATCAAAACCACTGTGATTTCCATCTTGAGAAACGTTACTATTATTCTTACTTTTTGTATCAGGAATTGAAATAATTTAAATAGTGAGTTGTGGAATAAAAGATGAGGTAGAATTGAAAAGTAAATGACAAAAAAAGAGTAGAACATGTTATATTTTAAAAATAATGAAGATCATCAATCAAGAGCATGAGAAAGAGTATATATGCAACGCAAATTCGATTGTACAGGCCGCCCGCACCGAGTTAGGAATGGGACAGTGATTTGACAGTCCTAGTCAGCTGCTGACCAGATTATTTTACTGACTGGGATGCCTTTTTACTATATTAACTTTAAATAATTGTAACTTTTAATATATATATGTCCAAAATGAAAAAAAATATCATTGTTTACCTAAATTCAAGCTCTTCAAAACAAGACCAGTCATGGATATGTTTTGACAACTTTGAAAAAAATCTATTTTTACATGTGTATGATGATACATTAAAATGATAATATGATTTATTAATTTTGATATTATGATTCATGCATATTATCATTCATTAACTAATAAGTGGTGAATTAGATTACGAATTTCGGAACCAATCAGAAAATCATTATTGTTTTGTAGTGTATTTTTATTGTTGTATGGTGTATTTAAACCTTATATGGTAAATCATGTATTTTTCATACATACCAAATATTATTTTGTGTTATATTATTGTTTAATTTTTTATATTATTTACGATGATACACTAAAATGATGATATGATTCATTAACTTCGATATTATGATTCATTAACTTCGATATTATGATTCATTAACTAATAAGTCATGAATTAGATAACAACTTCAGAACCGATAAAAAATCATTACTTCTCAAAGAGATCTGTATCAAGAAAACAAAGTTTCTTTAATTCTTTTGCATCTCTTTACTTCTCTCTTTCTTTCTTTTAATGCAGTAAAAAAAAATCCTGTTTACAGATGTTCACAAGAGAATTTGGGAACTCGCTATCCCGTATCCTTGCAGCAGATGGCAGGAGCATTGAAATTCAGAGCATAGCGTGCCAACGAATGACTAGCAGCATAATCTGCCTCTCTGAAAACTGGAAACACAATAAGAAATTGATGAAAAACATTATTAACTTGATTCTCGACATTTTATTAGAAGCTCAGCAGCAAGTTCATGGTCCACGTGGTCTTCCCATATCTCATGAAATCAACACTCTAAATTATCCGTCTCGATCACCACACAACTTGGTTTCCAAATGAGCAGGCCTGCTCCAATCCTAAGCAATTATAATTACAGAGACCGGTAATAGAACTTTTTCACATTTGATAAACACAAAAGACTTCATTTGTGGCGTAACTTTAATACTGTCTACAGTGGCAAGATTCCTTGAGAATGGTTGAGTTCACATGCCACACAGATACCGTTTTTCTAATAGTTCATTTCGATGCACCAAATTCGCAGGCCTAGTTACACAGAGACTGCTGAAAGTTTCTAAGGTTGCTATACACAATCTGTCTATTCACAAAAGCTGAAATCATCATGGAAACACCTACTACCCATTGAATCAAGTCTTGCAGAAGCTACTCTTTCCAAAAGCAAAAGTATTGCAGAAGGTAAGTGTTCCCATTGTTAAATGGATGGTATAACCCAAAAGAGCAAGTGATCCGCAGCGAGATTTGGTGAGCTGATCTGAGAAAGCACCAAATCACCTTGCATTATTAATCTGGTAGTTTCACTTTGCAGTCACACACTGCATAACAACACAGTAGAGCGGATACAGTTAACAGTTGTGAAACATATCAAAAGACCATTCCATTAAATCTATCCAGGATTTTTAAATTACTTGAAATGTACATGAGACAATAGGTGGCAGTCTGGAAAGCAACTACGAACAATGCGACCAGGTTTCACCAATTGTCAAGTGCATTAATCCTGGGCTTAGACATCCACAGTCAATTTGGCAAATGTAAAGAAGAGAGTTTTAACCTCTCTTAGATCATTAAGATATGCGATAGCAATGCAGGTTGTAGGTGCAGCACAAGGGCATCAGACTCGTGTAGAACTAATCTAGATCATGGCTAAACCAGGTGGCTAGCACATACACGTAATGCAGAGAGACAAACTAGTAAAACAAGTACCTCAAAAACAAATTATAAATTACCTTATTTTCAGAGAATATGTGAGAGATCATTCAACCTGGAGTACTCAAACCCTGAGGCATCCGAATTGGCATTACTACCCCAATCAAAATCAGACTCTGCCTTTACACAGTTTGCTTTGGTCAAGTCGTTTATCTTCCTACTGCCTGAACTATCAAGTAGTGGATCTACTTCTACCGCAAACCTACTTGGAAAACTAGGTACTGCACTACTGTTCTTGTATGATTCCTTGAGAAGAAGTTGGTCTAAGCTGAAAGAATCAGCTACGATTGGGCACGATGAGATTGATGGAGAAACAACAGCTCCAAGTGGATAACTGCCAAGGCCACGTCTTCTGAGATCCAAAGCAGAGTATGGCCCTGCACCAGGTGATTGTTGGCTGAGTGAGCCATAATCTATGGACAAGTTTCTGCTAGATGTGGAGACTTGATTGGAAGAAAGATTATCATATGCCGCATCTACAGTAGATGAAGATTGAGAAGCTACAAGGCAAGATGGTTGGACAATGATTGATTGATTGCGTACAGGTACTGCAGGTTGCCAGTGCTGCAGCCTTGAGGTGTCACCACAAGAATTGTCTTCCTTAGTTAAACCTTCCACTTGATTCTCACCAGAAGCTGCAGATTCCACAGCACTAGGCGGCCAAGCTCCGTGTCCAGGTGATATGTTTCCAGAAGGTATACGTGGCTGTGAGAGTATCCTTGGAGCATAAGCCCGGTTTTTTGCTAAAATCTGAGCTGTATCCTGAACAGGAACAGGCTTCGGCCTCTCTGAGTACTTTTGCAGTTGCTCTGTTTGCATTTGAACGGATTGGTCATAAGCAGTGTAACCCAGGAGCTCAGCATGCAATGCTTCCAAAGTTTGTGAAGAAAGTTGACCAGAAGCAGAAAGTGTTTGAACGTCAAATCTTGCATTCGGGTCAAAAGGACCATACAACGCATTGCATATGGAACCTTGATAAGTGCCTCCACTTAGACGTTTCAGATACAACCGGAATTTCTGTAAATTAGACCAGTAAAATCTTAACCAAACAACAGAAGGAAAGTAACCATGCTTTTAACAAGTCTTAACCATCATCTAATTTGACCATCCACACACAGAAAGTGCATAGATAATGTATCAACTAGGCATTTTGAATTTAATAATTCGGTGGTGCCTGAGTTAAGACTTATAGCAGGATTAGCATATGGGTACGCAGGCCCGATGTACCATGATGAGATCAATAAATAGGCTATTCAAGGGTCCAGTGTAACACAAAATGGAAGTGTAGTTTCCTAAGGAGTTAGCACTATCAACATGGCCCTGGTTCAGTCCAAGGAGCTTCAGACAAACTTTTCTTTTCACCCAAAACCAGGATTATTCTTATCTCTGAGTATTCAAGGGATTGGGAAAAGAGAACTAGCAACTAAAGACCATGTGCAGGAACAGGAACCGAGCATCTACTGCAGAACACGTTAGATCCATAAGATACAAAGGAGTCTTTCATATAGTAGGAATTTTTAGCTCAACTTGACTGGGTCTAGTAAGTGCACAATGAGAGGTCCATAAATTGTACTCCATGATCAGGGATCTTTTTCATTTTCTTTTAGGATCAAAACCCATTCAGCCTTTAGCGATAACATCTTGACTGGCAGAAATAGAAAATCACTGTAAGCCTAAATAATCAATCAAAGTAATGTACAAGAAACACTTATTCAAGCGATCTCAGGACAAAAAATAACATTTTCGTTCAAAGCAGCCTCCAAAGTCCAACCTGCAAATGGCTTGCAACGTTTTCTCTTGTCAAACCAGGGACATTCATCAGTTCAAGGATCCTCTTCGGAACAGCTTCTGAAGCACATTGAAGAAATTGTTGGAGATTTTTTAGTAAGAAGTTATGCTACCTCATCATATCATATCCTCAATTTCACAACTGTTAACGATCATTTACAAAATCATGCAAGGTATAAGAAAATCAAGGGAACAATAGGGGAGGCAGGCATAGAATTCTTTCAAGTTCTTACTGTCCAGGCCGAGCTGATTTACAACATTGACAAACTGCTGATGGAGTTCCACAGACCAGACTACACGTGGTTTCTTCGAGCTAGACGGATCATCATTATCGAGCTCGCTGTCATCATCTTCTCTAGAATCTCTTTTCGCCTTTTGAATTCTCATTGATCCTTCTGTGCTTTCATTTTGAGAAGAAGCGAAAACAGCGGCATCATTTCCATGTTTTTGTGGGTCATCAACTTCGGGACTAAGAGCATGAGCAAGTGACTTAGTTTCATTCCACCTTTTCCTAGCAACATGCTGCCAAAGATTATTCAATTCCTCTTGACGAATGGGTTTGATCAAATAATCACAAGCCCCGTGCCTAATCCCTCTCATCACAGCACTGGTGCTTTCATCAGCAGACATCACTGAATAAATACCAAACTCCTTTACTTTGTACTTAAGTTGATAATTCAAAAGGCTCAAAGCTACTGACCAAAAGAATGCATATATGTGAACTTTAAACTTCAGGAAAGATGAGCAACTCACTAATGACAGGAAGATTCATTTCTAGGCCAACATGTTCGAGGAGCTTGTAGCCATCCATGTCAGGCATATGGACATCACTTAGCACCATGTCAAAGCAGTCTGCGCTTTCTCGAAGCAGTTTCAAGGCAAAAGTAGCTTGGGAACAGAGGGTGACTGGACATGACAGAAAGACAAAAGATTAATCTCCCTTGATGATATGAAACAGCAATATTAAGAATTCTTCACACAAGGAGGATCTAAGTACACTCGAATAAGAATAGGAAGAGAATAAAAGAGCCCAAAATTCCAACTTAAACATCAAGAATGACAGTGTAGGAGAAAGGACCAATCAGGCACTTCTATCAAGGAAAGGAAGAGTGCCAAAGTCGAAGAGCTCTATTGCAGTTTCCTATTTTTCCTTCCAACTGTTTCAACCCCGGATTTTCCTGACTACTTCCGATTCTGCTTGGCAACGGTAGTCAATAGATTCGATCTCACTAAGGTATGTCTCACGCCATCATCTCTCCCGAGATAAAGAGCGGCATGTTAATGATCTAGCCCATTCCAGCTGGTCTCCTCATAAGTTGTAATGTTGTACCAGAAATCCGACATTAGTGATGTTAAATCAAACAATTATTGTTAATTAGGGCCACAAGTCACCCGTATTGAATAAGCCTACGAACTGCAGTTCATTATTAAAAGCACAGACAGAAAGAGAGACTAACAATCTAACATCACAGATATAGAACAGATTACAGAACTATTAATTATTCTCCGCAATAAATGAGCAAAATCTGAAATGATAATTCTTTTATGCTTCAAGACTGTATATTCCTCTGTACTTCAATTTTACCAGTATATAAACACCGTCGAAGCATCTGCTCCAAAATCTTCAAGCAGGTGATGTCATCATCCACGACAAGAACCCTAAGGCCAACGGGAAACTGTTCAGTGAGCGCCATCCTCGGTTTGCACGGAGTTTAGGCGCTTCCCACCGCGATCCTATCCGGATGCGGCTTCTTCGGCGCCGTTGTTACGTAGCTCAATTGGCATATAATCTTGAAATTCCCTCCCCAACACCACAGAGACAGAAAATCAGTCTCTTGTTTTATCTATGCCACAATCAGAAGCTTTGTTTTGCTCCAGTGAAGACGCTTTACACGGTAATGATAGCAAAGGGTACGATGGAATTACTTCTGATCCTCACGGGTTTGTGATCAGTATGGGTAGGGTTTCCAGCCCGTAGGTAATTGGTACGGATTTGTGATCAGTGAGGGTAGTCTAGCTGACACTACGACAGAACGGGTTCGGGGTTGCTCTGTGTGTATATGCGGGTTGAGTGACATAGGCGAAGGTGACGACACAGTGCATATAAACAAAACAGAACAAACAACGACAAATTCAGAGGGAAAAAAAGGATGGAGGAGAGGGGAGAAGAAACCACTTCAGAGATGAAGACAAGTGGAATTTCGGAGGATAAAATAGGTAAGCATGAGGAAGGGAAGTCCCTCAATCATTTTGCAGTTACTATTTTAGAGGGTTTTGTACATGTAGGGTAGGTGGATTTTCAAAATTATACATATATCCGAAAGTTATGTAATAAATTATGAATAATATTTGACACCAGACAACAAATGATCAAAATAAGGCAAATCCAACAAATGGGTAGCCTATTTTTTTTGAGCTGCAACATCAAGCTGATGTCAGTTGTCAATTGAAATTAGAAAAAGTAGAGAGAAAAAATAGTTGATATAATAGTTGATGTATGTGACATAGGGAACAAACTAGCTGATCAAATAAACTCATCTGATAATCTAACAAAAAAATGGGACCTGGGCAAAAATAGTCCGTACCTAACAAAGAATGAGCAAAATCGGATAAAACGGATAAAATTGAATAAAAATGAGTAATATCGAGCAAATCGGACCGGACCGAACGTGCCGGTTCACTGAGCACCCGGCGCCGGCTCACCTTAACCTGCATCTGATGTATGTCACAGACGCCCATACCTAGCGTCCGACGCTTACGACGCTCCACCCGATCCGACGCTCACAATGCATGCCTTGTGCGCATGTGCTCGTTTTTTCAGTATTTGTGATAGGTACTTTTTATCATGTTTCATGTATAAACCTATTTTAAACTAAAATGAACGCGCCTAAATAAATCTGAAATACGAATTGAGACTACCTACAAATGCCCTTGTCGAGTATTAATTAGTAAAAATATTTTAATTAAAAAATTGGTTTAAGTCTATTTGATTGAATTAATCAACTCAATTCATTTTTTAAAATCAATCAGTAATCCATATCAATTAATAACAATTAATAGTCACTTACACATTATTTTTAGCCTACTTAGATCGGGCTAAGAAGTCCCAATACTCCTGTACATTAATTAATGTGAACGTCGATTGTTAAAAAAAAACAGATTTTAAATTAAAATATTTATTACTAAAACACAAAATATAGTACTATTTGAAGTGAAAAAGATTTCCACGACTAGATGTCCAGAAGATTTAAATTCACCAATTAATCATGCCGTCTACAGCTGATAAACTAATGAGCGGTTGTTGTTGCGAATGAGAAAAGAGCAACCTTATCATCATCCCTAACTATTGCCACGAACCTAAAGGGGGAAAGTTGGACATCGGCGGGAGGATAGAAAGCAGCATCCCGCCGGCCTATATCTAGGTAGCCCACTAGCTCTAAGCACCCACCAGCTAGCTAGTTACGACGCGCGCGCCTCCATGTTGCGACATTACCAGGCCGCAACCTCGACCCAACTGCTTCAACGACTTTACTACGGTAATCGTAGGACAAGCTTAGCAGCACCAGCTGCCGCTAATTCTTTCATCAATCACGTGATAAATATTGCACGTGATACGAGGAATCAATGCCGAGAAACTGTGCAGAAATGCCTAGCGATCAGAAGAAGGGTGAGGTACGAAGAAGAAGAGGATGACGTGGAGGGATCAGAGTATGGGGGTATAACGAGGATGTAGCATTGATGGAGGTGTACAGTCAGTCGGCACGAGGAGAAGCTCTGCTAGTTACGGCCATGGTTGATGACCGTGAAGAAGAAGTGCTTATTTTTAAGGTACAGTAAACCGTGTTTAAGCGTGATTCTAGTTGACAAAGCAAGAATAATCCAAGTAAAGAAAAAGCAGGGAAAGAAGAAAGAAAATGTCTGATTAATTAATAGGGTGGTCTAATTTGTTTGATCTCTGCAGGGATATTCATCGTGCTTGACGAGTCAAACACCATCAGATCCAAGCAAAAGCGTTCTACCAGCTAGAGCTGTGATCAAATCAGTGGATAGAGTCAGGGGTCCTTTCGATCCTTCAGATGTGCAGTACATTGAGAAAGGCTTGACATGGGACGACTTCAAGAGACGCCTTAATTTCTCCTAATTAATGTGATCCCCCTCCCTCCCGTACCGCGTGCGCCTCTTCGTAGTGGTCAGGCCACGCAAGTATCGCTTGGTAGTGAAGCAGGGAGATGTGAATCCCACACACACTAGCTTTCAGAGACAGTTACGCAGACAGAAAAGTAACCATATGACACATGAGTGTACTGACTACTGATGCCCGAAAAAGTCTCATTTAATTCCCCTATTTATGAGAAAGATAATACTAGCATTTGGTTGATCCTTTAGAATTTTGGGGTACATTTTAGATAATCGCAATTTAACCATTCATTATTCTGGTTAAGGAGAGCCATATTTTCCTTGTTACTCTAAAGAATCAAGAAAGAAAATAGAGGTGAAAGGGAGAACTAAATCGTAAGTTGAGTTATGTTTTAGGAATGGAGGTTCCTCAATCATCCCGAGGAATTTCGTTAGACAGTTGATCTCTTAGGTTGAAACAAGAAATAGTGGGTGTGTATAAACGACCTCAACTATGGACATGAATCACAAATTGAAGAAAGAACAATCCTCCCATGTAACTATAAAGATTATGTGGTTAAACGATTATCCGTCACATCTGCCGTAGTATTGCGTATGTTGTATAACCCGGTGAAGACATACGGATCTTAAATTTGTTTATCCGTGCAGTAAATTGGCACATTTCTGAAGCTCACATTACCAGTGGTTTAACCCACACAGAAATGCTGGGAGCACATCTCAAGATCCGTCATCTGTTTTCAAATCAAAGTGTGAACACATCGTCACCATACAACAACAATCTAGCATAACATGCCAAGAGCAATGTGCATAGAGAATACAGGACAACCCTCACTACCAATAAGATCTTTCAAAATCCAATCCACCGCCGCCTCCCCCGGAAATAATAAAACAAAATGAACATTAATTATAATGATACAGTTGCCTCGCCCCAGGCAACGAACCTCTCCCGTGTAAGTAAATCAGTCCCTTCCATTAATAAACTTCTCATGAGAAGCCTCACATGTTTGTGTAATTTTTTATACAACTCTCTGTAACTGTAGATGCATGGAGCATCAAGTAATTGCTAACATGCTCACTCTGAAGGGCAATATCTATGCAAACAACAATCAACGGACACTCTGCTAGTTGCTCCGCACGCTCACTGTTTCTCACTTCCAAGCCACAGCATCAATATCATCTCTGGCTGATTTGTAAAGTGCAAGCCTCTTTGCAAGGGTTTCTCTTCTAGCCATGAGCTGGGGATCTTCATCCAACATTGCACTTAGTTGCTCCTTCTGCATTAATATCCATTATGATAGAGATGTTGAGGTTCAGTATATCATCTAAATGCCGAGTACATCTATTCATAATTTAAATGCCCGGTATATTTCAAATTCAATTTTGCAGTATCTAACGGGATGATTACACCATAATCAATAAATCTTCATCTTCAGGCATGATTAACTCACCTCCTTTTTGCCAATGTTGACATAAAAGTAGTTTAGCAACGATCTCTTTGCTTCTCGAACTTGGCAGTACACCACAGCCTTGGGGATAGAGGTTCTCAACGTATCACAAACCATGCCAACATAAGAGGTGACATTAGAACCTGGATATTTAATGCATCGTCACGTGTCAGACATTAAACAGACGGGCCAACACTTCAAGAGGTATAATGAGTACATATACTGAAAAGCAAGATCATCTATAGCTTCCGGAACATAACGATTACCTATCCTTCTGAGATGATGATCAGTGTAGCGGTCAGCATTCGCACTGGGTGCATTATCTTTGCTATTCTTGTTATCAACAACTTTCTCTGGTTCCATCTGAAGCTTCCTGAAAAACTCAACTGTTAGGTAGCTTGACTCTTGATCAACAAGACGTGTAACAGTTTTCCGGCTTTCGTCTCGAAATCTCTCAAGGGATTCATTTGCAGCCGCTGCTATATCTGACTGAAGAGATGGGAAACGTCTGAGCTCCTGAAAATTCAAAAAAGACCATCATGCCTTTGCAGGATTAGTTACTCTTCCAGTGTTAGATGAAAGCTTATTCTTATTAGCTCATCATTCACAGTAACCACATAGATAACAAATAAGCAAATAATGTACAGAAAGACGGTATACAGGAGTTTGAATTATCTTTCTTACCAGTGTTTCAGCTATAGACTTTCTGACAAGTTCTTTCAGGACCATGTGGACCTGACAGTAACAAAATCAAAAGACAAATAACAGTAAAGATATTTTATAACCCTAGTTATAAAAGATAGCATCCCAAACAAGTCAAGTGGTTCACTTGCACAGAAAAATTGCAACCAATCAGAACAAGAAAGTTTTTCTAGAAGCATCACAAACGATCACTATTGTAATAACAACAAAAAGAATAGACAACTTCATGAAGTTGCTAAAAATATAACTCGACATTAACTGCGTAGCTTAAAAGTGAAATCAGGTAGAAAAAAGGATTACTCCTCAACCAGAACGAGTCTTCTGTGGTTGGCTATTCATTGTCAATTGAGGGAAAGAACAAAAAAATAGAAGACAGACATTAAACTTTCCGAAGCTCTGCACCAAACTTGGTACAAGATATAAAAATGAAGTATGGCAGATGAGATATATTACAGCATCAACAGTGGCATCGGCTGGCCCTTTGAAGTATACAAGCGAGCTATCGATAAGTCTCCTAATTCCTTGCTCAGGTGCAATTAAGTGAGGCTGATAACCATCTGCCTCGGAGACAACTTTGCGCACATTTGATGTAGACAGATGTCGGTCTAAAGGAAGCTTCTTTAGAGCAGCTGGAAGTTGATGGTCAAACACACCATAAATGCGATCTCCACCTGGCCGCCTGCAGAAACAACAGTGCTCTTAAACCTAATATGAAACAGATAAGAAATCATACATAAAACTTGGGACATTTAAGTTGTGGGAGCAATAGACACCAGAAAACCAGTGCTTTGACTATACCTATATAAACGCTCAGGCAAATCTCATTTGAATTAAAGGAGGATGGTGAACTTATTTTATAAATAATAAGATATAGCACTTAATTGCATGTTTTATTGGTTCACTATATCTACCAGCACTCTTCATATAGAGGCCCTCGAAAGTTCGGTTGCAGAGTAAAGATTGACTCATTACATCTTACTAATCAGTAGATGATAGGCCCAGTTTGGAACTAGCATTTTGCAGTAAGCATTTGAAATTTCCTCTAACAAAGTCAATCTCTAAATTCTCAACTCTACAGTATTTTCCCTCACAAAATGTACACCACTAAATTACAACAGTTAATTCCAAACTGGGCCTACATTACTTGATCTCTGCAATGTTACAATGAACCAAACCAACGTAATCTTTTAATTACCCTCCATCAAGGTGCTCCCTGAAAACCTTGTCAAATGCGCGGCACATCTCTAAAATTGTGTATAGTTGAGCCTGCATATATAAAGAGGACATATAGATATCATAACCATGGAAAAAAATAATAACAACAAAAATAAATAGACAGACAACTAGGGTTCCATAGTGCAAGACTGAATACCCCTCCATCAGCAGCTACAGGCCTACCAATGCGATCCAACTCAGCATTAATTTCATCAATTGCCTTGTTTATCATGGAGATAATGCTTGGTATTTTTTGCCTGATTACAGTCTCCAAATGCTGAAGTAACAAAAGGGGATATAAATCCAACGTCAGATTGTTCAAAATATTCAAAATGAGACGTTTTAAATATATGTTCTACACAAATACCTCATATGGATTGTTCCAAATAGAAAGCTTACCCTAGATAGTAGTTTGGCAAGATATTCAGAACCCATCTTTGATGCTAAGTGTGCATAATCAGGACTATTTTGAAAGTACTCCTGTTCTTTCCGACGAGCACTCATCATATCCACACTCTTGTTTATGTCTTGTTGAGAACGATTCACAACACCGACCCATGGATGCTGTAGCCTGTATGATCTACCTTCTAAAACCTTTGACATCAAGCATAATTTATTTTAGTACAAGCTGATAACATCAAAACCAATTAAAATCAGTACATTCACAACAAAAGAATGACAAAATGTCAAAACTTACATCAAGAGCATTGGTTCCCTTGTCCATGAGGTCAAGTTTTGTGGCAACTCCAAAGGTTCTTTCTCCTATAGTCATATACGGAACTAAGAATAAATATTGTTTCCTAAGGAAGATAAGTAAGATGTAACTTTAGGAACAAAAGTAGAAAAATTAGTTGACAGCACAGAAACCATTTTTCACCGAAAAATGAAGCTATTATATGAAAATGGTGAGACAAAAGGCACCTGTGGGATCAACTTCTCTAGCAAGTTTAATAGCATCTGAAGTGGCAATATCTTGATTTGCCGGAGAAATGGCCAGAATAATGCAGTTTGGCTACAAAAAGCAAAAAAAAAAACTGTCTGAAATGCAATGCAAATGTTGTCCCTCTATTAATAAAACAAACGCAACCAGATTCCTGGCAATTGTCAAGATGAAGTTGATAACAATCGCCGTCTACATGCCAAGTGTTGCTTTCTTCTATAGTTTCAACATCTTAACTGAAACTTATCCAAGAGCTTAAATTACCTTCTCAACATATGAGCGAACCATGTTTTCAATATCTTGAACAATACTTTCTTGTTGTCCCTCTGCAAAATGGACATAAATAAGACAGTTATTAATGAGAATTCTTGAGGTGCTACACATACACAACACGAGACTTTTACAAATTATTTGTCGCTCTGTAGGACTTAGAAAGTCTTCCACTGAGATAGTACACTCGAAATTGATTTAACTGAATACCACAGCAAACTTACCAACAGCGACTTTTGTCAGTCCAGGAAGATCTATGAGTGTCAAGTTCACAACTGCAAAAAAAAAAAAAAACATGAGATGAAAATGGATTCAACATACTAGGCCAGGGACAAAAAATTAAAAGTCATGAAAAAGGACATCATCTCTTTTTTTTTCAGGCACATCATATTCGGCTTTCAACATTTTGTATTCTAGGAACTACATCTGTTGATGAATAACTATCTTTTCATGGATGGAGCAACTTAGTATTAATGAGATGTAACTGACTCTGTAAAATATCTCTGTATTGATTGTATGTCTAACATCGCTGCTCAAGACATGTATTTATAACAGTCTGTACAGTATTCTAGAACTAACAGAAGTAACCTGGGCCTAGAACACTTGGGCTATTTAAAATAATAAAGAGATATTATTGTGGGCCGGTTGCACACGGGCTGTCATCCCCCCGTGAGCCCAACGTCATCCTTGCAAGGGGAAATTTGGCTCGATTGTGGAGAAACACAGAGGTGGAGCTAGGTTTAGTCAACAGATCGGCAATTTGGGAGTTCCCAGGTAAATGTGCAATCTTCAGAGAACCTTGAGCAATTTTTTCCCGAACAAAGAAATAATCGATGCTAACATGCTTGATCCTGCTGTGTAGCGCTGGATTCGTAGCGATGAAGGTGGCACCGAGGTTATCACAGTAGAGCAAAGGAGGATCACGTAGATGGATCCCGAGTTCGCCAAGCAAATTCTGAAGCCAGGTGACTTCGGCAGCGGCGGTGGCAACAGCTTTGTATTCCGCCTCGGTAGAAGACCGCGCAACCGTCTTCTGTTTGCGTGAGGACCAGGACACCAGATGCGAACCAAGGTAGACCAAGTACGCACCAGTGGAGCGTCGATCGATGGGTGAACCAGCCCAGTCAGCGTCTGAGTACACGTGGAAGTCCATGGAGGAAGAGGAATCAAAAAAGAGTCCCAGTTGAGGAGTACCCGCCAGGTAACGTAGAATCCGTTTCACACTTTGCCAATTTTGATCACTGGGTTGATGCATGTGTTGGCAGACCTTATTAACAGCAAATGAAATATCTGGTCTAGTGATTGAGAGGTATTGTAGACTTCCCACAATTTGTCTGTATTTGGTTGGATCCGAAAATGGTTTAGAGTTAGGACATTCGGAAAGAGAGGTGGGTGACATGGGAGTGGGAGATGGTTTGGCGTGAGTCATCTCTGTTGTGTGAAGAAGATTGCGGATGTATTTGTGTTGAGATAAGAGGACACCAGTGGGTTTACGGGTGACAGAAACACCCAGAAAATAGTGTAGTGGTCCCATAGCAGAGATGGGGAACTTGTGTGACAGAGCAGCTGAAAATTTGTTAATCAAAATCCATGGAAGTAGCGGTAAAAAGAATGTCATCTACATAGATTAAAATAAACATCCGTTCTCCTTTAAAATGATAGATAAAGAGTGAGGAGTCTGATAGAGAAGCCTTGAACCCAATTTCAGTGAGAAAGGAACTTAACTTGGAGAACCAAGCGCGTGGACTTTGTTTAAGCCCATATAGGGATTTCCTTAGACGACAAACATGCTGGGGATAACCGGGATGGATAAAACCCTTAGGTTGGTGAGTGAAAACAGCCTCCTCCAAATCACCATGGAGGAAGGCATTTTGTATATCTGCCTGATAGAGAGGCCATCCATAGGTTGTAGCCAGAGAGATAATCAGCCTAATGGTAGAGACCTTAACCACCGGGCTGTAGGTTTGAGAGTAGTCCAGCCCATAGGACTGGGAGAATCCTTGGGCCACAAGCCTGGTCTTGCGTCTCTGGATGCTGCCATCAGAGTTGTATTTCGTTTTTAAAATCCATTTAGTACCAAGTATGTTCATGGAGGGGTGAGGTGGAACAAGTTCCCAGGTGCCAGTACTAATAAGAGCATTGTACTCTCTGAGAATGGCCTCTTGCCACTCCGGATAGGACTGTGCTTGCTTGAAGGTAGGAGAGTCTGGTATGTCCTTGGGAGCAGTGGTAGTGAGGTTAGTTTGGGGCCAACGTTTTGGGCTTAAGAGATTGGGTTTTAGATCTAGTAACCATGGGGTGGCCAGCGGGTCTGGTGACAGGGGTTTCCTGAGGAGGAGCTGGATTGTTATTTTCTGAAGATGTAGGAGTGGTGGTGTCTGAGGGTAAAGATGAAGAATCAGGTGATGAGTCCTGTGTAGGGGGAATGGGATGAGTGGTGGTAGTGATAAGAACATCAGGTATGGGCAAAGATGGAGCAGGGGAAGGGGTGATAGTGGTAGTAGATGAAGTGGTGGCAAAAGGGAAGGAGTTTTCATTGAATGTCACATCACGGGAGATGACAATTTTATTGGTGTTGGGGTTAAAACACAAGTATCCAGTATGGGATGGGGAATAGTCAAGAAAAACATGTTCAAGGGTGCGGTAGGACAGTTTGTGTGCCTGGGTAGGACGAAGATTAGGCCAGCACGAAGAGCCAAAGAATCTCAGTCAATGCCACCACAAAACCAACATACGACAAAAACAAATCAGGCAACAATTATGATAGATCTGGATCCAACAAATCTAGAGGAAAGGGAAACTACAATGGTGGAAACAGATCTGGTAATTACAACAATGGAAATTCTGGATCCACTACTTTTGCTGGCCACCTAGACACCCGACCTCAATGTCAGATTTGTGACAAAAGAGGTCACATCGCCAAAAATTGTTTTCACCGATACTCACAATCTCATCAGACTAATCCTCCTCGAAGCTTTCAAGCCAATCTCACCTCTCACACTTCCTCTCCTGCTCCCTCTTCAAACTGGATCCCAGACACTGGTGCTACACACCACTTCACTGGCGATTTCAGTAGGTTGAATATTGGGGCTACTGATTATCAAGGGACTGACATTGTCAGTTTGGGAGACGGTACTTCTCTACCTATTACTCACACTGGTCAGACCATGATCTCTACTCAGTCTAAGCCCTTTGTTTTATCTGATGTCATTTTTACTCCTGGTTTAAATAAGAACCTTATCTCTGTCCAGAAATTTGCCCAGGAACACAACATATTCTTTGAGTTTCACCCTAATCATTTTTTGAGGTATAGTAACTGAAAGGGTGACTGGTTGTGCAAGGTTTTGGATGGAGTACGGTTAATAAGATAGACAGCAGTGGTGGCAGCAAATGTCCAAAAGTAGAGAGGTAAGTGTGCTTCAGCCAAGAGACAAAGAGCCTTATCCATAACCATTTTGTGTCTTGTTTCAACCATCCCATTCTGAGGGTGGGAGTAGGGACAGGAGAGACGGTGTTCAATTCCTTTAGTGCTGAAAAAATTTTGAGAGTCTTAAACTCCCCACCTCCATCAGTCTGTATAGACTGAATTCTTGTTGAGAACTGAGTGTAAATCAGTTCATAGAACATAGGAAAAATAACAGAAACATCAGATTTCAAAGCCAGGGGATAACACCACATAAATCTGGTGCTATCATCAACAATAAGAAGATAGTATCTATATCCATCCAAGGAGGTAGTGTAAGCGGGACCCCATAGGTCCATGTACAGGAGTTTAAAAGGAATAATAAATCTAGTAGTGGTAGGGGGTGGGGTAAGGCTTTTGTTTTTCCCATAGTACAAGCATTACAAAATTCTCTAGGAGAGTGCTTGTTAACAGGTAAACAAAACTTATTTATGGTAAAGATAGTTTGTGTTGGTGAAGGATGCCCAAGGCGGCAATGCCAAGTGTGAGAGCTAGCTGGAACACCATGACGGAGAGTGGTAGCATGAATCTGATTGTGTGATGTGGGTGCTGGAAAGGTGTATAATCCATCCTCAACTGGTCCTTTGAGTAGAATTTTCCCATTGTGACGATCCTTCAATAAAAAATGATTAGGGTGAAACTCAAAGAATATGTTGTGTTCCTGGGCAAATTTCTGGACAGAGATAAGGTTCTTATTTAAACCAGGAGTAAAAATGACATCAGATAAAACAATGGGCTTAGACTGAGTAGAGATCATGGTCTGACCAGTGTGAGTAATAGGTAGAGAAGTACCGTCTCCCAAACTGACAGTGTCAGTCCCTTGATAATCAGTAGCCCCAATATTCAACCTACTGAAATCGCTAGTGAAGTGGTGTGTAGCACCAGTGTCTGGGATCCAGTTTGAAGAGGGAGCAGGAGAGGAAGTGTGAGAGGTGAGATTGGCTTGAAAGCTTCGAGGAGGATTAGTCTGATGAGATTGTGAGTATCGGTGAAAACAATTTTTGGCGATGTGACCTCTTTTGTCACAAATCTGACATTGAGGTCGAGTGTCTAGGTGGCCAGCAAAAGTAGTGGATCCAGAATTTCCATTGTTGTAATTACCAGATCTGTTTCCACCATTGCAGTTTCCCTTTCCTCTAGATTTGTTGGATCCAGATCTATCATAATTGTTGCCTGATTTGTTTTTGTCGTATGTTGGCTTTGTGGTGGCATTGACTGAGATTGTTGCAGTGTTTTGTTTGACATGTTCTGAGATACGTACCACTTGATGGAGCAGGTTACCGTATAACTGAGGAGTAGAGAGAGCTTTGGGCTGGGTGAGGATATAAGTGACCATGGAATCATACTCACTTGGTAATCCTTTGAGCAGATAAGTTTGTAGCTCCCGATCTGAAATGATATGATCAGCAGAAGCCAAGGCCGACACGAGAGATTGAGCACGATGAAAATACTGTGTAATGGTTTCGGTGCCAAGTTTCTTGATGCTAGCCAATTGCAGAAGATATTGACCAACATGTGCGATAGATTCTGCATCAAATATATCTTCTAGAGCTGTCCACATCTCTGCAGCGGAGATACATTTTGATGTTTGCATAACGATTGATTCTGATAGGGAAGATAGAATAACACTCATCACTAATTGATCTTGTGTTTTCCATTTTGTGTATTCTTTGTTTTCGGCACCATTTATAAGAGGAGAAGGACAAGGAAATGACCATCTATGTAACGGAAGAGATTATTTACCTTGAGGACAGGTTGGATAAGGCTTCTCCATGTGGGGAAATTGTCAGATCTGAGTTTGATAAGATGGGAGGCAGCGGATAAGATGGAATATGTTGGGAGAGAAATGACGGTGGTGGAGGTGGTGGAAGGCGGTGGTGAATTTGCATCGGCCTGGGGAGTTTCATCAGAACCAGATATTTCTGACATGATGGAGAGAGAGAAAAAAAGTTGGGAGTTATCCCTTTGCTGGCTCTGTTACCATAATGAGATGTAACTGACTCCGTAAAATATCTCTGTATTGATTGTATGTCTAAACTCGAGCCTCAAGACATGTATTTATAACAATCTGTACAGTATTCTAGAACTAACAGAAGTAACCTGGGCCTAGAACACTTGGGCTATTTAAAATAATAAAGAGATATTATTGTGGGCCGGTTGCACATGGGCTGTCAAGTATGACCACAACCAAGCATCTCAAAGAAGCATTGAGCAATTCAAGCTCTGTTTGACGAGTATCTAGGCCTCATTGTAGTGAAACAGTAGAAACAGCAGCTAATAATATTGTACCCGTATAGACAGTGAAAGGTATTAGAATAGAAGAGAACTGAAGGGTAGAACAAGTACCATTGGGAGAATAAATGCTAAGCTGAATTGGAATGTTAGAAATCATCTTTGTTCTCCCAGTAATCCGATCAGTCTCCTCTTCAATTTCTCTACGAACAGCAGCTGGATAAAATGCAAATGGAATTAAGGTCGAGTATCAATGAGTGGCATCCATAAACCATGAGTTAAATGCAAAGTCACACGCAAGCATTCAAGTTTGCTTGCATAGACCGATATGACTATGGCAACTCCATGTACAGTTGAAATACAGGCAAGGACAGGTTGGTTTCTAATGGCAGTTATCTGTTATAATCACAGGTCAAAATTCAAAGCCGCTAAGGCGATTTTCTAGTAATTTAGTAGGGTTTTAGGATCAGCAAAACCGCAGTGACCAATGAACGTACCAAAATCGGTAAGCCGCTTCCTCGGGGCATGAAGGAACTCCGCGTACTCGGTTCCACCCTCGGTTTTGTGCAGCTGCAGCACCAATGGTCGACGAGTAACGATGCCTAAAGAACAAAAAATTAGATTAACAAATAATCAACGAGAAAAATCTCATCGCTGGCCAGATCTACGGGAAACAATAGTAGTACATGGCATAAAGAACTCTATTGATCGCAACATGGACGAAGTGAAATTAAACTCACCAGATCCACGGGGAAGAAAATCTCTTCCGACAATGCTCTCTAGCACGGACGATTTACCGGAACTCTGGTTTTCAGGTACATACAACGAAGATCAGATCAATAATATGAATCAATACGAGCACTAAGCTTAAATTACCAACAGAATAACAGTAGATGACCAGAAGGAATATAGAGAGAAAACGGGAATACCTGGCCACCGACGACCGCGACGGAAGGGAGAGCTTCCCAGAGAGAGAAGCCTTCGCCGCCGTGATCTCCGAGAACGGTGCAAGCTCTTTGGATTTTGTTAACCAGTCCGATTAGACTTTCCATAGTCGCCATTTTCCTGCAGGATTCACCGCCGAGATCTGATTCCGCCGGTAGATTTCCCACACCCTAAACCTGTAGCTCAGCAATTTGGTCCTAGGGCGAGAGAGATGGGACGGAGCTGAAGAAATGCAGAGAATTTAAAATACAGATGTCTTTTCGTTTTTGTTCCCGAGTATATTAGTATTAGTTGAGGTAATATTATATTATTATTTTCTTTTTTTTCAAAATTTCAAATGAAAGAAGGTACATTAGTAATTCAAGATCTGGCGGATGACGGTGGGGGAATCGGACCGAAGTACGGGTGTTGGATGGTCAGTCGATTCTACCGTTGGGCGACGCGACATTGTGTCCGTTCTCAAAACAAAATCTGGGAGGAGATCACTATGGAACGCTGGAGTTGGTGGCGTTCTATCAACATTGCAGTTGATCTTCAGCGTTTAATTTGTGGGCCAGGATCCTCCCCTGAGAACTTGTTTTTGAACTGCATTTATCAAGCCAAGAGAATTATGTTATAGTTAGATGTTAGTTTGCTAATTAATATGTGTGATATGCAGAATTTAAAAAAATATATATTTAATAAATTTATTTTCATAACTGATTAAAGAATGGGATCACTTAGAATTTTTTTAAAACAGATTAATATATTCATAGATAGATGAAAAAGACTATAACATATAACAGGAGCAGGGATTAAACTAAACAAAATAAAGCACCTAAATGACTAACCATAAATGGCTCATCACCGAAAGATACCATGAGATCGAAAATGGCAACACTACCTTAAGCAAAAGAGGTCTAATAGGCTATTGCAGCAGTAGTATGATATGCCAGAATCTAGGTTCATGCCAGAACCGACAACATGCAAACCAAAAAAACCAGCGGGAGAGGAATTAAGACAAAAGATGAAAACTCTATTAACGAGGGATTAATGATCTAGGTTTTTTTATAAGTAAGGGAGTAATGACCTAGGTGATAATCCAACCAAAAACATACTCCTATCATAGCAAAAAAAAACCATTAGAAAGAAAACTATCACCAGAAGCTAGAGCTGAGCTTTGCGAAGCGCATCTGTGCCTCCGATCATCCTGCACTTTATGGGTCATAAAGGGTTCGTCCCTTCCACCATCATACCAGGATGACTTGAAGGACCGTGTGGCAGGTGTGGCTTGAAGTATGTTGGGGGTGAATTTTAACAAGCGAAGTTGGATCAAAGAGTTGAAGGTCATGCTTACCCAGCTCAGCGTTAGCACAAGCGCATGACGGGCGCACATCCTAGGCAATAGGGTGTGCGAGATCTTCAGGCCTTGGGGGTTAAGCCCCACGACATTGAAGGATGAAGCTGGATGAAGGCCCTGATTCTCATTCAGCAGGTTGATTTGGGGAAGATGGCTATTCAGGAGATTAGAGACCATCCCATTGGCAGCGCCACAGACATAGTGCCACTGTTCTGGCTCAGCGAAACCCTTATATGACCGGACCCTAGCCATGTAGACTTCCGAGCGCAACCATGGCCCGAAGTTAGGGAGCTCATCAAGGGTAGTAGCAAGTTGGGAACAGCGCGTGTACACAACTGTGTGAAGAAGTGACCCACAACTGGCAGATTGTCATATGTGATAGGGAAAATTGGATCCTACCCGTCCAGGTTAATGAAGATTTATTGCGAACTGGAGCTTGGATGTCAAGGAGGACCTTAAATTTAAGATATTCAAACCCCGAGATGTGGGGGGTCCTCCATCACTCCAATAAATCGGCCAGTTTTGGTAGCCATCAGCTAAACAAATTTGATATTATAGTGTGGCTTTGGAACAACGAAGAAGCGAACCCAGCACGGCACCCACTTGAACTCATGGTCCTCTACCACAAGCTCCTTCTCCAGGCATTGAAGTGCCATCAAGTTGTTGTTGTTGTTGACAAGTCATGGCCCTCGAACGAAAACTGCATGGAGGGTCTATAGGTGCTCAAACTTGAAAACGAAGTAATTCGGTTCCACCTTACAAAAGCGGAAACCCTTGAAAGGGCTCCAGAGCTGAGATAGGTGAACCGCTAGGTTATCGGATGAGAGATCTTTGGCGGAAAATAGTTTCCCCAGGATACAACGATTGTAGCAGAGAAAGGTCCCATTGATTTCGAAGATTTTCATTAGGGTTTCTATAGGGATTTCGCTCGTAAGAGGTGAAGGAGAGGATGGAAAAATAGACTTGTGTGAGCAAGGGTGGGGCGAAATATAGAAGAAAGCAGCTCTGAACGAATAGAGAGGGACATGATCATTACTTTTGTTTGGAATTTAAGGGGATTATAGCTGATAGAAGGCATGCAAGGCAAGAGATCTCTGAAGGTGATATAATTACAAGATCTCCATATAAGTGTAATCAACTGTGACAAAGATTTTATGCCTGGAGATGAGAGGCAGACATGGCTTGGGCTAGATGGTCAGAAACAAAGAGGCGCGCGCGGGCTTTTTCGATAGTAAGCTTCTGTCTAGGGTGAAACATTTTCGACAGATAGGGATTACTTATAATTGCTTTCATTTTATTTAATTTATAAATAAATGATGACATGCTGGAGAGGGATAATGAAAGTTTTATTATTAAATATATTTTAAAATGAGTTTTTATTTAGCTAATAGAGAAATAGCGGATACTAAAAAATACATAATATATATCTTTGGGGTGAAACACTCTCTCCTCCTTCCCTTGCCTTCTCGATACCCATCGTCTTATGTTTTCTTCCTAAATCATCTTTTTCCTTTTCAGGCTAGGGGTAAGTTTATCCTTCTTTTTGGGTTTTGGTTTTAGGTTTTAGGTTTTGGTTTTAGGTTCTTAATCTTCTAAATATGATGAATTTTCCTGCTGTGTTTAGCCCTGATGAGGGGTGCTATTTTGTTTCTGTTTTAGTCTCTATATGTTGTTTTATATTCTCTTTCTACACCAAGTCCTTGCATGTTGTGTTTACTTTATCCTCGTCTGTGGGGGATGTATTGGTGATGGTGGTTGTAATTCAATTTGTGAGGATAAGAAACACTAGGTTGGATTCTATTGTCGCTGCAGAAAACAAGAATCTGCACCGACAGTGAAACCGATGAAAATGAAGTTAATATACTATGGATGAGATTGTTGGTGAAATTGAATGTTATGTTAAGCCGACAATTTATTGTTCTGCATGTGAAAATGATTGTTCGAGATGATATTGATGGCTTCAGCAAATGAGTACCAAATGCTCATATACCTAATGAGGTGATTCATCAGCCAGTTCCCTCTGCTTAAACTCAGAGCAAGTGATTATCAAAATCTTATGATGATATTGATGGCTTAGAGAAGAAGGATGAACTTCGTGGCTAAGAGATTGTTAATGGAGTGTTCCTTGCGGTTTATGGAAATTTCTCATATAATGGAAGTGTCATTGAAGAAGTTTTGTTTGATGCGGATGATGGTGTTAGGGTTTGTTTGCAATGTGAGTGTCTAGTTAAGGGTTTGGTGCAGGCCGTCTTAACGATTTTGGGGGTCTTATGCTTAAATCTAAATGAGACCTTTTGTAAAATTAAATTATGTATATATATAAAAATTACTAAATTAAGTTATGTCACTTTACTTTATAAACAAATAAGTAAAAATAAATATTTTGAAGATTTATGAATATCTTAATCATAAGCACTTCACTTTACTATATTTATTTAATTACTATTATAACTAACCAAAAAAATTTGGAGCCCCATCATTTTGGGGGCCATGTTAGCGGAATGAGCCACCCTCTTAGACGGCCTTGAGTTCTTACTGCTTTACTTCAAACTGTTGGGATTATGCTTCTGGCTAATTAAAGTGCATCCTTGGTTATACATGGTTTTATCCTTTATCTTTGAATAGGATGATGAGGGGCACAATGTAAGGAATGCTAGTATTAGATTAAATTTAATGTTGTGCAGAAGTTGTTTCACATACTAGAGTTAATTAGCTCCAGTATATATTGTATGATCTTTCCTATGATCAATGAATGAGATATTAGGTTGGTTTTCTAAACATAGAAATAGTGGGAATGACAATAAAATAAATATTAGCTTACTAAACTAATTGTTAAAAGATATTCTTAAAGCTTATTAACGTATAGTTTCTTATTTTATAGTATTACTTTTTATAAGATAAAATAGAAATAACTTTGATTCATTTTATTTTTTTTAAACAAATAATAAGTATGTTTTCTTAGTTTTGTTTAACGTGTTTTTGTTATAGTTTTTAAGCTTTTGAAGCTAAAGACATTCAAGGCAAAGTTGATCAACTTTCACTGTTTTTTTTTAAAAAGATCGATTGTAATGTGGGAAAAGAGGATGTGTGATGGTTTACTTGAGGACTTATAATGGTTATATTCAGTGGCGGAGCTACTTGTACTATTTGGTGGGCTTGGACCCCTCAATTTAAAAAACTCAATAGAAAAATACATATACTACAATGTATTTTATATGTGGCCCCTCTAATCTTTTGGTATGGCCCCTTCAAATTCCATAACCTGGCTCCACCACTGGTTATATTGTGGATTTCTTTCGGTTCTTAACTTAGTAAAAGCATAAAAAAGGTGACTTGTAAGATAGAAGTAGAGCTCATGAGAGATAGTTCTATGGGAATAACCCATCCGAACAAACATACATATAAAGTTTAGAGTAAAAGAGAGACAATAAAACCAAATAAAATAATTCTTGAAACCCAAAAAGTGTGCTCTTTGTTGCATATACTCTTAGTTAAGAAAGTTAGAAGAGGGAATGTCATATACACAAAGTAAGATGAGTGCAAATATAGAAATATAAAAGAGTATCTTGTAGGATGGAGTTTACTATCTATTATGGATGCTTTTAAAAACCACACTTTCAGATGTCTAAACAATAATTGGGCATTTGTAGCATAGATAATGTGACCCCTTTAAATTAAAAATGACGATGTTGAAGAGATAAACTCAATAAGAGAGAGTTAAAAAAAAAGTGTTGCGGAAGATTCAATTCATTCATTTTCATTGGTCGTTTATTTAAGGACCTAACTTTTTATGTTATGGTGGGTCTCACTTATGTTTTCTTTTTTTATTCTTTCACATGTAAATGATGGCATGTTATTGGTTACTTATCAAGATATAGAGGTTTACGAAACACTAATGTTGTAGAGGTGGTGGAGTGTTTGAGCTACTTGTTAGGTAAAATATAGTATTTAGTTGATGTACGATGGATTATGTTAAGAAACTCAAATAAGCAACTTAATGCTAGGAGAGTGAACAAACCACTTCTAGTAAATTGTAATGAAAAGTCAATGTTTGGTAGAGATAAACTGGTTTACAATATCAAACTTTTAGTTTCATCTACAAAACATTTATTTTAATCAGTTTCAGTCAAAGATTGTCTCATACAATTTGAATGTAGAACTAAATGGTCACGTAAAAAGAATTTAGATTATTCGTTATTTTACCATATTCTTCCGATCATTTTTTTCTTCCTCTTGCTCAGAGCATCAACATCAAAGACCTATGAGATGTAATATGTACAAGTAGTCTTGGAAAGCATGACACCCCAATCCTTTTATTCGTAGTGACATATGGGGAAGTATGGATTTGATTCAACCTGATAGCAATGCTCTGTGGGCTGTTGGCGGGGATTTCAATGCCACATTACACCAATCGGACAGAAATAGACCTTCAGCTTGAAATTCTGGTGTTGATTCCTCTTTTGTTAACTGGGTGCATAAAAGGGGCCTTGTGGAGCTGAGGGCTAAGGGATTCACTTGGTCTAATGGGTCTCATTGTACGCGTTTGGATAGGATTCTGGTTTCGGTTCCGTGGATGAATCTCTTCTCGAACGCTAGTGCTAAAGTTTTCCCGAGGCTCGCATCAAATCACTACCCTGTGATTTTATCCACCAGACCCTCGATTCCTAGAACTAAAGGTACGAGACCCTTCAAGTTTATAGCTGCTTGGTTCACCCACCCAGAATTTCGTAACACAGTTCATCAAAATTGGCAAAAGGGTACTGAGATAGATGCCTCTCTTGGATCTTTGAGTTCTTGTCTATGAGAGTGAAATATTAGTGTCTTTGGGCATATAATAATGAGTAAAAACCGTATATTGGCTAGACTCAAGGGTATACAGAAGGGCCGTCTTAGAGGGTAGAGGTGGACATCTCTGAAACCTTGAATCCATGCTTACGAAGGAGTTGGATATTTGGCTCCAAAGAGAAGAACTTTTATGGTTCCAAAAGTCAATGGATCAGTGGATTAAACTGGGGGACAGGGACATCACATATTTCCACACAAAAACAAACATTAGACGGCAAAAAAATAAGGTGACTAGACTTTTGAATAATTCTGGCTGCTGGATTTCTGGTGATGAGGAGTTGTGTTCTCTCTTCTCTAACTATTTCATCAGCTTGTTTGCGAGCAAGGATCAGGATGTTACTCCTCTTTTAGAGCACACCTTTCCTACCTTGGATGCGGCTGATACTCTTAATATTTATGCCCCTGTCATGGTAGAGGAAGTCTCCCAGGCGCTAAAGAGCATGAAGCCTTATAAAACTCCAGCAATCGATGGGTTTCCTGGTGGTTTCTTCCAGCATTTGTGGAATATCATTAAGGTGGATATGCATCAATTTGTGAAGAGGGCTTTCAAAACAGGTGCTATTAATCCTAGCCTCAATCAAACAATCATCGCCCTTGTCCCAAAGATAGATCACCCACAGTATGTCAATCAATTTAGGCCCATCTTGCTTTGCAAACTTTAGTACAAGATATTGATGAAGGTCATCGTGAATAGACTTAAACCGCTAATACCAAAATGGGTCTCTCCCAATCAGTCTGGGTCTATCTCAAGAAGATGCATCTTTGATAATATTGTCATTGTTCAAGAGGCGATTCACTGGATGCAAAACACTCGAGCTTCTGATGGTTTCTTGGCAATGAAAATAGACATGGCTAAAGCTTACGATTGCCTATCGTGGCGATTCATTGAGGACACCCTACGATGTCTGAACTTACCAGAAAACTTGAGGAAGCTTATCATGTGCTGCATTACTACCGCCTCCTTTCAGATTAGCTGGAATGAGGGTCTTTCTACTCCTTTCAGTGCTGGGAGGGGTATCCGACAAGGAGACCCCCTTTCCCCATTCATTGTTGTCATCTGTTCGGATAGACTTTCCCAGATGATTAATCAAGCAGTTGAGAGGAAGCAGTAGAAGCCTTGAACCATGGGTCGAAAGGGCATAGAGGTGTCCCATGTTTTCTTGGCTGACGACCTAATCCTATTTGGTTCGGCTTCTCCCAGACAGGTTCAAGTAATGCGGGGAGTGTTGGGCGATTTTTGTGCTGCCTCTGGACAGTCTGTTAGCCATGAGAAATCCATCATCCTCCTCTATAATAATCTTCACCAGGAACACGAGAGAATTATTGGTTGCGAAGCACGTATACCCACTGCAAAGGACTTTGGCAAATACCTAGGGATTTACATCCAACAAGGGCATCATAATAGAAGAGCTCATGACCTGATAAACTCCAGAATTCAAGATAGGCTCGCGGGATGGAAACTCAAGTCGTTATCCCTTGCGGACAGGATTTGCTTAGTTAAAAGCGTCCTCTCAACCATTCCAGTTTTTACAATGCAATGCCAAATACTTCCAATAAAGGTATGTGATGCAATTAATAGATTGTGCCACAATTTCTTGTGGGGGCATGATTCGAGCACGAGAAAACTTCACTAGATTTCATGGATCAGGTATGTAAGCCAAAGGTAAATGGTGGATTAGGTATCCGCAAAGCGCGGTCTATGAATTTAGCATGTTTTGGTAAAATAGCATGGAATTCGGCTGCTGGTCCAAAAACTCTCTGCCATAATATCCTGTTAAGGAGATATCCTAACTCAGATACCTTCCGTTGTTCTGTAAATTGGAAAATGTGAAGAAGTGTAGCTCCCTTATTGATAAGTGTGAAACCAGCATGGTTTTATTAGTGTTAAATTCTTAATTTATGCAACATTTTGGGTGTTTTCTCACACTTATCCTATGTGTTTCCTGATTCTTACTTTAGGCAAGAACTGATGCCAATTTATATGCTTAAAGCAGAAAATGATGGTGAAAATGCATAGTTCTCCTCACGAGCTTTCCAATGCCGCAAACGGGGAACAAATCGAAGCTCATATGAAGAATTTGGACCCTGTCAAAGTTGTGTCTGGTGCGCTATATTTATATATATATATATATTTACGAGACTGCCGTGAAAGGATTGAGAAGAAGAAGGGGGAGATTGGAAATATAAAAGAAAGTAACTCCAAAGGTTATTGATGAAGGGAGTTAGTTGAAGATAGTAACTCTAGAGTTTTCCACAACTTATTGATGACGGAAGTAAATTGAAAAGAGTAACTTAAATTCTGAATCAACTGAAGGGCCTCCATTTACTTCGCGAAACCGAAGAAAATTAAAATGAGTCATCAAGGAGCAAACAAAGAGTCTTCAATTAGACTTATAAATATGGAAGACTTTGGAGAGATTCACTCATCCACTCATCCACATAACATCACTTCAGTTCTATTTTTTAGCTTTAGGTTTAGTTTTTATTTCTTTTTCTCACGCTGAGAAGAACGCAAGTAGCCGCGAGAGTTCTTCTCCTCCACCACCATCTTCAACCTCCAGCCCAGTAAATTGCAGATCTGGATAGTGAGACAAACGGAGGAATTTTCTACACCAGATTAATTCTTCTCTATCTCTCTATACTCTTTTTGTAACATGCTAGGCTAGGAAGGATTTACTCCGGGTGACGGTTATTTGTAGCTAGCTCGTTTTACACGTACATCGACAATTATGATTTGAGATTTTATTTTCGGATTGTTTCAGATTAATGCAAATGTTGTGCTTTTTAATTAATCTCGTGAATTTCTTTAAAAGCCTTACGAATCTTGTTATGATCAGATCGGTGATTAACAAGAAGGTCAAATTAATCTGTTAGCCTGTGGAAAATTAGATCGGATTGATTATATTTTCCCTCAGGTGCGTCGTAATTCTTTAAGCTTCATCCATCTATGTGTGTTTCGCTAGGTTCTGGATTAGACCTTGTGTGTTCTACTAGATGAGCTTTTCGGAGATTATGATTTAATTCTGGAAAGATATTGAAGAATTAGCCAATCCATATCTCTTATCATTTGTAGAAGTTCGCATAATCCGACTAGTGAAAAAATAACTTGAACCCGGAGTTCCACTCATCCATATAACTTTATCAGTTTTATTTTAATTTATTTTCTTCTTTCTTATTTGATTCCCAAAACAAGAGCAACCCCCTGAATTTCCAGTTTTCTTAGGACTAGACTTACTTTCTTCAAGTCCCGCGGATTCGATACCTGGTTGCTACGTTTTCTATACTGCAGTGACCGGGATTATTTGCAACCCGAAGACTTTTTGATTTATTAATTTCTAGGTTTATTTCTTAGCTTTTAGTAGGTCAAATTTCTTGTTTGCAAAATGGCGCCGTTGTCGGGGACTTGACATTTGTCTAGTCCTTAACTTTGGTGGTCATCTATTTTTTTTTATTTCTATTTGTTTTTTTAACTCTTAGTTTTATTTTATTTTTAGTTATTTCGTTATTTACGTTTAGTTTATTTTGTTTTTAGCAATATAACTTTTTTTTGGTAATTTACTTCTTTCTTGTTTTAATTTAGTTATAATTTAAATTTTTGTTTTGTTTATATTTTTAATTTATTTACTTTTTTTTGTTTCAGTTATTTTGTTTTTTTCTTTCTTATTTTTATCTTAGTTCTAATTTTACTTGTGTTTCTTACTTTTGTTTATATTTAATTTATTTTATCAAATTTTGTTTTAGTTGTTTTCTTTAATTTTATGCTATTTCATGCTCAGTTTATTTTGTTATTATTTCCTTTGATAGTTTACCTTGTTTTGTTTTTATTTAATTAATTTTAGTTATTTTGTTTTGTTTTATCTTTATTTTTTCTAGTCTATTTTATCTTTAGTTTATTTTGTTCTTTGTTTTTTTAATTCTATTCTATTTTATTATATTCCTGGTTTAAAGTATTTTTGTTTTGTTCTATTTTTATTATTACTTTATTGTTCTTAGTTATTTCTAGCAATGGAAAACATCGGAATCGATGAAGCAATGGCGAGTGAGTTGTACAAGTTGTTGGTTGAACTGAAAAGATCGTACGATGAGACATCTGAACTTTATAGACAGTTAGCCAACAAAAGGATGGAGCAGTCTATGGAACAGACTCATGTTTGGGCAGTGGAGCAAGAGTCTTCTGGTTCTTTTGATCTATTTTCCTCTGATTTGTGTTGCTCGTAGTGTGGGGGAAATCATGAGTTCGAAGATTGCCCCGAAATTGAAGAGATGAGGCGAATTGAGGAGCAATTCGAACACGAATCATCCTATTCACAGGATATATATTGCTCAAATTGTGGGGGACCTCACGAGTTCGATGACTGTCTCAAAGTACAATATCAGTTGTGGTTAGAGGATCAACCAGACTACCTACACAAAATCACTCTTCGACAGCAGGATTCAATCTTGAACAATGTAGTGGAGCAACATGTTGAAATATCAAGTCACCCTCCCTCACCACCCTTGGTCCTAAACGAAAAGGATGTTGACATCCTTAAATTTGAAAGGGGCGAGCCACCACCACTTTGCCATTACCACGGTCTCTTTGAGCCTCACCCACAGAAGGAGGATGTTTACATCCTTCAATTTGAGGAAAAACAACAATCATCACCTGGTCTTCTGCTTGAGACCCGTTACTGTCAATACTTTCTCAAACACCATGTTTTGTGGAGTATTTATTTTTATCCTTTATCTGTCAAGGTAACATTTTGTTTTGATCCAGGTGGTTTACTACTGATTGTTGTCCACTTCTTTCTCCCATTGACGCTATTGTCAACTTTTATTTTTGACCCGGGATGACGAAGTGAGAGTCTAGCCAGAGACTCTAACTCCGGGCAGCTTGGTGGGAGGCAACCCACGGTTTGTATCTCTTTTCACTTTCTTAGTTTAGTTTTATTTTACTCTTTTTTTTAGTTTGTGGTGTGTTCGGTGCAATGCTTACTGCAAGAGTCTTGGCTCTTATTTTTCTACTGATGGTTTTGTCTGGTTCCACTTGAGTTTTTCTAGCTTTGCAGACAATATTATCAGCTTGCTTACTTCAGCGCTTAGCTGAACTCAAGTGTGGGGTTGGCCTTGCTACACACCCTGAGCGGACTCTGGGGAGTATTCTTACCTTTTCTTCTCTTAACAATTTTTCATGCTCCCCTCTGAACTGTTGTGTGATTTTGTTTCCCTGTTGGATTGCTTGTGCAATGTTAATTCTTCCTACGCAATGAGGACATTGCTTCACTCTAAGTGTGGGGTGGGGTAAGCTCCTTCGCCGCTTGTTTTTTGTGCGTCTTTGAGCTCTTTTCTCTTGCATTTGTTAAAATTAAGCTGTGGTTGCTCAACTTGGAAGGAAGTCATAGAGGAAGTTACTTGGTTAGCTGATCTTGGGGTGCAAAATTTTGAAATTTTATGGTTTTTAATTGCTGAATTGAAGTCTTTGTTCTAGAAATGCTTAAACAAACGAGAATATTCTCCATCTGAACTTGTTCTTAGCCTTGAGCCTTGGAATGAACTGGATTAAATGGTTGAAAAGAACAAGGCAAGGTACTCCGCTGATCCTAAGCATGCTAATTTTAATTCTGATCCAAATCAGGCCTCGTCCACTTGGTTATTAAGTCCTTTGGGGTGCTTTATCATCTAGCTACCTAAGGTCCTTGTGATCTGGGATAGTTGACCCAAAGCTGCTACATGGGTGGAGAGAAAAGTCTGTGGTGAAAGAAATTGAAAGCGCTTCAATTGAAAATATTTATGCAAATGTTATGATGAATATAGATTATTTTCTCTTATGGATCAAGAGTATGTGGCATTGAAAGGTACGATGGAATATGATCTTACTTCATGCCCTTGTCAATTCTGTGGTTTGTGAAGGAAAAAGGTGGATTGGCTCAAGGTTAAGGCTAGGTTCTTATGGTTTGTTTCTCATTTGTTAGCTTCGAATGACTTCATGTTTTCTTAAAAGAATGAATTGTTTGAATAATTTGAATTGCCCCTTTGAATGGTAAAGCTAGCAATTCCTTTCTTCTATGCTCTTCATTTCCTGTTGAGTTCCAATAGCTTGGCATTACTTGTGCTTGAGAGTTTTGCTTGAGGACAAGCAAAAGGCTAAGTGTGGGTGATTTGATAAGTGTGAAACCAGCATGGTTTTATTGTGCTAAATTCTTAATTTATGCAACCTTTTGGTGTTTTCTCACACTTATCCTATGCTTTCCTGACTCTTTACTTGGGCAAGAACTGATGCCAATTTATATGTTAAAGCAGAAAATGATGGTGAAAATGCATAGTTCTCCTCACGAGCTTTCCAATGCCGCAAACGGGGAACAAATCGAAGCTCATATGAAGAATTTGGACCCTGTCAAAGTTGTGTCTGGTGCGCTATATATTTATATATATATATTATACGAGACTGCCGTGAAAGGATTGAGAAGAAGAAGGGGGAAGATTGGAAATATAAAAGAAAGTAACTCCAAAGGTTATTGATGAAGGGAGTTAGTTGAAGATAGTAACTCTAGAGTTTTCCATAACTTATTGATGACGGAAGTAAATTGAAAAGAGTACTTAAATTCTGAATCAACTGAAGGGCCTCCATTTACTTCGCGAAACCGAAGGAAATTAAAATGAGTCATCAAGGAGCAAACAAAGAGTCTTCAATTAGACTTATAAATATGGAAGACTTTGGAGAGATCCACTCATCCACATAACATCACTTCAGTTCTATTTTTAGCTTTAGGTTTAGTTTTTATTTCTTTTTCTCACCGCGAAAACGCAAGCAGCCGCGAGAGTTCTTCTCCTCCACCACCATCTTCAACCTCCAGCTAGTAAATTGCAGATCTGGATAGCGAGACAAACGGAGGAATCTTCTACACCAGATTAATTCTTCTCTATCTCTCTATACTCTTTTGTAACATGCTAGGCTAGGAAGGATTTACTCCGGGTGCTGGTTATTTGTAGCTAGCGTTTTACACGTACATCTACAATTATGATTTGAGATTTTATTTTCGGATTGTTTCAGATTAATGCAAATGTTGTGCTTTTTAATTAATCTCGCGAATTTCTTAAAAAGCCTTACGAATCTTGTTATGATCAGATCGTGATTAACAAGAAGGTCAAATTAATCTGTTAGCCTGTGGAAAATTAGATCGGATTGATTATATTTTCCCTCAGGTGCGTCGTAATTCTTTAAGCTTCATCCATCTATGTGTGTTTCGCTAGGTTCTGGATTATACCTTGTGTGTTCTACTAGATGAGCTTTTCAGAGATTATGATTTAATTCTGGAAAGATATTGAAGAATTAGCCAATCCATATCTCTTATCAATTTGTAGAAGTTCGCATAATCCGACTAGTGAAAAAATAACTTGAACCCGGAGTTCCACTCATCCATATAACTTTATCAGTTTTATTTTAATTTATTTTCTTCTTTCTTATTTGATTCCCAAAACAAGAGCAACCCCCTGAATTTCCAGTTTTCTTAGGACTAGACTTACTTTCTTCAAGTCCCGCGGATTCGATACCTGGTTGCTACGTTTTCTATACTGTAGTGACCGGGATTATTTGCAACCTGAAGACTTTTTGATTTCTGTAGCGGTGCACAATGGATAGTGAGTAATGGCAAATCAATTACATTCTAGCTAGACAAATGGATTGTCAGCCCTAATCTCCTGGCTGTTGCGATACGGGATGTTCCTCAACACCACAGAAAGGATTGTGTCTCTAGTTATTGGTCAGAAATTTGTGGTTGGTGTTAGAACAGATTCTTGCATTTGATCCCCAGCCACTTGAGACCCCTTTTTGAAGGCCAGCGAGTTTTCCCGCAGGCTGATGATAACTTTATCTCGTGGAGTCCTAGAAAGTCAGGGAATTATAGTGTCTCGTCTGCCTATAAGTTACTGGAACCAGGAGGAGTATCTGAGTCACATCTTAACATAGATCCAGGAATACTCCAATGGATATGGAATAGCCCTGTCCAGGAACATATCCGTACCTTCATGTGGCAAGTTCTGTTGGGAAAGTTAATGACCAATTGTAGGCAGTCTAAATTAGGGTTAACAAGTGACAAATCTTGTCATTTATGTGGGCAGGAGGGGGATTTCATCCATGTACTTAGAGACTACAGGGTGGCGAGGAAGATCAGGGAAAGATTAGTAGCTAAGGAATATTGGTGCAAATTTTTTAGCGGATCACTGGAGGCGTGGTTTGAAGAGAACTCTTCAAATAATGGGAAGTTCATCATCAACTTTAAGTGGAATGTTGTCTGCCCAACAATTTGCCATCTGCTATGGACTTGGAGAAACAACAAGGTGTTTAGTGATGAGGTGCGTATGTTTCTTCCTTTTCAATCGATCATTCAATCTTGTGTTCATAACCGCAGAGCTTGGGCGACCCACTGCTTGGTAGATCATGATAGAAGTGTGAGTAGATTGGAACGTTTGGGAAGAAGCTCTGATACAGTGTGGTTGCCCCCGGCCCAGAGTGGGATGAAATTCAATACAAATGGCTCCGTTGACCCAGTTACAGAGACTGTAGCTGTTGGGGGTGTATGTAGAGACCATCGTGGACAATGGGTCATTGGATTTGTGGGTGCTATTGGAAAGACATCTGTGCTGCAAGCTGAAGCTATGGCCTTGTATTTTGCTCTGAAGACCGCTACAGAAGATGGGTTGGGCAGAGTTTCTTTCTCCACAGACTCCCTGCAATTGGTGAAACTTATAGAACACTGCCCAAATCTGCATCCTTTGCAGCCCCTGATCGAAGAATGCAAGTGATTGTTACGCGAGACAGAGAAATGTTTGTTTCTTACTCTTCCCGTGAATGTAATAGTGTGGCGGACAGATTAGCTAAATATGGTCTTGGGATGGCTGTAGGATGGGAAGTCTTGCACTCCCCCTTACATTGTATAACTACCCGCCTGTCTAAGGACTGCTACTTTCGTGACAATAATATAGCTTGAGGTGGATACCTCCGATTTATTACAAAAAGAAAAGATGTTCTAGCCTTTTTTGCCACATACTTTTCAATTTTACCCCTAAACTTTTATCTTACAACTCATACTTTTCAAATTACTTCAATTACCAATGTAAAAAGTAAGGGTAAAATTGTCTATTTTTTTCTCCTTAATTCTTGTGCCCATAGCTAGAAAATCATATATTTAGAACATAAGGGAGTGTTTTTTAATTATTTAAAAAAAACTTTCAATTTTTTCAAATTGTCCAATATTTTTTTTTTGTAAAATTTCACAAAATCCTCCTAAATAAAAATAAGGACATATTGTGAACTTGAAATGCGACCTGCAATGTCACAGATAAAATTTCATTATTTAAGATCATTCCACATATTTGAGACATTTTATGAATTTTAAAACTTTTTAAAGTTCTCATGAAACCATGTTTTGAAAAGAGGGTATATTATAGATTTGAGTAAATTACTCGGAACCCCCTTGAGGATTTAGGATATTACAGTTAACCCCATTGTGTTTATTATAATTACTGATAACCACCTTGAGGTTAAGGTATCTTTGACTATGAGCCCCTGAACTATAACTCTGTTATCAAGAATTTAACTACGTGTTAACCTATCAGCTTCATCATATTAATAAGGGCATGCTGGACAAAAAACATTACTTAAGCTGCATTATTATTTTCCTAAAAATGCCAACTCTTCCTTGAAAATGTATCTAAAGTGGGATGAGAGAGAGTTAGATGATGTCGATTAAGCAGTTTTGTTGTACAGCCTAGCATTATTAATGTGATTAAGCTGATAGGTCAACACATAGTTAACTTTTTTATCACAGAGTTATAGTTCGGGGGCTTGTAGTCAAAGATACCTTAACCTTGAGGTGGTTACCAATAATTATGATAAACACGAGGGGGTTAACTGTAATATCCCAAATCCTCAGCGGGGTTCTGAGTAGTGTTACGCTGCTCATCAGACAAACTTGTTAGGGCACCACCAGCACAAGGACCTGTTCTAGCCCACCTAATTTAAACTCATCGGGCCTAGTCCACGTGCCTTCTTGTGGGCCAACTGCGCCCAACACTGGTCCTTCGCTGTTGCAATTTTCATATGGAGACTTGCGTACACTGACTGAGCAGACGAGAACAGAACAGCATGCGAAACACGCGATTGTGGCTCAACTTTTTTTTTTTTCTTTCCTTTTGGCGGGGCGGGGAGAGTGGCGTGGAGAAGAATATAAGACGAACAGTGCACTTTACGCGCCGTGGGCTCGCTGTTGTCAGAAGAAAGAGACCCAGATTGACAGCAGGTGTTCAATTTGGAGCTTAGTCCAATCTCCGTCCCTCAGCTCTCGCTCTCTCCCCGCGTCTCTTTCCACCCGTCGCCCCACCAGCAGCACAGAAAAACAGACTACAAAGCAGTAACAAACAAACAGTACCATCATTAGTCCTCGTAAGCAGTCAGTAGTCTCCTTTGCTCACCAGCAAAGCGCCTGCTAAAACTGGCTAATCCCAGCTGCTTCCCTCTTCTCTATTTTCATTAACCCACCTCTTTATCATCCCGCATGTAGTGCTATTACTTTCTCTCTCCTCTCACCTTCTATGGAATATAGAATAGAAGAACAGTGTGATAAATAATTCCACTGAATCCAAAGAGAAAAAAAAGAAAGAATTTCACCTGCGAATCCCACATTATCGAGAAAGAAGAAAAAACAGTATACTGCTACTAAACTTCTGCGCGTCTTCTTTTTCCCAGTCCTGTCTTGCCTTCAACATTTTCCAAACTTTCCCTCTATCTATCTACTTCCGTGTATCAATCGAGATTCTCGAAACCCTAGGCATTTGTTACTCACTTGGAGGATCGATTCGATCTACAGCAAAGCTGAGCTGATCCTAGGTAGGAATGAATAAGGTTTTTCTGTTTCCTCATCGCGGTCTGCATTTACATTGTTTTTCTCATTTCTGTTATGTGAATAAATGAAGATTCTTCCTCAGATCGGACGACCATGGCCGAGTTTTCCGGAGAAGATGGCTGGACGTTACCGGTGGATGTAAGCAGCAGTCGTGCTGAAAATGGCGGCGGTGGCTATGTTCCAGTGTCTGTTGGAGAACTGACACTTAATGCTGGGGCGACGGCGGCGGTCCCGCCGTTGAATGTTTCGGCTTCCTTCAAAGAAGGAAAGAGCTCGTCCAGGAGAAGGTCGTCGAGAAGGCCCAGTCTTGACTCGGAGGACTTCCTCAACTTGCTCCACGGCTCGGATCCGGTGAAGCTTGAGCTGAATCGATTGGAGAATGAAGTCAGAGGTGAGAGAATTGCGATCGGATCCCTTGGATTTGTGGCAATGATTTTTCCTCTACCGTCTTTGTTTCTTCGTTCTTGTTTCGGTTTTGACTGCTTGAACTGGAATTTGAACTTGAATCAACTATTCGGTTTTGACTTGCAGATAAGGATAGAGAGGTCGCAGAGGCACAAGCGGAGATCAAAGCATTGAGGTTTTCTGAACGCCTTAGAGAGAAGGCCGTTGAAGAGGTTGATCTCTAATTCGTCATCCTCTTTCTTCCTAAATTGCATTTAGTCGTCGATTTTCTTTTCCTTTACTTCCGCGCACTGATAAACTATATATTCGCTATGGTGTTGACTGTTGACAATGATCCTTGAGAATTCATCTAATTCAAAGTGCAAATCGTGGAGGAGCTAATTAATTACTCGTATTTTACCGAGTTAGTTCTCTGAGCTTCTGAACTTATTCTGCACTGTATCTAAAGGGAGTTGTGCCCGTCCAGAAGTGTTTGCTAGTTTTGGCCGTTTTTATGAGTGTGCACCAAGTGCGTGTAAAGCTTCAGCTTTAGCTTTTTTTTTGCGCAACTGACAGAGGTCAACGGTAGCATTTTTCACGTGTGATCTGTGAAGAAGTTGAAAGTTGCTCGTCTTTTCCATGTTTCTGCTAGAACAGTGTTCTTATGATACTTGTGGATCATTCTGTATGACCATGGAAACCGATGCTTCTTTTCACAGTGCCATATTAGCTAACAGACATCAATTGTACAGTGTGCCTATATGGGCAACGATCCTTCATCAATAACTTGCACATAATAGGCTAGAACTGTGGATCTACGAGACTACCAATTAGATAGTCGTCCTCTCTCAAGACTGATGGAAATCTGTGTGGATTACTCATCTGAAGTTCGGCATCAGTGCTCCTCAAGCTATTTGCGAATAGGTTCTTTTGATATCTTATTCGAACGTAGATTCAGAACTGAACTTGATTCTTGTGTTTTCAGCTTACTGATGAGTTGAATAGACTGGAGGAAAAGCTAAAGCTAGCAGAAAAATCGGTAGAAAGCAAGGTAATCTTGTAACCTTTGTTCTCAGTTCGAAAAATCATAACTTCCCTTGGCAAAATCATTAGACGCTTATCTGGGTGAAGCTGGCTTGCAGAATCTCGAGATAAAGAAAATCAACGATGAGAAAAAAGCCTCCATGGCTGCACAGTTTGCTGCAGAGGCATCCCTTAGGAGGGTTCATGCTGCTCAAAAAGATGATGACATGCCTCCTATTGAAGCCATTCTAGCCCCCCTGGAAGCTGAGCTCAAGATTGCAAGACAGGAGGTATTGGTCTTTTTGCCGTATGATACAGTATTATTCACCAATTATGCTACTACTATTAGTTCACCTTTAATATTCCATACCTGGTATATTAACTTGCATTTCTATTTGGCTTGGTGTGCAGATAGCCAAGCTGCAGGATGATAATAAAGCATTAGATCGTCTTACAAAATCGAAGGAAGCTGCTTTGTTAGAAGCTGAGAGGACGGTGCAGTGTGCCCTTGCAAAGGCTTCAATGGTTGATGATCTGCAGAACAAAAATCAGGACCTGATGAAACAAATAGAGATCTGTCAGGTAAGTCCTTCCTGGTTTCTTTTAGTATTTATAATTTTGTTCCTGTATATTTGTGTGTTTATTTGTATTTGTATGCTTTTTGCAGGAAGAAAATAAGATTTTGGACAAAATGCATCGTTTAAAAGTTTCTGAAGTTGAAAGGCTAACACAAACAGTACGGGAACTCGAGGAGGCTGTTCTTGCTGGTGGTGCTGCTGCTAATGCTGTGAGGGACTATCAGCGCAAAGTTCAAGAGATGAATGTAAACAACTACGTGCTGGAGTGATAGTCTCTAGCAAATAAGATTTCTTCCCCTTTTAGAGGATAATGGTACCTCAAATTTCTATCCTGATTTTTTCTTCTATCTGATCTTTAGGAAGAAAGGAAGACACTTGATCGGGAGCTGGCTCGTGCTAAGGTAACTGCCAACCGAGTGGCCACAGTGGTAGCTAATGAATGGAAAGATTCCAATGACAAGGTAATGCCAGTCAAACAATGGCTAGAAGAGAGGAGGTGCTTGCAGGTACTTACTCTTTTGAAACTATTTTATGTTTTCCATCTATACTTTTTTTTTTTAAAAAAAAATTAAGATTCTACTTTTTGCTTGTTTGTGCCCCTCTATATCTATTGTTGGGAAACTATAATGTTGTCAACCTTGTTGCTTTAGGGAGAAATGCTGCAGCTAAGGGATAAGCTTGCTATAATGGAGCGCACTGCAAGATCTGAGGCGCAGCTAAAAGTAAGATTGTCTCCTTGGATTTGTTCAACATGGTTTATAGCCTCACTTCACTGCTGCCTCACGTTTTATTGATCAACTACTATTTTCTTTATATAGGACAAATATCAAATGCGACTAAAGGTATTGGAGGAGAGTTTGAGAGGACCCCCAAGTGGTCGTACCACACATGAGGGTAGGAGCATAAGCAATGGGCGTCGGCAGTCACTGGGTGGGGCTGATAACATGTCTAAAGCTAATGGATTCTTACCCAAGAGATCACCATCTAGTGGCCCGAGATCTTCATTAACTTCAAGTAGCAGCATGGTAATTAGACATGCTAAAGGAGTATCAAAATCATTCGATGGAGGCACAAGGGCACTAGATAGATATAAAATTCTTGCAAATGGGATAAGCCCATCATATGATGTCAACAGATCACTTGATGCCACAGAGGGTAATGGGGAGGCACCAAATGCATGCGAAGAGAAAGCTGTTGCTAAAACCACTGAATTTCATCCTGTAGATGCAGAAGATAGTGTCCCTGGCGTGTTGCATGACTTGCTGCAAAAGGAAGTCATGGCTCTGAGAAAGTCTGTTCTCGAGAAAGATCAAAGTCTCAAAGACAAGGATGATGCAATTGAGGTCCGCCTTTTTTTTCATTTATATACAAATTTTTTGGGCAGTCCGGGTTCTATATTTTCTATTATGGTAGTAATTCTCTCCTTTCCAGATGTTGGCAAAGAAAGTAGAGACTTTGACCAAAGCTATGGAGGTTGAGGCCAAGAAGATGAGAAGAGAGGTAGCTGCAATGGAGAAAGAGGTGGCTTCCATGAGGGTTGAGAAGGAACAAGAGAACAGGGCCAAACGCTTTGCTAACGTTTCTGCTAATACCAAGGCTCCATTGCCCTCTTCTCAGATACTTCCTGGAAGGTACTTACTAGTAACTTTTGAGTGCTAATTTCGGGTTAGTGCTAAAGTCATTGCTACCTCATTTTGGTTGACAAGTACGATATACTTGGCTTTATGAGGCTTAGATAAGTAGCATGTCAAAATTATCATCAGGGTCATGAAAGATAGCTGCTGTTGCTCATCAGAATTATAAATTTCTTTTGTTGCTCTTTTCTGCTACATATTGTATTGGGGTGAAGGTTAGCTGTCTTTAACCATATCTGGCAAATGTTACTGACTATAAAACTAGTACCTAGGAACTGCATCATATATTTATATATGTATAATACCTACAACCTTCGACGGGCATGTAAATACCTTTGAGAGGTTGGATGCTATCTGTCTGTAAATACTTACTTTTGAAGTGCTTGATACAAAAACAATGATGTAGTCACCACTACAATTTGTATGGCAACAGCTCTTCTTTTGAGAAATTAAAAAAGTTGGTTGTCGTTAGCACCGGTTTTCTGTTATAGTCTTTCCTTTCATAAAGGTGGATAATGAGCCTCCAGTTATACTCATTGCTCCCAAACAGACCCTAACAACATAGTGGTTGCTTATGGTGGCACTCATTGATCTGTTACGCCTTGTTTAGACTAAGCCGCCTTTTTTTTCCTTTTAATGTGTCGGTGGATGAAAATAGGGTCTTTTATTGGCTTGTCCGTCCAGGTTATCAGATCGACTAGCTAAAAGCTCAATTAGGCTAAGAACTGAAGTCCCATATGTTATTTCAATATTTCTGTTTTTCCGACTGGCATTGAGTAAGTTTCTGGTATTCTTTTCCTTCTTTGTGCAGGAACGTAGTTGGACGTGGAGGCTTAACACGCAGCACTCAATAACAAAAAGAAAAAAAAAGAAAAAAACTTGCCAGTCTCATGATCTTCTATCGAACGGTAAAATCCTTGTGTAGCACCCTTTGATTGGCGGGGTTATTCTTTATTCTTATGTGTATGTTTGGTGTTAGAACGAAAATCCCCCGCAACTGGTTAGTGGTACGGTCGCGTCTTGCATCGTTATTCTCTATTTGCCAAATATAGTATAAAGAAAAGGGGATTGGGAGAAAGAAAGGAGAAGATACATGGGAAAAGTGTCTTTGCAAGAATGGTTTACTTACTGCTTGGAAACTGCTTCTCCAAATGATCTAGGACTATCAACACCTTAAGGTAAATGAAGGATTGGTTGAGTTTTTACCTAATGAAGGGGCGAATTCCCTCTCGGAAGGGCAGTGTTGTTGTGATTGTACAGATAGAGCCGTATTTGATGTCATGTCGTCCATCCCCTCCCTCTCCCTAACCTCATAAATCGAAGAAACCCAATGTTCAGGTAGTTTGTTGTCGTCGCTTCAGGTTCAGGGTTTGTTAATATTTGCGTCTTCTGGACTAAATTGGAGTTGTTACTTGGGCTTCTATCGCATCGGTGCTATCAGTCTATTGAGTTTTTAGGCGCTTTTCCTTCTCCCTTTTATTGTTTATCGTTTGCTGTTGTGCCACGCGTGCTGCCCGAAATCCAGATTTCCAGGAACACGCTGGACGTTATTGAACACTCGAGATGCGGCTTCGGAGGTAGCCCAGTAGGTACAGGCATGAATATTAGTAAAAGAAAAAACAGAGAGACGGAAGAGCCGTGAAGGGATGAATGTGTAGCTGCCATTGTTCTTGAGCATGTATGATTTTAAATTTTTTAAAGAAGTATTTAAAAGCGCACGACTCTTTATTTTATTAATCTTTATGAGATTAATGTATAGCATTCTAAAATGTTATGCATGGTTTCTTATGATATTATGTGCTTCAATATATATTAATGTGTTTTCTTTAAGAAAAGGCCAATTCTTACTAGCAACGGAGCATTACCAAATCCAAGTTGCTCTAATAAAACTAGTTCATAAAACAATGGTTATGACAGGATTATTGCGCATTTCGACTTTCTTCCACCTTGTAATAAGCTAGCTTCCAATCTTACTTGCATAAAGCATAATGTCAGGGATTTCAGTAGCATATAAAATCTCATGTACATGCTTCCTAATGAAGTATACACAAGTACCTACCGTAAAGCATTTCTTACGGTAAAGCTGTATTCCAGTAAAGAGATACTCACCAGAATGATAGCAACAACAAATTTGCACTCGGACAAAACATGATTATGAAGAACACACTTAGCATTTATACTAAGACCACCGCCCCCCCCCCCCCCCCCCCCCATATTTGTAGCAGGTCTCTTTTCCGGTCAAATAAAGAGTGGTCATATGATGCTACAAAATCTTGTCCCCGACATTAGTAATTTAAAAACAGCATAGGTGGCATTCACATTGATCGTTGGTTGCATTCATACCATTTGTAACCTACATTACAATTTTTCAATAACAATGGGTCTTAGCTACAACCATGTGTAGTTATATTTGACTATATTTTCATGGTACAATTCGTACAAAAACATGTTTTATAAGTTTATTGTACAATTTATAAAGTTAGTATGTATATTTAGTACAAATTCAGAAATACCAGAATTTATTGTATACATTTACATATACAACAGTACAGTTTTTGAATGATCAAATATACCGTTTTAAATGACCAAAATGTATATGTATGTATATAGATACTTGTGGTTATAGCCCAGGTTTCAACAAATATATCCTTTTACTTTAAAATGGGCTTTCTACCATCAAACGTTAGTGAACTTATATTTACGAGTAAGAGGGAAAGTCAGCTCAACCAAGCCAAAACAAAGCATTGTTAATGAGAATCTAGGTAGAGCGGGACTTTAGTGAAAATATGTATTCTAAGAGAGACCTCCTCGTATGGTTAACGCGGTTGACATAACTTGTTCCAAGCCATTGGATAATACCTCCTCATAGCATCTTAATCACATCGTAAGTGATTCCTGTGAACACTCTCATCTTAAGCCATTGGACAATAACTTGTTCCATACTCTTGATCAATTCTATGAAACAATTAAGATATAAAACATACTCGCTCCTTTTCTAAATAGATGATGTTTAGCTCTAAGTACAAGAATTAAGGAGGGAAATGTAGACTATTTTACTCTTACTTTGCATTAAGACTTGAAAAAATTTGAAGAATAGAATTGTCAAATAAAAGGTGAAGAGTTAGAATTGGAAAGTAAATGACAAAAAGGCCAGAACATTTTATATTTTGAAAACTGTAAAAGGACAAACAAATTATCTATTAAGAACAGAAGGGAGTATTATATTATTATCTTCAGAAGTGACTTAGTAAGATTTTAATAGAGTTAAGCAATATACATACCTAAGTTTTCAAACCCCACTAAGAAATTCTCATGGTCATCTGGTTTATCAAAACATATAAATTCTACAAATAGTTTTATGGAGGATAAACAAACTAAGTACTAGGCTTAAAAGTTTAGAACATTTCTCTTTTCAAATCATACCCCCACTAAAGAAAGAAGGTTGTATACATTAGAGAATAATATACAAACTACATAACATAGTAAACACATCAAGCACTCATTTGGATTTTTGAAATAAAGCTAATAGTTCTACATAAGGCTATAAATCATTGATAAAATAGATATAGATAACACGACAAGGGGGAAATTTGTATAAGATCAAGGGGGCAATAGAAAACTTACCTCCTTTCATCCGGTCAGAGAGGGCAAGATAAGTGGTTGCCTCAGTTAATGAGACCAAAGGAGACAACATAAATGTTACTTCTATTGATAAGATCAATAGTGGCACTTCTCGCCCTTTGCCTCCATTGATCCATCACAAGCAAAGTGACACTTTGGTTGTAGTTCTATACAGATGCGAGCAAACAGGGTTGCCTCGGTTGTAGTTCTAAGCGGAAGGGAGCAAACTAGGTCGCCTCGGTTGCAGTTCTATACCGGGGCAAGCAAACTAGGTCACCTCTATTTCTGTCTTCTTTTTTAACATACTTTTGGCCTAAATTGTGATTCACCGCTACCATACCTTCTTATACTTTACTCGCAAAAACTTCTATCCCCTGGCCACCACTACGAGCTTTCCCATACTTGCTCTATGCCAGAGTTTTCTTGCTCCGCAACTACCATTATTTCTTATTCAACAACTAACGAGAGTGCTCCTCGTCACTACTTTCAGTAATTGTGTGAGGTTTAATTAGTTTGAATCGACCAAGAGTCCAGCGGCGATTACGGCTCCCGAGGTCTCTGTCCTCTTCTGCTACTACTTTGTCGACGTTCGAATGAACCATGAGCTACACAAGCTAATTTCCTCTAGGGTTGTTTGATATGCCTCCTCTACCTTTGTTGGCTATCTAGTTTTTGGCGATAGCAGTCCAGTACTGTGAGTTTTAATAAGGGGGTTAATGAGTAGATAAATTTTCCATAATCAACTTTATAAATCTGATAAATTATGATGATAGTTTACTTTGTTCTATAACAACTAACAACTCGGTAATTTTAATATTTTTGGATAATAGACATGGACTTGATTGATTTTGAAAGGATTGAGAGGCTAATCGGCTCAAAAAGGCATGCATCATAGATGAGTTGATTGTTTTTTCTTGATAACTTCCCGGACATTGAAAACTCCTCCAAAGCAGCATTATCCGGTAGTTTTGTCTTGACCCAAAATTTGCATCAACAACTAGTGTGTTACTTTATTTTCAACCTATAACCATTAAGGGGTCCATGTTCTCGTTTCTAAGACAGCTAAATGTAGAGGTAAAAATCTTGCAGGGCATATATTGATATATTGTGACAGTTGTGGGCACAAGAAGCCTAAAAGAGAAAACGTTCCCGTGACCAGCGCAAATGAGATATCTCCAAAGTCAACAAGTATGGATGTAAACAATAACTATGACATGGATGATGATAAGCATGATATTGTTGTATTTGAAGCTTCCAAGCAGATTTTCCTGCAGCTAACCAACCACAGAAATGATGGTTTGACTTAAGTACAATCCATATTTTCTATATCAAACCTACAAATCATGCTTGCTGGAATTTACTTGTTGCACGTCTTAATTTTCTTCTCATGTTATTAATAAGATTATGAAAATGAAGTAGCTAACCCTTTTAATTTTCCAATAATTGCCTCTTTTGATTTTTTAGGACCTGGTATTTTGGTAACTGAACAATATTTCTCATCCGTGATCCTAATTTTGTTTACAGTGGAGATTTAAAGTGCTCTTTTGTTGGTGGCACTAAACAATGTATAGATGGTATTATGATCACTTGCGTATTTTTATAAGACTTTATATTTGTCACTTACATCTACTTTTTAAGTGTTGAGATAGGCATGTCGGACGTCTTGACATACTCTAGTCAATTCATCTTTAGCGAGGCCATTTGTAAATCAAATAATGGTAATGAAGGATATGGTTGAAGCAGCAGGTTACATGGTAGGCTATCATTCAGAATCATGTTGATTTGTTGTTTGTTTTGCTTGTCAGAGCCTTCATATCTATATCAAATTCTTATGTTCTATAAATTTCTAAGTGACTTTTAAACCCTCTTATAAATGCTTTGCAGGTGTAGTTTGAGTTAGCAAACGAGTTCATGAAGCATACTTTGTGGAGCTATGTATTGTTGGAGTAATTTGATCCTTATGCTCCCTTTTTATACTGTCCAAAAGTTATCTCAAAACCATATATACCGCATCCCTTGAAACCCACTTATCAATTGCTAGCGCTGATATACACAAGCTAAAAGGAGATGATTTGTTGAATGTTTTTCAGATGAGAATGAAGTGGGTTAGTGGGAGTAACCAGACCCAAAAACTTCAGTATGAAGATTGAAGATCACAACTTGAATCTCTTCCCTAGTATGCGTATGTGTGTAGTTTGAACATTAGCCGGTGATATATACTTTACCATGATGTTTACACAAGCTTTCACAACTTGCCTCTAAAGATGATACTTTACCATGATACTTTTTTCAAATTGCAAAGCATTTATGGTTGTTGCACTCGAGAGAATAAGAAAGCTTCCTGATTTAAATTAAGGGACTGGTATGATAGCATCATTCATTGTTATAGGGGTCTTTGCATGGAAAACTGTAGGATCGGACAACTGACTCAAACTAACTCAAGGTTTGAGTCTATGATATGATTTGACTCAAAAGAACTAAGTATTCAGAATTGTACTTGAGATGTGGAAACACTCAAACGAACTCAGGAACAAAAATAACTTACACTGCCACTAAGTAGAAAGGATCCACTCAGTGGTTCTCACTCACCTATCCAACACAATTTCTAATCAGCACGATGATAAGTGTGATGAGACTAGAACATACCTATAATGACTCTATTGATGTGAACAAACATAAACTAGTACCTCTCTCTCTCTCTCTTCTCTCGAATACTGATACAACTCTCTGAAATAGATCTCTTAATTAATCCTCTCAAAAAGCATAAAAGATAAATGAAGTTACAAGTCTCTTATATAGCACATTGGTTATGAACATTGTGGAAAGTTAGTTCCTAAATTTCAGGAACTAACTCCTTCATTGCTTAAATATCGGAAGCCGACATTAAGTCTTCTGATTATGGCCACGTTGCACGAATTCTGGTCCAAGTGTTGTTGATGACCGTTGTAAGGTCATTGTTGCTGCTCCTTAATTTTCACAACCGATTGATGGATTCGCTTAAACTTTCAGCATATATTGATGAACTCTTTCATGTTTTGTGGAGTACGATTGACTCATTCGATCGAGGGGCTATCTCAAATAATATCTTCATAGTCCAATAATTTCTTCCTTGTTGCTGATGATAGCAAAATCCTTGACGTGAATCCTAAATGAGTAAATCCTGCAAAACAAGGAAAAAATAGAAAGACTTGGACAACCGACCCTGTCCAAGTTCCCCCTTAATTGAAGCATAGATCGAGTAACTCTTTCATTCAGAGTTCCCCCTGAATCGATGAGCATAATTTTGGCAGAGCACAACCTACTAAGTGAAATCAAGAGAAGGAAATATATTCCTGAGTTGAGAAAACTAAAACTAGCCTGATGTAATATCAACAGAGTTAAAAACTAAACAAAATACCCAAACTTCACCTAAGACCTAGTCGCAAAAGAGACAAATTCAATCTAGAACATAGCCAAAATAACGTTGTTCATAGAGAGACGGGATTCACTATTTCCCCATTTTTGCAATCATTAGTAAGGAAGTTTACAAAAAAGTCTAAGTCAATCCATAGGTTAAAAAAATAGACTGTATCCATAACACATACACACACTAACATATTCATGGACGACAAGGGGCAAGAAGTATTGTCCTATTTCATAATACCTTTCAATGCCACATACTCATAACTTGTAATAATTCATGTTGTAGAGTATCGTAGTTTTGAAGAACTTATAACTATATATGTGCAATTCATAAACATTTAACAAGTTAAGCACACAGGGACCGTCCCCATCCTTCAGACTTTTCTTCCACCCTTGTAGCAGCTTTGGGCCAACTTTTCTAGGTTTCACACCCTTAGGAAGTTAGGTGATGAAGCATCCTTAAAGGCTTATTAACCGAGTGGCTGAGGTCTGTTTTGGTTTAGGTGAAACAAGTTAGCGGAGTACATTCCCTTTGTCGTGTCTTTTATTTCAATGAAAAATGTCAAGGGACACAGTCTATCGACACGAGAACATGGATTGATTCAAATAGAATGCAAGCAAAACCTATGAATTATTATAACCAATAGAGATGAGAGACTACCGTCTTACGTTGATTGAGTCATTCCGATTGTTGAAGGGAGTGCTTTGAATCTGGTGGTAGAGAGAGGCTTGGTAAATATTTCTGCTAATTAATCTTCTGTAGGAACAAAATCAAGCTGGATTAGTTTCATCTTAACACAGTCTTTCAAGAAATGAAAACGTATTTCGATGTGTTTAGTTCTTGAGTGTTGGACTGGGTTTTTAGAGATCTTGATTGTGCTATTGTTATCACTAAATAGGAATTTGTTCTTGAGTAATGTGATATTCCTCTAATTGTTGTTTCATTCAAAGGAGTTGAGCACAACAAGCTTGCCTCAGCTATAGAGATAGAAACAAAATTTTTCTTTTTAGATGACCAAGAAACTAAGAAAATACCCTAGGAATTGTGCATAACCCGAAGTACTCTTTAGATCCTGGAGGGAACCCGCCTAGTCAAAATCACTAAAGCCATATAAAAGAAAAGTAGGGGAATGAGGGTACTAAAGATGAAGCTGACTGGTTCCTTTCAAGTATCGAAAGACGCGCTTCACTACCTTGAGATGAGACTGTTTTGGTGTTGCTTGAAAGTGAGCACATATACAGATGGAGTGAAGGATGTATGGGAGACTGGCGGTGAGTAAAGTAAGGAGTCTATCATCCTTTTGTATTTAGTGGCATTTACTCTGACTCCATTAGTGTCTATAAGTAGTTTGACAGTTGTGCAGCTAGGGGCATGCTTTTGGCATTAGAAAGTTTGTACTTTTCAAGGAGTTTCTTGATGTACTTCTGTTGATGAATTTTAATCCCATCTTTCTCCCATTGAATCTGTAGCCCAAGGAAGAACTGAAGTTCACCTAACTCATTCATAGAAATTTTTTTCTTCATCAAGTTAGCAAAATGTTCATAGAGTGATGTACTTATGGAACTATAAATTATATTATCAACATAAACTTGCACAAAAAGAAAGTCATGAGATGAGTGAAGAATGAAAAGTGTTTTGTCCATGTTACCTCTAGAACCATTTTGTAAGAGATAAAAGAAAGTCGTTCATACCAGGCACGTGAAGCTTGTTTGAATTCGTAGAGGGCCTTACAGAGTTTGTAAACGTGGTCGGGATGAATGAAGTCATTGAGTTGCTCAACAGAAGAGTTGAGAGAAATAATTTGAGATGCTGAACTATTTAACTCATTTTGTAGAGAGCAACATTTATTAGCAAATACAGCAAGATCCTTTCTAAGAGAATTAATCTGAGTCAAGGACTCTTCTTGTTCCCTTTGATTTGATTCAGTAAGTCTTTTGGCTTTATCGAGCTCCTTTGAAGGGAGTCGATAGAAAGCTGAGAGTCTTGCAAATCCAACCTAAGTGAACAAGCAATGGTCCTAAGTTTCATCTCTTATAGCATGCATTATAATTCTTGATTCTTCAAGTTCTTCCATCAACTCAAAAATTTTTCTAGTGAGATTAGCTTTAAGGGAGTTAGTCTCAGAAACCATTTTAGGAATCAAAGTTAGAAAACCCTTAGGAGATATACCCTAAAGGTATATCTCTAGATGAGATCGTGTTACCTCATTGTCAAGGATCATGGAGTGAGTCTGATCATGTGCCATGAGGCATTTTAGTTGGCTTGACTCTACACCTGGATTGTCAGAGTCTAAATCACCCCATCCGACTGAGGCCATTAACGATCTTCCTTGAGGTTTTTCAAACTGATTCTTGAGGAGAAAGCAGTCATTTTTAAAATGACAGGTTTGTTGTAGTTGAAGCAAGTGACAGAGTTAAAAATTTGTTTGGAAGTATTGGAGAACAACCGACTCAGTCGATTTGGCTGATTACGCATGAATTTGCGAAAATTCTTTACTATGAAGACAAATTCTTCCATAGTCTCAACCTCACTTTCCTCAACTATAATGCCCACTAGTTCAACTTTAGTTGACGAATCTAATTGTAAGCAATATAAGTGCCTTCTTGTCCATTATAGGGTGTCTTGATCTACAAAGCTTGATCATTAATTGCAGTAATTTGACTAGAAGAAGATATATTACCACACTTCTTTCTGATGTTCTTCTTGTACTTATTCACCGATTGTAGATAAGAGCCAAGTCCCGACAGCTTCACTTGGATAGATCTTTGCAAGCTTTGATGGAGATTACAGTTTCTACCCACTCTTTTCTAAGATTGTCAAGCAGTTTGTGCAAGACAATCTCCCTATCCGGTATGATATTTATTTCCTACATAGTAGTTGTTAATAAGTAAAATTGATCAAGCACATCTTCTAAAGACTCACCTGGTTTTTGGAGAAAATTGTCGTAATCCATTATGAGCTCTTAAGCCTTGCATTTCTTAAGATCATTGACTCATTCGTGAGTTGCTTGAAGAAGAGTCTAGATTTTATTTGCTGTCTTGTAATGATTGACTCTTCTCTGCTCTGGAATGGACGGACATGTGTAAATGACTCGAGATGCTTGAAGATTTAGCTCATACCGTTTACGCTCAGTAGCAGTCCATGCAAAACGATATGGGTTGACTTGGAGATCTCCCTTGATGATAATCTCCCATAGTTTGAAGTTGAATGACTCGATGTGTTGTTCAATCTCATTCTTCCAATGGTGGTAATTTATGGACGTGAGTCTAGGGGGTGCTTAAAGTGCATCTTGTTGTTTTGATTCGTGAAAAGGTTTGACATGTCTTCTTGATTGGAATGTCAGCTAAACAAAGCTCTGATACCACATATAGGGTCAGACAACTGACTCAAACCAACTCAAGGTGTGAGTCTGTGAGATGGTTTGACTCAAACGAACTAAGTATTCAGATTTGTACTCGAGATGTGGAAACACTCAAACGAACAGGAAGATCCATAACATAAGTTATTTTTATTTCCTGGTAAAACAAAAATAACTTACACTGCCACTAAGTAGAAAAGATCCACCCAGTGGTTCTCACTCACCTATCCAACATAATTTCTAATCAACACGATGATAAGTGTGATGAGACTAGGACCTATCTAGACGACTCTATCAATGTGAACAACTAGAAATTAGTACTTCTCTCTCTCTCTCTCTCTCTCGAATACATACACAACTCTTTAAGATAGATCTCTTAGTTAATTCTCTTAGAAAGAGTAAAAGACAAATGAAGTTACAAGTCGCTTATATAGCACATTGGATTTGAATGTTGTGGAAAGTTAGTTCCTAAATTTCAAGAACTAACTCCTTCATTGCTTAAATCTCAGAAGATGACATCAAGTCTTCTGATTATGGCCACGTTGCATGAATTCTGGTCCAAGTCTGATCGTTGATGACCGTTGCAAGGTCATTGTTGTTGCTCCTTAATTTTTGCAACCGATTGATGGACTCGCTCGAAATTTCAGCATTGACGAACTCTTTCTTGTTTTGTGAGTATGATTAACTCGTTCGATCGAGGGGCTATCTCAGCCACATCTTCATACTCCAACAAATAACTAGGATGTTTTCATCTTTACTCCATGATTTTTAATTTTGTGCCTATTAATGGAATGTGTTGCTGTTTTTTGTTTGTTTCTCTTTTCTACTTTTTCTGCTCCTTATTTGTTTATGTGTTTTGATTTTACATTTGGCAGAATATTGATTGCATAAACAAGACTCCCTTGGTGAAGCATAACATTACTTGTCTGAGTTAAATTACTTCCAAGTATGAGTAGATTCAAAATCATTCAAGAAAATATGGCGCTTTTATAGAATAAGGTGTGTATGGGAACAACCTGACTCGAATGTTTTGGGGACAACTCGAGCTTGGTTCATGTCACTCCCTTTAACATGGAGTACCTATTCTTTAGATTGTATTATTTTAATTATTTATCTATGTTTTACTAGCAATGCTATAATTTTAGAATAACATCTTTTACCTCCTTCATCTGATAAATTTAAAGCACGCTCCTAATCAGCAACTCTTATTGATGGTAGATCGTGATCCTCATGGTTGTCTTTGCAGGAAAACCCATTGATTATTGAATATTTTGATTTTGATAGCTCTGATAATCATGCTTTTTTTGGGTAAGGATACATGTTAAAATTTTAATTTCATTTGTCTTGTTTACATTATCAATACCTTCACATTTTGGAGTAATGATTTAAGTTGTTGTACTGTTTATCAGTAAAGTTCAGAAGTCAATGGCTGACTTGGAGAGGCTGCATCGTGATCAGATTGGGTTGAATTTCATTAAGCCACCTAGAGACCATGTAAAGGTATTATACTTTTATTAGATTTATGTTGTGTCCTATTCCATCCTCTTCTGGAGAAAGATTTAGAAGTCCAGTCTCTCGACATTGCATTGAATTTATGATCTCTTTTACTCGGTATTCTTGTTTCATGTATAATTGTTTTTATGTTAATGGTTGGAATCAGGAGTGGGTGTCCCATTATATAATATAGTATCAATTGAGTTGCAAAAGATGTTGCCGATTTAGGTATATTTATCTATGTAGTATCCCAATTTATTGTGATTTTAATTTATTTTCTAAAAAAATCTATTAGGGCAACATAAATCGCCTTGATAGGCATTTAAACAGGGCAACTAAACCAATTTGTCACCATTGACAACAATCAAAGGGGACAACTAACCGAGCTCGTCATCATAGAATGCAATCAAAGAGGGTAACTAGCCTAGCTCGTCACCATTGACCACAAACAAAAGGGGTGACTCTAATTCTTCACCCCTGTTGATAATCGATCATAAAGAGCAACTTTGTTTCTTTCTTTACTTAGGGTCAAGGAAGGCGACTTTAGTTTCCCTCATAGATCCTGTCAAATAGGGAGAGGAAAAAATGTTGTCACCAAAGTCTAACATGGCACGTCTTAGAGACAACCTTGAGGGCAATTGTTTGCTTGCCCTTATCATTTATCGTGGCAAAATTTTGATCTATTAGAGCAATAAAAGTTGCACTTATAGATCTAATATGTTGTAGTGATAAGTCTAACTTTATTACATCTAGGATGTAGATTGAAAGAAGGAGAACAGTTCCAATAATTCAACCCTAATTAGATATTTTATGCATTAAACACAAATAAGGGAACAGAAGATCACCTTGTATAGGCCCCTCACGCTACCTATGAAAAAGCTAAGGCCATGATCTAAGAGACAACCTTGCCATTATACACGAAACTTTTCATGATTAAATACAAAAGGTTCCGAGCATCAAAATCAAGCTTTATCGATGTTTATCTTGAAGGCCCAATTAGTAGACTATATGCTTCTTATAAAACCTAACAACATCATGACATCAAAATATGTTATCTAAGACTCAAACCAGGGATGAATGCTCTTTGGTAATCATTCGCAATAGAAGGAATCACCAGCTTGAGTTCATGACAGTCTTATAAACCATCTAATTCATGCTAGATCAAGATTAAGCCTTAGGTATTGAAATACCCCGACCTTAAATATAGTGATTAAGATTATTCTAATATGTATTTAAGGGCCTAATAACGCCTAAGTAATGTTGGTAAGGAAAAAATAAATCCAAAAGAAATAAAGAAACGCTTAAAAAGCGAAAAACGCTAAATAAGCGTTAAATAACCATAGGAGGTATGAGACATCGGTTAGCGTATTATATGGATTCTAAAGGCTTAATAAGGCGTCAATAATATATGGAAACAACTCCCGAAGAAAACGGATCCAAATAATGCACTAAAACGCTAATAGAGCTTTAGCGCACGTTTTTCGAGGAAACCCGAAAACGTGACTTTAAGTGGTCAAACAAACCCGTAAAAATTATAAATCATTAAATAACAATAATTAAGCATTAATGGAAGCTTAATAACCAATAAAATTAATTAAACGAAAAAATTCCGGAAAACGGACTCCGGTGAGTGAATAGTGTAAAAACGGGAACTTTTGGGGTATAAACTGTAAATAGACCAAACATTCCCTCCATTGTGAAAATAAAATGCTGGATCCCTTATTGTATGTGTGGGATACGATTTCCCTCCCTCTCTCACATAATCTAACTCACAAAAAGTAAAGCAATAAAAGAAGAAAAAGTAAAGAAAAGTACAAAAAGCAACTTTTATACTCTCTTTACTCCCATTCTCTTATTCCCTCTCATCTTTTTTCCCCATCTCAGAACTCTTTTTCCTCCTCCAGCACACTAATGGAAATTTAAACTTCTCCACCCAGCTCCTCTCTTCTCTTCCATTTTTCATGGCTTAAACAAAGTCCAAAGAGCAAAAAAATTACACCACTAAACTCCCTCTTCTTGGAGATTACTCCTATCTTTCTAAAATTCGAAAATGGTGAAGTTGGTCACCATGGATGGAGCTCCATTTGAAGCTTGAAGACCACCATTAGAAGCACCTTCATCTCCTTGTTGGTTTGAACCGTTTATGATGCTCATTGTGGAGCTGGAAACCTTGCCCCTTTGCTGTTCCAAAAACTTCACCTAGAAGCACAAGGTAAGAACTCCTTTAAGCCTTTAATGTGTATTAGATTCTAGGTTAGCTTAAGGGTTAGTTTTCTAAGCTAGTATTGGTATGTATGGGTTGCTGTAGCATTACCCATTTCTTGAACAAAAACCGAGAACAAGGAAGAAAGGAAAAGGAAAAGAAGAGAAGGAAAGAAAAGAAAGAAAACTAGCAAGACAAGGTAATTGTGCTTACCTTAAACTAGTTTTGTAAAGTGTAATGTAACAGTTTTTAAGCATTTGAAATGAGTAATGTATATGGTAATGAGTAATAGATATGTTGTAGTATAATGAGGAAAGGTAATGTAACAGTTTTGAAGTTTTTAAATGATGTTTAAAAGCTTGGGAAAACCATGGGTAATGTACGTGTATGTGCAGGAAAAATATTGTGTTGTAGTGTGTATAAATGTGTGTGAATTGATATGGAAATTGTGAGCTGAGATAATGTGTTGGCAATGTCAAAAATATAGGGGAGACTATGTCAAAATTTGTCTAGGAATTTGAGGACTTAGTTGTGTAAGAAGAGGAAATAACCTAGGTAGTGACTAGGTGTATTTGGAGAGTTTAAAGTGAGTGTTTAATACCTTGAAAACAGATTTGAAAAGGATTAAAGTAATGGAGAGATCAAGAAGGTAAAGTAAGGCATTTTGGATGCTAGGAGTAGCATTAGTTGAGGGAGTATTGGAGGATAAAAGTTAAGGTAAAAATCTGTAGCAAGATGTGTAGTGATGCATTGGAAAGTCTAGGAAAAACTAGTATGCAAGACTTGGTAAAATGAGTGTTGGACTTGGGTATAGATATTGTATTTGCTTGAAAATGAATTGGGATGGTCAAACGGAATTAGAACAAAGTGCAAAATGCAAAGAGAGGTGTAGGAATGCACAAGTGTGCAAAGTGTGAAAATGAGAATGGAAATTTGTAGAATTTGAGCAAGAAGATGAGTAAGTATTGGACCATGTATTTGAGGAGGTTTAGAGCATGATTAAGGAGTGTTTTAAGGTGTTTAAACATGTAGGAAACATGTGGAAAGATTGTGGAATGAGTGGGAAAAGAGTGGGGTGAATTTGGAGTCCAAAATGAGTAGAAAAACACTTTTTAAAACAGGGTCTGTTGTGGACCGCCCCAGTGGGGAGGTCCAGTCGAATTCTGCAGGATAATGTAGTTTCTGTTGTGGACCGCCCTGGGACCGCCCTAGAGGGGCGGTCCAGACCTGAGAGCAAAAAAAAATTGTTTTAAGGCTTCTAAACATGGGGGATTGATTGGTAATGGTTTTAGAAGTTGTTAAGGCCTTGTTTGGTGACCTTTAAAGGTCCTAAGTAGTGTAAACAAGTATGAGAAATAATTAAGAAAGTTGTAAGTTTAAAGACATTAAGTTAAACCGAAATAACGGGATAACGGGGTAAGTACGGGAGTAGTAACTGTGTATGTATAGTAATGCTTAGTATTAATAGAATCATTTGGCATGTAGTCATCGGTTCAAGAATAAGACTCGAGGAACAAGAGTGAACCAAAGGAACGCGAGGACACCCGGTAAAGTAAATCCCGGTGAAAGGTATGATTTCTTCATGCTCTGTATCCTAACCTGGTTACCCCGATTTGTGTGCTTATTTGACCACCTAAATAAGATAAATGCATGAATTGGACTATATTGCACTTACTTGTGCTTGTTTATATTGTTCTTGATACGTTTGTCTTGAACAATAGTTTGTATAATTCATGAAATATATGAATGATGATGAAGTGTATTTGTATCTTGTATTGTACTTGTGTATTGTATTGTATTTCCCATGGATGTGTATTTGAGTAATGTAATTGTGTATGTGGCTTGGATATGAATGACTTCTACTAATTCCTAACTACCTAACTCCTAACGTAAGTATTGAGTAAACTGGAATGAGTAGAAGTCCGATATAGTTTCGGCCACGCGTGAGGATGAGGAGACACAAGAGGTTGGATCCGATTCCTGGTTCTTAAACTGGTCCACGGCCCAAACCCCTTAAATGGGTAGCATCCTGGATTGGTGAACCAAGTAAAGCCCGGTGGTGGGACAGTGTATTCCCTGCCCGGAGGTCCCGACGACTTAACTTGAGTATGTAGTAAGTAAGTAAAGTATTGTATGAGTAATGGTCTTGGCTGGTGTAAGTCATTGACCCCGAGTAAAAGAGTAATCTCCACCCGATTAACCCGGGTGGAAAATGGAGCTAACAAGTATTGTGTATGTATTGAGTATGTATTGCGCATGTGTAATTCAGAAGAAGGTATGTAAGCATTGTTGACTTGTAAAATCTTCTTGTATGTATTGAAGTGTATGTATGTATTCCTTGCGTAAAGTATTGTAGTATTTTGTATGAAAGCATGTATGCATGTATGTATGAATAAAATGAATTGCATGTATTCGACCAAGTGGTCGGCATACCCTCGCTAGTACGCGGGGTATGCGGAAGTCATATTCAGCGAAAGCTGAGCCCCTAGGGGCAACGTTTTTAGTGTGCAGGTACCCGAAGCGGACATGATCACGGTAAGAGATCGAAAGCTAGGAAGGAAACGTAGAAGATAGTAATTTGTATCAGGCTTGTAGCCTCGGTGTAGAAGAGTACTAAGGAGTATACTTAGTACTTAGAAAGTAAGTGGTTTGTGAGGAATGGGTAGGTGTAGACTCTAGTGAGTATGTATGAATTTGGAAGAGGTATTATATTTGAATGAGGATCTTAGTAAACTCGGTGTATGGTATGGTATTGTATTGTATTGTACTTGTGGGATATTGTATTGAATGAGAATAGTAGTACGTGATTGGTAATTGTAGTGAAGATTGTATTTGTGTAGCACTCGGATATTCCGGTCCATCAGACCGATGCTGTATGTAGTAGTAGTAGCCTTGTTAGTCACGTGGATGGCTAACGGCATTGTATCACCTGCCGTTGTGTAAGTTTGTATCCGCTGCGTGAATCTGGATTTGTAAGGAGATTGGACAGTAATGACGGTATTAGCGGTAGGGGTGTTACAAAAAGTGGTATCAGAGCGAAGTATCACTCTGATGACTGGAAATACCGAGTTTAGGGAATACCGAGTTAGGAATTAGAAGCTTAGGGCTAAGGGCTGAGTGATAGCATTAGAGAGATGCTAGTTAGAAACTCCCGGTGAGCACCGGATACCTACAACATCAGACCCGCCCGCCGCAAACCCCATTGTATAACTTGGGAAGGAACGCCAGAGAGAAGGAAAGTCCTCTCATACTCGGGAAAATCCGATCTGGCAGTAGCAAGATAATCCTATAAGAGGAAAGAACTTGACACAAAGTAGAATCCAAGAATTGGAAGACCCGGAGATGGGTCCCGGTTGAACAACAGCACCCGCACCTAATAGCGGTTGAATGAGCACTCCAACCATAAGAAGACTACAACTTACAACAGCATGGGGCGACATGCTTAGCAGTCGTGAACCTGGCTAGACAACTAGCAGCAGGAAAAGAAGCACTAAGAGTGCAACGGAGCGGAAAAAGGAACTGTAACAAAACCCGAGACACAAGTCTACGGGACAGTAAAAGCTAAATAACACCACTAACTGTATGCTAGCCGACTAAGGACATAGTCGAGAATGGTTAACTCCAAAACTACAACGCCATTAAGGTTACAATACCTGGCCAACCTAGCTCAACTAGCTACAAGAGCATTCACGAGATATAATCTGACAAGACTACAGGAGTAGTGCCTAACAACTAAGGCTTAGTAACCACGGTAAACATGTGGGAACGAGCAACAAGAAAAAACACAAAACCAAATAAATGGGGATCTCCAAGGATTGGAGAAGTACCCCGATCAAGACAACCATGTCAAGATCACTGAGAAGCAACTTAAAAGATCAAGTATGCCAAACATAGATCAATAAGATCAAGGGGAGAGTCAACAAGACTATCAAATACAAGTGGACCATACCGTGATCGGTATAGGATTACCTAAAAACCACCAGTACCACGCACTTGCCACGGCAAGTGTAGTGAGAATATGAACATGTAGAGGAACTCTAACACACTACAGGTACATAGTAATGTACCATGACGACAAGAAGCAACTATAAGATCATTTATCCTAAGAACCGGAAGAATGGAACCTTAGAAAGGCCTAACAGCCTAACCATTGTATTAAGGACATACAGTCAACAAGAAGCTGGACTTGGTCAAGACCTCGAACATGGACACGCCATGAGAAACTTCTTTTAACACCGAACTATGATTTTAAAACCCAAATTTTTCTTCAAAACCACAACCTTTCTTTTAAACCTTGAATTTTAAAACCAAACCAACAATTACGGGAGTATTATAGGATGATACAAGAGGAGTTGACAATAGAATACTTCACCTAGGCGTGTGACGAACACTACGAGTGTACCCAAATACGGGATGTGGGACGACCGCACTCCGAAGGAGCTTGTGGGCCTGACAGATAGTCGGGTAAGTGGTAACGTATCTACATGGTACCCCACGTATGTATACATGTAGTGCAAGAAACACGGGAAGTAGTCAACTCCGTTCTACGGACCATGAGTGAATTCAAGCAGAACAACTGGACACCCCAGACGATCAAGGAGAAGGAACTCAGCTAAGAAATAAACATAAGGAATTCAGAGAATCCATCTGAAGGTAAGGAATAAGAACTAGGAAGTGCAAGGAGCACAAACTAGTAGGTAGAGACATCAGATATATCTCAAGGACATCAAGCAGATACCTGACAGCTGGGAAGTATACCCAGCCTGAACATAGTAAGGCAAATGCCTAATGTGAACACCATAAAGTTCAACAAACGGGACGAGAATCCCAAGAACAATTACAAACTACCAAGGAGCATAATCCGTCATTGGAGAGGAATGTAAACCTAGTCAAGAATACTATGAGGAACTAAAAACGGTCTACCCAAGGACTGGAGATGCTATAACCCTAAAAGGGATAACTCAAATACGATACCACAAGTCGGTATAGTAGACACAACATATCATGAACGTTAGCCGGATGTAACGGTGTAACCTAACAACACCCAGGAGCAATCCTTGAAGGGTGTCTGGATTAACAACGGTCCAACAAAGCGTCATGATAAGATCATAGGAGTTTGGACGAACACTCAGTTAGGACACCGAAGGGATTTCACTTAACAGGAAATACCCTAAATTACAAAAGGCGTCGATTAGCACCAGATTGCCTGAAGGGCCTCCCATGAACGGAAGCGTGATGCCACGACTTGACATGGAGCCCAATAATACCTCCAACCTATATTGGTATGCAAGGAATGGGAACATGTATAAGCAGCTTGCAAAGAGCATAGCTTGCAGCAATAAGGCTTAAAAGCCACAGACCGACTACGATATGTAAACTTGAACGGTTGTAAAACCCACACCATTTAATAACAAGACTTGCAAATGATATTGCTTCATACGACAAATAGATCGACAACTGAACAACCCCATTTAAGCTCAACATAATGAGTGGCTTGGAGTAATGGCTACCTCAGTGTCGCTGTCACCAGAGCATCAGTCTATATACAATCGACGAAGATTTTAATTACCCTACACGCCTTCTGTCGCAATGGTAGCACAGAGGCATAGTACATTGTTCCAGTCCACACTTGGACACTACGGGAAACTCGAGGAAAGGTACCCCTCATTAACCTAAGACCATCAATACGGTAATGATGTGAACCCTTAGAAAAGGCTTCCATCTATCATAACAACAAGCTTGTGCATGTAGATATTGCCAAGATGCGATCGAACAAGGAAAAGAGATTTCCAAATCGATATGACTTAAAGGAGTAAGTATACTCCCTATGCACCCAAGCATGTGGTGAACCATTATATAAATACTAGCATGGTAAACCTATGAGTGGAAATAAACCTCTCAACAAGAACTTTCACCTACTAGTGATAAAATACTCTTCAATTAAAGAACGGGACCAGAAAACCCTTGAAGTTCTTGGGGATGTCCCGGTGAGGTACATACAAGTGAAACTACACATCTAGAGTCTATAACCAATGCTCAGCACTGGGAGACAGTAATTGTCAAAAACAATCAACGTGAATGCACATTGCACACCATGAATGACCGACGCTCAAGAGAGCTTGTAACCCGACAAATTACTTCATCCAGTGTCAACCAAGATACTTGGTAAATTGTATCATAAATGGTGAAGAAATGTGAGGTAAGCTGACCTACACATGGAAACCTAAATTGAAACAAAACATCTCCACATTGGGAGGATACTAATATTGCGGTATGCTACGACAACCGTCATGTAAGCAGAACTAGGAAACTCCTAGTTTATTCACACCATAAGGAAATGGTGCCAACGACAATGGCAATGAGTAAAGATAAGCTACCACAGTAAAAGAAACAGTAGAAACGATGTTGTATCACGAGTAAGAATACGGTGCGCAACAGGCGACCGCTATGAGGAAGTAGTAGACAAGGACACGAAGTTGTAAGCATGAGATGGCAAGTAGAAATATTCATTCCTATCACATAGGTGATTTACTGTCAAGCTTTTACGCCTCTGCACTCTGTATGACTGAGTGTTTTGGTATTGCACTTGTGCAGTTAATGATCTTGTGGGATAGCTAAGAGTATGGAAATGTAAACAGTAGTAAACTCTTCTTTTCACCAACGAGCATGGCATAAGCCAGTTAAGCAACCATAGCAACAAACCGTGCGGCCTAAGGCCAAAGAAGCACGAAGAGTGTAAAACACACTAACAATCACAAGATGTGAATTACATTCGAATAAAAGGTGAAAGGAGACTTAAGAAAGTCACTAGGACCGGCGCATAGAGAATGCAAGGTCATACAAGTAAAGAACACTTGTACTGAACTAGAATAATTGGTATGATTCAGAAGCTATTGACAACAGAGGAAGCACTACAATGAAGTAGTGACTTAACCTCGCCCGAAAACAAGTCGGAGGAGCTTATCGAATAATCGTGGAAGCACGAATAGTATGTATAATAGATTGCCAGAGAGCTGGTTATAAATCTAAAACTCGTAGAGTTCAAACACGGTAAAATAATACCACATTGTTTAATAAACCTTATTCCCACAATAGACGGATAAAAAGGTGATGTGTAGCACATTAAGGATAACATGAAGGGTGAGTAACTCAAGTTATCAGGGTCGCGCAACAGAAGCTAGTGGGCCCTAGCTAGAAGATAATGTACCTAGTAAGTAAAATAGAATGACTATTAATGCCTTGAAGCTTGATAGGCTAGAACCGAATTAATTATGAGTTAAATAAACTCATATAGGAATTCTTGGTGCAAGGACTAAACCATTGGTATGGTTAAGACCCTTTGACCAGAGTACAGTATATAATAGACCGTAGTGAAGCTAAATGCTTCAAATTACCCGAATTAAGTAAACCAATGTTCAATAATAACATATGGTAGATTACATGGGCGTAATCCCTTTTAAGGGGGGTAGAGCGAAAACCTCTCAATGTAAGTTTCATGAATAAAACACATAAACTATAATGTACATAGCACAAACAAGAATTGATTTGATGATTTGTACCTATGTTAAATAAACATACGTATTCATTCATATTGAAACTGTGGTAAATAGGCACGAGAGATGCAAATACCATAGGATGAATATACCCATCTTGTAACCCCAGTGAAAGAGTATTGGTAAAGAAGAGTAATGAGTAGTGGACGGAGTTCCACAAGTATTGTATTCCTTAAGGAAATAGTACGAAACGATTGAGAGTAGTAGCTGAATGTAGCCCATGAGCAGTGTATTCTTAGGTAAACTATAGGAAGAAAATTGTGAACGATGGAATTTCATAAGTATTGTATTTCTTAGTAGATTGTTTGGGGAGTAGTGGAGGAAAGTAGCGAAGGTTGATGGAATGAGCACTTAGGCATTGAATCTTGAAGTAAAGTATTTGGAAGTAGAGTGAGGATGATTGATGGACTGAATTCCATCCTTTGGAGATGTGTGAATTTGTAATTATGACTAGGAAGAGTAAAAAGATAGAAAATGGACATAATCAAATTATTTGATTGTTTGAAACTGATGTGGGAAGCCGAACTTGATCCTGATCAGATCAAGGGAAACCGAACACAAATTGGGGTGGAAAGATAGTTCAACACTGATGCTGATCACATCAGGGTCGAATGATTCTTGAAGCTCCCCTCAAGTGGTCACAAGAATCACATATAGGATAGGAGTAATGAATATAAATTGGAATTTGGAGTTGTGTGTTTTATAAAATTTCTAATTAGAAGTTGTGGAAGGATTTTCTTAGACATGAGAATAAGGACTTGTTAGAAGCTTACACCGAAGAAGATAGTAGAGTAGCATGTTGTATTATTCCAAGGGCAGCAGGACATAGAGGAGTCCTGTGTCTAGATGACCGGAGTGCCTGCGGGATTGTGTTGTTTATTAAATTGCTTTGGGGGATAGCTTTGCACTTTATGTATGTATGAACCTTGTAATGTGGACCTAGAGGGTTGGATGTAATGCGGATTGGAGTAATGAGGGTACATTTTTATGGTATGGAATTTAGAAACCTTGAGTAACGGATTTGGGAATTTGTAAGGAGGAGGAATGTATGGCTTTGGTATTAGACAAGTATAAATGAGTAAATATGGTAATCCTATAACCTCGAACAACTTTGAGGACAAAGTTCTTAAGGGGGTAGATTGAAATACCCCAACCTTAAATATAGTGATTAAGATTATTCTAATACGTATTTAAGGGCCTAATAACGCCTAAGTAATGTTGGTAAGGAAAAATAAATCCAAAAGAAATAAAGAAACACTTAAAAAGCGAAAAACACTAAATAAGCGTTTAATAACCATAGGAGGTATGAGACCTCGGTTAGCGTATTATATGGATTCTAAAGGCTTAATAAGGCGTCAATAATATATGGGAACAACTCCCGAAGAAAACGGATCCAAATAATGCACTAAAACACTAATAGAGCTTTAGCGCACGTTTTTCGAGGAAACCCGAAAACGTGACTTTAAGTGGTCAAACGAACCTGTAAAAATTATAAATCATTAAATAACAATAATTAAGCATTAATGGAAGCTTAATAACCGATAAAATTAATTAAACGAAAAAATTCCGGAAAACGGACTCCAGTGAGTGAATAGTGTAAAAACGGGAACTTTTGGGGTATAAACTGTAAATAGACCAAACATTCCCTCCATTGTGAAAATAAAATGCTGGATCCCTTATTGTGTGTGTGGGATACGATTTCCCTCCCTCTCTCACATTATCTAACTCACAAAAAGTAAAACAATAAAAGAAGAAAAAGTAAAGAAAAGTACAAAAAGCAACTTTTATACTCTCTTTCCTCCCATTCTCTTATTCCCTCTCGTCTTTTTTCCCCATCTCAAGACTCTTCTTCCTCCTCCAGCACACTAATGGCGATTTAAACTTCTCCACCCAGCTCCTCTCTTCTCTTCCATTTTTCATGGCTTAAACAAAGTCCAAAGAGCAAAAAAATTACACCACTAAACTCCCCTCTTCTTGGAGATTACTCCTCTCTTTCTAAAATTCGAAAATGGTGAAGTTGGTCACCATGGATGGAGCTCCATTTGAAGCTTGAAGACCACCATTAGAAGCACCTTCATCTCCTTGTTGGTTTGAGCCGTTTATGATGCTCATTGTGGAGCTGGAAACCTTGCCCCTTTGCTGTTCCAAAAACTTCACCTAGAAGCACAAGGTAAGAACTCCTTTAAGCCTTTAATGTGTATTAGATTCTAGGTTAGCTTAAGGGTTAGTTTTCTAAGCTAGTATTGGTATGTATGGGTTGCTGTAGCATTACCCATTTCTTGAACAAAAACCGAGAACAAGGAAGAAAGGAAGAGGGAAAGAAGAGAAGGAAAGAAAAGAAAGAAAACTAGCAAGACAAGGTAATTGTGCTTACCTTAAACTAGTTTTGTAAAGTGTAATGTAACAATTTTTAAGCATTTGAAATGAGTAATGTATATGGTAATGAGTAATAGATATGTTGTAGTATAATGAGGAAAGGTAATGTAATATTTTGAAGTTTTTAAATGATGTTTAAAAGCTTGGGAAAACCATGGGTAATGTATGTGTATGTGTAGGAAAAATATTGTGTTGTAGTGTGTATAAATGAGTGTGAATTGATAAGGAAATTGTGAGCTGAGATAATGTGTGGGCAATGTCAAAAATATATAGGAGACTATGTCAAAATGTGTCTAGGAATTTGAGGACTTAGTTGTATAAGAAGAGGAAATAACCTAGGTAGTGACTAGGTGTATTTGGAGAGTTTAAAGTGAGTGTTTAATACCTTGAAAACAGATTTGAAAAGGATTAAAGTAATGGAGAGATCAAGAAGGTAAAGTAAGGCATTTTGGATGCTAGGAGTAGCATTAGTTGAGGGAGTATTGGAGGATAGAAGTTAAGGTAAAAATCTGTAGCAAGATGTGTAGTGATGCATTGGAAAGTCTAGGAAAAACTAGTATGCAAGACTTCGTAAAATGAGTGTTGGACTTGGGTATAGATATTGTATTTGCTTGGAAATGAATTTGGATGGTAAAATGGAATTAGAACAAAGTGCAAAATGCAAAGAGAGGTGTAGGAATGCACAAGTGCAAAGTGTGAAAATGAGAATGGAAATTTGTAGAATTTGAGCAAGAAGATGAGTAAGTATTGGACCATGGATTTGAGGAGGTTTAGAGCATGATTAAGGAGTGTTTTAAGGTGTTTAAACATGTAGGAAACATGTAGAAAGATTGTGGAATGAGTGGGAAAAGATTGGGGTGAATTTCGAGTCTAAAATGAGTAGAAAAACACTTTTTAAAACAGGGTCTGTTGTGGACCGCCCCTGTGGGGAGGTCCAGTTGAATTCTGCAGGATAATGTAGTTTCTGTTGTGGACTGCCCCTGGGACCGCCCTAGAGGGGTGGTCCAGACCTGAGAGCAAAAAAAATTGTTTTAAGGCTTCTAAACATGGGGGATTGATTGGTAATGGTTTTAGAAGTTGTTAAGGCCTTGTTTGGTGACCTTTAAAGGTCCTAAGTAGTGTAAACAAGTATGAGAAATAATTAAGAAAGAAGTTTAAGGACATTAAGCTAAACCGAAATAACGAAATAACGGGATAACGGGGTAAGTACGGGAGTAGTAACTGTGTATGTATAGTAATGCTTAGTATTAATAGAATCATTTGGCATGTAGTCATTGGTTCAAGAATAAGACTCGAGGAACAAGAGTGAACCAAAGGAACGTGAGGACACCCGGTAAAGTAAATCCCGGTGAAAGGTATGATTTCTTCTTGCTCTGTATCCTAACCTGGTTACCCCGATTTGTGTGCTTATTTGACCACCTAAATAAGATAAATGCATGAATCGGACTATATTGCACTTACTTGTGCTTGTTTATATTGTTCTTGATACGTTTGTCTTGAACAATAGTCTGTATAATTCATGAAATATATGAATGATGATGAAGTGTATTTGTATCTTGTATTGTACTTGTGTATTGTATTGTATTTCGTATGGATGTGTATTTGAGTAATGTAATTGTGTATGTGGCTTGGATATGAATGACTTCTACTAATTCCTAACTACCTAACTCCTAACGTAAGTATTGAGTAAACTGGAATGAGTAGAAGTCCGATATAGTTTCGGCCACGCGTGAGGATAAGGAGACACGAGAGGTTGGATCCGATTCCTGGTTTATAAACTGGTCCACGGCCCAAACCCCTTAAATGGGTAGCATCCTGGATTGGTGAACCAAGTAAAGCCCGGTGGTGGGACAGTGTAGTCCCTGCCCGGAGGTCCCGACGACTTAACTTGAGTATGTAGTAAGTAAGTAAAGTATTGTATGAGTAATGGTCTTGGCTGGTGTAAGTCATTGACCCCGAGTAAAAGAGTAATCTCCACCCGATTAACCCGGGTGGACAAATGGAGCTAACAAGTATTGTGTATGTATTGAGTATGTATTGCGCATGTGTAATTCAGAAGAAGGTATGTAAGCATTGTTGACTTGTAAAATCTTCTTGTATGTATTGAAGTGTATGTATGTATTCCTTGCGTAAAGTATTGTAGTATTTTGTATGAAAGCATGTATGCATGTATGTATGAATAAAATGAATTGCATGTATTCGACCAAGTGGTCGGCGTACCCTCGCTAGTACGTGGGGTATGCGGAAGTCATATTCAGCGAAAGCTGAGCCCCTAGGGGCAACGTTTTTAGTGTGCAGGTACCCGAAGCGGACATGATCACGGTAAGAGATCGATAGCTAGGAAGGAAACGTAGAAGATAGTAATTTGTATCAGGCTTGTAGCCTCGGTGTAGAAGAGTACTAAGGAGTATACTTAGTACTTAGAAAGTAAGTGGTTTGTGAGGAATGGGTAGGTGTAGACTCTAGTGAGTATGTATGAATTTAGAAGAGGTATTATATTTGAATAAGGATCTTAGTAAACTTGGTGTATGGTATTGTATTGTACTTGTGGGATATTGTATTGAATGAGAATAGTAGTACGTGATTGGTAATTGTAGTGAAGATTGTATTTGTGTAGCACTTGGATATTCCGGTCCATCAGACCGATGCTGTATGTAGTAGTAGCCTTGTTAGTCATGTGGGTGGCTAACGGCATTGTATCACCCGCCGTTGTGTAAGTATGTATCCGCTGCGTGAATCTGGATTTGTAAGGAGATTGGACGGTAATGACGGTATTAGCGGTAGGGGTGTTACAAGTATATAACATAACTAGGATATTTGGCACTTGATGTATTAAAGTAACAAGAGTTATATTTACTTGTTTATGAATCTTTCAAGTTGAAAAGAATACCTTATAACCTTCCAAATATCATCTCAGATATGGTGTTAAATTATCTTTATAACTGCTCCACAAATTTTGAAATATCTCTACAGTTTAGGATTTTTGATAATTCTTTTATACATTTATTTATAATTTTACATTAATATTCACATTATTTGACGTTTTTTTTCTGCTCACATACTTTTCCTAAATTTTTTACTATTCAAATTCAAGATTGATTATTCAAAGAAAATTATAATAAAACAATGCTAATACAACTCACTAACCATTTTTTATTGGGTTGCTTTTCAATCATCAAATACGTGTTAAGATAAATGACACTAGTTGTTCAAAAAATTTAAAATTGTTCACTAATTTGAGCTTAATTGGTTAGGGAAAATTATATAATAAAACAATATTAATATCTTGCCATTCTTTTGTTTGATTGATGTTTGCTTCAAGTTCATGTTCAAATCAACTTTTTTTTGAAGTTACTCACACATTCAAGTCTAATTGTCTTAGAGAAAGTATATAATAAAACAATATTAAACCCACTTACTTTTTTTAATGTTTTATCATTATTTATCAAGTTTGTGTTCAGATAACCAGTACTAGTTGTACAATTTTTTTGGACTCTTTATTCAAAAATCCAGTTCATACTACTCTAAGTGTTTAGTATTCAAGTTTGAGACTAGTTGTTCAAAAGAAAATTTATATAATTAAATAATGTTAATTCAACTTACCATCTTTTGATTGGTTTGTCGTTCTTTGATCATCCTGTTCTGCTAAGCAATACTAGTTGTTCAACTTTTTGAACCAATTTGTTCAATAATTATTGCATATTGTTCATACATTGTTTGCTATTCATATTTGAGACTAGTTGTTCAAGGGAAAGTATATAATAAAATAATGTTAATACTGTTGTAAACAAAGGAAAGAGAGATCGTGGAGAGACACGAGATATGGAGGCAACTGATCTTCTTATTTCAATATGAGTATACAAGGTCTCTATTTATAGAGGGTTAGATACAAGGGGAAACCCTAATTACATAAAGATGTGGAGTCCACTATCCATATATCTATTTATAACACTCCCCCTTGGACGAAACATCTTGTTATATGCTGCCTCGTTAAAAACCTCGCCTGGAAAAACCCTGTGGGATAAAAACCTCGGGCAAAGGAAAAGAGTACAGTCTTATAATAACGTTACATAGCTATAATAATCAGTCATATATATTTTCACTTGGCATTCATATAAAATGAATCCATTGGATGATTTTCATCGATTGTCTCGTTAAAACCTTACCTGGAAAAAACCCAATGGGAAAAACACCATGGTGAAGGAAAAAGAGTACAATCATCATTGCTCCCCCTGATGAAAACATCACTTTATTACTTTGATTGTATGCATCCCCAATCTTTAATTGGTCCTGCACCCAGTTACTTGGGAAGCACTTGGTCGAATACATCCATCACTTTTGAACTTTAGCATATCTGCTCTATATTAATATCAACGACTCTTTTATAAGTAGAAACTTTTGGTGGTATGCATTTTCTAATCAGTATAGATGTAATCATCTATATCATCTGGGTATTAAGCCATAGATTCAATTAAACACACCCTCAATTAATCTCATGGATGGTGGGGTTATTCATATGTGTTTATCTATAGATTCCATAACCCATTAATCATTCTGCTGCAATAGCATTCAAATTGGTACTTCATGATCATTTATTCAACGACCACCAGGAGACTCGTAAGGAGTTCTAATTATACTCTTACACTGCTACTATAGCAACACAAATTATCCAATTAAATTGGACTCACCTCAGAGATACCTTTCCAATATTTTTCACCAAGGTAGTAATGCCACAATCATCTTTATCGTTGAGGTTCATGATAAGATTTATTTACATGGTCACAGGGCAATCCCTTTCAGAATTCACCAAACTCCTCCAGGAGTTAATCTCTTTCGAATCTTATATAAACACACTATCAAAGTGATCTACCTGTATAAGGTATAACCATACAAATTAATCATAATTTCAACCATATATATCTTCAAAATAATCAACTGCTGGGGATAAAACCTTTTATAATCAATAGCAGGCTTTTGAAAAATATATATTCACCAATACAGGTTGTATATTAAAAGAATTTTAAACCACACATTTTCATTTTCATACAAACACTTGTTTGTATCCAGCTGGATTCACATCATTATGTGGACATCAAGTTTGTAACATTCATAACTTGAATGTGTTGAAATTCTGCTTCTCATTTGCGTCTTTCAAGTACTTTTGACAAATCAATTCAATGTCCTCGTCATCATTGTGACATGTAGCGCTACATACATTTGCATGCATATACATAAATATAATCAACGTTGATTTCATATCGGTTCCATTATATTATTGACATGACATAATATCTCGAGATCTTTATTATCATCAGGTACCTGATTACCTTATATACCGGTAATTTGTCATATCTGACGGCTCATCTAGAGCTATACCCTTTGTAGTATGACCATTTTAATTCTATGCTCCTTTTAAGGGCTTTGTCATTGGAACCACATAGTCTACCATGCTTCAGGTTAGACTTATTTGCACTTGTCCTTGCGGGACATTATAATACAGGAGCATTAGACGTTGACGCATATTTTTCACTCAACATCAAGCAATTGGGTTGCCAACTTTTTGGAGATGAATAGTACTTTAAACTTAAAAAGTTCATACTATACATGACGAGGATGACGCAATTCTATATTTTATATCATATCATCTCACATTCCAATTGCTTCTTTTCTCCCCTTGATGTTGGGAAAAATTCTCGCCTAAATGACAATCGAGTCATAAAGGTTCCCCAGCTGTTAGTTCAAGGTATTAAAATTTGAACTCAACATACAATACCAACATCTTCAAGGAATTGATTGATCCACTGAAGCATAATATATAAATATTTCAAACAAAACCTTGTATGGGAGAATATTTAGCTTTTGACTCAAAATCATTTATAAGAGTGAGAGTTCATCAACACTATTTGGCTTGATGCAAATCAATGTTGCTTCATGTAAATTACATGTCTCCAAATGCATATTGGGATTCTCAAACCAAACGATCTTACAATTTATATAGATCTTTGATTGATGGTTCTTCTTAACATCAATTTATCCCAATGAACATGTCAAAGTTCATATTAAGGCGTTAACATTTCACCAGCATTGTCCAATCTTATGGACTTCATTATTCAATCTTACAACCTTTAGCTGTAATGACCATTTGGTTGATGCATCAATTTAAACCAAAAATTAATAGTCAAAAAATGGTCAGGATATGGTCCCCAAAATGGTCTTCATATCTTACCTGAATTCACACGTATAAAAATCCAGGTTTACACATAATATCAACTGGTGATGGCCTCATAAAAGGGTTTTCAAAGTAAGCAACAAATCATTTGATGGAAGAATATAATCCTCAGCAAGTGTCCACACGTACAGTGGATATCAATTTGCATCATTTTTGAACTGGGATGGTCTAACCAGTCATGCCAAAAAAAAAACAATGGAAAACTTATTGTTTTCTTTATCTTATATCTCAAGTTCTCCATTGTACCAACACACATGTGATACAAATCAAAGGAGAAAACAAGCAGCTACAATCATGACTTATATCGTTTCCAGAATATACATTGATATTCTCTTATTTGTAGCCTTAACGTGATATCCGCATCAGGTATATCAGTACCACTTTTTGAGAAAACTTGTTATTTACAAAGCTTTCTCAGTACAAAATTTCATTCTATATGTGGTATTGTAGCTGCTCTTCTAGAGCTTGTTGACCCTTATCTTATGATTTTTTTTAAATCATGGAAAATCATTCTCACACATGAGACTAATGCCTTGTCATCAAGACACATGCTTATGGGTCAGCTATAGTCCTTTGGAAAGGGTAGCGAGCTACAACGGCACTATATTCCAAGCAAGTGTTAATTCTTGACTCCATCAAGAAATATTATTTATAGTTGTATTGTCTTTAACCATGTTTCTCAAGACATATGCCTTCCCGGACATATGCTTTTCATGACCCCTTTAAGGTGTACAAATTCTTTGTAAATGGATAAATCTCATTCAGAACATACGCCTTCCCGGACATATGTCTTTCATGACCTCTTTTAGGGTGTACAAATTGTTTTAAATGAATAAATCTCATAAATGTAAACGAACATATGTATATATTATAAACAACGGACAATAATAATATAGAATATATAAAAACATAGAATAATATTTAGAAATTTAAATTTGTCATCCTCAACATAACTTCTCATTAGAAAAATCTGCATAGCTTCAATGTTTGAGCTAGCTTTGAAATAAGTCGAGTTATGTCTACAAAGACCTTGAAAGTCTTGCAATCATAATAACATCCGACCATGATAATTATTATACTTTATGTGATGTCAATAACTGCTCATCATCTCTCACAATCTGGTCATGACTTTTGACTATTCATGAAAAACATGGAATAAAAATGATTCGACAAGAACCATTCTATATTTGTCATGCCAAGTGTTTTCTTTAATAGATGAACAATATTTGGGTGATTCACCAGAGTCACTCATTTTGTGATTTAGCATTATCTCTAAGGAGATGAACTTATGATTCATTGAGTATCATTTGTAAAAACACATTTGAATCGAATTATTTATATGACATCATATATATATATATCATCATAGAGGTCAAACTTGACATATGAATATTCATCATCATGGTATATCACTTATGTAGTTTTCCAAGAACTACTTAAAACGATTTTCACAAAATCCTCCTGGTGCAATACCATCTTTGATTTTTCACGAATCGTCAAATAACGTTCATCCTATACATAAAAATAGATACTTCGGATGAATTCCCAGGTGTAATACCATCTTTTAGATCAATGATGTGATCAATACATTAATTTTTCAAAATATTGTTAATTTTCTAGCTCAATGCTAATACCATATCATATTAAGTTCAAAAGTTTCCGGCTCAATGCCAATTTCTTTGCTCATATTGTATAAAAGTAATTAAAAAGAATCTAGCTCCGCTCTATATTGATCATATTAACATTTTCAAGTGTGATGCCTTTTTATAACATATGTAACTAAACTTTTAGGCACAATACCATTTTTAGCATATTGATGTCAAAATTTCAGGCGCGATGCCCTTCTTAGTATATTGATGTCAAAATTTCAGGCGCGATGCCCTTGTTAGTGATGTCCAAGGCGGTAAGCTCAAGTTCGGCAATATTGGACATTGTTTATGATATATCAATATCAAAGACTTTCAGGTGGAATGCCATTATTTCTTCAAATAATATTAAAATTAATTTTATCAGGCGCAATGCCGTATATATTGGGGTAAACATTATAAAGAGCAATCATAAAATAATGAAATATATTATATATCGTATCAAAATAAAATCATATAACACATAATAAAAGTAGTGCAATAAATAAAATCTGGCACAATGCCTCACGTGATATCTATATCTGGCACAATGCCTCAGATTATTATCTGGCACATGCCTCACGTGATTATATACTGGCACATGCCTCACATTATACTACAAATAAATAAAACAAAAACTGGATGAATTAAACAACACAGTATAAAAATTAACAGTATTGAATTCTGGCACGATGCCTCACGTGATTATTTTTCCTGGCACGATGCCTCACGTGATTATTTTTCCTGGCACGATGCCTAACGTGATTATTTTTTCTGGCACGATGTCTCACGTCATACACAAATAAATAAAAACGAGACTGAATAAATTAAAAAAATGCAAAATAAAAATTAACAGTAAACAAGATGATCTGGCATGATGCCTCGCGTGATATTGAATTTTGGCACGATGCCTCACGCGATATCAATTCCTGGCACAATGCCTCACATGATTATTTTTACTGGCATGATGCCTCACGTGATTATTTTTTGGCACAATGCCTCACATGATATAAATTTCTGACTTAATACATCATGTGATATTAATTTGACATAATAATAAAATCATGCATTATTGAAAATAATTAAATTGAGATGTTAAGGATCATTTATTCCTTGTCAATCCCAACAGAAAAAGAATTTATCTCACCAACATAAGGATTCGTATATCCATTTGCTCGGGACGATTATCTCTAGCGCTCACCTTCTCTCCAAACTTCTGTTGGTCATATCTGGTTAAGGACGCAAATGAATTCCTCCGCCTTGGATTCTTGTTGCCGTTGGTCCATGGTATGGGAATTGGAATTTTCTTTCCGTAGAAGAAGTTACAGGATTGTAATTTTTTTTTGTTGCTTTCTATCCGAACTTTCAAAATTGAATTGGAGAGTAATGAAAACCGAACGGATAGAAGAGGTATCATCATTTGGTTGTCGTCGCCAATCATCATTTAGGAAAGAAGAGGTATCCGGCGGCGGCATCTTCAACTTTAGCGTTAGTTTATTTTATTGTTATTTTCAGGGTAGAGACACGTGCTGATAACGTGTTGTAAACAAAGGAAAGAGAGATCGTGGAGAGACACGAGATATGGAGGCAACTGATCTTCTTATTTCAATATGAGTATACAAGGTCTCTATTTATAGAGGGTTAGATACAAGGGGAAACCCTAATTACATAAAGATGTGGAGTCCACTATCCATATATCTATTTATAACAAATACAACTTATTGTTACTTTTTGTTTTGTTGTTTCATATTTATCTAGTTTGTGCTAAGTAAGTGTACTAGTTGTTCAACATTTTTTAATCTGTTTACAAATTCAAGACTGGTAGTTCAAGGAAATTATATAATAAAACAATGTTAATACAACTTACCATAATTTTATTGGTTTGTTGTTCCTTATTCATGTAGTTCATGTTCATATAAGGGATACTAGTTGTTCAACACTTTTTTTTCTATTCACATATTCAAGACTAGTTATTACATGGGAAATTTTAAAATAAACAATGTTAAGACAACTTCACTTTTTTTCAATATTTTATAGTTCTTTAATCATCAAGTTTGTGTTCAGATAAACGATACAAGTTGTTTAGTTTTTTGAAAACTTTGTTCAAAATTCATACTGTTCCTAATTTTTTAAGTTGAAAATTTGTTCAATATCTTATAAAGGATGAGTCGATGGATAGAACAAAACTATAGAACATAAAAAAATGAACATTGTGAATCTAAATTGAAAAGACAATATCATAAGATGAACAAATGTAAATTGAACAACTTCTATAAAAGGAACAACTAGAAAATGAACACCTTCAATAAAATATTGAACAAACTGTATTATCTTGGTAAACGTAGATCACATTTATGTCAAACTGAATAACTTACTAGAGTTCTTTTACTTAACCGTTACTAATAATAGTAGATTTATTTAACTTAAAATCTATTTTTTAAACATTATAAAAACAAACATAGAAAAAAGTAAAATACCTGCATCATATATCCATATCACTTTTTTTCCACACGTACACTAGAAAGATGAGAATATAGATTGGATTATGGGTAAATATTTGTCCCTGAATGTTCTGGAAAAATTTCTAGCCATCAGATTAGTGAAGTATAGCAATGAAGGGTCAAGATTATATAAGGTTTAAGATCTTTTATTTGGTAGTTACAGACTCACTATTAGTGGGTGGGTAGTTGTTCATATGAGATTTTTTCTCCCATATTAATTATAAAAAATTTCACCGTGTCTTGATTCTCTTCGCTCATGTTATTTTGCATTCCTAATTGATGACTTGTACAAATATGAAATACCCCAAACCTGAATATAACGATTAAAATTATCCTAATTGGTATTTAAGGGCCTAATGGTGCCTAAGTAATATTGGTAAGGAAAAATAAATCCAAAAGAAATAAGGAAACGCTTAAAAAGCGAAAAACGCTAAATAAGCGTTAAATAACTATAGGAGGTATGAGACCTCGGTTAGCATATTATATGGATTCTAAAGGCTTAATAAGGCCTAAATAATATATGGGAACAACTCCCGAAGAAAACGGACCCAAATAATGTATTAAAACGCTAATAGAGCTTTAGCGCACGTTTTTCGAGAAAACCCGAAAACGTGACTTTGAGTGGTCAAACGAACCCGTAAAAATTATAGATCATCAAATAACTATTATTAAGCATTAATGGAAGCTTAATAACCAGTAAAATTAAAGAAACGAGAAAATTCCGGAAAACGGGCCCGGTTAGTGAATAGTACCAAAACCGGGTAAATTAACGAGCATTTTCTGTAAAAGACGAAAAACGCTCCAACTAGTAATACTGTAGGGGGCCGGTTTTTAACAGTTAAATAACTCCCTCATACACTCACACAACTAGCTAATTAAATAAGAGGTCAAAAAGCAAAAAGGAAGAAAAGTACTAAAGTAAAAAGCACCCACCTTTTTTCTCTCACCTCTCATTTCTCTACTCTCTCACCTATTCTCCTTCTTCCACCCGTGAGAACTCCCCCTCCCTTTCCTCTCAGCCAATTTTGAAGCTCTCAACATGGCTTCAATGGCTTCTCCACTTTACCTCCATGCTCTACCTCCATGTGAGCTCCAAATGTAAACATAATTACATATTCTTACTCTCCTCATCATCCTCTACACTTCTCTCTTTTCAAAATCCAAAAATGAGGAAGTTCATCTCCATGGGTTTTCCTCATTCAAAGAGAAAATAGCATCAATGGGTAGCTTGGAGTCTCCTCTCTCCATTAAGGAAAAATCTACATGAAAAACTCATGTTTTCTCCATCTTTCTTTACAACCGATTTCTACCCCTTTGTATGCCTTGTTTTCTCTCTCTCTCTCTCTCTCTCTCTCTCTCTCTCTTTTGAGCATCAATTCAACCTTGCAATGGTGGTGGAATCACCTTCTTGAACCAAGGACTAAAACCCCTCCTAAAACACTCCAAAGGTAAACCCTAGAAATCTTGTTTTAAGCATTTCAATGAACTAGCATTAATCTAAGGGTTAGTATATTAATTACATTTGTTTTGTGCGCTGTGGGTGATGGGAATGGAGTTTGGCAACTCCATTCCCCATATGGCTGATTTGGGCAAGAAAGAGAGAAGAGGAGAATTGGAAAAGAAATGAAGAAATTATAAGCTCAAGGTAAGAGCTCCTTCTTAGTGCTAAATTTTAAATGCATTAGAGTAATGGGAATGGGTAAACTAATTAAAGAACCTAAAACATGTACTAGTATTGTAGTTTATGGAAGTTTGAGTATTTGTGAAACTAGTATTTGGATTGTAGGCCTTTGAGCCAAATATTTTGTGTATGAGTATGGTATTGTTGATTGATGGAGTATTGATGTATTGAGGATTGTTTTGAGTGCTGGTAGGACCCTTGTATGGGTGTGGCTAGAATAGGAATGAATTTGGTGGGAAAGTATGTGTATGGATAAGTGGAAATTGTAGGTGAACTATGGAAAATTTTTAGTAGGAAATGTACATTTATGGATGACTTGGTGAATGGGAGAACCAATGTATGTATTGGATTGAGTAAGGATGTTTAGTAATCATGGAGTAGTAGTTATAGTATAAGAATGAAAGGGTATAAAATCTGTAGCAAGAGGTGTTGAATTGCATTGGAGAAACTAGGAAAAATTAGTGTACAAGAGTTGGTGAAATGAATGTTGGACTTGGGTATAGATAGTGTAGTTTCTTGTAAAGGAATTGGAATGGTAAAATGAAGTTAGAACAAAGTGCTAAAATTCAAAGAGAAGTGTAGGAATGCACAAGTGTGCAAAGTGTGGAAATGAGAATGGAAATTTGTAGAATTTGAGCAAGAAGTTGAGTAAGTATTGGACCATGGATTTAAGGAGTTTTAGTGAGTCTTTAAGTGTGTTTAAATATGTACAAAACATGTGGAAAGATTATGGAATGATTGGAGGTGGATTAAGGGTTGATTAGGGGTTGAAAAATGACCTTAATAGCAGTTTTTAGTAGGGTCCGGGACTTAGGATATGTACCAAGTCCCGGACCGCTTCAAAAAAAGGCCCGAGAGTGAATGCAGGAATTGGTCCGGGACTTAAGTCTAGGACCAAGTCCAGGACCAGGTGTAAAAATAGGCCGAAAGTCAAGTTAAGTGTTGGTTCGGGACTTAGGGTCCGGACCAAGTCCCGGACCACCCCCAGAATTCAGCAGAGAGTGTTTTTAAGGGTTCTAAACATGGGGGATTGATTGCTAATGGTTTTAGAAGTTGTTAAGGCCTTGTTTGGCGACCTTTAAAGGCCATAAGAAGTGTAAACAAGTTTGAGAAGTAATTAAGAAAGTTGTAATTATAAGAACATTAAGTTAAACCGAAACAACGGGATAACGGGGTAAGTACGTGAGTAGTAGTTATGTATGTATTGTAATACTTAGTATTAATTGAACCATTTGGCATGTAGTCATTGGTTCGAGACTAGGACACAAGGAGCAAATAAGGACTAAGGAACAAGGAGACACCCGGTAAAGTAAATTTCAGAAAAAGGTATGATTTCTTCATGCTCTGTATCCTAACCTGGTTACCCCGATTTGTGTCCTTATTTGACTTCCTAAATAAGATAAATGCATGAATCGGACTATATTGCACTTACTTGTGCTTGCTTTAGGTTGTTCTTGATATACATTGTCTTGAACACTAGTTTGTATAATTCATGAAATATATGAATGATGATGAGGTGTATTTGTATCTTGTAGTGTGCTTGTGTATTGTATTGTATTTTGTATGGATGTGTATATGAGCAACGTATTTGTGTATGTGGCTTGAATGAATGACTTCTACTAATTCCTAACCACCTAACTCCTAACGTAAGTATTGAGTAAATTGGAATGAGTAGAAGTCCGATATAGCTTCGGCCACGCGTGAGGATGAGGAGTCACAAGAGGTTGGATCTGATTGCTGGTTCTTAAACTTGTCCACGGCCCAAACCCCTTAAATGGGTAGCATCCTGGATTAGTGAACCAAGTAAATCCCGGTGGTGGGACAAAGTAGTCCCCGGGCCGGAGGTCCCGACGACTTGACTTGAGTAAGTAGTAAGTAAAGTAAGTATTGTATGAGTAATGGTCTTGGCTGGTGTAAGTCACTGACCCCGAGTAAAAGAATAATCTCCACCCGATTAACCCGGGTGGACAAATGAAGCTAACGAAGTATTGGACATTGTGTATGTATTGTGTAAGAATTGTGTATGTATCGAGTATGCGTATATTGAGTAACGGTAAGTATGTAATGGGTGACTTGTATCGCATTCCTTGTATGTATTGCAGTGTATGGATGTATTCCTTGTGTGTACTTTGGTATTGAGAATGAAGCATGTATGTATGTATGAAGCATGTATGTACTTGTAAAATGAATTGCATGTATTCGACCAAGTGGTCGGCATACCCTCGCTAGTACGCGGGGTATGCGGTTATCATATTCAGCGAAAGCTGAGCCCCTAGGGGCAACGTTTTTAGTGTGCAGGTACCCGAAGCGGATTTGGACAAGGTAAGAGGCCAGTGGCAACACTTGGATAGTTAGAAACAGAATGTAGAAGTGTACTAAGTGGTACACCCCATGTACTTAGAAAGTAAGTAGTTGTGAGGAATGGGTAGTGGATAGACTTGTAATGAGTATCTATGAAATTGAAAGAGGTGTTGTATTTGTATAAGGATCTTAGTAAACTCAGTGTAATATATTGTATTGAATTTATGGAGTATTGTATTGAATGGGAAGTTGTAGTACTTGATTGGTAATTGTAGTGAAGATTGTATTTGTGTAGCACTCGGATATTCTGGTCCATCAGACCGATGCTGTATGTAGCAGTAGTAGTAGCTTTGTTGGTCACGTGGGTGGCTAACGGCATTGTATCACCCACCGTTGTGTAAGTAAGTATCCGCTGCGTGAGTCTGGATGTATAAGGAGATTGGACGGTAATGACGGTATTAGCGGTAGGGGTGTTACAAAATACCAAAATACCAATGTACCATTGTATAAATACCAAAATACCAATGTATCATTGTACAAATACAAATACCAATGTACTATGGTACAACAAATGTACTGTGGTACAAATACCAATGTACTGTTGTATAAATATCAATGTATTGTTGTATAAATATCAATGTACTGTTGTACAAATACCAATATACCATTGTTTAAATACCAATTCACCGTCAAACAAATACCAATTTACCATTGACAAATGCTAACACATTCTTGTACAAATACCAATGTACTGTGGTACAACCAATGTACTGTAATACAAATACCAATGTACTGTTGTACAAATACCATTGTATTGTTGTATAAATACTAATGTACTGTTGTACAAATACCAATTCACCGTCGTACAAATACCAATGTACCGTTTGACAAATGCTTACATAAAAACATAGAAATTAGAAATATCATGATTACTTATTTTGAATAAATAAATATTATCAACAAAATAATGAAAAATATAATATATTCATATATTTACTAATTAATGGATGATAGTTTAAGAATTTTGGGAAAAAAATCTCTGCCGTACATAATTATAGTAATTGTATTATGACTAAGGAAATATTATTCAACACAATAAATAATTCTATAAATTTAGTAACTATCATGTAATTGCATCATATATTTACTAATTAATGGAAGACAATTTAAGAAAGTGTGGAGAGAAGGAAAAATTAAGTACAATTAATAGTTGTATTTTTAAATACATCAAGGGAAGTTATCTTTGAAGTTCGCGCATAATAAAAGTGACTATATTTTGAAATTTAATTTACAGAAAGTTACCACAAAATAAGAACGAAATACCACATTCTGCTTATTTAAAAACTAAAAAAAATAACAAAATCTTAAAAAATGACTAATTGCTACCTTTTTACTTATTTAAAAACTACAAATAAATGATGAAAGCTTGTCAGAACTTTCAGGGACTCCAACACGTCCAGGAGGGAATCCATAAACAGGAAGATGAACCATGATGCTTTCAGTTGTACGATAGAATTTGCCTATCCACCACCGGAGTGGATGTAGGTTTAGACAGTTGGACGTTGTGTTCTAAAAATTAGGCATTTTTATATAGTGAGTTTGGGATAAGATTATGCCTTAGGTAAGGTGTGTGGTGGACTAGAATTCCCATAAAATGTTTAAGAGGACCCAAGTCCTTGATAGGAAATTCACGAGACATAAGACTAATAAGTTGTCCGAGAAGAAAAGATGTAGAGCTAACATAGACAACAGCTCCCTTTTTACTTTACATAAAAAGAGATTAATAAGATCGAGGGTATAAAACCAATGTGCGAGAGAAAAAGGAGCTTAACCTGTGATTGTCTTTCTTCGCTCATCACGAGCAAACGCAGGTTTTACTGCGTTACCAATAAGCTCACTATAGTTAACTAATAGGGTGAGGACAAATGTACTTTTAGTGGGGTCACACATATATTACACCAATAGATGAATGACAAGTGGCAAAAAAAAGTGCAGAAAAATCAATCGCTATGAGCGAACGGAAATTTATCGCTGTTGTGAGAATTGATTAACCAACTGACACATATACATTGGGTTAGAATTTAACAAATAATAAATTGACACATGGCAGTCAAAAAGTAAACAAATAAGATTAAGGTGCCATTCGTGGTGAACGAACGCCCCCTATAGGTTTGGAGTTGTAGGTGTGGCTGAAAGCCGAACGAAATGAGAGTTTCCATCAATGCCGCCAGACACTGATCCGGCAGGTGAGGATGCCATGGATGACATGACTATGAAGCTAATACACAGGTGGATACCAGATAGGTAAACAGAGACATAAATGTATAAAAGGGACAGACAAATATTCTGTTGTCATGTTTACTTTTTTTTAGTAAGCTGTTATCATGTTTAGGGGTGCCAACAAAAAATGTTATTGCCGTATCACTGAAACCCGTTTATATCGTACTGTCTAACTGGTTAACCATATCGTCTTTGGTGGTACGGTTAATCGAACCGTTATAATTAAACAACTGTGATATAGGTAACAATATGTAACTTTATACCATGGTTAACTGTGATTTTATATATATATATATATATATATATATATATATATATATATATATATATATATATATATATATATAGTCTTTTTCTATTCTGGTTTTTGATATTTTAAAATTATTTACTATGTGCTAGCTTTTTGTATATTCTTCAACTTATATTTTGATAACTTGAACAAAGATAATATAGAATTTAGAAAAAGGACACTGCTTATCTACGACGTAATATATTATGTGCATTGAGGAGCAAGGTAAACACTATAGATATTTGTTAAATCTTTTGAGATGTATTTGGTTATCACTCAGTGGATACAACAACTTGTAAATTATGTTGTTCGAATCTAAGTGAATTGATGTCTTATATTCTTCATTTCATTTGCGATTATAAATGTGCTACAACAACTTGTAAATTATGTTGTTCGAATCTAAGTGAATTGATGTCTTATATTCTTCGTTTCATTTGCGATTATAAATGTGCAGTTATATATTATATAATGCATTTATTAGATGATTGAGCATTGTGTAATGGTGGATTCAGTATTTGTGTTATGTGTTACATACATTAATGTTTGCACATGATATGAAATGCTTGGTGCTTTCTAGTTTTTTTTATTGTTTTTATTTGCTCATATTTATTTAGTTTGTTATCATTACACAAGGATATTTATATAAAAAAAATCTATACCCGGGTTTTGATTAAACTGAATTACCGTGCCGCTCTAAATGGTTAACCTGAATGCAGTTAACCGATATAAACAAAAAAGTAACGACATCAAATTTTAAAAACTGAATTAACCGGTTAACCTTACCGTGAACACCCAGTCATGTTTACAATTACAAGTTACGTGCATATACATACAGACATTTGGGCCCTAGGCCTACTTGAGTAAAATAAAACCGGCCTATTTATTATGGGCTTCTAGTGCGCATAGGGCTTCAAGGCCCCCCCTGCCGTCGACCAACAGACTGCGAGAAGACTGCGGTTACTGAAAGGGGAGAAGCCTTCCTTTCCTTTCCTTTCCTTTCCGTTGTTTTCCCCCTGAATCTTTCCTAGTGGCAGATTCTCTCTCCCCCGTAGTCTTCTTCCCGCCCCTCCCACTGTATCTCGACAATGGCGTCTCTCACAGCCAATCTTAGCCTTCAATACCGCCACCATCACCATCACCATCCCCATCCCCAAAAGCCATTCCTGTCAACCATCCCATTGTCTCCCAGCCACCAACGCCGCCAGCGCCCATCATCAGTCCGGATGGCCCTCAAAGAAGACGGTCCGTCGATAGCCGTTGTGGGAGTGACAGGCGCGGTTGGTCAGGAGTTTCTCTCAGTGATATCTGACAGGAACTTTCCTTACCGTTCTATTAAGATGCTGGCTAGCAAGCGGTCCGCGGGTAAGTCAATGACCTTCGAAGGCCAAAACTACGTCGTCGAGGAGCTAACAGCTGAAAGTTTTGATGGCGTTGATATCGCCCTCTTCAGTGCTGGCGGATCAATCAGCAAGCAATTCGGTCCCTTGGCGGCTGAAAAAGGGTCCATCGTTGTTGATAATAGCTCTGCATTCCGGATGGTTGAGGGGGTGCCGCTTGTGATTCCCGAGGTGAATCCGGACGCCATGAAGCATATTAAGATTGGCAGCGGGAAAGGGGCGCTTATTGCCAACCCCAATTGCTCGACTATTATATGTTTGATGGCTGTCACCCCTCTTCATCGGCGTGCTAAGGTAATTGAACAGAGAAACCTTCAACTTCGTTGTTTACGGTGCTCGTTTTGGCATTTAATCCATAACCGATTGTATATGAATAGCTTGGTTTCGATACATGGATGGTGGCTTGATTTTGACCCTGAATACTAGCCAGCATTGGAGGATAGCGTCTGCCACTGAACCTAACGGTTGCGTTTGGAGGGAAAGAAAAGATTATGAACATCCTTTTTGGATACTCTGAACTGATTAATAAAGACATGTCATATCCAAAATATCAACACTCTTGTTTCATAGGATTGATGTATAGTATTCAAAATTGTATGTTCTGAAATTGGTATGAAATGAGGCATGCTTCATCACGTAGAGTCTGGGATTAGATTGAAGTTTGATTTACCGTATTTTGAGGAATCGTCCTCATTGTTGGACTACATACTTGCTGAAACTATGTGGGTGAAAGTCGCTTCCTTTCATTTTTTACTGACCTTCCATTAAAGAACTCCATTAATGCCCAAGAACATTTCTGCTCGAATGCTGCCAGCCCTTTTGCTTCTGGCCTCAGGATACTCTAAATTTATCGTTCCTTCTGTGCCATGAGATGATGACATATACAAAGCAACTAAAGTAGCACCCATTTCCGAACAGAATAGCAGTGTTGAACTTTACTGTCTCAAGATAAAAAATTTATATCTTCCCCGCCCATCTTTTTAGAGATCTCTTTTCTAGATATTCAGTTGAAACTTTGTCTCATTCCAACTTGCAGGTAACCCGCATGGTTGTCAGCACATACCAAGCTGCTAGTGGGGCAGGTGCTGCTGCAATGGAGGAGCTTGAGCTGCAAACTCGTGAGGTCCGCTAAAGCTTTTCTTATTTATTTGTTTATTACTTTTCTGTATATGTATTAGAATTCCATCCGCTTTTCTTTATTATGTACTAATTCATTTTTCCTTTGTTGTATCTATAAAGGTTCTTGAAGGGAAACCGCCAACCTGCAATATATTTAACCAGCAGGTATATACTTGCATTTACTTCAACGAAATGGTGATAGGATCTCTCTTCTTTTTCTGTTTATTTAGAGTGAAGTAGTAAAATGAAATGTGTCTTGATCTACGTTCCATGCCCCACTTCTTTAGTGGGCAAAGTTGTCCCTTATTTTGCATGTCACAGTCAGATGCTAATGTGTGTATTCTGTAATCCCCCTGATGTTAGTGGATAGCGTCATGGTGTTAAATGATCTGATTCCTGTGTCTAGATGGACATCTGGAGGTTTTCATACACGTACGAGAGGCGGATCATATATGCTTATTTATTTCAATCCGAGAGGCTCAAACAACTTCAGTGTATTCTAATGGGAATTGCTTAGTAGAATTTGTTTCCTTAACACTATAGATTCATGTCGAATGCCAGTTATTGAGGTGTGTGATTTATGTGTATATCCATTTCAGTAACTCCATTTGTGCATATACGTATAACTTTTTCTCATCCAAGCACCTTTACGCCTAAGATGCTGTCTTTGCTGTGGAAATACTACCCTGCGACTCTTACTTTTTTTTGGCAATTTATAACATTCTCATAATTCTCAATTGCAGTATGCTTTCAACTTGTTCTCTCACAATGCATCCATCCTTCCCAATGGTTACAATGAAGAGGAAATGAAACTAGTAAAAGAAACAAGGAAAATTTGGGTAAGATTGCTCCCGTCATCTGATTTCCTTTTGCAGTAAAGTATCTGTATTGCTTCGCCAAGAGGCTCTTTGGGGCTACATACCTAAATTTAGCTCTGTTGAATGTTATGTATTGCTCTCAAGATTCTCGCCTGTGGTATCCTGATTGTGGTTTTTAAGTTAGTCATGTAGCAATTGTTAAAGAGGTTGCCATCGTTTTGTATTTAGGGTGACTCAGAGGTAAAGGTTACTGCTACATGTATACGGGTTCCAGTTATGAGGGCACACGCTGAAAGTGTGAATCTTCAGTTTGAGACCCCGATTGACGAGGTAAATACTTTTGTCCTTTAACTTGTTTGTTCGATTTTTTCCCTTTTGGATACTTGAATTGGCTTCTATCATTAAGATATGAGGGTTAGAGATCCTGACATACTTGAAGACAACTTAGAGATTATCTTAGCATCAATCCTTTTATCATCTACCACTGCTTGATAATTTTCTGGTTTTTTCTTCTTTCCCCCTAAAGGATAAATAATATAAAAAAAAATTCAAAGAAAGAGACAGAGTAAGACAACTATCTCTCACTTGGAAATGGAACCATCCTGTTTCTTCTAGAACAAGTACCAGTTTCTCCTTATTATAGCTGCATTCTGACACGTCTAAAAATCTATTTCTGGTAACCACATAGGACACTGCTAGGGATATCCTAAAGAAGGCCCCGGGACTGGTAGTTATTGATGACCGGGCATCAAATCGCTTCCCAACCCCATTAGAAGTTTCAAACAAGGACGATGTTGCGGTTGGCAGGATTCGTCGTGATGTCTCTCAAGATGGAGATTATGGGTAAAGGCTATGACTTACTTAGCTGATACTAGAAGAAGACGAGCTTTCCCTTTGCCTTGTGATTCAAGTTATATTTTTGTCTCATCCTTTGGCTTGCTATGCGCTGCATTCAGTTTTAGATATTTGTACATTTTGCAGGTTGGATATATTTGTATGTGGTGACCAAATCCGGAAAGGTGCCGCACTTAATGCTGTGCAGATAGCTGAGATGCTGTTGTAATTTTTCCTCATTCCTAGTTGCTAATTGCTTGGATGTATTTTTGTATCCTGTTTGTGTGGATTTGTGAACTATTTGTGTGAACCATTTTTGTAACAACACGCTGTTGGGAAAGTTTTGTAGTTGAAGAGATCTTCGTTTTTATTTGTGGAGCGGGAGGGCTGAGTGGTTTGTTGCTTGTCAGTTAGTGCTGTTTCCACATGCCACATCCCCAGCTTCCTTACTGCTACACTCGAAGGATTATGAGTCTGTAGGATTGCAGGTGTTGCATTAAAGCACGCGACACTCTACTTTGTGCTGAAATTTTTGTTTATTCAAAGAACTTGGAATGTAATGGTACAAAGAACAAATAAGATGGAAGGGACTTGTTATTCTGTTGTTCCAATCATTTGTCGTTCTGCTGTTGGGGAACCTATATGAATACAAGAAAGAAGCGCTATGGTTAAATGTTCGCTCTACTTATTTTTTTGAACTGAGCAGAAGGCAACTGATTCTTTCAGTACCCTCTTGGCTTTCTTTATCATGTTCAATAAGATGTACATAAGACATTCAAAATTGAAAGAATATCAAAAGAATGGATGATCTCTGTACTAATCTCCATTACACCCGCTTATTCAGGTGTTATTGGCTAGCTTTGACAATGTTCTTTTTGACGTATGGTACCAACCACTCCATCCACTGTAAATGAACACATAAAACATCATAGAATGTATAAATCTACTGCAACTCCAAACCATGTAACATAAGCAACAAACATTGGCAGGATTCCTGATGTATCTGAACGTACCTTGAGACATTCAGGTAGATCATCTATTGTTGTTCTCAAATGAGCCTGCAAAAAGAACTTCCGTCAGCTGACGATCTCGTGCTTGAAAACTCAAGTTAATGTGTCTTGTGCCTTTGATGGCAGACACAATTATGTCTGTACCAGGTTAGAAGTGATAAATGGCCGCACTACATTACACCATGTTGATCACTCATGGAGATAATTTTGGTGAACAGATAGGAACCATATCTATTCCCTTCTTCTGATGAACAGATAATTGTGGTACTCAGCTTAAGGACTATGGCAAGCTCCAAGATAAATCCAAAAAGAAAAGGAAAATGAACTGCACTGCTTTCTTTCTAATGTAAACTTTTTCAAACCAATGTCTGTTTTCCATAAGCAATAGGTGTACCTGCATCACGATTTGACAGGAAGTATCACGCTTGGCTACGAGAGAAGCAAGGACGACAAGCCCAGCCGCTAAACTAGAGGGCCAGAACTGGGCTTGCTTGTGATCAAGCATTGCAAGCTCAGCTAGGACTCTGACCATTTCCTCCATATCTTCATCTGCCCTTGCAGCTTTCAAGTAAAACCTGTTCATGCTTTGCATTCTTAGTTTCTCCAACTATTTAGAAGTTACAGATATCGTGATAGCAAAACATTTGTACCAGCCGATGTCTGGGCATAGTTAGATTAGATCATCGAGCACATAATTCGACCATCAAAACTGTACACTCAATCCATAACATAGTTCAGATGTGTCGAGAAGAAATACCATAGGAAATTGTAAGTAGTTGGTGAGAAGCACTGGAACTTGAGCACCTCCTGAACCAGCCATTCCATGGCCACCACCTCTGTTCTGTTGTACGAATTCTGCTCCACTTGAAATTTCTTCTCTAGCATGCTGAAAGTAAAAATTTGAAGTTTTCATTATCAGACCTTCAATCTTCCATTTGTGCTGAGCAGAGACGTTCAAGAATAAGAAGCATGGTAACTATCAGCCAACTATTACTGGGGAAGATGCAAAAATGAAGATATGAGACCCTATACGAAAAAGAAACTCCATGTAGGTTAAGAATACAGAGATTGCAGTCCAAATAGTGTCGATTTTCTTAACAGAGCTCATGTTAATAATATTATATGAACAAGATGAGCAGTAGCCTATTAGATTCTTCGCAGTTTACTCAGCAACTTCAGAAGGATACCAATTACCTGTTGTAAGGCTGGTTTTCTTCAATCCTTGCGGCCAAAGTAAGGCAGGCAATGCCAACAAGTTGCAGGTTTTGCCTGCTTTTAAAGTAGCCTTTACTTAAGAATCTGTCTAGCAGACGCAGGGCCAGAAACCTTGTTTCGTTATGGAGCTCCTTGACATTAGACCTCTGGAGATTGAGAATTTTTTTTATAAGAAGTTACTAATCCAACGGACATTGAGTACATACTAAATAAATGTAAAAGACATATGGGGATTCAATGAAGATTGAATTAGCATGCTAACCAAGAATTCCAGGAGATGCAATTTGGTAAATGCAGCTAGAAAACAGCCATTGCAATTACTCGTTAATATGCCGATCTATGTAAACCGAACATATGACCAAAGTGAGCGAATATGTAGGCTACGATATTCACGAGTATTAGAGTATACAAGTTAGCAATGCCGGTTCAGTCTAAAGTCGAAGTTGCAATAAGCTTTTAACTACAGCTAGTTATGTCGTTAGAAAGGAAACAACCATTAGCATAATTCCATGCCATTTCAGGCAGAGTCAGTTGCATAAGCTAGTACAACGTTATTAGTATCAACCCTCTTCTCCCCTCGGCTCAGTCGTCTGTCTACGTTTTTGTTTTCGTTGCAGATTTAACGGTTTCTCCTTTATTGAATTTTCCAACTCGTTCTTTTTACTTTAGTAATCTAAAACCCGGGGGGGGGGGGGGGGGGGGGGGGTAGCAGATCTAACAAAGTCAAGCATGCTATAGTTCTGTTTTCGACAACTGCAACAATAAAAACTTAAGCGAAGCGAGGAAGGCGAGACACTATACCTCAAGGATCCATTCCACCATTAGTAAACGTTGCTTGACGATCATATCAGCGTCCTCTGTTGTAGAAGCGTACTCTTCCACATAATCTCTTAATTTCATCCCTCTTGTTCTCTCTCTAATTCTCAAGCTCTGGTAGCTCATTTCATCAACATCATCCTCGAATCTCCAGAACTGTCGATCATAAGATTTTCAGAATCATTAACGCGAAACTCAAAATATAGTGTTCCTATAAGACCACGATCCTTTTGCACATGTATACAATTTACATTGTCTGCTGATCAATAATATAAAATTCATAAAGATTACTGACAAAAGGAACTGAAACCAGCACCGTGAGCTCACTGGCAATCATGCTACCGACATTGGAAGAAATCTTGTCAGTTGCAGAGTGAGAGCTCACTCTCACAAACTCCTCGCTGTAGTGTTTGAAAAGAAAATAGCCAGGAGAAGGAATATCTTCACTCGATCTTTCAGAGAACTGGCTGTCGGAATAAGCGTCCATCCACATGGACGGAGAGTAATCCTCGGACGAGAAATCGGGATCTCCTACATTACCGGAAAAAACATTCGATCTGAACTCGAAGAACGTTAACGCCGATGAGACGTCGTCATCGGAGAGGCACTCCGTACAAGCGAGAGCTGATTCACTAGCTTCAATCTTCTTTGCGGCATCGCTGTTCTGCTCTATAGTTGACGGAGAATTCGGCTCGGCCGCCGATACAAAAGTGGACGTCAGGCTGCTACATTTGTAGCTCTCAGCGTTATCCCAAGAGGTCACGCTGTTTGATGCGGAGAGCTTAAATACGGCACGTCCGATTTGCAGCGGTGGGGGCAGAGGTTCTGACTCAACCTCACAAAGGATCAGAGACGATGAATCCACGCACGAGCACTCTGAAACTTCGGCTTCAGCTGCTCCACCGAGATTCCAACTAACTCGCTCGATTTTCGTCTTCTTTTCAAGCTTCTGGTCAGCATAAGGCGCGGACGGGCGTCGATTGGACGCATCGTGTACTACACTGAAGGAGGAATCACGGATTGTATTGCAACAGGAGAGCTCATCGTCGGTCGTGTGCAGTGAGGTTGCAAAGGATGAGCAAGTTGGATTCTGCACCCGTTGATCAGTGAGCGAAGGATTGTTGGAGCAGTGAAGGAAAGTGATCGAGGAGAACGAAGTTCGTCGTCTTCGAAGAAGGCTAGATCGTCGCTTCTTGTTGTGTAATGAACTATCGCGATGAGCTGCTGCTGATTTTAGCGCCGGAGAAGAGGGCTTTCGCCTCAGTGAGCCACTGATGTTCTGCTTCCTATTCCTCGTCATTGATTGGATTTGATTGGAGAGTTCAGAGTTGCGAATCCTTCTCGTAGTTTGGGAATCGAATGAGTGTGGAGGAGAAAGATGGATTGTCTGAACTTAAGCGGAGTGGGAGTGGTGGGAAGTGAGCGGAACGGACGTGGGGTCGGGACTTGGGGAGGCAGTTAACGGGCGAGTTGGTTGGAAGAATGGGGGGTGGGGTACGAAGCGGCTCAGGTGGGCCGTTACAGTGCCAGATCAGACGTCAGCTGAGCGCATGCATCTCCTCCTGTACTTTGTTTCTGAATAAGGAAATGTGACTGAAATTTAGGAAATGTTATTATTTGCATGGAATTTTGTAAGGTAAAAAAAATCTTATCAGAAAGTGTTACTCGGGCAAAAATAAAATAAAAATGACAATACCCACTAAGCATTCACTGTTATTTTATTACACCATCATAATTTCTCTTGACACATACATGCTAAAATAGAACAAGATTAATAGTAATGTGGAAAAGATAGAGTAAGAGAAAGTTACTTTAGGTCATCCAAATTAGTGGTGAGTTTATTTGCACATTTCTAAGTTTAGTGTCATATTAAAATGATATTTTATTACTTAAACAACTATATACAAACCTCATTCACTACAATAATAAAATTTCTTAATCTTCTCCTCTTAATAAACTATCAGATGTGAAAAAATATATAAAAGAGAGACACACATAAAAAATGGGGTATATTATGTCATAAAAGGGGGTTCTTAGTTAAGAACACATGAGAAATAAAATTGATTAAATTGACACCATTGTGGAACACTTTTTTATTACTTACTTACAGAAGTGAGTGAAATCCACATCTTTGTCCAAAGTAGATTCCACCCACTAAAAAATATTGTAATAATCTCTTCTCTCACACTCACTTTCTATGTGTCAGCAAGAACCTTCTTTCTCCGAGGTTCTTAACCCGAATTTCTTCTTATTGTCTCTTTTCACATCATAATTATCTTTTTATATATTATCCTCATTGTGGGTGCCCTTAGTTCATTGATAAAATTTCCTGCCTCCTATTTAAAATATATGTTGTTATAAAGATGAATCTAGACAGATTTAAGTCCAGAAACATCTCTAAAATGACATATATTTTGAATATGATGGAGTATAACATTTTTTTTACTGTTAGACATTGGTTGTGTTTGTGGACATCACGAGACACTAGTGTTTTGGTGCTGGTCCCACTCAGACTCACTCGGAACTAGGGATGTCAATCTTGACCCGAACCTGAAATCCGACCCGAAACCGACCCGTAAAAAGCCGGGTTTGGGTTGAGATTTTTGACCCGAAATGATTTTCGGGTCGGGTCGGGTTCGGGTTGGGTCATTGAAACCCGTTTCGGGTTCGGGTTGAACCCGCCAACCCGTAACCCGAAAAAGAATTAGTTAAAAATAGAAAATATGTTATATTTAATGATTAAATTAGTGTTTAATGATTAATTTATGACTAAAATAAACAATTAATCGACAAATTATGATTAATTAAATACATAATAATTAATTAATATTAAAGTATTATATTTATTTATTAAATAATCTAAAATTAAAAAAATCAAATATATTTTTAAAAAGCGGGTCGGGTTCGGGTCAACCCGCTGCGGGTTCGGGTTGAAGAAATATAACCCGCTCCGGGTTCGGGTTGACCTAAACCATTTTCGGGTCGGGTTCGGGTTGAGCTCAACCCGACCCAAAACCCGATTTTGACACCCCTACTCGGAACCCATCAGGATCCACACTTTCTTCTTTACTTTATTATACTTTATTTCAGCGGTTGAGTATGATACCTAACCAAAATATAAAAATATTTCAAGAACATTGTGAGAATTTTTCTAAACAAAAAGTTCATAATGCTCAAAAAGTTGAACAACCGGTATCCCTTATCCGAACGTAGCGAGAAGTTTTTAAAATCACAAATTGATCAATATTTCTAAAATACAGAAGAAGTTAAGAATGATTTATTTTTTTTCAAAAGAACAAAAGGTGTAAAAATACTGTCACATTAATAACAAATGCCAAGTCAGCTATCGAAAGCATGTTGCAACAGGCTTCCGGAAGCACCATGCTTCATGCTTCCCGTGTATACATGGGAAAAAATGGTTGATATGGAGGTAACATGTTTTAAACTTATTCTATTTTGTTTTAAATTTTAAAAATAGATTCAATTAAATAAATCTACTATTACTAACAACCCTTGAGTAAAAAAATCTTTTAATTTTAGAAGAATATCAGAAAGACAAAAGCAAATAATTCTACCACTCCCCACTCAATTTATATTTCATTTATATAAGTATATGTTTTATATAATATATATAACATATATTATTTAAATTTTATTAAATATGAATATATATTATATATACATTTATAATATTAATATATTTTAATAAATATTAATATTTACTATATAATTGATATAGTATAATACATATTGTTTATAATTTAAATTAATATGAAAATATTAAATATGCTATATATAAATATTAATAATTTTTTAATTTAATTATATACTTACATATATACAATAGAATTTATAACACATTATGTATTTAATATTTTTAATACTTATTCAAATTAATAATTGTAAATTGTATTACTATTATTTTATTATATAACTTTCCTTGAACAACTAATCTATAATTTGAACCTTAACAAAATTTAGGAACAACATAAGAAAATTTTGAACAAAGGGTTTAAAAAGTTGAACAACGAATATCATTTATATGAACTTGATGATATAAAAATGATCAACCAATGAAAATGGTATATTATATTGACATTGTTTTATTATAAAATTTTAGATGAACAACTAGTATCAAATTTGTGAACATCTTATAAACAATAGTTGAACATATGGTCCTAAAAAATGAATTTTTTTAAACTTTTTAAACATGAATGAGAACTTTTAAAAAATACACAATACAAAGTAAATTTTGAACAAAGTGCTTTCAAAGTTGAACAACAAGTACCGTGTATCTGAACACAAACTTGAAAGTTTTAAAAGCGACAATCCAATTTAAAAATGACAAATTGTATAATCACGCTGTTATTATATAATTTTCTATGAACAACTTGTTTTGAATTTGAATTCTAACAAAATTTAGGATCAATATGAAATAAATTTTGAATAAAGGATTTAAAAAGTTGAACAACGAGTATCACTTTAACATATGTTTAAAGACGGCAAACCAAGAAAAATAGTATATTATATTGATATCATTTTAATTTAAAATTTATGATGAATAACTATTATCAAATTTGTGATCAATTTATAAATAATAATTGAACATATGGTCCAAAAAGTTGAACAACTAATTTTAAATTTTTAAACATGAACTGAGCTTTTAAAACTTAAACAACTAGTAGAAGACTAACTTAAAATAAAAATGTCAGTCCACTTAAAAACGGCAAATTATATTTATATTCTTTTATAATATAATTATCCATGAACAACTATTCAAGGAACAACATAAAATAAATTTTGAACAAACCGTTCTAAAATTTGAAAAAAAGTATTGCTTAAATTAACACGATCTTGATGTTTAAAAAATAGCAAACCATTAAAAATTGTATATTATATTGAAATTGTTTTATTATAAATTATCTAATGAACAACTAGTGTTAAATTTGTGAATAGTTTATAAACACTTGTTGAACATATGGTCTAAAAGTTTCTAAAACTGAACTTGAATATTTTAAATTTGAACATAAATTTTTTTCAAGAACATTGTGTTGTGGCTACCCTTGTGGGAGTGTTAATTTCTCCTTACCCACATAATTCTTTACGTAATGGTGAACATCAATCAAATTGTTTCAAAGGGACTATTTCGGCTCAATGCTCACCATGTAGCATCCTGTATTTAAATTACAAAATTTCCTCTAAGCTTCATTAATTACTACTAGTGATAGGGTAATGATGACAGGTCAACTCACTAGAACACTAGTGCTTGAGATGACGCATGAAACTAGTAAAAATAAAGTACTAGAGTGTAGATCTCTAAAATGTTCAAAAATAAGATCTCTTTAGGTGAAAACAACCATTTTGAATACATGAAGAACTGATAGGTTCCGGGTGCTGACCGAGTAGGTCTGAGGTGTTAATCTCAAACCAACTTGATTATGCCTGCGAATATGAATGCGGAAGCTTTTGTGTTTGAAATGACAAAACAAGATATGTTTGTATTGAAATTCAATGTGAATTACAACCTAACTTCCTATCTTGGGTTAGACAGAGGTAGTCTATCTAATCCGACACTCATTATACTCTAGAGATTGATCAGTACAGAGTTAGGAGTATATGAGTGTATTGTGCTTTAAAAGCAAGATATAACTTTCCTAAGAAAATGACTAAGTCTCGCTAAAGATCTCTCAAGAAGGATGTTTTTCTTGAACTCTCTCTCTCTCTAGGTAACCTATCAGAATGCGCTGTCCAAACACTTTAATAATTAGTGTTCTTAAATACTACAGTCTCCACTATGCTTAATTACATTCCACTAAGTGCATGACATGGTAATTACAATGTAGTTTAGTGATATGCTCCACTTTCGTTGGGGAAGTGAACTCCCACGATCACTGCTGAAGAAACTTCCCACGTTCGCCGTGTTTCTCGGAAGCAGACCTTGCTGAAGAAGTATCACATGATGCTTTCTTTCGATGCGCATGGGTGGTAGATTGAGAGTGAGTCCCTCTATAGCTTGATTTCAACTGATGGAGACATCATCTGCAAAACATAGTTGCAACAAGTTCCCCTTTTTGCTGATGATGTCAAACTCAGTGTGTCCGTCGGATGTACCTGAAGAATAGCATAAGTGGCAAGGCAAATATTTTTCGGGAGAGCAACTCACTAGTTGTTCCCCCTCAAGCTGTGCATTGATTCCTAGACCCGACAATTTTGGTCACTGGGTCAGGTTGATATTAACCCTAACCCAACCCATTTAAAATATCATCAACCCCAACCTAACCCAAAAATGGATGGGTCAGAAAATCATGACCCTAACCCAACCCGTTTAAAATCCTTCAACCCTAACCCAACCCACCCAACCCATTTTTTCAAGCATACAATAATTTAGATGGATTATAGGAGTAGAAATTAATAAAAAAATCCAAAAACATCCAATGCTAGCTGACACACTAATTAGGATGAAACAAAACGGAGAGAAATAATCTTGCTTGATCGACCAAACTTTAAATGAATTCCATGTTATGCAAAGAATGTAAAAGTACGACACCAATTTCACATGAATATAATAACACGTACTTTTTTTATAAGTTTATATTTATCAGTCTAAGTCTAAAGCTTTACCACTATTGGGGAGGAATCCTATCTAGATATGCACATGTTCCTAGTGCCCTTAATAAAAAGAGGAATGAAAATGAAAATCTTCATTATGCATTAGAGAAATATACTAAAGACAAATCTTCTAAAGTTAGAAATAATTTATAAACTGAGAGTCAAGGCCTCAAACTATGACTGATAGCTTAAAATAATTACACATGTTTAAACTGAGTGGTCATGCCTGAGAAAAGTACAATCACAATCACTTAATCGTTACCAATAGTTGAGAAACTTTTATGCAGCACACTATTCGCATTGTTGGCTTCAGAATTCACTAAGAGGTCTATAATCAAGATTCTACTTACAAAAAATACATATCATCTACTTTTGTTCACCCTTCTAGATTATCTGAACATATCTATGTTCTCAAGAACAACTATGGCAGTGAGAATAAGAAAAACAAACATTGGGCAGAGATGAAGAGCGATATAGACATAAACAACGAAATAGAGAAGAAAAATGGATGTAAGTATGCAAGACGAGAGCATTTTAGTTTTCAACATTATGTTAAAGTATGGTTGTGCCCTTTGTTTGATATGCAGCTGGTTGGGACGTTTGTTTAGTTAAGATATGTGATATTATTAAAGGTGGGAAAGCCCAACTACACTTGAGTTTAAGGCTAAGGTATAGTTTGATCTGAAAATAATATTATATATATATATATATATATATGTGAATTATATTTTTATTTTTATTACTAACAAATATATTTTCGGGTTTTCGGTTGGGTCATGGGTTAAGATCTCTACCCTAACCCAACCCATAAAATTAGCTTATTACCCTAACCCAACCCAAAAAATAGATGGGTCAATAATCAAGACCCTAACCCTTAAAATTATGGGTTGGGTTCGGGTTGGGTCAAAATTGCCAGGTCTATTGATTCCCCCTAAATAAATGCAAGGATACAATGAAAAAAGTACTGATGAGCTAAAGCAGTTATCAACTAACAAACCACCTTGCAGAAATAGTAAAACGACCAAATCCAGACGAGGCCTTCTGAGGCTCCTGTTGTTCCAACCGATCAATCCACACAAAACAACCGTGGGATACACCGCTTCCCCCGTTTGCCAACATTGGGAAGTAGGTGAGTAAGGGTAGTCATCCCTGTTGTCCTCTCCTTTGTCATCCGTAGCAGCACATTCTTCCCCCGCAGTCTCTGCACCACCGAAGTTAGCTGCAGCAATAGCTGCATCTAAGAAAGTCTCCCTGAACTCTTGAACCAGATGCTTGACTCCGCCTTCAAAGATGTCCATCGTCTTGGAGTGGTTGTCCTTCAGTGCATCAATAAGGAGGTCAACTTTCTTGACAAAGGACAACACGGTATCCTCAAGATTCTAGATTCTATCAGACAAGGTTTCTATTTCAGGTGATAGAGTAGGTGGAGCAGGAAGTGATTTTTTGGAGGAGGTAGCTGGTTTGGGAATTGTTTTGAGCTGAAATGATGGTGTCTTATTGTAGAGAGTTTAACCCAGTATGTCATTGTCTATGATACTTGTTGCTTTGGAGGGGTTGAGTTTTATGTTGCAGTGGAGGAGTAGTTTTGGGATCCATAACACATAGCCCAAGGAGTGACGGACGAGGAAAGGGATGATACTATGTGGTTGAGCATGAGCTGAGGGAGATTGATTCGTTTGTGGTGGATCAGACAGTACATTACGGCCAGATCTAAAGGTCGAACAAACTGGTTCCCTTCTTTCCAAGGCACTATATTTTTTTATGACAAGAGTATGGAGCATTTGATGAATATTGGATAGAGCGGGTTGGTCCAGAGAGTGACCAACTCGGCTATTTAGCAAGAAAAAATCATACACTTCTTGTGCATCTATGAAACCTAAGTCAGGGAAACCAACACGATCATAGAAATCAAGGCCAGAGGTGGGGATGGCTAAGTAAGTGGCTATAGTCCTAACATCCAGAATTAAAGGAGTACCATGCACCTTAGTCATGAGCTTACCCTTACGAATGACACAATTCTGATAAAAGTCATACGATTGTGCCTCATGATAAGTTTGAATGCCGTAAAACAGATGAACCCAGTTTTGAAAATGCAACATTTCTTCAAAAATTGTAACGCCTACTAAGTTTAACCATTCGAGATCAAGGAGTTTTTCTTTTACCAAATTTCTTGATTCGACAGAGTCATAAGGAGGGAGGGTGTAAACAACACCATGAACATCGATTAGCCCTTGTCTGGGTGGTGGTGGAACGGATTCAGAGCGAGGACGCAGTCGCTTCCTTGTTGAAGTGATCCTAGTATTAGAGTCCGCCTGGGTAGATGAGTAGTGCAGCTTCTCTTTTCTTCGGGTTTTGATGGAGCGACCATAGGTTGGATGGGTGCTGGAACAGCGATAGTCAAAGTGGAGATGAAGGATGACATAATGGTTTTACCTCGAGGTCGAAGATTTCTAGTGGAAACGGGGGGACGAGTGGATGAACCCTTAGTACAGGGAGTTTTTTTTTTGGTGGTGATTGCTCAGCAGGAATAACGGAAGTGATCTCACAGTTAGAGTTTTCAACGGGGTTATAAACTTCGAGTGTGGGGGATAGAGGGACCTGATTTTCGGTTGTCTGTGGGAGATCAGTGGCAAGAGAGCCAAATTGTATGGGCTCGTGTGAGGGTAATTTGGTTATGGTGTCGGGAGTGGGTATAATAGAGGTTATTTGAGGTGATGGTTTTTCAGGAGGAGTTGATGTTGCAGCCGTTTTTTGTTGTGAAAGTGTAGGTGACAGTGCGGGGGAGGGGTTTGCCGATGTGTGGGGTTCTAGGAGGGAGGATGGTACGGTAAAAGTGATTGGTTTGTGTCAATGGACATTGCAGGTGCAATGGGAGTTGAGGAAGAGATGGAGCTTGAGGTTTATTGAGCTTGTAGGGCGGCGAGCTAGTTGATTAGTGCTTGAAGAAGCTCAGGATTGTTCGCTACGCTTGGTGGTAGCTCAACATTGGAGGAGGAAGAGTAAGGCCATGGTTAAGGGTTGAGGAGGTGCTGGATTGAGGGAAGGTTGGGGGAAGATTGGAAGACGATGTAGGCTAGGGCAGGATGGGAGAGATAGGCTGAAAAATGAGGGGTTTAAAAAAGAGATAATGTGTTCAACTGGATTTCCAGATTATTAGGAGTGGTGTTAAGATTGGGCGAAAAAAATGCAGCCAGATCATCATAAAATTAGCACAGGATTATTTCACTCCTGTCTTGCGAAAATGAATTCGTTTGCTCTAATGCTCTTTTTGACAATCATACTAGTTTAGCAGACATACTCATACACTTTATACTGATAAGAAGGCGTAAGAGAAAAGGAGATACTGCCTTAGCTATGTTGCACGTGTCATCCCAAGTTGAGAACGCAGAGACTCAAAGGAACCTCATTAAAGTGGTTTGGTGAATATGTCCGCAAGTTGATCAGCAGTTGGAACATACTCTAACTACACCAATCCTTTTTCCATGCAATCTTGTAAGAAGTGATGACGAATTTCAATTTGTTTGGTCTTGGAATGATGAACTAGATTTTTAGACAAGTCTATTGCACTGTTATTATCACAGAATATGGTGGTGCAAGAAGTAGGTATTAGATAATCCTGAAGTTGCTGTTGAATCCACAAGATTTGTGCACAACAAGTTACCGCAGAGACATATTCAACCTCAGCAGATGATAATGCTACAGTGTTCGGTTTCTTTGAGCTCTATGAAACAAGATATAGTCCTAGAAGTTGGGAAGTACTAGAGGTGCTCTTCCTGTCTAATAATGAGCTTGTAAAATCAGAGTCACTATAACCCATTAGTATGAAATCAGGAGTACTTGGGTACCATAGGTACAAGTCCTGAGTGCTCTTGAGATATCGAAATATCCGCTTGACACTTTGTAAATATGACTCTTTCAGATTTGCCTGAAATTTGGCACAAATGCATATTGCATAGAGAATGTCAGGGTGACTTGCAGTTAAATAAAGCAAAGAACCTATCATACCTCAATATAGGGTTTCATCGACAGATATTCCTCCTTCATCAAGAGATGCGACCGATCAGTTGCTGACATTGGAGTGGGAGTAGGCTTTGAGTCCTGCATCTTGTACTTAATGAGTAGCTCATGTATGTATTTTTGTTGATGAATTTGAATACCATTTTCTTGTTGAATAATTTGAAAACCAAGAAAAAATCTAGTTCTCCAAAGCACTCATTTCAAATTCTTTACTCATTAGGTCAGAAAAGAAAGTACACAAATTAGGATTAGTGGAGCCATAGATTATGTCATCAACATAGATCTGGACAATGAGTATGTCTTCACCTCTTGTTAGAGTGAATAGAGTCTTATCGACCTTACCTCGTAGGAAATCATGAGAGATTAAGTAGGAGGAGAGATGATCATACCAAGCTCTTGGAGCTTGCTTTACCCATATAGAGCTTTATCCAGCTTGTAGACATACTCAGGATGTGGGTCTTCGAAGCCCGGAGGTTGAGAAACATAGACATCTCGATCGATGTAGCCATGTAAGAATGTGGTCTTAACATCCATTTGAAATAGCTTAATACCCATGTGTGCAGCGAATGCCACAAGAATGCGAATGACTTCAATACAAGCGATCAAAGCATATGTCTCATTATAGTCAATTCCTTCTACTTGAGCATATCCATGGATGACTAGACGAGCCTTGTTATGAGAGGTATTACCCTGGTCATCCAGTTTGTTGCAAGATACCCATTTAGTACCCTAGGGCTTGGTGGATATTTGATAAGTGTGAAATATATCTACTTTTAAGGCTTTAATTCTTTCTATTTTCATAGCAATTCATGCCGTATTTCTCATTTATCATATGTTTTCCTTAGATTTATGTTTTGATGTGAATGGATACATTTTATGTGTCTTATGCAGTGAAAAGCCTAGGAAATGCATAGATTATCTCATGAGGATTCTAACGCAATAAACGGGGAGCAAATCCACTACAAAAAAGTATCATTTACTAACACACGGTTTTACTAACACATAGTTTAGTCTCTATAGATATAATTTACTAACACATTATATGTGTTAGTAAAAGCTAAATCATCTTTACTGACACATTTATTGAAGTGTCAGTACATACCTAATCTTTAGTGACATAAAGTCTTAATTTTACTAACTTAAAAATTTAAGTTAGTATAGTAACTAACTAATTTGTATAGATAAGTTCTAATGAGTCACTAAAGCCTACTAAAAGAAAAAAAAACCTGGCGCGCACAGCTCCAAAACTCAAGTTAGCGGTAATTACCCCCCCTTCTCTTTGACAATACCGATCGAAAATCTTCAACTCACTTTTCTACACTACGAGCTAACAAGAGGTTTAACAAATTAGAAGGATTGAATCGTAGAAAGAACTTGGACTGAGACTGGTAAAATTTCTCCGCGTTTCCCCCAATTATGAGATTAGGGTTTATGTTCTCCTATTTTCTGTGTCGGTTCCTCAGCCTTTTCCTGCATCTAAAAATATTGCGCCCAACTGTTCCAAAAATGACAACGAATTTCTGTTGTTCATTCTGTGTATGATGTCTGTGTGATATGCAATTTGTTGAATGAACGAATTTCTGTTGTGATATGCAATTTCTGTTGTTCAACGAATTTCTGTTGTTCATTCTGTGTATGACGAAAATGAAAGTGTGAGTCTGCTGTAGATTTGTAATTTTCATCTACTTAAAACAAATGAAGGTAGCTGCTAGCTTACTTGGAAAAATTTGTTGTTGTTGTTTCTCTGCTAACAATTTCAGTATAATAAGGAGTCCTACCTCCACCGCCTTCGGTGAAATCTTTGGGTGTAGTGCATCTGAAACACTCCATTCGGGTTGCAAAGTTGTGTTCGTCCCATCTGAAACTATATATATGTTAATTAACAAGATTTTTGCATAATAATACCATATGATAAGATATAATTAATAAAGAGGTTATTAGGTTAGCTGATAGGACCAGGTGTAGAATGGAAAGCTCACTTGTATTCGATTGATATGTACACCAGTGTATATATAGTGTGTACAGGATAAGGTTAGTTACAATGGATAACTACAAGAGTAAAAAATATCTGCAGAACATATATGCTGGACCGTAAACAATTGGTCTGGGCCTTTTCTAACTATTGGGCCTTATTATCCGCCCTCGCTCCATTGGGTCGAAGACAGAGATGCGAGCGCAATGTCTCAAATCGAATTGGGGACAAGGGTTTAGTAAGCAAGTCTGCGATTTGATCTTTTCCACTGATGAAGGCGACGGTGAGTGACTGGTTCTGGACGCGTTCCCGCACAAAATGGAAGTCGATCGAGATATGTTTTGCTCGAGCGTGAAGCACTGGGTTGGCAGCAAGGAAGGTGGCCCCAAGATTGTCGCACCAGATAACTGGAGGTTGAAGAAGACGAACATGCAGATCTCGAAGCAGTTGCTGTATCCAAAGCAGTTCACAGGTAGAGTTTGCTAAGGCCTTGTATTCTGCTTCGGTTGTTGATCGTGCTACTGTCTGTTGCTTTTTCGATTGCCATGAGATGAGTGTGGATCCTAGATAAACACAATAAGCAGTGGTGCTTCGTCGATCCTGCTGATCACTGGCCCAATCAGCGTCTGTGTAGGCTGATAGTTTGAATGTGTTGTTGGTGCTAATGTGATAATGTAACTGATGCGTATGTATGAGATAGCGAAGAATTCGCTTTAGCTGTTGCCAATGGAAATTTTGTGGACTGTGCATTGACTGGCATAATTTATTTACTGCATAATTTATGTCTGGCCTGGTTAGGTTGAGATACTGCAAGGCGCCCAAAATGCTTCTGAATTTGGTTGGATTTGGGTAAGGGTTTGTGTCAGGGTTATTGGTTTGAGCTGCGGTCATGGGTGTATTTACTGGTTTTGCATGTTGCATTTGAGCCTTTGAGAGGATGGTAGAGATATATTTTTCTTGGCTGAGAAACAGACCGTGCTTGTTTCTGGTAACTTGCATTCCGAGAAAGAAATGTAGAGGGCCCAAATTTCTGACTGGAAAATGTGTAGAAATCTGAGAAATGAAGGTATTAATGAGTGATTGGGATGACCCTGTAATAAGGATATCGTCTACATAGACGAGACAATAGAGTAGGTCCTGGTTGTGGTGATAAACAAAGAGAGATGTGTCTGATTTTGAACCATCAAATCCCATCTGTATGAGAACGTCAGTCAACTTAGAAAACCAGGCCCGAGGAGCTTGTTTGAGGCCATAGATAGATTTCTTTAGGAGGCACACATGGTTGGGCAAGGTGGGGTGAGTGAAGCCCGGTGGCTGAGCCATATAGATGGTTTCTTGTAAGTCACCATGAAGAAAGGCGTTGGAGATGTCAATCTGATTTATCCCCCAATTTCTTGCTGTCGCAATACTTAGAACCAATCTGATTGTAGTAGGTTTTATTACTGGACTGAATGTCTCAGTATAATCAATCCCTGCTTGTTGATTGTATCCCTTACTACTAGCCTTGCCTTTCTTCTCTCTATTGATCCATCAGCTTTCCTCTTTGTTCTTAAAACCCATTTTGCTGTGAGGATGTTAGCATTCTGGGGCTTTGGAACCAGAATCCAAGTGCTAGTTTGTTGCAGGGCATTAAATTCCTGTTGCATTGCATCTTGCCAAACCTTGTATTTCTTTGCCTCTGTATAACAAGGCTCTTCTGGGATGTGTTCTGTGAAATGTGCTTCAGGCCAGTTGATGGTGCCATCGGTCCTCAGGAGAGGTTTCCTGATATTGTGTTTGGCCCTGGTCACCATAGGATGATGGTTCTGGGGTGGGGAGGGGCTGGGTTCTGTCTGGGGTGATTGGGTGTGATGATGTAGCAGAGGGAGTGTAGGAGAGGGGAATCGGGGGGAAACTTGTGATGATATTGGAGAGATGGTTGGTGCAGTATAGTTGTCAGGGTAGATGTAGTAAGTGGTAAGTGGACAGGGAGAGTACAGTGGATGGTGACTGTCAGGAGGGGTTGAGGATTGAGGGTGACAGAGGGAAAAATGTTTTCGTGAAAAACAACATCCCTGGATGTATATATATTTTATGAGAGGTGAGGTCATAGCATAAATAGCCTTTGTGATTTGAGGCATAGCCAATGAAAATGCATTTTGTGGTGCAAAAGGCTGTTTTATGTTTGTTCTGTGGTCTGAGATTTGGCCAACACTCACAGCCAAATACCTTTAAAAAGAAGTAGTCAGGGGGTTGGTGAAAGAGAAGTTCAAATGGTGTTTTATTGTGGAGTGTGGGGGAGGGTGTACGGATGTGTAGGTATGTAGCAGTGTGGAAGCTTCTTTCCCAAAAAAATAGGGGTAAATTTGCATGTGCTAAGAGAGAGAGTCCCTTGTCTACAATATGTCCGTGTCGTATTTCAACACTGCCATTTTGCTGGTGTGAGTAGGGATAAGTTATTCTGTGATATATTCCTTTTGCTTGCAAAATAGGTTTGAGGGGTTTGTATGCTTTTAACTGTAGTATTAAAAAAATTCTCCACAAGTGACAGAAAAGCAGTAACAATAGAAGTAACATCTGATTTTGCATTGATAGAAAAGAACCAAATAAAATTGCTATAGTCATCCACTATAGACAAATAGTACCGAGCACCATTGTGAGCCAAAACTGGTGCTGGTCCCCACACATCTAGAAAAAGCAACTGAAAGGGAATGATGGATTTAGTGGGAGAAGTGGGGTGAGGTAGAGCATGTAATTTACCTAGGCGGCATGCAGCACAATGCTGAAAAGTGTTGCTTCTGGATGTGACTGGGAGATTATTGTGGTTGATGAGAAAGGCAGTAATTCTTGGAGAAGGGTGACCAAAACGGTTGTGCCAAGTGTGAGCACTTGTCCTTATTGCAGAGAAAGCTTGATAAGCCACAGGTTTCTGAGTTGGTGATGAAGCAGAGGGAAAGCAGTATAATCCATGCTTAAGTCCGCCCTTGAGTAGAACTTTCCCCGTAGTGAGATCCTTCATAAGGAAATAAGTAGGATGAAATTCAAAAAATAGGTTATGATCAGAGGCAAACTGTCGTACTGAGAGGAGATTTTTGGTGAGGTGGGGAACATAGAGGAGATTAGGGAGAAGAAAGTTTCCTGAGGGTGTAGGAAGAAGTCCACCGCCTTGTCCCTTCACAGGGAGAGAGGATCCATTCCCAAAGTTGACTAGATCAGAAGAGGAGAAATCTGGGTCAATTGTAAGATTGCTCAGATCATGAGTGAAGTGGTGAGAAGCTCCACTATCTGGGTACCAAGTATTGTCTGTAGGAACTGTGGAGGTCAAATGGGCATTGTAGGTTGGAGGGGGGGTTTGATAGGAATGATCAAAGCGGTGATAGCAGTTGATTGCTATATGACCCACTTTATTACAAACTTGGCATGTGGGTCTAGTGTCTGTTTTTCCAGAGAGATGATAGGTGGAGAATGAGTAATTGTTACCTCTTCCATTTCCACGGTTTGAACCTCTTCCTCCTCGGTTGCCACCTCTGTTGGAGCGGCCTCCCCTTCCTCCTCTATAGTTGTTGTTTGTGGTGTTGGTTTTGGAGGAACCAGAATACTGTGTATTATTGATTGAGAGTTGAGCAGTGGACAAGGTTTCTGAGGTTTTTCAGATAGCATGGTTTCAAAAGTGAGGAGATAGCTGTAGGCAGTTTGAGGGGTAACGGCATTGGGCATCATAGTTAAATTAGTGGAAACAGTATCATATTCAGAAGGAAGACCTCGAACTATATAGCTTACAAAATCACTGTCTGTAACTGGAAAACCAGCTGAGGCGAGGGAGTTGGCGATGTTTCTTGCACGGCCAAAATAATCAGCCACTGAGTCTGATCCTTTTTTAATCCCCATTAGTTGGGACTTAAGCTGCATCACACGTGCACTGAGCTGGGCAGAGAGAATCTCTTTGATAGTGTCCCATATAGCTTTAGAAGAGTCACAGGGAATGACCTGATTCACCAGGTTATCGGTCATGGAGGTGGTAAGAACAGCCATAATGAGCTTGTCCGTCTGTTTCCATTTGGTATATTCTGAGTTAACTTGATTGTTTATTGTTGCAGGTGGGCAAGCATTGGAACCATCAACCCATCCAAACAAGCCATGAACGGAAAGATATGGCTCAATTTGTTTGAGCCAAACTTGATAGTTATCGGCTGTGAGTTTTGTGAAGTGTTGAGAAGTGGAGACGAGAGAGGAAAAAGTGGTAGTGCTGGTGGAGTTGGCTAGAGATGAGTTGACGGCAGAAGCAGTGCCGGAGTTGTGAGATTCTGGCGTTTTTTCCATTGTTGGTAGCAGAGAAATAGCGTAAGGAAGGGAATAGAGTGGGAGGGAAAAAGAGAAAGGTGCTGAGACTGTGGTCGACGGCTCTTGATACCATAAAGAGGTTATTAGGTTAGCTGATAGGACCAGGTGTAGAATGGAAAGCTCACTTGTATTCGATTGATATGTACACCAGTGTATATATAGTGTGTACAGGATAAGGTTAGTTACAATGGATAACTACAAGAGTAAAAAATATCTGCAGAACATATATGCTGGACCGTAAACAATTGGTCTGGGCCTTTTCTGACTATTGGGCCTTATTAATTAAGCTTGGAAATTAAACATGGTACATATCCAGTCACCCGATTTCCAACAAGACCGGCCACCACTAGTACACCACCACACCACCACTCCCTCCAAAAGCAAAGCCTCTCCTTCCAAACATATCCCCTTCTAAACCCCCGCCACCAGATTCCTCCTTGTACGCACCACACTTGAAGCTGCTTCACCTGCTAGCAAAGTTGTGAGTACCACAGTTACCCACACCATAGTACCAATCTGTAAACAAGCAAATTTGTTTACCTATATGCTCTTTTCAGCATCTGTTCAACTATTTTGACTATTGTGCTCATATGCACTCTATATATCTAAACCAGCTGATCATGATAAATTCATGAACAACCGTCACTCACACCACCACCAGCTACCACCACTTCCTCCACCATTTGAAACTAGTTGCAGGTTGTCTTTACTGATGTGGGCTTAATTTGGAGTTAGGACTGGTAAGTGTTACTCTACGAAGTGATTGTTGTGATACAGGATGAGTATGTTGTTTGTCAGCCTCTACTTGAACAATGTAACTTCATATCTAACAATGATTGTTGCGATAGATGAGATCGATAAGCATATAAATTTTCATATTGACCTGAATGAGTTCATTAGTGGGTTCTCAAAGTGGAGCAAGAAGGTAAGAGTTCTCTGTCTCTTACCTTTCAGATAAATTGAAGTTTTCCATGGTAACTACTCTACTGCTTTTCTCATTGGGCACTGGGAGTATGCCTCTTTTTGTGTGCTCTTATGTTAAATGTGGGAGAAGGATTTAGAAAAGAAGGCGAGAGGGAAACGAGAGACGAGAGCGAATGTTTGAAGAAGATGAAATTTTCTATTGTATTGGATGATCTGGAATGAAGCTCCTGGTTACATATATATACACCTCTGAGTGAAATGAAAAGGGAAAGAAAAAGTATGAGAATAAATACTAACTCCTAGATCTGGAAAGTAATAAATAATATATCCTAAGTATGAGGATATGTACTAACTCCTAAATCTGGAAAGTAATAAATAATATATCCTAAGTATGAGGATATATACTAACTCCTAAATCTGGAAAGTAATAAATAATATATCCTAAGTATATTAACATATCCTAACACCCCCCCTCAAATCGAAGAAATGGAAGAAGATTTCATCGATTTGCTAGCACATTAATCATCCCCATGGAGTCAAGTTGACGACGATATTCTTTCCCGGTGAGAGCCTTGGTTAGCATATCAGCTTTCTGAAATGAGTTAGAAATGTGTGTGACATTGATGAGGCCGGCTTTGATTTGATCACGAACGTAATGAACATCAATCTCGATGTGTTTTGTACGTTCGTGGAGGACCGGATTCCTTGCAATGAAAACGGCAGACAGATTATCACACCGGAGAGGAATGGGTGTGATATCAGGGACACCCATCTCGTGAAGAAGACGAGAGAGCCATGCCAGCTCAGTGGTGACACGACGGAGGGCACGATATTCAGCTTCGGCGGAGGAAAGGGAGACGCATGTTTGCTTTTTTGATTTCCAGGAGATAGGTGCACCGCCAAGGAGAATGTAGTAACCGCTTATGGACCTGCGAGAAATAGGACAAGTGGCCCAATCTGAGTCGCAATATGCGATGAGAGAGAAATTATCTGAATTATTGAAGAAAATGCCATATCCAAGAGTCCCTTTTATATATCGAAGAACGTGGATGGCAGCATCCCAGTGATGTTGACAAGGCTGATTGTTGAATTGGCTTAGGAGTTGGATGCTGAAGTTCAAGTCCGGACGGGTATTGATGAGATAATTAAGTTTTCCCATAAGCCGTCGGTAAGCTGTGACATCTGATAATGGTTGACCATCATGAAGATGTAGCTTAATGTTAGGAGCCAGGGGGCTAGCAACAGGCTGTTGGGAATCGACATTATAATCACGAAGAAGATTGGTGGCAAATTGATGCTGAGTGATTCCAACGCCGTTGATGGTATGGTGATATTCCATCCCGAGAAAACGACTTAGATTACCCAAGTCTTTAATTTTAAAAAGTTGGTGAAGAGTATCCTTGACATGTCGAATTTTGGTTTGATCATTCCCGCAAAGAATTATATCATCAACGTAGACTCCGAGGAAAAGAATAGAGTCATCTTTGGTCCACTTGAAAAGAGAATGATCGTTCTCAGATATAGTGAATCCGAGATGAGTGAGAGTGGTGGAAAGCTTGGAGTACCATTGTCGAGAAGCTTGTTTCAAACCGTATAAAGATTTTTGAAGCCTGCAAACTAACCCCTTGGTTTCAATCTCAAGACCATCGGGGGTTGCATATAAATCTCCTCGTGAAGATCTCCGTGAATAAAAGCGTTGTTGACGTCAAGTTGGTGAATAAACCAATGACGCTTAACGGCTACGCTGATCAAAGCACGAACCGTAGTCATCTTGACTACTGGAGAAAAGGTTTCATCAAAATCTTCCCCATATTTCTGTGTGAAACCCCGAGCAACCAACCGAGCTTTATACCTTTCTACGTCTCCGTTAGTTTTGTATTTGACCCGATAGACCCATCTACAAGAAATACATCTTTTTCCTTTTGGAAGTTTCACAAGACTCCATGTGTTGTTGTCTTCAAGAGCTTTTAACTCTGCCGCCATTGCTTCCCTCCATTCATGATGTTGACAAGCCGCTTTGTAAGATCTTGGCTCATCTGGACAATAACTAGCGACTTGGCAGCACATGACACGAGATGGGCTCAAGTCCGTCAAGGAATTCATACTGGTAATGTATTGAGCTTGAGGGGCTTTAAGACGAGTAGCCAAAATCTGAGAGAAACAGTCAATAGACGCTTGATTACACTCGTAATCATGGAATTTAGCAGGGGGTTGCCGGCTGCGAGACGATCGTCTAAGGTGTGAGATTGACGGATTGTGACAAGAGCCATCAGTTTGCTCTTCAGGATCATTAGTGTCAGCGGGAGCAATAGAGTGTTGAGAATGAAGAATGGTCTCAGTGTGAGAAATACAGTCATTCTCGGAAGGAGGATCACGGATGCTGTTACTTATGTTGTCTGGACTACTATCCACTTGTTGTGTCATTCTCTGAGTGGAATTATCATCAATGTAAGTGGAAATTGGCTGATTATCTTGTTGAGTCATCGTTTCTGGTCGAGAGACGGGAACATCAGAAGAAATGTCGACAACATCATCATCACAAGGAATGGGAAAGGTAGAAACGGTGTCATTTTTCCCTTCGTTTATGAGAGGAAATATATTGTCGAAGAAGGTGACATCGCGGCTCGTGATTATCTTACGTTCATCTAATAATAATAATCGGTGCCCCTTTTTAGATAACCCAGGCCCAACATACACGGCCTTGGACCCGCGATTATCAAATTTGGTGTGCGGAAGATGTGGGCCGGTGTGATACGCAAGGCAGCCAAAGGTGTGAAAAGTATTGAATTTAGGTGGGACACCATGGAGAAACGCATACGGTGAAGTGTTATTTAAAGTAGAAGAGGGCAAACGATTTATAAGATGAGTGGCCATTAAGATGCTTTCTCCCCAATATCCATCTCTAATCCGGATTGAAAAAATAGAGCACGAGCAGTTTCTAACAAATAACGATGTTTTCGTTCTACTATGCCGTTTTGTTGAGGTGTGTGAACACATGTGGTGTGGTGAAGGATACCTTTGTCATAAAAGAAATGTTTCAAAATGGTAGAGGATCCCAATTCGTATGCATTATCGGAATGCACAATTTTAACATGTTTGTTAAATTGTTTTTCAGCCATGAGAATAAAATGTTGTATGTGAAGGGTGGCTTCTGACTTTTGCTTCATAAGAATAGTCCATGTGCATCTGCTAGCGTCATCCACTATAGTCAAGAAGTATTTACTACCATCATGATTCGCATAAGAACAAGGTCCCCATATATCAAGATGTATAATCTCAAAGCAAACCTCAGATTTATGAACAGAATGTGGAAATGAAAGACGATGTCCTTTTGCACGAAAACAAATGTCACAGGCAAAACTCAAGGGAACATCCTCCTTGCTAACTAAACCCATTCTAAGCATCTTACTTAAAGGGGGATGACCCATTTTCATATGCCAAAACAAGGCTTTGTTGGTACGATGATCTCTAGGTGTGATATGCACACTATTACAACTGTCAAAAGTGGTTCGTTCCAAAGAATCTACATCCAAGGTATAGAGGCCATCTCTCTTGCATCCTATGCGCTTCCTACTCATCCAAGTAGGGCCCTGCACATAACAGAATTCTAGATCAAAAACAACATTCAGACCTGTTTGATCAACCGGCTTACTTACGGAAATGAGGGCAAGATTGAAGCTAGGAACGTATAAAACATTCTCAAGTTTCAAACTGTTTGAAAATGTTACGGTGCCTATGGTGTCAATAGTTTCAGTATTTCCATTAGGCATAGTAACATAGCGAGGTTTAGACAATTTCCCCTTGTTACCCAAAAAACTAATATCACCAACCAAATGATCATTAGCACCAGAGTCTATCAACCACCGTTGGGAATTATCAGTAGTAAACTGATTATGAGTATTACCTGCGAAGCTGGCAGATTCAACATTGTTTTTAATAGCAGAGGTACTCTTTCCTTTAGCAGAGAAAACACTTGTCTGTTCCAGCATATCACAGATGATTAAACCTTTCTACATCCAAACCGTGGGAGTTGGAGTTGCCTTCGCCACGTTGAACTGTATTTGCGGAAGAGACTTTTGTTCCCTTCCACCAATCTGGATACCCCTTCAACTCAAAACAGTCCTTTTTAAGGTGACCGGACTTGCCACAGTGAGAGCACGCACAGTCGTTCCTTTTGCCAGTCTCCTCTCGTTTGTTCTTGAATCGGTTGTTTCGGTTCGAATCGCCCTTGCTCACAGTGTTGGCAAAAGAAGTCTCGACAGAATTTCTACCTGATTTGTTCGTACCGCGCTGTCTCTCTTCGTGGAGAATAACGGAATAGGCAGAATCCACGCTAGGTAAAGGGGATTTCATGAGAAGATTCCCACGGACGTTGATAAACTCTTCTCGAAGACCCAAAAGAAATTCGAAAAGTTTTTGATTTTCGATCATTTTGGCAATTTTATCACCGTAACCACAGACACAAGTATCAACATCGGAAACACTAGCAATTTCGTCCCACAATTTTTCCAAGCGAGCAAAATAATCTGCGACACTGGATGTACCCTGCTCTACCTGAGATAATTCTCGTCTCAATTCGAACAAGCGAGTACCATCTGACTGGTCGTATCTCTTGCACAACGCTTTCCACATGGCGCGAGAGGTACTGCGGGATATAAGTCCGTCGGCAATCGACGAATCTACGCTAGAAATGATCCAGGATCTGATGAGACCATCACAACGATCCCAGGCATCTCGTCGACTCTTCGCAACCTTGGACCGGGGTAAGGTTCCGTCAATCATTTTGATCTTGTTCTTGGCCAGAAGCGAGATCTCCATTTTCTTCTTCCATATTTGGAAGCCTTTTCCGTCGAATTTCTTGGCGGTAAGGGATATTCCTGGTTGATCTGCGCTAGTCACGGTCAATGGGTCTGAAGGGTCAAGTCGAGAGGTGCGCCTTCTGGGTTTGTCGACTTCGTCGTCTTCTTCGCCTGCATCGGACGCTTCGTCATTTTCGGTCAAGCTTTGTTCGCTGTCGCTGTGTTTGGTTGCCATCGGGTAAGGCAAGTTAATTGTGGACAACCTGCTCTGGTACCATGTTAAATGTGGGAGAAGGATTTAGAAAAGAAGGCGAGAGGGAAACGAGAGACGAGAGCGAATGTTTGAAGAAGATGGAATTTTCTATTGTATTGGATGATCTGGAATGAAGCTCCTGGTTACATATATATACCCTGAGTGTGAAATGAAAAGGGAAAGAAAAAGTATGAGAATAAATACTAACTCCTAGATCTGGAAAGTAATAAATAATATATCCTAAGTATGAGGATATGTACTAACTCCTAAATCTGGAAAGTAATAAATAATATATCTTAAGTATGAGGATATATACTAACTCCTAAATCTGGAAAGTAATAAATAATATATCCTAAGTATATTAACATATCCTAACATCTTATCAAGTTATCATGTGTTGGACCTTTTATGAAGCAGCTAAGCTCTTTAATTAATCCAGAAATCTGACAGTTTTCTCCAATGATATTATAATTTTTTGTTGCAGTTCTATGGAACTGTTACAATGTACAACGTTCTCATCTTAACAATATTCCTAGCTCCGGTTTACTTTAGAGAATTGACATGGGAGTTCTCTGCTGAAGTGCTTGTCATATTTTTAGTCTGTCTTATCTACTCTCCCTTGCTCTTGTTTACATTCTTATGTATCTCTGTGACTGGTCATAACCAGCAGCAAATGAATTTACTTTGTTCAAGCAGAGGCTGACAAACGTGATTTTGCTGCAGCAAAAGAATTGTATCAGAGGGTAATTGACGGAGTACAATATGTCGAAGCCTGCTAAAGATGTTGCTGCTCTAGCAAAGGAGTACAATATTGATCCTGATTAGCTGTTTGGTACTGTGAGGAGGGGATGGAGTTGTCGGAGAACAAGTAATTTTCCATCTCATTCAAATCTAGTAGATAAGGTTCTCGTTGTATTCTTCCACAGTTAATGTATTTAAGTGTTAAATCGATCAGCATATTTACCTTTTATGCTTCTACTGCATGCTTCAAGATGCACACTGATATATCAAGACTTGAATCCCATCAAATAGATACCTTCCAGTGACATGTTGTGTTAATTCTTCCATCTTTCGCCTGATCCACTAGGATTTTGTTTTCTATGTTGTGTTAATTCTTTCTGATGCTTACATGACTTGCTGACTATCTTTTCTAACCGGCCAATGAAATAATGTTTTGGTTGTTCAGGTTAAATATTAGTTGCCTTATTGCTTGGGTATGCATGCGTTTATGCAGGCATGTCTTCCTCCTGGTGTGTTGAACATAGTTTCCGGATACAGTCCCACGGCTGGAGATGCTATTGCAAGTCATATGGATGTGGATAAGTGTTCTATGCATTTGCAATTAAACTCTGTTAGTTATTTATATATTTCAGGTTCCAAGTGATATTTCTTACGGTACAAATCGCTTAGTTAATGAAAATCAAATTTTGTCGAGTGAAAGAAATACTAACGGTACTCCTTCTTGCTAATGAATATTTTCCGGTTATCATGGATGTATAACCATTTACTTATGTATCTTCTATCTTTGTGACGATATAATTTTTGTGTGTGCAGGTGCTGAGTAAAAGAATGTGGATGAAGTCAAGATTTTATTTTAGAAGTAGGAGAAGTATGAAGAGAGAGAGAGAGAGAGTGATATGTTACATCTAAACTCGTTTAAGAACAATATTGTATTTTTGACTTAAACACAACTTATCTTGATGTTGATTATGATACTTTTGCAGGATAATGATGAATGTTAGTGTTGAAATTAAGCTATTGTAAACTCTTAACATTTTTAATAGCATTGGAGCTTATTGAATACTACATTTATTGTTTGAGAATTCACAGGTCATTTTATGAATATTGTTGTATATATCAATATGTAGTTGTGTGGCAAAGTAGAAATAATATATTTAATTGAATTATATTTTGTGTTAGTAAAAGTTTTACTAAAACTAGATTATGAGTTAGTATAGCTGTTACATAATCAGCTTTTACTAACAAAAATTATGTGTTAGTATAGACGTATACCGACACTTACTTTTGTGTAAGTATAGCTATTGCAGGATGGTTTTTTTTGTTTGTATAAACAGCTTTTACTTACATAAATTATGTGTTAGTATATAGGTATACCGACACTTAGTTTTGTGTTAGTATAAATTCACAAGCTATTCTGTCACTTACGTTAAGTGTTAGTATAGATGTTCTGCCTTTACCGACAAATAAAATAAGTGTCTGTAAAAGCTCAAAACCCTTTACCGACACACGCTATATGTGTCGGTATAGACCTATAGTATCTGAGGTTATACCGACTCTTTTTTTATGTGTCGGTAAAGGTCAACTGAGTCTATACTAACACTTTTTATTGCTATACTGACGCAAAAAGTGTGTCTGTAAATTGCATTTTTTTGTAGTGATCGGATTTAGAACGAAGAATTTATGCCCTGTTGATGGTTCGTCCAGATAGAGACTGACAACAAATTGCATATCCGTTAAGACATGTGTCCGGACAATTATGCCCAGACACATTACGAGAATAAACAATATAAATATATATCGCTGCACACAAAGAAGATTATCATCATATATTAACTATGATCATTAATTATGATTAACTTCATTATTTAGGCGTCCACTTTTGATGAAGAAACTATACATTCGTGATTGTGCTGGAGCATATGTGTGTTTGATACATGCATCATGATTGAATATTGAAACCATGCACTCGCGATAGAGCTGATCAACACTGATCCAGCCCGGCGGTCCAACCCAGCCCGACCCTGAAATAAAACCCGAAAAGTCCGTCCAGAAAAAATTTCGGGCGGATTTGGACAATAAAACAAGCCCGAATGAAAAACTGGGTCGGGCTTCGGCAAAATTTTAGGCCCGCAACTAAGCCCGGCCCGGCCCGGTTTATTATTATATATATTTATAAATATAATATAATACTCCCCTTATTTTCAGTATATAATTTGTTTGATTCTTTCACTAGTTTGGAATTAGAAGATGTTCTAGTCTTTTTTGTGATCTGCTTTCCAATTCTACCCTCCAATCTTTTATTTTACAACTCTAATTTGCAAATTATTTCAATTCTCAATGCAAAAAATAAGGATAAAATAGTCTAATTTTCCCTCTTTAATTCTTATGCCTAAAGGTAGAAAATAAAGTACTAAAAATGGGAGAAGTATATATTTAATTAATTTTATATAATACCTTGTATTATTTATTTAAATTATATATAATATCTATTAATTTACATACAACATATATTCATATTATATTTAATAATATTAATATTATATAGTCTATATATTTTTTCAAAAAAACTAACAATATTTAAAAAAAAATGATCAAACCGGGCCGGACGGGCCAAGCAATGGCAAAGATAAATATAAGTTCGGGTCTAGCCTCGCCTGGCCCAAAAAATTTAAAAATGGGCTTGGACAAAAATATAGGCCCGTTCAGACCTAGAATTCAATGTTGGCCCGGCCCGTCCGCCCATTTAATCAGCTCTAACTCGCGATTATTAATTCACGTAGGTATAAGTACAGCACACCTAAACCGGACTCGAGTAGAAACTTTTTTTTTTGAAACCAACGAGGATATTATAGTCAGTAGACTTCCAGCAACTCGCAGGGAGTTGATGTTTACTAGCAAAGAAAGCTAGGTTGTGAGCAGTGAAATTATCTAAACGATTAACATGAAAGCATTGAAACTAGAGGACTCAAATGTGCCAAGGCATCATTGAGCAAAAAGGTTGTGCTTGCTGAAATACTGGTGGGGCCAAACGCTGAAAGATAAGCAACTATGGGCTTACAATCGGACAAAACCCGCACACTGCGAAAGTCAAAACGCTGCGCAAGATGAAGACCTAAAAGAATTGCTGCAGCCTCCATATAGGATGGGTCATGACGAGTGAAACCACCCCAAACAGCGGCAGCAATGACTGAGTCATGTTGAGCTGCAACTGCCGCAATGCCAAATCTGCCGAATTTGTCTAGCCCTGCATCGACCGAGATCTCTACCCAACCGGGAAAGCCAAGACGGGCGTCAGCAAGCGAAGGGAGGGAAGTCGAGACGAAACAATTAGAGCTGAGCGAGAGAAAACTGTCTGCTTGAGACCAGCCAGCCTCCAAAAGGGAAACCCTACCGTGTGAAAATTGGCAGCGTGCAAACCAAAGACGCCAAAGGAGCGAGAGCAGCAAGGTCAGCTGGGGCCGGGGCATGGCTAAGCAAGACTGTGTAAACCAATCAACAAAGGCAGCGTCTGACCGAAATGAAGGAGGGAGTGGCATTCCTAGGCGGGCCAATATTGCTTAATCGAAGGACAGCCAATGAAAGCATGAACTAGTGTTTCACAGCGGCCACAGAGCGCGCACACCGCCAGGTCCGGGCAGTGAAGCCGATAGGCCAACAGACCTCGACAAGGTAGCACTCCCTGTAAAACTTTCCATCCAAACAAGCGAACACGGGGTGGAAGGTCCAAAGTCCATACCCGTTTATTTGCCAAACCAGTAGTAGAAGACGGAGAAGAGGTGGAAGGTTGATCCTTACAAGACAGAGTAACATCACAGTGAATCACAGTGATATGCACTCTTCACTGTAAACTGGCCAGATGTAGTGAGTCCCCAATACCAAGTATCTGGGGATGTAGCATTAGTTGACAGATCTAAATTACAAATATGTTGAACATCATTAGGATGAAACAGTGACTGAATAAGTGGGATGTTCCAGGTGATGGGCGTGAGCATGAGATCTGATACTGGAGCACTACGAAGATGAGATGGGAGAAACCAAAGGTAGGGCATGCCTCCCTCCTTGGAGGGAAGCCACCTGTCATGGACAAAAGTGTTGCGCCCAGTACCAACCCGCTTGTGACCTCCTGCTTGAATGACGTCACGAACAGAGAGGAGACCCCGCCAGATTGGATTGGAGTTTGCAACGGGCTAGAGGAGATGGAGTGGACGATCACCAACATATCGAGCTCGGAAGAACTGGGAGACCAGAGACTGAGGTCGCTGTAGAATTCGCCAAAGCTGCTTGGCCAAAAGGGCACGATTAAAGCTACGTAAGTCACGAAAACCCAAGCCGCCAGAATTGAGAGGCAAACACAGTTGTGCCCACTTCTTCCAATGCAATGACTTGGAGGTGGGAGAGTCACCCCACCAGAAGCGGGAAATCATACCTTTAATGGTATTGAGAAGCGACTTTGGCAAGGCAATAACCGACATGACATACGTAGGAATGACCTGTAGGATGGATTTAATAAGGTGCAAACGTGCCGCCTGCGATGTGACATGAGACCAACCCTGAATCCGACGGGCCACTCTATCCTTAATATATGCAAAAACCGCATTCTTGTTACGACCAATCTGAACCGGGAAGCCCAGATATAGACCGAAATCGTGGACCACACGTCCGCTCAGAACTCCTGCTACAACCTGACGAAGATGTGGCTGAAGACGATGGGAAAACATAATGGCCGACTTGTGTGCATTGATACATTGCCCAGAAGCTTGCTTGAAATCCTCTAAGATAAAAGACAAAGCTTGGGCATTTGTTGTGTTTGCCTTACCAAAAATGAAGCAGTCATCAGCAAAGAGCAAGCTTGCAATGGGTGTGACAAGGCCTGGGAAAGAGAAACCCTGAAACTGATTGACCTGAGCCGACAAATGGATGGCTGACGTTAGAACCTCCATACAACAAATAAAGAGCAGTGGAGATAAAGGGTTGCCCTGGCAGAGACCACACTGGGGCCAAAAAGTCGGCCTAGGGTGGCCATTGATGAGGACAGACATGGTCGCAGTCGTAAGACACTTCCGAACAGCCTTCAACCAAACTGGGTGGAAGCCCATCCTGGCTAAGATGTCCAAAACAAAAGACCACTCCACCCGGTCAAACGCCTTGGACATATCAACCTTATATGCAAAGAAACCATGCTGCTTAGCCTGGGAGGTGCACATTAGATGAAGAAAACCACCTGAGTCAGAACACTTCACCCGTTTGGAACTTTCAGCCACTTCCGGATCAGGAGACTCCTTGTGCTCAGAAGAAACAGCAGGATCATCAGGTGACTTGCGCTTGCGGTTCCCTGAAGCTGTCGGAGAGGCCACAAACTCACCCTCCTCTATCTCTTGATCACCCCATCAATAGCTTGCTGGTTGTGATGCGCAGCTGGGAAAGAACACCGCAGTTGAGCAGCAGAAGGAACACTTCAACACCAGCCATTGGTTGCTGACCCTGTACATGAACCACCACTGAGAAACTGGTACAGGGGGCGGGGCAACTGAAGCTGCAGCCAGCGGCACGGCTAGGGCTGAAAGAACTCGACTTTAACCATAAGCCATAGGGGAAGACAGTTCCTGCAACCTCAGATTTCTTGGGACAGTCTCAACAGAATGGTCAAAAAACACAAATAAAACAGATTGTGGGTAGGCGCTCATACAAAGAGGCAGGACAGTCAGAACTCCTGCGATGGTGATAGTGATGAAACACAGCAAAGGACGACCAATAATCAATAAAACCTTAACCCGGATAAGGGCCCAAAACGTCTATCATAATCAATGTAATCCAAAACTGTCCCAATCTTGTTACCAACTCTTTGAGCAAACATGACATTGAAAAGCCATCGGGACTTCATGCACTCTAACCTAAAAGGAGCAAACCGAAACTCATGCGCTTGTGGAGCAATAGACCGACAATGTCTAGAGAACAAGCAGACCCCTCAAATCCAGGGACCCCAACCCAGAATATCTATTTTCCTGTCCTCAGGAAACTCAAAAGGAACATTAGATCCCAAAAGTCGAACACTCACTGATCTGAAGCCAGCCACAACTTGGAGAAAGACAGAGACAAAATCCTTACATCAACAGATTTTGCGATCAGTGCTTACCGAGAAGACAGCAGTTGAAGTTGACACTAGATAGGCGTTGGCGACATCAGAGACATCAAAGGAAGCTCCTTCGGCCTCTGTTAATGCCAGTTTGCATATTGGTGTGCAATTCATCCATGCCAGTGGACGAGGATTCCATATGGTGGTGTGAGTTTCGCAAATGAAAGTAGCAGCAAGAGAAGAGGGTTGGTGCGTAAACGATGCAAGGAGCAGACAGAGAAAAAAGGAGTTCGGAAAGTTCGATGTGCAGTACTTGAAAGGTTGTAGTGGCTTTTGAAAGCGAAGAGAACTGAAGCGACAGCGGAAGAAATGATTTGCATGTTTGAAAGGATAAAACGTGGCCTCGGGATAGAGTTAACTTGATTATGGTGGCATAATCCGGCAGGAATAAAATGACTGTAGCAGTTGATGGGTTGCGGTAAAGGGAACTGGCCAATGCATGGCGATGTGCAGGGGGAAAAGTAAGCCCTAGCTTGCAAAGGGAGGTTACCTGGAGAGAAGGAAACCTAAACACATGACTCGAGTAGAAACTTGTACGGGATCGGAACGCCGCGTTTCACAAAGAAGAACAAATGCTGCACTTGATATAAAGGGAAAGAGAGGCCGTAAGCGGGGGAGAAGACCTAGATTGCGCCGCGGCACTGTTCACGCCTGTGGCAATCAAACAGTACTGTACAACTCCACCTCTTCAAATTCTCTTCATCACATTCCACATATACTCACCACGTTCATACTCCCCACGTTCCATGCTCACCAGATTCTCGATGCCTACCATCATTAATTGTTCGATCGATCATAATTATTCATAGCAGGCGCAGAGCAACACACGAGAGAGGTAGACCAATTCTCTACCTCACTCCTATCAAACGGTATCAACGCGAAGACGGAGACCACAATAGGATTTCAGAACGGGACTTCTAATTTAGAGTTTCCTCTTTCCTTATCTCTAATTTATTTAATGTCTTCTTGCGTTGTTAATTCTGTTTTTGAATCCATGAGTGAGTAGTTATTTTAGTTCCCCGGGTTGGGAAAGCGAACCTATTTCATAGAATTTTAATATGTAACTTTTCACTACTTTTTATTAATGCAATAGTTTAATTCCTGTTCTTCATGCGTTTTGATTCTCTAGTTATCAAAGTAACGTTTGTAGTTTTCTAATCAAAATACGGTGCTGAGATTAGTTAACAAGACATAGAAGTGAAACCGGATTAACAACTAGAAGCGTGACCCCGCCTATAGGTTAGTCTGTCTCCAATAGGAACTGTTCTTAAAGCGATTGATCTATTTCCGGATTATAGCACTAGTCTGCTGCTAGTTCTTCCAGTCAATTAGAATTCATTGTACATGATCCGGTCGGTGAATTATTTATAGTTACTGAGTTTATTGCAATGCTAGTGAAATTGTTATTTAATAGGTTTTTGAATAAATAGGTTAGCAGAACAACCCGGGGTGCGCCTTTTTTATTACATTAATCACTTTTAATTATCACTTTATTTCAGTTTTTGTTCATTAATTATTTTATTTCTTTATTAATTTAGTTAATAAATTGTCAATTAATTGAACGAGGTCCCTAAGATCGACAACCCCACTTCATTCACTATACCCGCAAAACGATAGGTACACTGCCTAGGTAGAGATAATCACATATTTCTGCTATAAATTCTTTGGTTCTATAGTGGAGATGAAAACGTTGAAGGCGCAAAGGCTGTGATCAACATCACCGCATTTTTGGGTGCCTTTATCAGGATTACTTATGATTTGGTCAATAGGGTGAGAGGAGGTTTGTTGGAATTTTCTTGTGGAGCTAGGTACTTGTGTAGATGAGGTTACAGGTGTGTGTGTGGGGGGGGGGGGGGGGGGGGTGTGGTGGTGCCGGTAGATGTGAGCTAGTGGGACTTGTGGTTGTGAATGAAGGTCTTCAGTGGGACATTGTGAGATATGTTCAGGAGAGGCATCTTTGTAGGAGTCATCCGTATCCCCATCACTGTTAGAGGATGAATCACCCTGAGGCACTGGCAGTGGGGTAGGAAGAGTCACGATTTGAACTTCAAAAAAGGAAGGAGTAGTGGTAGTTTCATCTTCGAGGCCCAACATATTTTCATTTCCGCAATCGCCAGAATGTGAAAGTTCTTCAAAACGGACACGGGGTCTTTCTTTAAGACAAAGAGTATGTTTGTTAAACACTCTATAGGCTCGACTATGTGAGGAGTAGTCCAGAAAGAGTTCTTAATCACTTTTAGAGTCAAATTTCCCCAAGTTTTTTCCATTGTTGTGAACATAACAACGACTCCCAAAGCGACGAAAGTACCCAACTGAAGGAGGACGGCCTTTGAGAATTTCATATGGAGTTTTCCCAAGAAAGGGATGTATTGACGCTCTATTGAGTATGTAAGCAGTAGTGTTTATGGTTTCAGTCCAGAGTGCGATTTTTGCGTTCAACAACTCCAATCTATTGAGGAGTGTGGGCAGCTGAAGTTTGATGTGCTATGTAGAATTCTTGAAAATGCGCATTGCAAAACTCAGTAGCATTGTTAGTTCGCAGTGTTTTAACTGTAGTAGACAATCTATTTGTAAGCACATGAAAAAGTATGGAAATTTCAAAAAAGGTCTCAGCTGTAGTGCGAATGATCAATACCCAAGTCCAGCGTGAGTAGTCATCAACAATGACTATGACATATTTCTTACCACTTATACTTTACACTAGCATTGGACCACTTAAGTCCATGTGTAGTAAATCTAATGGAGCTGAGGTAGACAATTTAGGCTTGCTTGGAAAGCTTGCCCTAGTATGTTTACCCTGAACACAAGCAGCACAGGGGGTGTCTGTTTGAAAGTTGATATGAGAAAGACCAACAACCAGGTTACCATTTTTTATTTTATTTAACAGTTTACCATGAGCATGACCCATATGAGAGTGTCATAACGACTGATTTTTATCCTACACACTTAAGCAAAGTGTTCCATCAAGATTATGAGTGTCAAGAGATAGCTTATAAATATTATTAACCCAAATTTCAGTAGCTTTCAGAAGACCTGTATGTTCATCAAAGATTTTGCATTTTGGGGCAGAAAATAACACCTCGTTAGAGAGATCATAGATTTGAGAGATACTAAGGAGACTATTATAACAACCCTAAACACGGGCTAGTTCTAAGGCCATTACATGCCGTGTATTATACTACCTAAGATACACAAGGCTCTAACTCGAAATGCTCGTAAACCCAAAGTGAAACCAATTGTATAGATGCCAAACATTTACAAAATCCAAAACCAAAGTAAATACCAATACATACTAACACCCGAAGGCTACAAATACTGAAGTCTAGTCAAATACAACCCAAGGTAGACATGTTCTAAAGCAAAAGACAATGTAAGTAAAGTCTACTAAACTCCCAGCTCATAGACCACCAGCAGCCTGATCAGTCTACAAAGTAATATATTGTGGAAAAGGGTGAGCAACCACATACTCAGCATACAACAACCGTCATCAATGAGGTCGCTCAAAACATTTGAAAACAGAAGCGGAAGCAGGACAGGATAATAATAATAATAGTAGTTCCAAAACAGACAGAGGAAGGATGGCCTTAATAAACAGAATGGAACACACAGGTTCCCAAATTAGAAACACTCAAAAGCTCCACAAAACAGAGGGGACACTAGCACCAAGCATAACACTCAGAAAGGGTCGAAGACCCATGTGATCTAACAGATCCCTCGTAATGTAGAAATGACCCGAAGGCCAAAGGGCCGTCGACCCCACAGAACAGAAATGGAAATGACCCAACACTCAGATAAGATGTCTACATGGTATACCACGAGATAGCTCGACCCAGCCATCCATGGCTCACAAGCACAGTAACTAGGTCCCAAAACAGAATATTGCAAAACCATTGCAAATATGCGTTAAACATGCCTGAAACACAATGAAGTTGGTAGTACAGACTTAGGGGAACATAACCCCGTAAACGGAATACAAATCGGAGCTCAAACGAGTGATTTAGGCAAACTTTAAGGTCTGTCCGAACATGTGTCTGGATGTACATATTCGAACACAAGTCGAGACTCAAAAGTGAAACTCAGTAAAATGTCCGAACATGTGTTTGAACATCGATGTTCGGACACATGTCGAGAGTTAAAACTAAAGCTTTCCGGACTTATGTCTGGACGTTAGAAGTTCGGACAACTTTTGAGAAAATCAGTACATGGTGGCATTCGAACATGTGTCCAAACGTCAATGTTCGGACACAAGTCGAACTAAAATCAGAGGGAAAACAGAAGGGGTGTCTGAACATATGTCCGGACATACAAGTTCGGACATATGTGAGGCCTGTAGTCCAGACCCGTCCTCGCACCCTGTCCAAACTTACATGTTCGTATAGATGTTTGAACACGTTCAAAACTTGAAAACAAGGAGGCGCCCAAACGCACTGTCCAAACATACATGTTCGGACGTCGCAAAACCAGCAATTCAGAACAGCAAAAAACCACCATGAACACCATTCAAATTAACACCAAATCCAACAATGCACCCAGAAATTGATAGGCAATAAACCATGGGGGTTTAGACAACAAAAACGCAGTCAAAACAATGCCAAAACAACATCAAAATCCACGCTCGCAAACCAGAATTCATAACCTTGCAATAACTCCCCATGGGTGAACTCCCCCACCAAATCGAGTAACCACCTACCTCGAATTGATGCACACAAATCCCAAAATCTGAAGTAATCCACAACCCAGAACAGATTGAACTTGAACGCAGACCATAGACACTGAATTCCCAACAATAATACCGCCCAAAATCAGAAAACAGAGAAGGAAAACAACCACACTAAATCACTAGAATCTGAGATGCAAACCTGAGATCAAGAGAGGGAAACACCCGGTAGACACACAACAGGAGGAAAACACAATCCAGAGCAGCAACGAAGGAATTCCAAATCAATAGCAAAAGGACTTAAGGGGGAGGGAGAAAGGAAACCGTCGCTCTGAGCACCACGATGAACTGGCGTAGTAAGGAATTAAATGATCGGGGAAAAAAAGGAATACATTTCCTGATTAAGTATTGTAAACCATTACCTTAATTATTAAAGGGGGGGAAAAGACCTCCTTGCCCTCGCCTTCTCTTATAATGCCTCACGCGTCCCAACTGATATAATGCAACACCACTTAAAATGAAATGCAAAACTGACTAAGGATAAAGCGTAGCAAAATCCAGGTTATAACATCATCTTCCCTAAAAAGAAATTTCGTCCTCGAAATTCAACATACCTTACAGCTCGAAGTGGGAGGGAAACTTGGCATGTAACTCATCCTTGAGCTCCCGTGTCGCCTCACGCTCTAATTGACCAGACCATTGAACATTAACCATAGGCAGGGTCTTACTTCGAAGTCGATGAACGTCCTTAGCCAAAATACGAACAGGCACGACCTCATAGCTGAAATCTTCGTGAAGCTGAAGCGGGCTATAGTCAATCACATGAGACAGGTTCATGAATATACTTCCTCAGCATCGAAACGTGGAACACATTATGCACAACATTTAAGGATGGTGGCAAGGCTAATCGATAAGCCACCGGACCAATTCTCTCCAAAATATCAAAAGGGCTAACAAACCTCGGACTGAGCTTCCCATGCTTCCCGAACTGGAATACACCTCTGATTGGAGACACTCTCAGATAAACATGATCCCCAAAGCGGTATGTGCCTCTGATCTACATAACACTTCTAGCGACTCTAGGCAACCAACAGACGCTCATGAATCATCTGGATCTTCTCTGAAATTCCCCTAACTACTAAAACACGATTAAATGATATAATAATGGTGTAATAAGATTAAAAATCATCTTTAAACCATTAAGGAACGATGTAAGATCTCAACAAGGCAAAAACATGCCTTAAGATTTGTAAAGCAAAAAATGTGCTTTAAGGAACCATAGAGATTGTATGACCTCAATTAGGGTCCAAACTGGACTCCTAAGTATTATAATTAAGTAATGAACACAATAAAACCATTATTAAAGTAAACCAAGCTCAAAAACATGTTCAAACACAAAATGTGCTTTAAAACTCCTTAAAACACGTTTTTGAGAAAATTGACTTTCTAAGTGGGTTATGAGTGGTGTTAGAGGCTGGATTACACCTTCTTATACTAATGTACTATAATGTACCACACTAGAAGGTTTAATTCAAGGATTTCCAAAAAAAATCAGAAATATGGTACTAATTTGTGAATAGTAACCGAAATAGTGCCAATTTAAGTAATGTTGACTAAGCAAAGTCAAAGGTCAATACTTGACCCTTCCTTGACTACTTGGGGGTGGCAGAAACAAGGGTGGAGGACAGATCACTAAGGCTGAATCATAATATCTATCTAATTTGGTGAATCTCCATGTATTATTTACTTTTTACACTTACCATTACTTAAATTAAAAATCTGACCATGCTCTTTCCTCTTGTCCTGTTCCAGCCGATTTATATCCTCTCTTTGAAGCTCCCAAGATGTGTTCTTGAGCTCCCAGCTAGGAATTCAATTCTCACCACTTAAGGCATTGTCTTAAAGCTTAAATTAGCTCATTTTCTTCCTTTCTTCATTACCTACACTTGGAGCTGACTATCAATCATCTTCCATGGCTCTTATTCAGTGGTTTTATCTTTGAATGGGGGATTAATTTTGGTTGAATGAGGAACATGGACCAAGGTTGGCGAAAATCGCCATTTAAGGTAAAAATATACCTTAAACTCCCTCCTTGATTTCTGTAAATTACGAGGCTGTGTTCCTTGAGTTTATATACTCTTTTTATCTTCAATTTCATGTAGAAGCAGTAGCTAGAGCTTGTTCCTAGTGGTGGCCGAATTCAAGGGCAAAATTCCACTTCTTAAGACATTTTTGTCTAGGTAAATTCCAAGACTTTCATACCTTGTTGTATCTGGTTATTACCATGGTTTTATGGTGATTTTGATACTCTTTCATCTCTGGAAATTTAGGCTGAAATCATCTTGTTAAACCCTTGGAATTTCAAGGTAAAAATCTAGCTTAATAATGAAGTATATTTGTTCTTATGGCTGGTTCATTTTTTGGAACCTAACTATATCTTATTCTTGCTGTTATAACATAATTAGAAGCTGTCCAAACTATCCTCCCAACCTATCGGGCCTAACAGCCCTTAAGAGCTCATTAAATCAAGGTATAACACCTTAATCTTATGTTTTAATACCTTGGGAGCTTATATTATATGATTTTTGTGAGTGGACTGTGGTGAATGGTCATTTTTTACTTCCAAAATGACTAGGAAATGTTATAGAAACTTTGGTTAAATTAATTAAGTGAATTAATAACATAATTGTCAAATTTAAGACATTATGTGGAGGTTTGGTAATTAATGGAGAAATTGGTGTGAGGGCCGAGAGTTTATGGATTTTTTGATGAATTTTAAGTGTAATTTATATTACAAGTGCAATGTTGTAATAAGGCCATGTCATTAGGCCATTTTATTTAAGTTATTTAAGGTTTTGTTTACATTTAAATTATTTATTTAGGTTACTATAAACTTTGGGGTATAAACCATAAATAAATAAAATCTATAGGGTTGTAGAAGAATATAGCCGAAAACTATAGGTTAAATGGAGTTTAAATGAAATTTATAACATTTTATAAAGTTTTGGGGTTAAATTGTAAATATATAAAAGATTTGGGTACAATATGTAATTACCAAAAAATAGGAGTCAAAAATGTGTTGGTGGTCAAAGGTTGACCATATAGGAGACTTTGACCAAATTTGGTGAATTATTGAATTAAATACCGACTTATATTACGTTATGTATTAAATTGTAAAAATTATAACATATGGGGTAATAGTGTAATTACCAAAAGTTCTGGTATAAAATGATGTTTATAACAGACCTTGGTCTATTGGAAAATTTTAAGAATTTATTGGGTTGATTTTGGAGTTAAAATGAATTAGGTGTATAATATATAGTTTATTATATGATTATTATGATATGAATAATAAATGGGGTCAAATGGTAATTTAAGAAAGTTGCTGGGGTTGAAAAATAATTCTATAACAGCTAGTGGTCTGTTCGGAATTTTTGAGGAATTACAACCATAGGTTATACAATTATTGAATATAAATAACATAGTATAAGATATATGATATAAGTGCAATATAATAACATTTGGGGTTATTATGTAATTTTTGAAAGTATAGGTGGGATTATTAAACCGACAGTTTTATGGGCTGTTTGGTATTTTATGACATATTATAACTATAGGTTATAAATGGTATAAGGATATAAATGTCATAATATATGTCATTTTACTATAATGTAACATATATAAATAATGTGGTGGTTTTGTAAATAAAAGAAAAAAAAATAAGGGGCAGTTCGGAATTATGGGGTATTTTGGAATGAATTTTACAATATGGTTTATAATGTTATAAGGGTTGTAACACTTATAATATAAAGACATACCATATAATAAATGGTTCCATAATTCATATATATATAAAAAATATATGTTATGGAGTGAGAAATATATATAAACAAATATGTGTTATGGAGTGAGAAATATAATATGGTTAATAACCATATAATATTATAAGTGAGATGTTATAAGATAAGGAGAAAAGAATTGTAAACATTAGTTGAGGAAATTCTAATGTTAAGGTGAGAACATAAAATAATGGTGAGTTATATAATTCAAAGTATTTAAATATGAATTATATGATATTGTATACTTGGATAAGGTTAACCAAGACAATATAAATAAGTCAAGACAATTACCTTGACTTGGTCAAACCTATATGACTAACCTTTGAGTAATAAATACTAAAGGAAGATGTATAACTTATGATCAAGTTATACATGTAATATAGTGACAACTATATAAATGTACAATTGAATAAATAGTGTACAAAGTACTAACAATACATGTATAAGAATATATATATATACATAAATAACCTACAAAGAAAGGAAGTAGGTCATTAGGAAATAATTCCTAAGTTGGAAACGTGCAATAACATGCAAAGACATGCATGAAATGACGCTTACGTAAACTAATCCCGAGTGAACCCGAAAACTCTAGAGACGCTATTAGATAAATAACGTGGAATGAACCGGGAGGGATTAGTGACGGGGGTACCGTATAGTATTGTTTTACATAAGAAACTAATATGTAGTGTGATACGTATTATCAGATTGTTAGAGGCGTTCTCGAGAAGAGTTGATTAAGCGTGTGAAAAATCACGCTAGCGTATATTACGGTGCAAGGTAAGTTATTATGTGACTTGATTGTCTCTGAGGATTTCCTCAGTTCAGACATTGTGTGAAAATCTGTGATAAGATTGAATGTCTGCTTGTTTGAATTAATATGCATGAATTGTATATTAATGCTGCTTTGTTATTATTACTGTTGCGCGATAATAGTATTGTTCGTATATATGAACATATTTATAAAACGAACTAGCGGCAATGATGTTATCTTATATGTGTAATATAAGGAATGTAAGAATAACGTTGTAGCATAGGATAATAAGATATATATATATATATATATATATATATATTATCCGAGACTTATATACGGAGCAATGGCCTATTTAACGCCGCTGTCGTATCTTACATTCGAATGGTATGAATCACCTAGAGAAACTAGGTATAAGACCTTAATTAATTAAGGCACACACATTCGAAATGTTTCACTGGATCCCAAGTTATACTTAGGATTGAATTAATGGCCTTAGTCTGCAGTGTTAAGGTAATGGTAATGCGATGCGATGGTATAAATAAACCAAGAGGATGAGGCTCTTGGTGAGAATTGTGATCAACTAACATTACTAGGATGCCGTGCGTGTATCTGTAAGTATCAAGGGAAATTCCAACGGACTACAGATGGTCCGTCGGTCAGAGACTCTACCGCTGGAGTGGCTACTGCCGTGGGTGACCCGTCATATGATATGGGTAATAGTAGAGATGCGTCGTTCAAATGAGACGTTGTCATAGGCATGAGATTAAACAATATACGAACAGCTAGATATCTCGTATTACAGGCGAGAATCATTTGGGGTCGTAAGGCCAAGACGAGAATAAACCGAACATTTATAACTCTCGTACTATCTCGCTTGTTGTTTAGTATGCTTATAATATACTGTTGTAGGTTATGTGAACAACATGAATTGTGTGGTGTGTTTGTGGATTGGTTGAGTTGAGTCGATGTACTTGTATATGAATTATTGTGGATTGGTTGAATTGAGTCGCTGTACTCTTATATGACTTATTATGTATTTGGTTGAGCCGAGTCGTTGTACTCGTATGTGAATTATTATGTATTTGGTTGAGTGGAGTCATTGTACTCATATATGCATTGTGATGCATTTTGTTTGGTTTATTGTTGGTGTGATATGTGATAAGCCGCAGACTTATCATTAGATTTAGTATTATATTTATCTAAATAAAGTTATATATGTGTTATTTATGCTTATTATGTGTTAAAGTATATTATTTGTACAGACTTATGTTTTTATGAGTTTTCTGTGCAAGGAATGATTTTCTAGGCAAAAGTTCAGATGATGCCGGACTCAATGCCGGATTAATCCTGCACGGCATGAGCATAGATCGGAAAAGGAGCTTTGCCGGATACGATGCCGGGTAGATCCCATCCGGCATAAGTGAAGAGTCACCACGGTTGACCAAACGATGACAGTTATTGACCGTTGGAGATTTGGCTATTACCGGGTGTGATGCCGGGTATATCCTACCCGGCATATACACTGTTTCGCACGGAATTGGCGGTTTCGACCGTTAACAGTTGGGCACATTTCCCACGTGTGCCGGCTATTGACGATCCGGCACGACGCCCGGCAATAGACATTTTGATGCCTATAAATAGGCCGAGAAGGGCTGCAATTTGACACACTTCAACATACCAAATCCACGCCATTCACACTCTATTTCCGCCCCACTCCATCTGTTGGTGTCCAAGGAACGTCTGCAGATCCATCCACGCGAGAGAAGAAGAAGACCTTGACGGGTTAAGGCTATTAACATCCCCTTCTCCCTCTTTGTACTCTCTTCTTGTAGTTGTGTGGATGGTGATGCAGAATCCTTGTTAGGTTTTTGGTTAGGGAAGATTTCCTTGTAAAACTCTTATGACCATTTATGAAATTTTCAAGTTTCTTAACCCGAGTTCTAATCTTCATGCAAAGTAGAATGAAGTAGCTATTTATTCTCTTATCTCTAAGTCCTATTTAATGTTCACAAGACAAGAATAGGATAGATTAGGATTTTGGTAATCTTTAACATTGTCTTCTGCGCCTCAACGGGAGCAAGACTTAAGGTTTAGGGTTAATCTCTTATTTCCCATTATTCTGTTGTATTCACGGCATTAGCTATGCACGATGCAAGTATGAATATTGAGTTCCTTTTGTCAGAACCGAATCTGGAAGTGTTATTTACGAAATGTAAGATGCCGGATGTCGTGCCGGGTAAAAGTTGTCCGACACATTCAAAGGCCTTGACTCTACCGGGTAGCGGAGGTCCGGCATCACATCCGGCGTATGCATTTTGCGAGACCAAATCCTCTTTGAGACTTGCCACCTTTGATTATTGGTCTTACGTGTCCCTTACATTGACCTCGTTTGGGGACATTAGAAGACGTTGCGTTTGCGTCTTGTTTTTTCATCTAGACGCTCTGAACTGTTTGGTTATAGCATGAGTCTCCTGTTGCGTCTCGATGTTAATGCGTCTCTTGTTTGAGGAAGCGTCTTCTCGTGAATACTTTGCGCGGTAAGTCTTCTTTATTTACTCCTTTCCCTCTTGCTCGCTTATCGGCTTGGATGGAGATCTCGAAACCGCATTTTATGCTGGACAAATTTTTTTTGGCGATCTTTTAGTTTCTATTTTGCTGGACTAGAGTTCATCCTTCCATTTCAAGAATTAACATCAAGAAAGGGTGCAGAAATGCAGCCTATCTTTTTGGTGAATTTGGTTGTTGTTTGCGGTTAAAGAAGAGGAGAATGAAGAACGAAGGAGACTGAAATGAAATGGATTCAAATATGTACAATTATAAAAAAAATATTTTATACCAATCAAAATATATTCTAAAGTAAATATGTAATCAATCTTATTAAAAATATATTATAAAATACAAATATATAAAATATACTTTTTCATAGAATCTTTTTTAAGGCAAGTTACTAGATGTAGAAAAAAAATTGTGTTTCTTACTTAAAAAGAAAATGACATAACAAGTGTTATAAGTGGGATTAAATAGTGTCTTCATATAGAAACTTAAGATTTTATGAGTTTGTTTTAATTGGATATTGTATAAAATGGTAATAGTAAAGGTTATGATTAGAAGTTGAAGTGGTTTTGATAAGTCCATGTTTTTTTTGTTTTTTATAAACATGAAGTCAAGTAATTATGGTAATTAGAGGCATTTTCGGTTGTGTTTATTCAGTATTTTATGATAACCAAAAATGCTTTGTGTAATTCAAAATATGAAATTTAACAATTACAAATATAAAAGACATAAAATCAATAATTAACGGAACAATTTATGATTGTCATATTGTTAGTTCCATTAGAAGAGTTGATAGATACACTTTTGGATTCTTTTTTTATGTTTGAATATAAATATCAAAAAATTAAGTAATATATCGTAACTGTTAAGGGGAACTTTAAAAATGACTCAATAGTTGTCAAACCAATAAACTACAAAATAACATATTTGAACAAAATCAACGTCATAAATTAATGGATAAAATCCAAATGAGATGTCAATGGACGCTGTTCGTGAGGCTATTGCAGATGAAGTTATGGTATCTGTGGTCATATGATGTGAGAGAGCTAAATGAGCTTAGATTAAGTTTTATTAATCTAGTTTACAAGATTAACCATGTTGGTGTGTTTGACATTACTTAATTGTTTAAATTTGCTTGGTCATGTATGTTAATTACATTTATGTAAAACTTAGGTATGAAACAATTATTTTGTTTAATTTTGGATATGTAGTAGTTTATTTATTTTTGGTTTTGTAAGTAAAGTATGTGAAGTTGCATAATTCAATGAAATTCATAACAGAAAACGCTTCTAAAAAATCGAACCATTGTAAAATCATTAACATGCGGAAGTTAACAGTTTTTAGTAAATGCAGCATACAATTTACTAAATACCATAAAAATAACAGATTTTTAAAACCAACAGCAGGCTTCCACCAAACGCCCTAATTCAGCAGCTGACAGCTTCTGTAAATCCATCAGCAGACAGCTTCTCAATTTTCAGCAGCAGGACCCAGCAGCAGCCCCCAACAGCTGTCCCCAAACGAACCCATTGATAATCTCCCCAAATCAAAGTTACTTTATTTTATTTAGTTTCCTTAGTTTAGAATCAACCTTTACGTTTCCCCCTTGTTATTATAGAATATGCTTTTACCCGGATTAGGACTGATTTTCTATAAGTCTCTTGGGTATGATACTCTCGGTCGTAATATATTTACACTATACTCCGACCGGGTTTTATTTTGCTACCCGTAGTAGAGTTGTAGGTTTAGTTTATTTATTTTATTCTTTTTATGTATATAGTTTTTCCCTACAAATTTTCCGTTAGCAAATTGGCGCCGTGGGAACTAGAATTAGTCCTAGTCCTAAATTCGGTAAAACGCCCTATTCTTTATTCTTTATTCTTTAATTCATTGATTCTTTGATTTAAGTTGTTCATTTTGTTTTCGGTTGAATATGCCGGGTACAATGCCGGATGTTCTACATCCGGCATACTCGGAGGAAGTCCGATGCCGGACAGGATTTACCCGGCATTATGTCCGGCATGTTCAAAGTTTTTCAAAATCTCGTACAGTGTTAAGTTTTTCACAAATTGAATTATTTTTGTCTACTCCTTTCGTTATTTCTCTCTTATATTAGTCCCTATACTATGATTCTTTAATTTGTATTCCGAGTTTTAACTTGTCGTGTATTGTGCCGAGTTTCTCAAAACCGGCATCTCGGAGGAAGTCTAAAGCCGGACAGCAGTTATCCGGCATGTTACCCGGCATGTTCAATTATTTTTGCCATAATTAGTAGGGACAACTAGGCAAGATACCTTACATTTTATGTCTTACACTTGGATTATCTCTTACTTTCCATGTCTTTTTATTTTTCGCTTTTTGGTCACGCCGGGTGGTATAAACCCGACATTAGTGGAGGAAGTCCACTGCCGGGTAAGAGTCGCCCGGCACTCTGTCCGGCATAACCAAAAATTTATTTCTTCTTGTATTTTCGTAAGTTTAATTATGTCATTATATTAATTCTTTTATTATTATGAAGTATTATAACGTTTTCTCTTGCTCCTCCTGAAGTTATCAAAGTGAATGCTTCTGTGGTCCACGAATTCTCCTGAAGATTTAGCAGATTTAGACCCAGAAATCGAGAGGACTCTTCTTCGCTCCATTCTGTAACGAAGAAACCACCAACACCTACCTCCTACATCAATGGCAGCACCTACCGTCCGAAATATAAACCGGCCTTCTAACCAAGGCCAAAAGCCCGCAATCGACCTCCCTCTCCTTCCACAAAACGAATACGATGAATGGCAAAAACTTAAGCCATATCATCAAATCCGATGCATCAAGGAGTTGGGTATGTTCGACGGTACAAACCCGGACGATGCCTTGCTCCACATCACCAAATTTCTACAACATACAAACAACCTAACCTCCACAAACAATGTCCTCCAATACGCCAGACTTTCCCTCTTTCCCCATAGCCTTACGGGGAACGCCAGCAAGTGGTACCACAGTCTAACCCCCAGTACCATCACCACTTGGGAGGACATGGCAACCAAGTTTTATGATAAGTTCATGCCTCCAAGTCGCACCCTGGAGATGATCGCCGAGATATACAACTTTAGACAACCTAGCTCGGAGAACATCTGTGAGACTTGGGACAGATTCAAAGGGTTGCTGCGCACATGTCCACACCACGGCCTCACCAAAGAACAACTATCTCAGTTGTTTTACAAAGGATTGATCAATCAATGCAAGACGATGATCTTATCCTCCCTTGGTGCAGATATATTAAAGAAGCCTGGAGATCAATTCCTTAGTGGGGTTGAATCTCTTTACGAAGAGATTAGGGATTGGGCCACCAGTGGAACCAGGGGTAGTACCGCTGGTTTATATCAAGTGGGAGAGGATGATGCAAAATTTGACAAACTGATGCAAAGTCATGAGCAGTTGTTGGAGAGCAACGCTCAAACGTCCACAAAGGTTAGCGCTCTACAGAAAGTGGTGGAGCAAATAGCAATGAACAAACTTCCTCAACAGGCGAACGTGGTTAGTGCACGACCACACACTCCAAGCCCTGACATGCCTGACTTTCAGAATGTTGAGGAAGTCCACTATGTGAGTAACCAAGGGTATCGGCAGCCATGGCAACAGGGGAAACAACCCCCTCAACACTTCCAAAGTCAAGCCGACTACCAGGGAGGTCCAAGGCAATACAAACCATCCCACCCTGCATCATCATCAGAGGCTGAAATGGCTGAACTTCGTGACATGATGTCAGCCCTGATGAACAAGACCCAGACACTCACAACGAGATCTCAACCATTCACAAAGAGCACAAATCGTTGCAGTTGCAATTACATCAACTTCTGACGCAACCAAGACAGCAAGGTCAACTCCCGTCGCAAACGCAAACCAATCCACGGGAGCATGCGAATTCGGTCACTATCCTGCCACGAATCTCGGATACTGCTAAGTAGCCTAAAAGGCTAAGTGTAGGGCGGTTCATCCTCGCGCCTTCACTATCAAACAGGGGAGCCTTTCTTTCCCTTTAATCTTTCTCTTTTAATTTTCTGTTGTTCTATTTATTATTTGCTTTATGAGTAATTTCATTATATTATTCTTCTAGTTTCTTTAAAAAAACATTTTTATTGTTTCTTTTGAACACTGGGGACAGTGTTCCTGCCAAGTGTAGGGCAGGGACCCCCCTTAAAAAATAAATAAAGTTTTATTTATAATATGCATAAGTTGTGAGTTTAATCAATGTTTTACTAAACGTTTTGCATGTTTTTTATTAAGATAAGAGTAGGAATGACTAAAAGCTTGTTCTCTCAAGAGGTAAGCTTTCTAATGACTTATAGATTTCTGTTTTCAACTTTTTGATTCTCTTTATTAACATGAGTATATGATCTTTCTCCTAACTCTTTTTTATGTACTTCTGGGTATTTGTTTCTTTTTCTTTCCAAATTGTGAAAAATCTTTTGGGTGAAAATCTTAAAAAAGGTTTTTGTGCAAAAGAAGGAAGAAGAAGAAAGAAAAAAAAAGAAAAAAAATCTTTTTCCAAAGGAAAAGCATTATAGTCCTTGAGGTTGCAATAAAGTGCCTCTGAATAAAAGCAAGATACGAGAGTTTTTCCTTTTATTTTTCTCCTAAATTCCCCGTTCTTCAATGCAGAAAAAATCATGGTTGATTCAGAAACCCGTGCAAAATAGGGCTGAACACATAAAAACCATTGATGAGTGTCTTGGCCACATTCAGAAACTCTTGAAAAATAGAGCTGAATGATGGAAACCGGAAAAAGGAGAGATTGCAAAATCCCTTGTGCAAAATAGCTTAAAAGCTTTTGATCGATTTTGAAAACTCTTTACTTTTATACCCATTAGTATGTTTCGGATGGAATAAGGATAATTAAGTGATACTTGTGAAATAGAGTCAAATAGTTGAGAGTATTTATCTAATTGTCATTCTAGAGTTTATCTGTTTTGTGCATAAGTAATTACTCCTTTCTAATCTTGTTTTGCTCGAGGACTAGCAAAAGGTAAGTGTAGGGCCTTGATAAGCCGCAGACTTATCATTAGATTTAGTATTATGTTTATCTAAATAAAGTTATATATGTGTTATTTATGCTTATTATGTGTTAAAGTATATTATTTGTACAGACTTATGTTTTTATGAGTTTTCTGTGCAAGGAATGATTTTCTAGGCAAAAGTTCAGATGATGCCGGACTCAATGTCGGATTAATCCTGCACGGCATGAGCATAGGTCGGAAAAGGAGCTTTGCCGGATACGATGCCGGGTAGATCCCATCCGGCATAAGTGAAGAGTCGCCACGGTTGACCAAACAATGGCAGTTATTGACTGTTGGAGATTTGGCTATTGCCGGGTGTGATGCCGGGTATATCCTACCCGGCATATACACTGTTTCGCGCGGAATTGGTGGTTTTGACCATTAACAGTTGGGCACATTTCCCACGTGTGCCGGCTATTGACGATCCGGCACGACGCCCGGCAACAGACATTTTGATGCCTATAAATAGGCCGAGAAGGGCTGCAATTTGACACACTTCAACATACCAAATCCACGCCATTCACACTCTATTTCCGCCCCACTCCATCTGTTGGTATCCAAGGAACGTCTGCAGATCCATCCACGCGAGAGAAGAAGAAGACCTTGACGGGTTAAGGCTATTAACATCCCCTTCTCCCTCTTTGTACTCTATTCTTGTAGTTGTGTGGATGGTGATGCAGAATCCTTGTTAGGTTTTTGGTTAGGGAAGATTTCCTTGTAAAACTCTTATGACCATTTATGGAATTTTCAAGTTTCTTAACCCGAGTTCTAATCTTCATGCAAAGTAGAATGAAGTAGCTATTTATTCTCTTATCTATAAGTCCTATTTAATGTTCACAAGACAAGAATAGGATAGATTAGGATTTTGGTAATCTTTAACATTGTCTTCTGCACCTCAGCGGGAGCAAGACTTAAGGTTTAGGGTTAATCTCTTATTTCCCATTATTCTGTTGTATTCGCGGCATTAGCTATGCACGATGCAAGTATGAATATTGAGTTCCTTTTGTCAGAACCGAATATGGAAGTGTTGTTTACGAAATGTACGATGCCGGATGTCGTGTCGGGTAAAAGTTGTCCGGCACATTCAAAGGCCTTGACTCTGCCGGGTAGCGGAGGTCCGGCATCACATCCGGCGTATGCATTTTGCGAGACCAAATCCTCTTTGAGACTTGCCACCTTTGATTATTGGTCTTACATGTCCCTTACATTGATAATCTCCCCAAATCAAAGTTAGTTTATTTTATTTAGTTTCCTTAGTTTAGAATCAACCTTTACGTTTCCCCCCTTGTTATTATAGAATAGGCTTTTGCCCGGATTAGGACTGATTTTCTATAAGTCCCTTGGGTACGATACTCTCGGTCGTAATATATTTACACTATACTCCGACCGGGTTTTATTTTGCTACCCGTAGTAGAGTTGTAGGTTTAGTTTATTTATTTTATTATTTTTATGTATATAGTTTTTCCCTACAAATTTTCCGTTAGCAATATGTGAAGTCGTGGGCTTGTTTGTTATTTGAGTTTACTGTAATATATTATTATTGCTTTACAGTTTTATATTAAAATGGAAATACATGAAAATGAACTGCATGCTCTCGACCAATTAACTGGGGGTCTGAGGGGGCATGATAGTCATATAGTAGCATACTCAAGAGGGGCTGATTCCATACCACAAACAAACACTTTCAGGTATGCAGCTTCTGGTGTCGACAAAGAGCGGGACGCGCTGGGTAGCTAGTCACAATTATTTAAATATGTACTGTTGTATTATGATACGAATGTGGAAACGTGTATAGGACTTGAATACTTAGAATTCTCACTAATGATTGTATTTTATATTGGAATGGGAAGTGAAGTATATCTCTTGTTGTCACTACGGGAAATTGTTTTGTATTATGAATACTTCAGTAAATGCGTTATTACTCGTATGGGCGAGTGAGTACGGTAACACCAGTAGTTCGATTAATGTTTAGATTACCGCTGTGATTATCTGTTAAGTGCGATGTTTGGATGACGATTAGGAGCCGATTAAGTAGAGGTGTTACATTCCCACTGCTCCCTGAACCAACTCAGGTCCAACCAATACCCTCTCCTTCTGGTCATCCCAACAGATGGGAGACCTGCACCTCCTACCGTACAACACCTCAAAAGGAGCCATACCATTGCTCGATTGAAAGCTGCTGTTGTAGGCAATTTCAATCAGGGTAACGTGTTGTTCCCGGCTCCCTCCAAAATCTAACACACATGCGCGCAGCATGTCCTCCAGGACCTGATTCGTCCTCTCTGTCTGGCCATCCGACTGAGGATGGTAGGCTGAATTGAATGCTAAACTCGTCCCCAAAGTCTTATGTACGCTAGGCTAGAATCTAGACACGAAGCGATCTCTATCAGACATTATAGTCGCTGGCACACCATTCAGCCTGACTATCTCATCCAGATACAAGCGAGCCAAGCGATCCAAGCTGAAGGTCTTCCTGACCTGCAGAAAATGATCAGACTTCGTCCGTTTGTCAACAATCACCCAAATGGCATCATAACCCGAAGAAGTCCTAGGCAGATCCATCACTAAGTCCGTCCCCATACTCTCCCACTTACACTCAGGAATATGAAGGGGGTGAAGAAGACCAGCCGGTTTCTGATGCTCAGCCTTCACCTGCTGGCAGGTCTAGCATCTCGAAACATACTCGGATATCTCACACTTCATCCCAGGCCACCAGACGACTCCCTGAGACCCCGATACATCTTCACACCTCTTGGGTGTACCGAGTATGGAATTCATGAGTCTTCTGCACAATCTCTCTGTTTAAGGTTGCATCGGTAGGCACACACACCCTATCTCTGAATCGCAACAACCATCATCAGATACTTAGAAATCTGACTCCTGGAAAGTGAACAGTCTCTCACGAATCTGACACAACTCTGCATCTGACTGCACCAGCCCTGATCTGTCGACCAACGAAGACTGAACCTGAAACGCAACTATCATACCAGCACTCTCTGATATGACAACCTAAATGCCCATACGTTGCAACTCAAAAGCTGATCTCTAGACTCCTGACAAGGGACAAGCAACTCCCGGAGCTCCTCTCCGACTCAAAGCGTCAGCAATGACATCGCTCTACCAGGATGGTAGAGGATCTCTAAATCATAGTCATTAAGCATCTCCAACCACCCCCTCTGTCTCAAGTTCAGTTCCTTCTGCGTGAACAGATACTTAATACTCTTGTGGTCCATGTAAACCTTGCACGAAGCTCCATATAGATAATACCTCCAAATCTTCAAGGCGAAAACCACAGCTGCTAGCTCAAGATCGTGGGTCGGGTAGTTCTTCTCATACGGCTTAAGCTAACGAGATCCATAAGCCACTTCCTTACCCTATTGCATCAGCACACACCCAAGTCCCTTATAGGACGCATCATAGAAGACCTCAAATCCATCAGTCTGAGAAGGCAAAGTCAGAACGGGACCGGTAGTCAACCTCTTCTTAATCTCCTGGAAGCTCTGCTCGCAAGCCTCGCTGCACTCATACTTAACCTCCTTTCTCAGCAGGCGAGTCAAGAGAGACACAATCTTCAAAAAGTCTCTACAGACTTCCTGTAGTAGCTAGCTAAGCCCCGAAAGCTATGAATCTTAGCAACACTTGTAGGTCTCGCCCACTTTGTAACAGCTCTAATCTTCTCAGGATCCACTAAGATGCCATCCTTTGAGACCATGTGTCCCAAGAAGACCACTTTGTCTAACCAGAACTCACATTTCTTCAATTTAGCGTACAGCTCACGCTCTCTCAATGTTCATAGAACGATCCTTAAGTGCTCCTCTGCACTCTTGGAATACACCAAGATGTCATTAATACAGTCTACTATGAACTAGTCCAGAAATGGTTTGAACACCCGGTTCATCATATCCATGAAAACTGACGGAGCGTTAGTCAACCTGAACGGCATAACTAGGAACTCGTAGTGTCCATAACGAGTCCTAAAGGCAGACTTAGGCACATCTTCGGCCTTAATCCTCAACTGATGGTAACCCGGACGAAGATCGATCTTTGAAAATACTGTGGCGCCCGCCAACTGGTCAAACAGATCATCAATGCACGGGAGGGGATAACGATTCTTGATGGTCACCTTATTCAACTCCCTATAGTCGATACATAGCCTGAAGGTACCATCCTTCTTCTTCACAAACAAAACGGGTGCTCCCCAAGGAGAGACACTAGGGCGAATGAAGCCCTTATCTAACAACTCCTACAGCTGAACCTTCAGCTCCTTCAGCTCTGTCGGACTCATACGATAGGGATCCTTAGAGATAGGCTGAGTCCCTGGCGCTAAATCAATGGTGAACTCCACCTTACGGTCAACGGAAGTCCTGGCACATCATCCTGGAAGACCTCATGAAATTCTCTGACTACTGGGATACTCTCCAAGCAGGATCCTTCACGAACTTCAGGCACGTAGCACAAAAATCCTTGGCAGCCCTTCCTCAAGAAGCTAATTGCCTGCATCGTCGATACCATCACAGGCGAGCAAGGGACTGAATTCCCAGAGAAGACGAAACGAGGCTCTCCTGGAAACTCGAAAACAACTCTCCTAGCTGCACAATCTATATAGGCATGGTGCTCTGCCAGTCAATCCATGCCTAGAATCATAACAAAATAGGTTATCTGCATCGGGATGAGGTCAGCACACAAAGTCTTGTCCCGAATTACTACGGGACAAGCTTACACACAGAATTCAGAATACAAGGTGCAACACCACTCAACAGACTATTCACACACAATTCAACATCACTAGACACAACAGACAATCCGACTACTCACTAAATCAGAGCAAATAAACGAATGGGTAGCTCCAGAATCAAACAAGCAAAAGACTGGTTGAGAAGAGATCTGGAGGATACCTGAGATGACACGATCACCAGTACAATCGCGCTCTCCTACCATAGCATACATATATGCCTATGCCCAAGGCTTCTTCTGCTCAGACCTTGCCCCGGAATCCGAACCGGCACCTCTGCCTCCTGAACCTCTACCACCGGCCTGAGGACATTGTGCAATTCGATGCTCCATAGACCCGTACTTAAAGCAGGCCCCAATCTTCTTGTAGCACTCCCTACCAGGATGAAAGTGGCCACACGATTCGCACTTACTGTCGGATGAAGATAAAGAAGCTCCTCTACGGTCACCCTGAGATTGCTTCTTCTAGGGAGAAGTTGGCCCCTTCTTCTGAGGCTCATTGGTCCTCTACTTCCTCTTCTGGTCTCTGCCAGATTGTCTATCCTTCAGGTCTGCCTCCACAAGCAATGCTACGTCCGCCAAATCTCTGAAGGTCCTGTGATGCAGGGGTGTCACAACGGACCTGATGTCCGGCCTCAAGCCACTCTCAAACTTCCTAGCTTTTTTGTTCTCATCTGGCTCAAGAGCGAACTGGGAGAGCGTATTGAACTTTTAACATACTCCTCTACTGACATGTCTCTTCCTGGCGGAGTCGGTTATACTCCACTATCTTTTGGTCCTTATACATGTCCGAGTAGAACTACTTATTAAATTCCAAGCAGAACTGCTCCCAAGTCCATGGTTGGGGATGCTTACCCATCACCATCTTCCACCACTACTTCACCTCTCCCTTGAATAGGAAAGTGGCAAATTCTACCTTTGGTTCTCCTCTGAACCCATCACCCTCAGCAAATCCTTCATCTCAGTCACCCAGTGGCTAGCCTCCTGAGGGTCACCACTGCCGTTGAATGTGGGTGGCTTGAGCTTCATAAACTCCTACAATGCTTTCACATTACGACCAGCAGCTGCCTTAGCCTCTGCTGGGCCTGTAGCACCACCAGCTTCTCTAGCATTCACCATGCTCTGCATCAGCTGGGTGACGAATTGCTGGACCACATCTGGCATATCTTCCTGAGGTGGCTCATCCTCAGGAGTCCTGGGTACTCTGCGAGGCGGCATACTGAGAATGCAAACACTAAACTTATCAGAAACCAACACAAACTCCAAACAACTGACAAACCTGAATCCTAAACATGCAGACACACCCACAGACACCAAAGAAAGCCAAACTTGGCTCTGATACCACTAAATGTAATGACCCTAAACATGGGCTAGTTCTAAGGCCGTTACACGCCGCGCACTATACTACCTAAGATACGCAAAACTCTAACTCGAAATGCTCATAAACCTAAAGTGAAACCAATTGTATAGATGCCAAACTTTAAAAAAATCCAAAACCAAAGTAAATACCAAAACATACTAACGTACGAAGGCTACAAATACTGAAGTCTAGTCAAATACAACCCAAGGTAAACATGTTCAAATGTAGAAGACAATGTAAGTAAATTCTACTAAACTCCCAGCTCATAGACCACCACCAGCCTGATCAATCTGCAAAGTAATATATTGTGGAAAGGGGTGAGCAACCACATGCTCAGCAGGCAGAAACCGTCATCAATGAGGTCGCTCAAAACATTTGAAAACAGAAGCGGGAACAGAACAAGATAATAATAATAACAGTAGTTCTAAAACAGACAAAAATGATGGTCTTAATAAATAGAATGGAACACACAGGTTCCCATATCAGAATCACTCAGAAGCTCCACAAAATAGAGAGGACACTAGCACCAAGCATATCACTCAGAAAGGGTCGAAGACCCATGGATCTAACAAATCCCTCAGCAACGCATAAATGACCCAAAGGCCAAAGGACCCCGTAGAACAGAAATAGGAATGACCCAACACTCAGATAAGACGTCTACATGGTATACCACAAGATAGCTTGACCCAGCCATCCACGATTCAGAAGCATAGTAACTAGGTCTCAAAACAGAATATCACAAAACCATTGCAAATATGTGTTAAACATGCCTGAAACATAGTGAAGTAGGTAGTACAAACTTAGGGGAACATAGCCCTATAAACGGAATACAAATCGAAGCTCAAACGAGCGATATAGGCAAACTTTAAGGTCTGTCTGAACATGTGTCCGAACGTACATGTTCGGACACAAGTCGAGACTCAAAAGAGAAACTTAGTCAAATGTCTGAACATCGATGTTCGAACACATGCTGAGAGTTAAAACCAAAGTTGTCTGGACGTTAGAAGTTCGGACAACTTCCAAGAAAATCAGTACATGGTAGCATCCGAACATGTGTCCAAACGTCAATGTTTGGACACAAGTCGAACTAAAATCAGAGGGAAAATAGAAGGGGTGTTCGAACATATGTCCGGACATACAAGTTCTAACACATGCTGAGGTTTGTAGTCCAGACCCGTCCTTGCACCCTGTCCGAACTTATATGTTTGGACAGATGTTCCGATACGTTCAAAACTTTAAACCAGAAGGCGCCCAAACGCACTGTCTGAACATACATGTTCAGAAAGACGTTCGGATGTCGTAAAACCAGCAATTCAGAACAGTGAAAACCACCACGAACACCATTCAAATTAACACCAAATCCAACAATGCATGCGAAAATTGATAGGCAATAAACCATGGGGGTTTAGGCAACAAAAACGCAATCAAAACAATGCAAAAACAACATCAAAATCCACACACTGTCGTTCTTCAGCAGTGTAAGAGCTAGGATCTTTACCTTCTGAAACTGGAAAATTCCCTTTGGTTACCACAGTCGATAACTGTTGATTGAGCGATTGAAGGTGAGACTCCATCTCGTTTTCCACATGTTATAGTTTGTGGAAGTTAACTTTGGATTTTCCACTTACATCCTGTTGTTGGAGGAGTTTGATATTTCTGCCATCTTGAGAGGTTTTTCAGCCAACAAAGGCTCTGATACCACTTGATAGGATTGGGGTGCTGACCGAGTAGGTCTGAGGTGTTAATCTCAAACCAACTTGATTATGCCTGAGAATATGAATGCGGAAGCTTTTGTGTTTAAAATGACAAGACAAGATATGCTTGTATTGAAATTCAATGTGAATTACTACCTATCTTCCTATCTTGTGATTAGACATGTATTTTGTCTAATCCGACACTCACTATACTCTAGAGATTGATCAGTACAGAGTTAGGAGTATATGAGTGTAATGTGCTGTAAAAGCAAGATATAACTTTTCCTAAGCAAATGACTAAGTCTCACTAAAGATCTCTCAAAAAAGGTGTTTTTCTTGAACTCTCTCTCTCTCTCTAAGTAAACTATTAGAATGCACTATCCAAACACTTTGATAATTAGTGTTCTTAAATACTACAGTCTCTCCTATGCTTAATTACAATCCACTAAGTCCATGACATGGTAATTACAATGTACTTGAGTGATATGCTCCACTTTCGTTGGGGAAGTGAACTCTCACGATCGCTGCTGAAGAAACTTCCCGTGTTCGGCACGTTTCTCGGAAGTAGGCCTTGCTGAAGAAGTATCACGTGATGCTTACTTTCGATACGCGTGGGTGGTAGCATTGAGAGCGAGTCGCTCTATAGTTTGACTTCAACTGAGAGAGACATCATCTACAAAACATAGTTGCAACCTAAACCATGAACACACTTAGGGGGGGAAAGGGGAGCGCTCTCTCCTATCTCATTCGTATTTCTTTTGACTTTCTTCTTGTCTTTTGTTCGTCCCTGTAAACACAATTCCCAGTCATATGCTTTTCCGCTCTTTTTCACTTAGCCACAACTTAAGCTTTGCCATTGAAATACCCCTATATTTTAAAATACATATATTATATAGTTTATGTGTATATTATATTGTTTGGAAATATATTATATAGTTTTTGTGTACATTATATAATTTACAGGCATATAAACTAGATTACGATTATACATTATAGTTTGATAGTATAATAATTGTCTTACAAGTATACATAATAGTTCACAAATATACAAGATATCTTACGAGTACATATATTGTGTAGGTTATGAGTATATTATTTACTAAAGAGAATTCATTTTAATAAATAACACTTTTTAAATAGACTGGTTATAATTTTTCTTGTCCTATTAATGATCCTCATGTTTATTTTGATTAATATGGAATATTTAGTTATTAAAGATGGCGTTATAATAATAATAATGATACGATTCAAATACTATTATTGATTTAAACTACATCTATTATATAGTTTATGTGTATATAAGTTGACAGGTATAATATATAGTTTATGCGTACTTTATACTATAAGTTGCGAGTATATTATATATTATTTAATAAAGATACTTCATGTTAATAAAATAACGTGTTTTAAAATAGACCAGTTGTAATTTTATTAAAAATCCTCATATTTTTCTGATTAATTTGGTATATTTATTTGTATAACGAAGTTATAATAAATATTTTACGTTTTGAAGGCTATAATTGATTTTACTTAATTTAGTTGTTGTTGCTTAATTTAAACCTATAATCGTTGTACTTATTTGAAGAAGTCAATTTTATCTTTTCATATTTCCTAACTCTATTTAATAAGCCCAGTTTTATCTTTCCATATTTTATGACTTTATTTAATAAGTCAGTTTTATCCTTTCATATTTCTCGACTCAATTTATCACGTCGATTGTGTCTATCCATATTTCCTAACTTTTAGTTTTCTATAATTTAATTAAACAATTTAAGTACATTAATTAATAAATTAGTTCATATTCCTTATAGTTCACATTCCCACACCTTCTAGATTTCCTGATCGGCTATATAAGGGTTGTCATCCTACTCATTGATAAGTGTCCAAATGAGCATGATTTATAGGTGTATTTCATATATTATATTAGCACTTTTCTTGCTCATTTCTCCACTTCGGTTAAGTTTTCCTCTAGTTTATGTTCTATTGTTTATCTCACAAAATTATTGGTTTAACATGAGGAAAACCAAGCTGGGAGTGAAGTAGACAAGGAGACGAACGCATAGATGCAAACGGCTCAGAAAACGGATTCCAAACGAAGAATCTAGAGCCGGTCAAAGTTGGAAGGAAATGGGTTACGACCACACTTGTGACCGCATGGATCTCGGGCGGACGCAAGAGCGGACGACTCAGGTGGCAACCGCCTCTGTACCGCCTAAAACCAGGGCGGACGTGAGAGGAGAGGAGACAGGCGGACGTGAATGCATGCTACCGCATGGGATTGGCGCGGACGTGAGTGAGTTACAACAACCGCATGAGTTCTAGGCGGACAAAGAACGGAGAAACCACAGAGACGTCCGCATGGCTCAGAGGCGGACGCCAATGAGGTCACGAAGCGGACGTGACTAAAAATGAAATGCGACAGTTTTCTTGTTCGCCTTCTTCGCCCGTCGTCGTCTGCAACTTGCCTTCACCGACTGTCTGCAACTCGCCCGCTGCAACTCGTCCACTGCCATATCTATCTACTCCGCACCGCCTACCTTAATTCCCTCACGCGTGAGCTCTGTCCCCTGCGCAATAAATGAGCAATCAATGAGCTCAATCATTTCCTCAACTTGCTCACGCGTCTGTCTATCTTCAAACCTTCGCTTCCTCTATATAAACCCACACATCCTCCATCCAAAAAAGCCATCCACGACCCAACATACCACATACCACACATCACACGTTCATCCCATTTCTCTTCTCCCGCCTTCTCCATTTTATTTATTTTACATTCCACAATATCCACCTCTAGCCCTACGTACACAAAATAGCAGAGCGAGCATGAGTGATTACAGATGATTTCTATTACTCTTGTTTCTGTTTATCTATTTAATATGTCAGGCTAGAATACGTTTACTCTGGGAACGGTTATTATGTGTTTGTATTAATTATGCAATATTTTTACTGGTTTATTTAAATGCAGTTTGTTACGCTTAAAGGTTATCTCGCACCTTTTTAATAAATGTCATGAGTTTATTAAACTGCTTTACTAAATCTATTTTGATCAGACCGGTGATAAATAGATAGGTTAATTAAGACGTAAAACTGGAGGAAACTTGTTATGATTTAATAAGTTAGTATTCAGTTGCACATGTAATTCCTCAACACTCCTCTGCCGTTTGCAGGCTTTTGCTTGAGTTTTCATCGGACCTTGCATTACAGGTGAACGAGTTCTTATGAGGCTATGACTTAGTCCTTAAGAAAATAACAGGAACCTTGCCAAATTATTAAACCAGTAGAGATAGCTTAATTATGCAGATTATAATAACCTGACCCAGAGTTCCGTTTTATTTACCTGTTAACTTAGTTTATTTTATCTTTTCTTTTTATTTATATTACAAGTCAATTAATCCCCCCTCTTGTGACACGCTTAGGTACTATAATATGTATATTAGTCCCACAGTTCGACATCCGGTCGCTTACATTTTCACTATACTACTGCGACCGGGATTTGTTTGCAGCCCGACGTTTATTTTGAGTTTTTAATTTCTTTTCTTTTAATTTTACACCAGTTTAACCACTCACGATATAACCTCTGCACTCATCTTCATCAACCAATCTAGTCTCCTGTCTTGCTTATCTCCCTTGATTCATCTCTCTCTTGTATCCTTTTATGAGCCAAACAATAAGATATTGCTCTCTTCTTTCCTCTCTATTTTCTCTGCGGTTCACATACACAAGAAACACAAATATATATACATCAATCATCCTCACCTTACCATCACATACATTGGCGCAAACAAAGGAAGAAGAGAACAAGATATACACCCCTTTTCTCTGTGTAATGGGAGACGTGTGGATAGCAACACTCAAAATAACTAGTAGCTGAGTTTCTTAGTTGGTTTTGGGTGCGAATCATAGCTAAGTACGAGGTAAGTTACTGCGTTCACTAACTTTTATTAACTCTACAAAAATATTTTTTTATAGCGGATGTGAATTTTCATATGTGTGATTGTGTTTAAGATTGGACTATTGTGTGTTATGATAATTGTATTTTATTATGTGAATGAATTATTCTGTAATGGATATCGGTGATTATTTGAATATTCTTTCTAAAAGATATTAATGTAAAATTGTTATGAAATTAATTATTTATGCAAAATATATAAAAAGAACTTATGTAATCATGATGATTTATCACACAGCTTATTTTATGGTTGTATAAGTGGGTTTTGATTGATTAAATGGTGAATAATGATAATTATTAAAAGAAATTTTAAGAGAAGAAACCATGGTGCATGTGGGCCGTATTAGGACACATGAATGAGATGATACATGCGGGCCGCATTAGGACACATTACTATGAGATACTGTGGGCCGCATTGGGACATAGTTAGCCTTATTTCTACTCCTTAGTCTTTTGTACTATTGGGGGTGTGCACTCTTAAGAATTTAGTGGTGAGTTGGATTTCCGGTTGTGTATTGGGGTCCGGGTTACAGCTGCGTGTTGTACCCAAAAGTGAGAAAGTTGGATTCCCGGCTGCGTGTTGAGGTACGGGTTACAGCTGCGTGTTGTACCCAAAAGTGAGAAAGGTTGTTTTGTCCTAGCTACGTGTTGGGACAAGGGAAATAATTAAAATAAATTGGCTAATATATTTATGGATTACTAAGAACCAAACATGAAATATTATATAATGATTATTTTACTATTGTGTGATAATATTGTTGAAATGTCTTGTATGTTGATGCGTGATTATAATGTTAAAAAAAATTCCAAAGAGAAAATGTTTTTATGGAGTGAAGTGGTAACTTACTCGATTTCCTTACTTTATTGTGGCTTTTTTTTTTTTTTGGATTTCTGCCACAGGTTCTCCTGAAGTATATGGGATGGGACTACGACTCCACTAGAATACGTATTTACAAACAGTTTTATCTTAGACCTTGCGACTTCCATGTTAATTAAAAAGATAATTATATCATTAACTGATTTCTTTCTTGTTGATAATAATAGTTTGGTAATTCAGTTAATTGTTTAGGCCTTAGCACTTGTTTAGTTGTGAGTGTGATAATAATGCTCCGGGTTTAGGTTTTGATTCCGATGCTTACTAATATTAAACCTGATTTGTTAAGTAAATGACACAATAATATGTTAAAAAATCCAGGGTGTTACAGCCATGCAGTCCGCTATGCTATTTCTCTCTTCAGTGAGAGCCCCCTTTCTCTTTAGAGTGAATCTTGGTTTCATGTTCTTCTTCCTCACGGTCCCCTGTTTTGGTTCCACAAGTACAATCTATTTTTCAATTCTATTTTGTTCTGTGCAAAATTTCTTTGCATGTCAACTTTTAGTTCGATATCTTTAATTTCTGATCAAGAAGTCCTTGTTGTGGGCAGTGCTTTGGTCAGTTTTCAGCGGATATTCTCGTATCTTAGCCAGGGGCGGACCTATGAAGGTGCTTGGTGTGTCTATTGACACACTTAAAAAACAGAACTATGAAGTTTTACTTATTTGTTATAATTAGTTGTAATTAATTTATTAGTTTGACACCAAAAGATTGGATATAATGTAATGGACATATGCAACTTGGGCTTTTTAAACATATATATATATATATATCACTAATGGATTGGATATACTATAATTAATTTATTAGTTTGACATTAAAGGATTGCATATACTATAATGGGCTTGTGAGATTTGGGCTTTTTAAACACATATATCACTAAAGGATAAGATATACTGTAACGGCTTATGAGACTTAGGGTGTGTTCACTTTGAGGTGGGGAAATGGAATGGAATCAGGAAAGAGAATGGAAAGGAAAGGAAAGGGATTCCCCCGAATCAAGAAGTCTGTTTGATGCTAACATATAAACGGAATAAAATTCTCAATGATTGTCTTTATTGTTGTTTGGTTCTAAACAAAGAATTGTTAATACTAAATTACATTATAAATAATATATATTAATATTTATCTAATTTTTATGTGACATATACTAATATTTATATAAATTATATACCATAAATAGTTTTTAAATTATAAATGATATTAGAGAGGAAGAGGAGAGAGAGTAGACAAAGATATAAGAGGGAGGAGAGCGCAGAGAGAACAGGGGGGAAAGGGGGAGAGGAGAGAAGAGGAAGGGGAAAGGGGAGAGTAGGAAAGGGAGAAAGAAGAGGGAGGGAAAGGAAAAAAAAGAAAAAAAGAGGGAGAGAAAAGAGAGAACGAGAGAGGGAGAGGGGGTGAAAGGGCAGGGGAGGAAAAGGGAAGAAGAAGAATAAGAGGGGGGAAATAGGGAAGGAAAGAGAAAAAGAGATAGAGAAAAGGGGAGGATAGGAGAAAGAGAGAAAATAGTGTTTAACTGTATAAACAAGAGATTGGGTTGATTATAGCATTTAAAGTAGAAATAGGATTATTAAATATTAAAGTATATTAGATATAATGGTTATTCAGATTAAAATAAATCAGATGAAAAAAGAGATAGATATTAAATTTATAAAGTACTAAAAATATTATAGATTTTAGAATTTTATTGTAGATAAATTATAAATAATATATATATATATAATATAGTATTGTTCATTTTTCAAATATAAATAATATTGATATTATTATAAATTATCAATTAATATTTATTAAAATTATAAATGAAATATAATATATATATTCATATTCATATTCATATTTATATTTATATAATATATATTATATTATTCTCATATTCATATTTGTATTTATATTTATATAAATTATTAATAATATATATATAAATATTAGATATAAATATTGTATATTAATATTTAAAAATTATGTATCATATACAAGTATTTATATAGATTATATACCATATATATTATTATTTATTTATTTAAAAGATAAAGATAGAGTTAAAGGGGAGAAAAGGGAATACTTTTCCCTATGATTTGGGGGGAATAACCAAAGAGGGATATAAGGGTTTTCGACACTAGAAGTGGGGGAAACAAAATCGATAAAAATACAAAGCAAACAACCACAAAGGGAATGATTCTGTTTCCCTTTGCTGATTACCCCGAGGTGAACGCATCCTTAGGTTTTTTAAGCACGTGATCTTATATTTTAACACCTATGTTATGAAGTCCTAGGTCTGCCACTGATCTTAGCTCTGCTGTTTTTTGGGATTTACGAAACAATCAGTTGGCTTTGGCGGAGCAGCATGACAAAGCACGAGGGGATGACGGTGGGTGAAGTGTTAGACCCCTGATATTTTGCAGATGACGGCAAAGAATGAGTAGGACTGACCGGCAGAGTCTTCTTGTGCATTGAAGTCAGAGGAACTAGTCAGAGTGCCACTAACCTAGTGCAAAATGTGGAGGTAACCGTCCGAGAACACCAAGTCTTTCAGATTGAAGAGTTGACAGTTACCTTAGAGTCAGAGATGAAGTCAAATGAAGTGGCTGATGTTTTATATCATTTTACTTAGTGGAGAATGTGCGGTATAACTATGGAAGTTACTAAACTTCTAGATACTGTACTTAAGTCATTGTTAGTATCATAATATGTGTATGCTTACATTGTAAATTTCTTGAAGTGAGAGAGATATGAGAGATCATTGTTAGTCCTGTTTTATTTCTGCAGAACATTCATCTAGCTTTTAGAGCTCTATGCACCAAAATACTCCCTAGTCCTTATTGATCTATTTCTAGAGTCTTTTGGCGTAGGTCTTAGACAAAGTCTTTCTGTCTAACCCCAAGTTTAGGAAATTAGGTTGTAAATTCATCTTGAGTTTTGAATACAAAGATGTCCTTGTATTGTACTTAGGTGTTTCAATAGCTTCCACAACTATTATCTTTCTCAGAACGAGTCTGTCAGAGTCTAGCACCTTAAACAGGCTTGGTTAGCACTTTTGACCCTATTACGTGGTATCAAAGCCTATGTTGGCTGAATTGAACAATCATGGCAGAAATTAGCAGTACTACCACTAACAACAAAATGCAGTTCAATAAACCTAAGCTTACTTCCACAAATTACCACATGTGAAAAAAAAGATGGAGTCCCGCCTGAAATCTCTTAATTTGCAACTATGAAGAGTGGTGCTTGAAGAAAACTTTAAACTTCTTGCAAGCAAAGGAGAAAAAGACTACACGACTTAAGAAATAAGGTGTGTTGAACTAAATGCGCACTCAAAATGGATTATGAGAATTTTGTTAGTAAGTCGGGTGAGTCTGTCAAAGATATGTTGTCCAGATTTACGAAGCTCACTGCAACTATGAAAGAAATGCAGATTGAAGAATCAAATGAGAACATGAATAACAAGTTTCTAAACATCTTGGGTGAGAATTAGTCTAAAAGCGTGATCTTCACCAGGGCTTCCAAGAGTTTAGACAAGTGGACTATTACTAATCTTGGATCCTACTTGTAGTCTATCAACAAATACAAGAAAAAAGTTAAGAATAGAGGTAATTTTTCTTCTTCTAGTCATTTTATTTCATATTCTAATCCCAACCAAGCACTGCAGGTATAGTCTTAAAATCAGCAACAATTGACTCTTCCTACTATGTTGTGGTTCCCATGACTCAAAATCCAATCCAACAGCTTTGTGACACTCTAATTGAAGGAATCATTGAAGAAAGATCTGTGAGTTTTTTTGAAGGCATGTCAGTGATAGTCAAGAACTGCAAAAGATTCGTGAGAGATAAACTTGACAAAAATCTTAAAAACTCTAATAAGTTCATTAAGAGTCGTTCATATCTATCTTCCGGGCATACTTACCAGGGGAAATCAAGATCAACTAATCGAGTGTGTTTAAAATGTTTGAAACCTGGCCACTATGCCAATAACTGCCCTCTCAAGCGAAATGATACCCACAGCTATAACTTTCAGTCATCATTATTGGCAAGCGCTGCCTAGGGTGAGTCTGACTCAGAAGAGCCAGAGTCTGGTACTACGAGCCTTATATGTCTGATGGTTGTAGCAAAAATATGACACTATCTCTACCTAGAAAGTGTACCTATCATTTTACGGAATAGTGAATTAAGTGGGGTTGTCGATCTCAGGGACCTCGTTTAATTAATTGACAATTTATTAATCTAACTGAGAAACTAAACTAAACTATACTAAGAATACAGGAAACGTCACTTTTTCAGGTTTACTTAATTTAATTAAAATACTGACTCAATAAAAAAATATAATAAAACAATCAAAATAAACTAAGTAAGTAAATAAAGATCAAAACTCTATATCTAAGGAAGCACCTCGGATTGGTCTGCTAATATTCACTATCTAAATTTATTGATAAACTATCCCCTAATTCTGCAATAAATTGAGAAACTATAAATAATTCATCAACGGCTAAGTCTAACGAATCCTAACCAGTTGCTTAAATTAGCAACAGACTGATATTCTAATCTGGACACAAACAAATAGCATAAAGAACAGTTTCTATTGAAGATAGATTAACCTATAGGCAGGATCACGCTCCTAGTCGTTAATTCAGTTTAACTTTCTATGTCTTGTTATTTATCTCAGCTCTCCCATGTTGATTAGAAAACTTCAAATATTGCTTTAATAGTTGATCTGAAGATTAAAGCACTTGAAGAACAGGAATTAAACTATTGCATTAATAATCAGAGAAAAGATTACAAAATAAATATGAAGATCCGGTTTATTACCCCAATCCAGGGAGCTTGACTAACTACTCTAGCATGAATCTAATACAAACAGGAAAAATAGAAGAACACATTGAACATATTAGATAAAAGGGAAGAAGAAACTCCGACTTGAAGATCTCTGCTCCGCCTTTCGCTGTCACGTGCCATTTGTGTTATCCTCCTCCTCCAAGCTCCGATGTGCTATTAATAATGGTGGAATTGTGGTGCGGGTGAGTGGAGTAGCAGAGCCGCAGCCCCAAGAGGTATACAACATGGGTAGGTGATAAGTGCAAAACATATAGACTTATTAAGGTTTAATCACCTTATAAATCGTAGCATTTTTAGTAATGTTTCTCACTTATCTAGGGTTTTTTCCTATAATTATGTTGTTATATTAACTGATGTATTATATGTGTTAAAATGTAGGAAAAATACCAAATAAACACATATTCTATAAAGGATTACAGAGAGGCACGTGAGAAGCACACAAAGGTGTGTCCGCCCCACAACCGCATCATTCAAGGCGGACGAGACACAAGCAGCAACCGCTTCAAACCGGGCGGACAATACATAGAGGCAACCGCCTCAATATAGGCGGATGTGACCATGAAGAACCGCCCAAGTACCACCTCATTATAGGCGGACATGAGTAAGATACAACCGCCTATTAACATGCGGACAACACGCGGACGCGTGTAAATGTCCAGATCTAGAAATTGACGCGACAGGGTTATCTTCTTCGCTCGTCGACGGGCGCTTGTTTCTGCCTTATCCATCTACTCCGCCCACCGCCTACCATAAATCGCTCACGCGTTGCAGCTGTGTCCCCTGCAATCAATGAGCTCCAACTCTGCCTCTTCTCCTTCCTCTATATAAACCACGCTCCATTTACCTTCTCCAGTGTCCTTTCGGAGGCTCCTTCCGTGGTTCCTTCCGGAGTTCCAATTCACCCCATCAATCCATCTTCGAACCACTACACCTTCACTCACTCGTTCATTCCATTTCTAATCTCCCGCTTCTCCATTTGTTTTCTTTCCATTTCATTAGTTTACGTATACTCTGGGAATAATTATTATGTATCTTTATTAATTATGCAATATGTTTTACTGGTTTTAATTTTAATGAAGTTTGTTACGTTTAAAGGTTTTCTCGCATCTTTTTAATAAACCTCATGAATTTATTAAAATGCTTTACTAAGTCTGTTTTTGATTTCATCGGTTGGAAACAGATGGGTTAATTAAGCCGTAAAACTGGGGGAAACTTATTTTCATCGTTTAAGTTAGTACTCAGTTGCAAATGTAATCCCTCAACACTCCTCTGCCGTTTACAGGCATTTTGCTTGAGTTTTCATCGGACCTTGCATTACAGGTAAACGAGTTCTTATGAGTTTTCATCGGACCTTAAGAAAATAACAGGAATCTTGCCAAACAGTTATAATTAAACCAGTAGACCTAGCATGAAAGAGCAGATATTATATTAACGAGAAACAGAGTCCCGTTTAGTTTATCTGTTAATTTAGTCATTTTATCTTTCCTTTTTTTTTATAAAAAAACAAGTCAATTATTCCCCCCTCTTGTGACACGCTTAGGTACTATAATATGCACATTAGTCCCACGGTTCGACATCCGGTCGCTTACATTTTTACTATACTACCACGACCGGGATTTTGTTTGCAGCCCGACGTTTATTTTGAGTTTTAATTTCTTTTCTTTTATGTTAATTACACCCGATATAACCACTCACTTTATAACGTCTGCAAAATGGCGCCGTTGCCGGGGACTAGATTTATTCTAGTTCCTAAGCCCCGGATTATTCACCTGTTTAATTATAAATATTTTGTTCTCTTATTTCTGTTAATATTATGTCCATAATATTTTGTTTATTGTTAATATTAATTATCTACTATATTTTGTTAATATTAATTATCTAATAATCTGTTAATATTATTTGGACACCTAACTTTGGACATCTGACTACTGACTTCGGACATCTAACTTCTGACATCTAACTTCTAACTCTTATATTATTGTCATTTAATTTCCATTGTCCTTCAATTTCCAGTATACTAATTACTAACTTATAATTTTTGTCATTTAATTTTCATTTCTTTCCATTGTCTCTAACTACTAACGTTTAATATTCTGTCAACTAATTACTAACATTTAATTTTGTGTACATTTAACTACTAACTTATAATTTTATGTAATCTAACTACTAATTATTAATTTATGCCTACTAATGTTTAATTTGTTCATTTGTTATTTGTTATTATTTCGTTAATTAAAATAAAAAAAAACGCAAGCAGCCATGCGGCCGCCCCCCTGACCGCCTCTTTACAAGCGGACGCCAGACAGAGAAATAGGCGTGACCGCCTAAAACGACGCGGACGCCACACACCCTCGTCCGCCTAATAACACGCGGTCGCGACTCGAAATAGAAAAAAAAGGGGCTTATACGACGCGTTTTCAAAATTCTTCCCCAATCCCCAATTCTCTGAACTCCAAACTCGACCCGACGAAGACCAAGGAGAAGAGCAGCTCGCGCGACCAGCCCCTCTTCAATTTGACACATCTTCTTCAATTCTCCACCAAATCACGCAAGGTTAGTACCGAAATCTTTGTTTTTCAATTCTCTACGATTCTATAGCTTCAAATCCACAAATGATGAACTACATTAGGAGAAATTAGAGACTGGATTTTCGAAACCCTAGGTTAACCAATTCGAAAATTTCGAGTTTAATTTGCAAATTTGTCTTCGAATTCTTCTTCTATTAATCATATTATACATGTACAAGGTTTAATCTACACTGATTATACTTAAATTTGATCTTTTGGGTGAATTCCAAATTCAAGTATATGTAGATACGAGAATTGCTTGTTAAAATGCATTCTTCGAAATCTGTAATACCTTGTTGTTATTAACTGAATAATTTATGATTATAGGATGTTATATGTGGATTTAGGCTGATAACGGTATTAAATTTCCTTGCGTTTGACTGAATTAATTGTGGATAATCATAGATTTTTAGGGGAAACTCTGTCGAATTTTCGATAGAATTTATGTTGTATAATTATTCTGTTTATATTTCACATTCTTTGTTCATCTTGTTTTCTATTTTTGCTAATTTGCTAAGTTGTGTTTGTCAAATATTAATTTTCTGTTTGCTATTAATTTTTATGTTGTTTATTAACGTTTTTGTTGTTATTATTTGTTAATTTTTATGATGTTGTTGTTGATTGATTTTTGTTTTGTTGTTGTCTATTTAATTTTTATGCTGTTTTTCGTTTATTAATTTTTACGTCATTTTTATTAATTTTCATGTTATTATTACTCTGTTCAAATATTTAATATTAATTGTTATGCTGTTAATGTTTGTTTGCTTTTAATTTTAAAAATATATTAGTATGCCTCGTATACGTGGTGGCGACTGCCCCGGTGCATCTTCTTCTGCACCTCGTCTTCGAGACGACGGCTTTGTTTCAGCAGAGGCTCGTGCCTGGTACGATCTAGGCAAGGATTTTATCATGGAGAGGAGATTTGCACCAGAGGTGCTAGTGGCTGCAGGGGTGGATACCCTGTTTGCCAGATTAGGACTTTCGATGGTCCTAAAGACGGGGTCGGGAGTCTTTTCTCCAGAGCTGATTAGAGAGTTTTATGCTAATGCCCGGGCGGGAAATCTGAGCATTACCTCTTACGTACGCCATCACCCCGTGGAGATCACACCCTCGACATTCACTTCTCTCCTACAGTTCCCGGATGGTCCTGACGATATCCGAGGATTCACAGAGGAGCACTTGCAGAGGTCAAAGTCTAGGTGGCTTCAGGTTGTAGGTCGGAGGACCCGACATAGAGGGGAGGAGGAGAAGGATGTCCTCCCTTTCGCGAGCTTCCCCACCCTGCTTCAGAGGCTTCTCCTGGAGATCCTCAGTCATCAGATTCGCCCATCTGGGGCGCACGATGCTTCTGATGAATTGTGCTTTATTAGATTACTTCGTCTCTCCTGATCCACCCACTCAGCGCATCTCCTTCAGCCACATCATGTTCGGCCAGCTCCATAAGGTGGTCTCCTACCTGAGGACGAAGAAGAAGAAGATCACTCCCATTTTTCCCTTCTTCATCGGGTACCACCTTCTCAGTGTCCTCCCACTCCCAGCAGAGGTCAAGCGAGATTTAGAGCTCCGATCAGGAAAGCGCCCAGTCACACTGAGACTGTGCGGAGCTGGGGTTTTATGCGCTCAGATGACGGTACCTGGGTCAGGGGTGGCACTGCTCGGTCTTCCACTGCATCTTCCACAGCAGCAGGGCCCTCTACGGGAGCTACACCTTCAGCTGATCCCGACCCACCGTCCGCTGACACTGCACAGGGAGAGGAGCCCATGTGCCTACGACTGCCGTGATGCAGATTCCTGCTCCTGTACCTATCTCGACAGATCTCCAGACTCAGTTCCAGACCTTCCATCAGCGGTTTGAGAGCTTTGAGCAGACTCAGCAGAGGTTACTGGACGAGCAGGCACGGGTGATACAGCGCTTGGACCGGAGTGACGAGTTGCATGCACAGCACAGCCGCAGAATGCACAGACCGCTCAGCTCATAGCATCTCCTTGCTCAGATAGGTCAGGGACCAGTGCAGCCTCCACCACCACCACAGTGATTTTATTTTGTTATCTTTATTTTATTTTATATTACTCTGTTGTTTACTAACTTTTTGTAGACTATTACTGTTTGAACCTTGTCAAACTTTTGTTACATACAGGAAGGTAACAGTTGAGTTTACTTTATGTTTTTGTTTTATGCAGTGCTTTATTTTTATGCATTATTATTTATGTTATTCATATTATTATTTTCTTTTGGTGCCCCTTGAGTTCTGCTGGCTATATATGATTTTCAGAATAAACTCTATATTCGAACATATAGCTGAACTCGCCTATGGAAAGCAACCTCAGTTGCTTTAGAATTTTGATACCTTCGGTTGAACACTTGCGCGGACTTAAGTGTGAGGAACGTCTCACCCCTACCAAAGCTTAAGTGTGAGGAAGGATACCTTCCTCAATCTACAATACAAGGGGAGTTTCCGTTCTTCCTTTATTCTTGTTCAACCTATATGTGTTTAATCCTTTATGAGTCTGTCATATTTTGAAAGGTCATTTTCTTGAATTTAATTCTGAACAATGAGGACATTGCTCCTCTTAAGTGTGAGGAAGGAGAGAAGAGACCTTTCCCTGAAAATATGACAGTTGTTCGATAATGCCACACTCACTTTTTGCTACTCTAAACTGCCTAAATTTAAAAAATTTGATAAAAATGAGATAAAATAATTGTAGAAGTGTCTGAAATTATGTCAGGTGACAACTGAAAGATAGTTTTATTTTAAGGAGTTTGTATAAAATTATTTTCCTTCAAAATACTCTATTTTCACTCAAAATATGATAGATCTGCTGATTGTAAAAACCAATTTAGTTTAGCTTGGGATTATGGAAATATGTGGAAAGTCAAGGAAAGAAAAGGATAAAGACAAGGTACTCCGCTGTTTACGAATTTTTCTAACCAAAAACAGGCCTCGTCTATTCGGTTATTAAGTTCTTCGGGGTGCTTTAACACCTATCTAGCTAAGGTCTCGTGATCTGGGATAGAAGACCCAACACCGCTACAAGGATAGAGAGAAAAGTCTGGGGTACAGAAAAATAATGCAATTAAAAAAAATGTATGTTTTGTATATACAATCTTCGCATTCAAAAAATGTAAATAATAAATTGCAATTTATATTTATAAACATGAGTACGTGGTGTTGAAAGGTATTGCGGAATAAGGCATTACTTCACACCCCTTGTCATCCCGGGTTAGAGAATTGAAATTGGTTGAAAATCCCAGGTTAATCTAACTTGTTTTCTGCAGTCTAGTTTTTCTATGCTTTTATTAAATTATTCTTATTCACTGTTTATAAAAACCTACTTCTAAGAGCAGAATTATTCTTTCAATTGTCACCTTGTCTAAATTCCCTTCTACACTTATTTAATCTTGTTTTGTTATTATGGCTTAGAGATAATTATATTCCTTATTTGCTTGAGGACAAGCAAAAGTCAAGTGTGAGGAAGTTTGATAAGTGCAAAACATATAGACTTATTAAGGTTAGATCACCTTATAAATCGTAGCATTTTTAGTAATGTTTCTCACTTATCTAGGGTTTTTTTCCTATAATTATGTTGTTATATTAACTGATGTATTATATGTGTTAAAATGTAGGAAAAATACCAAATAAACACATATTCTATAAAGGATTACAGAGAGGCACGTGAGAAGCACACAAAGGTGTGTCCGCCCCACAACCGCATCATTCAAGGCGGACGAGACACAAGCCAGCAACCGCTTCAAACCGGGCGGACAATACATAGAGGCAACCGCCTCAATATAGGCGGACGTGACCATGAAGAACCGCCCAAGTACCACCTCATTATAGGCGGACATGAGTAAGATACAACCGCCTATTAACATGCGGACAACACGCGGACGCGTGTAAATGTCCAGATCTAGAAATTGACGCGACAGGGTTATCTTCTTCGCTCGTCGACTTCGCCCGTCGACTTGTTTCTGCCTTATCCATCTACTCCGCCCACCGCCTACCATAAATCGCTCACGCGTTGCAGCTGTGTCCCCTGCAATCAATGAGCTCCAACTCTGCCTCTTCTCCTTCCTCTATATAAACCACGCTCCATTTACCTTCTCCAGTGTCCTTTTGGAGGCTCCTTCCGTGGTTCCTTCTGGAGTTCCAATTCACCCCATCAATCCATCTTCGAACCACTACACCTTCACTCACTCGTTCATTCCATTTCTAATCTCCCGCTTCTCCATTTGTTTTCTTTCCATTTCATTAGTTTACGTATACTCTGGGAATAATTATTATGTATCTTTATTAATTATGCAATATGTTTTACTGGTTTTAATTTTAATGAAGTTTGTTACGTTTAAAGGTTTTCTCGCATCTTTTTAATAAACCTCATGAATTTATTAAAATGCTTTACTAAGTCTGTTTTTGATTTCATCGGTTGGAAACAGATGGGTTAATTAAGCCGTAAAACTAGGGGAAACTTATTTTCATCGTTTAAGTTAGTACTCAGTTGCAAATGTAATCCCTCAACACTCCTCTGCCGTTTACAGGCATTTTGCTTGAGTTTTCATCGGACCTTGCATTACAGGTAAACGAGTTCTTATGAGTTTTCATCGGACCTTAAGAAAATAACAGGAATCTTGCCAAACAGTTATAATTAAACCAGTAGACCTAGCATGAAAGAGCAGATATTATATTAACGAGAAACAGAGTCCCGTTTAGTTTATCTGTTAATTTAGTCATTTTATCTTTCCTTTTTTTATAAAAAAACAAGTCAATTATTCCCCCCTCTTGTGACACGCTTAGGTACTATAATATGCACATTAGTCCCACGGTTCGACATCCGGTCGCTTACATTTTTACTATACTACCACGACCGGGATTTTGTTTGCAGCCCGACGTTTATTTTGAGTTTTAATTTCTTTTCTTTTATGTTAATTACACCCGATATAACCACTCACTTTATAACGTCTGCAGTAGGTTATGTTCTTCCAACCATAGGGGCCTTTTTATATCAAAAATAGAGATTTTAATCTCTTAAAAACGTGTATTTTTGACTTCTTACGGCGGCGTTCAGACTTGCTTGTCCGGACGCATGTCTAGACGCGTTTTAGGAAGTTTTGGTCTCTGTGCGGACTTGCAAGTCCGGCCTCATGTCTGGACAAGTTGATACGCCCTTATTTTGGGCCTAGATTATTCATTCAGACTTCGTTTTACTTGCCGTTTGTTGCGTTGTGAAGCTTATAAAATAATCTATGCATTTTCAAGATCTTTTCGTACATTTGACATATAAAATGTATCAGTTCATATCATAACATAAATATAAGGAAAAACATATGATAAGTGAGAAATATTACCCAAAAGTAATATGAATAATAGGTCAATTAAACCCTTAAACGTCTATATATTTCACACTTATCAAACTTCCTCACACTTAACTTTTGCTTGTTCTCAAGCAAATAAAGAATTAAACTATCTCTAAGGCGGTAGTATTGAACCTCAAGATCAAATCAGTGCAGAAGGAAACCAAGGGAAATGTCAATCAAATGAATAATCCAGCTCTTAGCTGTAAGTTTTTGTAAACAATGAAAAAGAACAATTATGTAAAAGCATGAAGAAGTTAGATTGCATAAACAAAATATAGGATAACTCGGGATCTTCCACTAATTTTTAACCTGTTGATGACAAGGGGTGTGAAGTAATGCTATATTCCGTAATACCTTTCAACACCACACACTAATGATCAAAATAAGAAAATTACAATGAACATTGAACACTAAGAAATTTTCTTTTCTTTGCATAATTATTTTCCCATTCTTCGCACAATTGTTTTTATCCCCACGACTTTTCTTTTATCCATGTATTAGTGTTGGGCCTTCTATCCCAGATCACGAGACCTTAGGTAGATGGGTGATGAAGCACCCCAAGACTTAATAACCAAATAAAAGAGGCTTGTTTCGATTCAAAAAATTAAATTAAGATCAGAGGAGTACCTTGCCTTATCTAACCTTTCACAATATCCCCAAGTTCACCGAGCTAAACCAATTCAGTTTACACAATCAGGTAATCCACCAAATTTAAGTGAAAACATAATTAATTTGAATAAAAACAAGTTAGATTAGTCAAACAACTTTAAGCAAGAGAATTCTTGAGGTTGTCACCTGGCTCAATTTCAAACTTCCACAAACATTTTCACCCAAGAATTTGATATTTATAAGCACTTAAAGAAGTGATTCTCTCAAAGCAAGAAGACATTAAAAAAAGTGTGGCATTTAAGTGCAACTGGCATATTTGGAAAGATTTTGTACTTCCTCACACTTAAGAGCAACAATGCCATCATTGTTCAAAAAAATAAAACCAAGAAAAGAGATTTCAAAATATGCCAGACACATTAAGGATTCATTCAGATTTCATGGGTTAAAAATAATCATTAAGCATTTAAGTCATGATAGGCTGAACACAAACATTAAAAATAAAGAGAAACTAAAACTTCCTTAATAGATTGATGGAGGTTTCCTTCCTCACACTTAAGCTCGAACAATGCGGGTAGCATCGTTCCTCACACTTGCGTCCAAGCAAGTGTCCAGCCTTGGAGAATAGCAAACACCATAAAATAATATTTATATGTACACACCCACAAAACTACCACAAAACGTTAAAAAGTATTGCATTAAAAGCACGGGCACCACTGCCACACTAAATGAAAGAAAATAATGTTAGACTAAGAAAAAATAATTCAGTAAGTAAAACTACAAAAATAAAAGCAAAAATAATATATAAATTTAACCATTGTGTTGCCTCTCAGTTAGTTGTCCATCTTTATAGTCTTTGGCTAGACTCCTACTTCGTTATCCCGGAGCAAAAATAAAAGTAGACAACGACTTCATCAAGAAAACGAAGTGGGTAGCAATCGTTATCAAACCACCCGGATCAAAACAAAGTGTTACATCGACAAATAAAATAGGAAAGTAAATACCCCACAAAACCTGGTGTTTGAGGAGATATTGTCGGTAACATAGTTTTAGCAGAAGACTAGGCGTAGATGGTTCTTCTTCCTCAAATTCGAGGATGTTGACGTCCTCCTCTCGTTGGTGAGGCTCCTGGAGGTGAGATTGATGACCAGTCGGTGGTGGTGCTTTCTCCTCAGATCTGAAAATATCAATATCCTCTTCCGATTGGTGATGCTGATAAGCCGCAGACTTATCATATTTTATGCATTAGATTTAGTATTATATTTATCTAAATAAAGTTATATATGTGTTATTTATGCTTATTATGTGTTAAAATATATTATTTGTACAGTCTTATGTTTTTGTGAGTTTTCTGTGCAAGGAATGATTTTCTAGGCAAAAGTTCAGTTGAAGCCGGACTCCATGCCGGGTAGTTTCTGCACGGCATAAGTAAAGAGTCGCCACGGTTGACCAAGCAATAGCAGTTATTGACCGTTGGTGAAAAGGATGCTGCCGGGTGTGATGCCGGGTATATCCTACCCGGCATATGCACTGTTTCGCGCGGAATTGACGGTTTCGACCGTTAACAGTTGGGCACATTTATCACGTGTGCCGGCTACTGGTGATCCGGCACGACGCCCGGCAACGACACATTTGATGCCTATAAATAGGCCGAGGAAGGCAACAATTGAAGACACTTCAACACCATATTATACTCCATTCATTACTTCATTTCCGCCACATTCCATCTGTTGGTGTCCAAGAGTTTCTACGGATCCATCCACGAAGAAGAAGAGAAGATTACCTTTTCGGGTTAAGGCTTTTGATCATTCTCCTTCTCCCTTTATGTATTTCTTCCTTATTTGGAGTGGATGGTGAAGTAGAGATCCTTGTTAGTTTGGTTAGGGATGAGTTCCTTCTTTGTAAACACTTTGATCATCCAATATATATTCCCAAGTTTTACTAAGACTCAGATCTTCATAAAAGGCGGAGTGAGATCGCTACTTATTCTCCTATCTTCTAAATTCTACTGGAGGTTCAAAAGACAAAGGTGTTTTGGTTGAAGAGTCTTGGTGGTCTTTCACCGTTGTTAGATGCAGAGGTGCAGATGACAACACCGAAAGAGTTGAATAACCTTATCCATTTTCATTATTTCAGTCGAATACTGACAAGAGATTGTTGGGTTCGAATTTGGATAGTGAGTCCATATTTTCGGGGTTCGAAACTAGGATAAAAATTCACATTTTGTTCTTGCCGGATCTAATGTCGGGTTGGTTGTGTCCGGCATATTCAACGTCTTTGAATAGGCCGTGCATAAACTATCCGGCAGGATATCCGGCACGTTCATTTGTTCAGGTGATTTCAGAAACTTGCTATGTATTGAATGTTCATAGTGGCACGTAGGGTTGATCTAGTCTCGAATCATACATTTAGATAGATTTTATTTAGTTTTCTTAGTTTAGAATCCATATTTACTTTTCCCCCCTTGTTATAGAATAGGCTTTTTGCCCGGATTAGGACTAATTTTCTATAAGTCCCTTGGGTACGATACTCTCGGTCGTAATATATTTACACTATACTCCGACCGAGTTTTATTTTGCTACCCGTAGTAGAGTTATAGGTTTAGTTATTTGTTTTATTCTTTTTATGTATATAGTTTTTCCTACAATTTTTCAATGGAAAATTCATTATGGAAGACAATTGCGGTAGAAGCTTTAATCTCTTCACCCTCTATGAAATTGTCCACGAATGGTGCCTCTACCAGCTCGCAGATAGGTGTAGGAAAAATATCTTCGAATACTAGTTGCTCCTCTTGTGTTGGGGATGGATAGGGAGGGGAACACAAATTGTTAAATATTTTTCCACATCTTCTTCAGATAATGCACTCCCGATGTGTTGGTCAATTTCTTCATCACTCCTTGACTTCAAAAATATCTGGCTCGAATCAATCTTCACTCCTCAAAGTCACCGCTAGAATCTCTTCTAACAGCTCGGCTTGACTCGGGAGGAATTCTCCTGGCCCATGTGCTAATTGATGTATGTTATGATTAAAATAATAATACCCCAACTGGTTTTCCTTGTATTGCGGAATAGTCTGCTCAACCTCCCACCAATAAGGTTCGGGATAAGATTGTTGTTGTGCTGGTTGGTAGTAACTCTGCGGCCTATTCTGATTGAGAATATGATATCCCTATTGATCTTCGTTGTGCTGCGGCCTATTCTATAAAACTTCCAACCTGTAAGGTTCTCGATTAGATTACCGAGGTGGTCGGTAATCCTCAACCAATCTTTGATAAGAAGATATCTTCTTCTGCACACGCATCGATTCCAATTTTGCCAACAATCTTCTCACCTCATCCTTGCCGCTCCCAATTGTCAGAAATTAGCCTATAAAAAACAAAGAATAAAAAACAAAAGTAAAATAGAAAGGAAACACAAATCCTAACACAAATTAAAATAACTATAACAAAGAAAACAAAAAAAGAAACAAAAGAAAATTGCAAAAATAAATAAAATAAAACAAATAACCAAAAAACCAAAATAAATAATAAATAAGTTAAAACGAAAATAAAAGTAAAAATAAAAATAGCAAAAATAAAAATAGAACAAAATGAAAATTAAATAGAATGATCAAACTGGAGAAAAGCACAATAAAAATAAAAGAGAAACATAGCCCCTAATTAAATAAAGCTAAAATCAATCTATTAAACAAAAGTATAAAGAAAAATAAACCTAAACAAAATTAAAGAAAAGTGAAACTAAACAGAAATTAACTAATAAGAAAAACTAAAATAAAATCTCAATTACATAAACAAAATTTCCAATTAACTATGTCAGAGGTCCCCCACAATGGCGCCAAAACTTGTAGCATAAATATGTTACTATCTCTACCTAGGCAGTGTACCAATCATTTTACGGAATAATGAATTAAGTGGGGTTGTCGATCTCAGGGACCTCATTCAATTAACTGACAATTTATTAATCAACTTGAGAAACTAAACTAAACTAAGAAAACAAGAAATGTCACTTTTTCAGGTTTACTTAATTCAATTAAAATACTGACTCAATAAACAAATATAATAAAATAATAAAAATAAAGTAAGTAAATAAAGATCAAAACTGTAAATCTAAGGAAGCACCTAGATTGTTCTGCAAACCCTCACTATCTAAATTTATTAATAAACTCTCCCTTAATTCTGCACTAAACTCAGAAACTATAAATAATTTGTCAACGACTAAGTCTTAATGAATCCTAACCAGTTGCTAGAACTAGCAGCAGACTGTTGCTCTAATCTAGACACAAACCAATCACATAAAGAACAATTTCTATTGGAGACAGATTAACCTATAGGCGGGATCATGCTTCTATTCATGAATCCGGGTTAACTTCCTATGTCTTGTTATCTATCTCAACTCTCGCGTGTTGATTAGAAAAACTACAATTATTGCTTTAATAGTTGACCAGAAGATTAAAGCACTTGAAGAACAGGAATTAAATTACTGATCAGAGAAAAGGTTACAAAATAAATCCGAAGATCTGGTTTGCTACCCCAATCCAGGGAGCTTGACTAACTACTCTAGCATGAATCTAATACTGTAACACCCCCGAATGAAAACATCCAGTAATACAAACGTCACGCCTAAACAACATCACGGTTAACTACGCAGTGGTATAAACTCCATCCGGGTGTCACAGACGCCAACCACCCACGTGGTTGACACAACCATACTACCAACACCAAGTTACGGTCTGCATGACTGGAAACATCCCTCAACCAAAACTCATATACAATACAAGATACAATTCCGAATACCGAGTGTCTACAAAAATATTACCAAATCATAAACTGAAAATTACATCCCGGGTGTAGTAACAACCCATACATCAAGCATACTACTACAACTCAAGAATTATGCGCTGATGGACTACCCCCCATGGTAGCCATCCCGTCTACGCTCCGTTATCGTCTGGTTCAATACCTGTAAAAATTGGGTTGTAAAGGACTCAGCAAACTACGCTGAGTATGAACGTGTAGCCCGTATGTTGCCGGGCTACACGACTACTTGGTCGAATATTATTAAATCTATTTACATGCTATAATAAAGCAGTAAAGCACGCCACACTTCCTCATGATAACATACACACTTAACGGTAGCACAGCACTATCAACAAACAACCAAGCACAACTTGCAAGTAGCACAACAACTTCAAACACGCAATCCAGTACATCAAGCTGCTAATGTAGCAACAACAATCAAGTAATTAATAGGACGTGTGCATAGGTATATTATAACGGCGATCCTCACTATGGGATCATTCAAGAGATTACGTATTGTTTTCTTGTTCTCATTACACAAATTTATCTTCATTCCCTTGCACCTAGTCAGGGGATATAGGTTAGATCCCGAGACTTTATTTGTAGGTGCTATTCAGCTCTTGCTTCTTAAAGAATCACATTTGTGAATTATTTCTTTATTGCTTGGTCTCGTTACACAAGTTTTCCTTTATTTTCTGGCACCGAGTCGGGGGATATAGATTAGATCCCGAGGCTCTATTATGTAGGCGCTAATCATTCCTTGTTCTTTAAGGATCGTTTGTGAATTCTCTTATCACCACAATTTGAAGAACGTCTTCTCCATAGTCAATCCTCCATACCCAGATAGTTCCCTCTCTCTGGTGTTTCTAAATGTTACTAGCCACTGCCCCGGATACCAAGGGTCTGTCTCCCTATTCCTTTTCAATGCTGCTAGCCTCTGCCCCAGATACAAAGGGTCTGTCTCCCTATGCCTTTTAATGTTCTAGTCTCTACCCCGGATACAAAGGGTCCGTCTCCCTATTCCTTCTAATGTTACGGGTCTCCACCCCGGATACAAAGGGTTCGTCTCCCTATTCCTTTTTATATTATTGGTCTCTACCCTGGATACAAAGGGTCCGTCTCCCTATTCCTTCTAATGTTACGGGTCTCCACCCCGGATACAAAGGGTCCGTCTCCCTATTCATTTTCAATGGGTATTGGCTTATCATTATCATTGATAGTTCGACACCGTAGTGGGTGTCTTTAGAGGTCCTCTATAGTTAAGAGGAGTTTTCCCTTTATGTAGTTCCTTTGTTTTGTTTACGAAATTCGTTGTGTTTCATCTCAAGGTTTCATCAACGAGAAGGGACTACACTACTGTGTGCGCGCAAGCAATATGCACAATAATAGTAAGCGGTTAAGCAAGGAAAATAAGCAATCCATTCACATGCTTTACATAAGCTCACAACAGACAAATAAGCACGGTACAACAAACATCCGTTTACGTGCATTAGTCTTGTGGTCATAGTCAAACAAGGCACACAACACACAAGACGTGTAACACGGCAACATACGAACCATGCATGTCCATACCTTTTATCAGTCGACGGGTATACTTGCGTTACGATTCCTCGCCGCTTGCGGGACACACTCCTATAGTTGTTACATGAGCGGGTTAGTTTGGTTTGTCACACATTGCTATTCGTAAAACTTCTTATAACATTTACTCTAGTCTTATATAGTATAAATGGCATCGTTAGTCCTACTTCATTCGTTGGATTCGGATTTGTCGCTGGAGACCCAGCGGTTCCATGTAAGACAACTCAAGGCTTGCCCTCGTTAATACCCATGTGTCTTCTTAGATTATTTCTAGCTACGTTACACCCTTCCCTTGCCTTGTCACACTTCGAATTACACCTCAATTTGTTATCTTCCTCATCCACACCTCTTACCGCTTGAATTTCTATAAGTATACATCATTTCGGTTTATTGATCTCATTATAATCACGACCCTTGCATTATTAAATCTCATACTACTTCTACTATTTTGGGTTGGTAACTAAGGCCTAAACCCTTTTCAAATCGACTCCAAGTTTCCTAGCTCACAGGTTCCTTAATCTTCTTACCCCCTTCAGTTTTCTTTTTGTTTCACGGCAGTTGCTAAACAGAACAACCCTCCTGTTCCTTAGTTTGGTTATTTCTCATTCTTAGTTTACCAGAGATCTAGTTTCAAACTGCCTAAATTGTACCCCTTTTACTAGGCGTCTTGGCCAGGTTTTATATTCATAACGAGTTCCTAAGACAGTACCACTAACCACCTGTATATCCATCTATACCGAACCGCAAGCACAACAAAACTGAAAACACCAACTACACATATCTTCAGTTTACTCCATGTTTAAGTTCCCAAACTGATGTCCAACTCTCCCAAAGGTTTTACCAATTTAGCTAGATGTATTCGAAATGTTTTGGGTTCATTATTAAGCCAACCCCACACTTTTACTACCCCTTCACGTCAGTCATACCAAAATATAAGTTTTCAGAAACTGAAACATCAACCTGTGTACTCCTACTTGAATCCTCCTTTTACTTTGATAAACTGTTCTCTAGTCTTCCTAAGGGATATACCCACCGATATCAATGCATTAGCAATGTTGTAAATTCAATTTCAAGCCACTACAACTCTCTTACTCTACTGAAATTCGTTTATACAGAGAGCAATCCCCCCACAGAAAAACTGCAACACTCAAACACCAATCTGAACTCTCTATCTTATTTCTTTTCTTCGTTCTTTAATTTGATTTCCATTTCCCCTAGATTGTATAACTACTCAGTGAGGTATCTTAATAAGATTTTCACCCTCTAACAGACCCAAGGCAACTAGTTCAACTATTGAAATGTTCTTGACCTGCAACGGGAAAAAAAAGGAAACTGAAGAAAAGAAACAAAAACTGAAATGTGTAACTCATAGCTTCCCTTCTATTTTCTTCCTTGTTTGTTCATGAATTTGTCCCTCAACTTCCTCCCAAAGGTTTTACCCACCTAGCCAAATACTTAATCGAGATTTCAGACTCAAAATCACTCAAAACCACATGGAACAACACCTCTGAAACTTCTTTACACAAAACTGATAAATTCTGCAGTGGAATGAAAACACAAAACTGGCTGTTCTTCTTTTCTATCTTTCTTTTTGTTCGTTACTGGCTTTCAATTTCCCCCAAAATGTTTGCCCATTTATTCAAGTGATTCAGCAAGATTTCGAACGTAAAAACAACCCAAGACAACCTTGTTAACTCCCTTAAAACTTTCTTATACAGAACTGGTATTAACTGTAGAAAACTAAGACTGAGTTTCTGCATTCTCCTACTTCCACTACTCTTTTAACGTATCTCGAGTTTCTCCAACATCCCCCAGCTTATTTACACTACGTATAATGTGTTAGGAGATTTTTAGGCTATTCAACTTGTCAATACAACCCTTATATTGTTTCTAAAATTTGGTTGCACAGAGGTAAGTTGCAGAATTCAAACTCATTTCTGCACTGTGTTTTTTTTGTTAGCTGATTTGTACAGAACTTTCTGAACCATTTAGCTGTTGTTTAGTCCTGCAGTAACTGGTACGTTGGTTGCTCAATGCCCAGAAGTTGTTAGTCATTATCCTAAGGCGAATACCATACATATTTGACACCAAGAAATACAAAGTTCCAGCCCAAATGTATTAGTTCTCTCTGCTGTTACGAAATAGATTTTCTTTAGTCCTTACTAGCTCATTTCCCTTGGATTAATTCTATATGCTTTTGGCATCAGCCAGGCAGAAGCTTAAACATTTGAAACCCAGTGAAATACCCCTAAATTAATTTAAATTAATTTAAATTAATTTAGGGGATTTCTTTTATTAAACCTTTAATAATACTATTGAATATTAAATATTATATGGAATTATGAATATTAAATTATTATATGGAATTATGAATAGTAAATTATTATATGGGGTTGTGAAATTTATTTAGGGGTTTCTTCTATTTAACCCTAATTATTATACATTATTATATGGTATTATGAATTTAATAATAAGATTTATAAGTCAATAAATCTTGGGAAAATTATTAAACACTCCATATATATTATAAAGATTTTGGGAAGTGTTGTAACATTGTTTTGAAACATAAAAGTCAACATAAAATTCTAGAAACCTTAAAGCTTATTAAGCCTTGCTAGAGTTGACTTTTTGAGAATGGTCAAACCAGGCCATGAAACCTATACCAATAAATAGGTTATGAAAAACCATGAAGATCGATAAAAAGAACGTCAAAAACGGATCATTCTAGCCAAAGTTATGCTAGTTTGAAGTTTAGAGCCAAAATTTTATAACTGCCACGTGTCAGCCTCTCGTGCGCCCCAACACTTAGTCGATTCTATCTCCTTGTTTTTCTCCAACAATCATCCGATTTTGACCTAACTTGTGACGGCTATATCTCACTCATTACTTCGAATTTTCCAGTGCCGTCTTCTCTATTCTTTTCTCCTTAATTCCCTCTTTACAACCATAACTCATACATCTCCTAACTCATCCTACATCGACGGGAATATTGATCCAAAGTTGCCACCTTGAGAATTCGTAACCCAGAATTCTGGTTTTCTCTGAAATCTGGTAAACTTCGTATTGCCATAACTTCTTCGTTTCTCATCCAAATTTCATGTTCTTTAGCTCGTTTTGAAGAGCTCTAATCCCTCTACAACTTTCATGTTGATGTCCAAAGCTAATTCTCAATCATATGGAATATATAGGTGTCTAAAGTTCCGACCCCGATCTGGTCGCGTTTTGCCCAGAATTTTTCCAGAAAACGCAAGGTAAACTCGCAACTTCCAGCTTCGATTTCTTTCTTTGTAGTGCGAGTTAGGGTGAGTTCTTGTTATCAATATGTAGAGGTAAGTTTACTCTTTCGATTAAGCCCTTACACATAGCCTAAATTGATCTGTACTTCAAGTTATAGATCCTCAAAGTCGGCCCCGTGAACTGCTCGAAAATTCGAAGCTTTCCAGAATTTCGAATTTAAATTGCTTCGTTATTGCAATTCCGGTAAGTTTTCTTCAAATTCCTTCAACCTTGCTAATCTACATTACATTTTCGGTCAAAAACATGTTTCAATTGCATCAATTACGCTTTAGATTGAGTGAATTTGGGAGAATCGAATTCGAAAACTCTTAAGAAACCTAACCTCGAAATCGAATTCGAAAACCATTGAATACTGCATTATAATTGGGGAAATTGGTATCATTAGAACCGTAATTGAATTTCGAAACCATAGAAACAAGAATCACTCAATTTGGTTCTGTAGATTGTGAGATAATGTCGATTTAGTACTCGAGTCGATTTGGGGGTGGATGAAGAACTCGAGTTTCAGCAGCCGTCCGATCGTAGTTATAAGAAACGGACGGCCAAGATTAGATCTGGGGAGTTTAAGTTGGTTATGAGTTTTAATATTTCCAGAATTAAACCCTAACTTGTTGAATTAATTTAAATGTCTTCCCGGATGTATTTTGACTTGAAATTTTAACCATAGATTCCTTATTTTATCTAGTTTATTGTGATGTAAATTATTATGGTTTTGGAGTTTTTAAACATAAGTTATGATTTTTACAAGTTACGGGTTTTCTGGAATTGTTTGGCTTAATTAAAAAGATATTTTTATGAAATAAAAATTTTATAATATGTCTAAAATGTTATAGTTACTGTATATTAAATTTGGGAATTTTTAGGAAATGGTAAAGGGTTTTAAAAATTGTGTTTGTGAGTTTTTCATAAGAATAACTTATAATATATAGTTTTTAATGTAATCAAAAATTAAAGTATAGTTGATTAATGAACTTTATAGGTTGGGGAAAATATAATAAGACTAATTAACATTTAATACAGTATGTTTATAAATATTTTGGGTATTAGCTTTAAGTGAAGTAAAAATTGTTACATATATTTATATGTATATTTATATGAGAGAAATAAATAGAAACTTATATTAAATCAAGGAATTTAACTAAACTACATTTTAGTACTATATGTAATATGGAAGCTAATATGTTTAACTAAAACTAAGGGAAATACTTTATTTTATAAACCGTAAATCAGTTTTGGATGTGTCTAAAAGATGTTAGATATAATTAGATACAATAGAGTGTTCTGGATAAATCTTAATATATGTAGGTATATGTATATATATATATAAATACAATAAAAATAGATAAAGGAAATAACATTCCTTGTGAGGAATATAATAGGAAGGATATATATATACGATGAATAAATAAATAAAAGAAATAAAATACCTTATAGAAAATATAAATGTAGGAATTAATGAGTTTAAAATAAAACCTCTACATAATACTAATAATAGAATACTATATGAGGTGGTATTAATTTATGGTTAAGAATTGAGTTTTTAGTTACCCTTGAATTTCTAAGTATAAACAGTATTAAAATACATGTGTATATTTAGTCAATGTCCACAATGTAAATCTATAATCGGGTTAAGAAATTAATAAGTTGAAATTTAGGAATATTTGTAATTAGTTTACATAGAGTGTTACACAAATAGATCTTATTATTTAATTGGTAATAAAATGAAGGAAATACTTTTACATTTAAATGTTCTTATTATATAAACAATAATAAAGTAATGAGTTACTTTTACATCTAAATGTGAAGAGGATAAATAAGTCTAGATTTAATCATTTCTTAGTATTTATAGTATTGAGTAATAACTTAATATCTTGTGATAAAATCATTAAAAGGATTGTGACATAAAACTAAATTAAACTATGATTGGGGAATTAATCTTAATAATAATCCTTACGTTTTTAGAATTTGATAAGCCATATAAAATACATTTAATACCAATGTTCAGGGTGTGAGTTTATAATTAAGTAATGTATTTAGTAGTTAGAATTTATAAGAAGGTTTATAAATAGAAATTTGATACTTAAAATCTTTAAACCTTTGATTAGATGAAACTGGGTTACGTAAGAGATTATATTGATTTACCTTTTTAACACTGGAATATTAGTGTGTCATTTGAATATAGGGTATGGGGATTTTCAGAATGGGTTGTCTTATTACATAATTAACAATTTCACTTATGAATCGGAATTTAGTTCTTAGATAGACTTTACCTTATGTCGAGATATAATGTTTATCCTAAGATACAATAAAGGAAAATAATTTATTAAGTTATTCCTTTGGAACCTTGGTCTTGTAAGTAATATAAAATATATTTAAGACGTAGGTTTAATACAATTTAGTACAAAAGGATTATACATACTCTATGGAGAGAATGTGTGTAAAAATTAAATACTTGGGAAATTAAAATGTGAGTAAGGATACATAAAGAGGGTTATCTTAAAACACCTTATTATATAGGTAATAATTAAGCGAATAATATACTTTGTGGATACTAAGTAAAAGAGTTGGAAGGGTTTGAGTTAATTAAAATATAGTTGTCTCAGGATGAAGAGTAGTTGAACATCTTAAGACAAGATAATTAAATGGTTATAATATTAAGTCATTCTAAAGTAAAGATAAAGTAATTGAGTCTAGTAGTTCTCTCTAAATTCTAAGATCAATGAAGTTGTAATGAAATGCATCTACGACACTATAATTCCAGTATACGGGATGTAGATCTTAATTAAGTTAAGGGGGAAGACTTAGTTATAATGGATTATCTAGTAGATATTGATAAAGATACATAGTCAATAAATTGTGAAATATAGTGTAGTATTCTAAGATAAACCCATCATTGGTCATAACACGATGTATGTCCTAAAGTAAGAATAAAAGCATTGAGCTTAAGAATTGTTATTGAAATTCTAAGATTGATTGAATAAGGTATAATGCACTTATGTTATAAAGGTCTTTAATATGAGAATTATGGTTAAGTATGGGTAAAGTGGATAAGGGTGGAACAATTAACTAGTGTTGATAAAATACATTCCTTGGTCTTACAACCTTGGGCTATACAACATTCTAAAACAAGTCAAAGGCTATACTTAACAATTAAGCGAAGGGCTTACAAGATGATCGAGGTTTAGAAATGAGAGTGAGGAATCTATTTAAGTTTAACTTAGGGTATGAGTTATTGATGATAGATTACCTTTAATATTCTTCAGAGTACTGTTGATTATTTACGCAAGTTGTCTAGAGCTGCTACAGTGTTATCCAGGTACGATTTCTCGTACTCAGCTTGACGTGTTTTGGACTTTATGGAATATTTTGTACGATTTCTCGTACTACGATATTTTTGCTGGTTGACTTGTGGAATGTTTTGGAAACGCTAACTGACTTTAAGAGGAACTTCTAAAAATAAGAAATGGTTGTGTGACTGACTCAGCTTGTGTGACTAACTGAGCCTTGGATGTGGAACTCACTTGGGTATTGGGTTTCTTCTACTTGGTTGCCCGTTAGACATTGGCTGCTTAGGGTTTACGCTTCTGCACTCTGTAGGACTGAGTGTTTTGGTATTGCTCTGGGTAGTTGGTGATCTAGCGGGATTATTGGAAAAGGTCAATCTTGGGAATCTTTCTTTCGACGTGCGCGCGTCTTTAATGTGAACAGTAGGGGCTGTATATCCCTCGCCCATAGGGGCATTGATATATAACAGTAAGGGGCTGTATATCCCCTGTCCTTAGTGGACGTGATGAACAGTAAGGGGCTGTATATCCCCTGTCCTTAGTGGACGTGGTAAACAGTAAAGGGCTGTATATCCCTTGTCCTGAGAGGACGTAGTTAACAGTAAGGGGCTGTATATCCCCTGTCCTTAATGGACGTTCTTGGCGGTGGGGGCCATCTCTCCCAGTTGGTTTCATTCCATTCTTGAGTTGCTGGTTTTGGCTTTCTCTCATTCATTCCTAGTCCTCGTGACTACATGGGTCTTTCTACTCCAACTTGGAAATGGATCTAACATAAGTAATGATTGTTCACTAATTCTTGTGTGTGGTGTTATTTACTAACTTTACTCTTCTGTTATTTGTCTCCTTTGAAATGTTATGTTTGACTTGGTGTTTTAAAAGGGTGTTTTGTTTCGCTATTTTGTTTAAGTGTTGTTTTCAAGTTATTGTTTATTCTCAAGTTATATTAAAGTTTTGTTTTAGAGAATAGTACCAGTTCCATTCCAGGGAACTGACTCACCCCTTCCGGGGTGGGCTGCTTGGTTTCATCTTGCAGGTACGAATTGATTTACAGGTGGCCACGAGAGAATGAGCGTTTGGGATGGGACTAGGTTTTGTGGAGAGCGAATGTGTTTATTGTTATGTTTTGTTAAGTTTTCTCGAAGTTCAGACCCTAACTTAGTTAATTGTAAAGGTTGTAATTGGTGAGGTTGGTACCGGGTGTTTGGAGCCCGATAGTCCTTACTAGCTCATTTCCCTTGGATTAATTCTATATGCTTTTGGCATCAGCCAGGCAGAAGCTTAAACATTTGAAACCCAGTGTTTGATCTACCAGACTGCCCACCTAAGTACTCTACAGCACATAGAAACTTTTCCAGCTCATCGTTACCAGGTTTGACGATAAAACTGACAACAGTTTACATTTGTGTTGGTATAGATTTTAAGGCATGAATTTAGTTTTGGTTAAGTAATTCCTTCTGATTACTTAGTGCATTTGTATTTCAGTAAATCAACAGGTTTTCCCCCTAACACATCATTAGCTCACCACACCAACACATAACCAGAATTTTATTTCAGTAGTTTCCAGATTAGCAAGATAACTTCAGACCAAATCTATGCGCAAGTCTTTAAGCATAGTTTAGGCAAGGATTTTGGGTTACAACCTTGGGGGGTTCTTGGGGTTATTTCTGTCTGGGGAGTTCATGATACTCCAGGATCCTTTTTCCGCACCTAGACAGAACAAGTACCACGGTCAGTTTTGTTGTTCTCTTCAAACTTAAACCGCAAGTGTTATTTGGCAGAGTTCTCGGTAGGTTTTACCTTCCTCAGGAGGGGTTACTTGAATTTAATCTCAGTTTCGATTGCCAACTGATGGACGTTTTAGATGTTCCACTGGCCATGCACTTAAGATAAGAAACAAGAAAGGAAAGGTGAGGTCGTGACCAGGAAAACAGAAGAAAACCAACAGAGAACATAACTGGTCTGATGTTCTTACCTTGGGATGGTTTCTAACAGACGTGGGCTAGTTTTCTTGAGGCGTTTTTGGTGTAATCTGGTGATGGTTTTCCCATGGTACTCTCGCATGCACCCAGAAAAACGCAAAGAGGAGTCAATGCTCAATTTCTCGGGCGTCCAAAACAGAGGACATATAAAGGATTTAAAACAGCAGTTTACAGTTTTTCCAGCTCTTACCTTCGAGCGATCAAGGAGATTCACCGAATATCAGAGACCCAAACAGTAGGCTTGCATGCATGATTTATGCGAAGGAAAAGAAGTAGATTAGAGGACTGGGAAGGGACTTTTGGACCAGACAGAACAAGGAAGGAGAAATAGAAGAGAAAAAGGCAAACAGAACGTTCACCTTGCACTATCATCTCAAGAGGAATGACGTGGTCTTCCTTGAAGATCTTGCTATTGGACTATGCGGTTCCAAATTCTCAGACTAGTATGAACTCCAAGACCCAGACATGCAAGGGAGGGATTAAGGAGTTTGAGTTATGGTGGAGATGTGAAGTAAAATAACTCGCCAAGAGGGACTGATTCTCCAAGCAACAATTTCGGGAATCACTAGGAGAGGAGGGGGGACTTACCGTGTTCTTCCACTTACGAGAAGTCAGAAATCCTTCTCATGCGCTAGAATTTTGGAAAGTTAGAGAGTTCTTCTCTGGACTTGTGCAAGCAGTGAAGGAATGGGAGAAGGTGAGGCAGAGTGGGTTCTTCATCGGGGCATACACGCGAGAAGGAAGAGCGAGAGCACCGGTTCGAAAATGGGAGGGTAACCGCATGTGTGAAAGACTAATGAGATTTTAATCATCAGAATCCGTATAGTGTATGGGCTGAGTGAGTGATTAGGTGAGAGTTAATGTAATTTGCATAATATTTTTTGGACAGACTAGGCTTGGGTGGGGGACTGATTTATTATTGGTCTAATTATTATACATGTAGACGAAGTACTGCTCCACTAGGTATTTATTTATGTAACCATATGGGTCTTTATGTTATAATGTTACTTGCACAAATTTGCAATTAGTACTACTACTCATATCTTATACTCTCGTTTTTATGTTACTTAGTACAATTATTATGTGTTAGCGAGTACCCAATCTATTTCAGTTTACATAATGCGCTACCCTTGTTTGGTGTACAAAAGCCCTCACATGGAATAATTTAGTTTGCTCAATTTTTGATTAAGGTCAAACTGATGAGCACCAACACTTATATTACAATGTGACTTGCTATCACATTCATGGACATATGTATGTCCCTTAGTATCTTAGGTTATACGTTATGAGATGTTTATATTAATGTATCAAACTACTTAAACACTCCTTATATATTCATGATTTAATGTGTTACAATTATTAGGGGTGTTTCAAATACAAACAAGAAAAATAGAAGAACACATTGAACAAATTAGATAAAAGGGAAGAAGAAACTTCGGTTTGAAGATCTCCGCTCCGCCTTTCACCGTCATGTGCCTTTGTGTTATATTCCTCCCCATAGTTCCAGTGTGCTGTTAATAATGGTGGAATTGTGGTGCGGGTTAGTGGAGTAGCAGAGCTGCAGCCCCAAGAGGCATACGACATGAGTAGGTCATGTTTTCCAACCCTAGGGGCCTTTTTATATCAAAAATAGAGATTTTTTATCTCTTAAAAATGTGTATTTTAGACTTCTAACGGTGGTGTCCAGACTTGCATGTCCGGACGCATGTCTAGACGCATTTTAGGGAAGTTTTGGTCTTTGTCCGGACTTGCAAGTCCAGTCTCATGTCTGGACAGGTCGATACGCTAACTTGTTTTGAGCCTAGATTCTTCGTTCGGACTCCGTTTTGCTTGTCGTTTGTTGCGTTGCGAAGCTTGTGAAATAATCTATGCATTACAGAGATATTTTCCTACATTTGACACATAAAATGTTTCAGTTCACATCAAAACATAAATATAAGGAAAAACATATGATAAATGAGAAATATTGCTCAAAAGTAATATGAATAATAGGTCAATTAAACCCTTAAAAGTCTATATATTTCACACTTAACAATGGAACATGAAGAGGGAAGGATCACTAAGAACTAGGTAAGCAAGAGTCTCTCTGCATCTGTTGTATCCAACCTTGCTACTAGTGCTAATTCGGTGCCCTTCTTAGATCTTTCCACATATTTTATTTATCCTAGTCATCCTGAATGTGAACTCACTAAAGAATAAGAGGAAATTGATTTTCTCTATGAGTAAATTCATATTTTAAAGGGACATATCTTGAAATACCATCAAGACCTTGAAATGTCTACTAGTACTATTCAAAAGTTAGAAAAAGAGTTGAACGACTCGAAAATCCTCATTCATATCCTAGACTCTTAGTCAGTGATCTGCAGTAAGAGAAACACCAAAAGAAAAACTCATCCACTCTCCTTACCACCCTTTGAACCAGTTATGTTTGTCCGTGAAATTTCAGTTGTGGATATGCCAGAATGGTCAAAAAATAAGATCCTCAAAGCAAAGGCTACACAAAACAAGCTTGAAAAAGAAATATAATCCCTTACTTCCACTCTCAAACAAACACAATGGGACTCTCTCAAATCTATGTACGCACCATCGTGGCATCCTGGAAAGAATAAAGTCAATTTTTGTCTGGCTACCAGGCCTAACAATCTCTCTCGACAAAAAATTCAAAGGGAAAAAATTGAAAACAAATTTAGATGGCAAAAGAAGTATGTCTGACTTCCTCATATGAAAATCTGTGGTTATTGTGGTTATGATGGTCATATAAACTTGTCTGCAGTAAACTTAGTTGAGATTTGTCTTTTAACATCTCACATATTTCTACTATTATTCATGCATGAGAATTTATCATTCCTCATCTAAGAAGGGACCCACGTACATTTGGGCTTCTACAACTAAAAGTAATTTTCTTTAAAGCAGAGGGACTTGAGAACCATGACTCCTGGTTTTTGGATAGTGGTTGTTCAAGACATATGACAGGAGATCTAGATAAGTTCACGACTATCTCTAGCCATCAAGGGGGAAGGGTTGCTTTTGAAGACAATAAGCAAGGTGAAATCATTGGCATTGGCTTTGTGGGCAATCCTTCTAAGTTTAAAGTTAATTAATTTAGTTACTGGGTTAGGACATAATCTTTTAAGTGTCTCTCAAATTTGTGATCTCTCAAATACGGTTTTATTCTCTGCTACTGATTGTAAGATTTTCGATGCCATCATTGGTGACTTGAAGAAAATTGGTCAGCGTGTCAATAATTTATATAAAATTGATTTGAACACTCCCTATTCTAGAGGTACTCTGTGTTTGGCTATGAATGACCGGAATCAAACCTTGTGGCATTCTCGTTTGGGACATGTGCATGAAAAGCTTTTAAACAAACTAAAAAAATGAAGAGCTGGTAATAGGACTGCCTCTGATAAATTTTTAGACAGACTCGTTGTGCGATGCGTGTGTGAAAGGTAAGCATACTCGGGCTAGTTTTCATAGCAAAACTGAAATTTCTACCTCAGCTCCTCTTGAATTACTGCACATGGATTTATGTGGGCCCATGAGTGTTCAAAGTAAAAGTGGTAAGAGGTACATCATAGTCATAATGGAAGACTACTCTTGTTGGACATAGGTAATCTTTTTTCGTACTAAAGATGCAACTTTTTCTGAATTCATGTCATTGTTTCAGTTGCTTATTAATAAATTCTCTCATATGGTTAAAACCCTGAGAACTGATCAGGGGAATGAATTTTGCAATCAGTAGTTAGATGAATTTTGTAGGGCAAATGGAATTAAGCACCAGACTTCCTCTGCTAGAAATCCTCAACAGATTGGTGTCGTCAAACGCACGAACAAAACATTGGTTGAAATGGCAAGGACTATGTTACTTGATTCCTGTCTACCTTCTTCTTTATGGGCAGACGCAGTCAACACTGTCTATTACGTTTTGAATCAAGCTTCCATTCATCTGCTTCTTCAAAAGACTTCGTATGAGCTTCCCAAGGACAGAAGGCCTCATATTAGTCATCTTCATTGATTTGTTCATAACAATGGCAAGGACAATCTGGGCCACTAAAAGTGATGAGGGACCGTTTCTAGGATATTAGTCCAAAAGTAGAGCCTATAGAGTTCTAAATATCCAAACTTAGTGCATTGAAGAAAGTCCATATATTTGATTCGATGAATCTTCCAACACTAATGGAGATCAAGACTTTGAAGATTTTTGTCCTGTTGACAATACTGATTCTTCTATTGCCTATACCATGGTTCCTATTGTAGAAACTCCTTCATCATCATTGCCACTAAACAACACTTCTGACGATAATGACAATGATTATCATGATGATGTTTCACCTTCACAAAATCCCAATCATACTACCTCTAACTCTATCTCAACTCCGCAGCCTAACCTGATTCCTTCTCAAACCACTATTGCTGCTTCTTCCTCTACATAGAATAACCAATTCATAAAATCTTGGAAACGCTCTACTTCACATTTAGTGGACAATATCATAAGCGATTCATCTCTTGGTGTGCAAACTCGAGGAGATGTTTATCACAACTTATGTGCTTCCAATGCATTTATTTCTACCATTGAACCCAAAAAATATCAATCAAGCACTTGCTGATCATGATTGGATAATGGTAATGCAAGAAGACTCACTCGTTAGAGAGGCACTCTGTCTGGCGTCTCGTTCCTAATCCCCCTAATACTCGACCCATTGGCACTAGGTGGGTCTTTCGAAACAAGCTGGATGACTCTGGCAACACCTATCACACTATAAAAGTGCCATAGTTGGTTACTCCTACTCAAAACCCTACTACCATATAAAACACTTAATTAAAAAGGCAATGAGTCTTCTGTGTATGCTTTTTATTAATTACGTTCCAACTTTTGATAGACAAGGTTTTTCTTTTGAGCCAATATCCTCATCTTATGTTTTACGTTGTGACATACCAGATAACCTTTCGTTCGACAAGTTACATTTCCATGTGGAGTGTTACCTTGGTAACGATATTCAAATATTTTTTGCTAATTCAATTATGTATAGAGAGATGCTATTCAGGTGGCCAGAGCCTTATTGGAGGCAAATTGTAATAAGGAACGACGAAGATGTGCAGATGATCGTGGATGAAATACCCCAAACCTAAGTATGTTAAGTAAACATCAATATATGATGTATTAAGGCTAAAATATTCCTTAGAATGATTGGTAGACAATTTAAGCCAAGGAAAACACAAGAAAATGCCTTAAGGGCAATTTGGGCAAAAACATGCTCTAAGCTTGGAGTGACTTTGATTAGCACCCAAATACCATTATAAGACTTTAGTAATATGCTAATGGACATTTTAAATCAATTAGCAAAGAAATCCAAGCTCAAAAACAAGCTTAAACACAAAATGTGCTTTAAGACTCCTTAAAGCACCTTTTTGAGAAATTGTCTTAGATTTGAGTTTTGAGTGGCTAAATGCCCATGATTACACCTTAATCAACATGTGTACTAATTAGTATCACATTAGGAAGCCTAAATAAATGGGAAACCAAAAATTTCATGAATATGTGCACTAATTAGTGAATAGTAACTAGTTTAAGTTTTAGTCAACATAAGTCAATTGGTTGGTCAACCAAGACCATAAATATCTTGGTTATTAATAGGGGGCGGTTTTCTAAGGGAGGATGAGTCACCATGAGTAGCCAAATAATGTTAGAAAAGAAGAGGGAAAAAGTAAGAGGTTACTATTTGCTTTTAGAAACAAACATCTCACATTTGCTCACCTCTCTCCTCACTTCTTCATTCTCTTTTCTTCCCACCGGTTGCTACTGCTCCCTCTCTTCTTCTTTTACGTGAAGAACAACCCCATTACAAGCTCCATCTTCCTTTGATCACTACTCACTTATTTCAGCTCCAAATCAAAAACTAAACACATATTATTCTTAGTTAGCTCAAGCTCTAGCTTTCTATCTTTTAAAAATTGGAAAAGATTCATTTTGGAGCCATGGGAAATCTCCATTGAAGGGGGAAAAATAAGCTTGGAGGGTGCATTAGCTTCTCCATTCTCTTAAGGTAAAGAATATGTAAGAAAAGTTAGGTTTCCATCATTTCTTCTACATGGCCGAAAATTACCACTCATGGGGCCTTGTTTTTATGCCTTGTTCTAGCTTGTTTCATTCACCAAGGACTAGTGGAGGTCCTCTTTCATTCAATGCCCAAGTCTACTTTGAGACTTTAAAGGTAATCATCCACTTTTATGTCTTAAAACACATTTTTAACCTAGGTTTTCATTCCTCAAGGTTAGTGTATTGTTTAGCACTCATGAGAGTCATTGTATATTGATTAGAACATTGGCAAAGGAAATTTAATGGGTGGTCGAGATTCATTCAAGAAGAAGGTCTAAGGAGGAAGTTAAGATAAGCTTGAGAAAACAAGGTAAAATGCTTACCTAATGGTGGTTTAAGTTTTAAGGGATGGTATTTAGATATGTACTAATGTAGCTTAAAGCTTACATTATGTAATGGGTTATATAACCTAGGAAAAAGAATTTAAACAAGCTTATGAACTTGTGATTAAGGAGCCAATGGGAATGAGTTGATAATATAAGTTTAAGATGGATTTTAAGAGCATTATAACTACTATGAGATTGATGGGTGTATTTGCAGGTTGAAAGCTTTTATATGTGGGAAACTCAGTGTTTAAGTTTAAGTCATTTAAGGGCCTAAGAGCCATGTCATTTAAGAGCCTTAGTGCTATGCAATTTAAGATTATTGCATTATATTGAGTTTGTTGTGAATGAGTTGAATTGGGTGAGAAAGTAAGATGAGGAAGAACTTGATGTGTGTGAGATGGTTGAAAGAGGAAAGCAATGCATTTGGGCATAATAATATACTAGAGAAGCTATGGCGAAATTTGAGTAGAAAAAAAGTGTTTAAGTGGTGGTTGTGAATTAATATGCCCTAGGGTTTACTAGGGATCATTAAGAGGAATTTGAGTGGAAATGAGTTAACTAAGTAGTTCTTGAGGTTTAGAATGACCTAGAATTGTCTATGAGGAAATTAGAGTTTAGATGGGTGTATTGAACACACCAAAGTCATGGTAAGAGGAATGGTGAGACTTGTGCATAAATTTGAAGGAGAAGGTGTATAATGCTTTAAGATGATTTAGGTATGAACTAGGGAAAATATCAATGAAAGTCTTGGGAAGCTTGTGTAAGTAGTGATGATGCTAGTAGTGGAACAATAAGGTTTTAGTTTAGATGGTAATGAGTGGACTTAGGTGATGGGAGTGAAGATTGAAGGAGAATGTTGTAGATTGACTAGGAATGTATAAGAGTGTAAGGTCATGAGAATGGTGAGTAATTGAGTAAAAGAAATGTAGATGTCTAAGGAGGGTGTAGGAAGGTCAAGGTAAAGAAGAACAAGGTTAAGGTGCTAAGAGGATGGGAATAAATGTTTAGGTATGTCCAAGAGTTTAGGAATGATGGGTAACAAATGGAAAAGAGAGGAATTGGTGCATGGATATGCAAGGTGACTTGAGGAAGTTTTGGTAAATGAACTAAAGATGGAAAATAATGTTTATGAAGTGCTCAAACTGTTAAGGAGGGAACACTTGGGTTGGTTGAAGTTTTGGTAAGGTTACAAGTTGGAAATGTAAGGAATTATATGATAAGTGTTAGGAGTGTTTGTAAGAATTTAGTAAATGTTTAAGAAGATCTTTGGAAATTGTTTTGGAGAGTTTAGTGGAAGTTCTAAGGTGAGTTTAAGTGCCTAAATGGTATTAGGACACATGGGGGAACTTGTGGAGAAGTTTGGAGTCAATTGGGAATTTAGAAACAAGGTTCTGGAGCAGACCGACCTTAGGGACCGGACCTGCAAGGTCGGTCGAGCTCAGGTTACACTACCGTGAAGAGTTTTTGGAATCGACCGAACTTGGGGACCGGACTTACAAGTTTTCGGGCTTGTATTTTGTGTACGAATTGAGTCTCTGGAATGGACCGAACTTGGGACCGACCTTGACAAGGTCGGTCGGGCTTAAATATCCCACGGGGAAACTCTCGGGAATGGACCGACCTTGGGGACCGGACTTGCAAGGTCGGTCGGGGTAAAATTTTCAAACGGTAATAAGTTCTGGAATGGACCGACCTTGGGTAAGGTCGGTCGGTAAGGTCGGTCGACCTTAAAGATGAAAAAAAAAGAGAGAAACCCTAAGGAAGTTTAGTGGTATTAATGGTACCCCATTAAGAGGGCAATGATGAATAGAGGTATAAAGACCTAAGAGATTAAGATAAGTATAAACTTAAAAGTTTAAGGTTAAGTTGTAAGATTAAGTTGTAAAACTTGAGAGGTGTTAGGTGGGAATCATTATGGGTTAAGTAAGTTAAATAAGTTGAATTAAGTTAAGTGATTAACAACCTAAAATTGAATGAATGTTTTAGGGCTTGAGTATTTGGACTCCGGAAGAGAGTAAGCAACCGAACGACCAACGGTGAACGGTACAGTTCTTCTTGTGACCTGCTTGCTAACGAGGTGTCCCTCGGCTTGTGTGCTATTTGTTTTTGTGTGCTCACTAAACAAGATAAAGCATGCAACCGGAACATTATGTTTATTGTATTGTTGTGTGATGTTTGAAAACTAACACAACTTACTGTAGAACTTACTAACCAACGTTTAGTAAGGAATTGAGTGAGACTAAGGAACGCTCCCTAATATAAGTTTGTTATAAACCGAAAGAGGTTAACCAACAAACATTGTCTTGAGACTTCTACTAACTGGAACTTAAGGGGGAGTGAGGAACCCAGGACTGACTCCGGTCATGCATGCTAAGGAAAAGGGGGTCGGTATCTATAGCAGATCCGACTTCCGCTTAAGGACTTGTCTTTGGACTTGTTGCCTAGGGTCGGTTGCCGGCTCAGCTACGTTGGACATACAGTCCAAGGTAGGAGGCATTAAGATGGTGCGGTAGGATCACCTAAATCCTAAATTATAAGATAAGTTGTTATTCAACCAATGGAGTTAATAGCTCATTGGCTAGGGTTGCTTTTGACCCGACAAAAATAAACATTGAGGTAAGATGCAATCATTTCTATTTAAAGAGTGGTTTGTATTCTAAGATTAAGATAAGGTTTGAGATAAGTTGCAACCATTCCTTTTGAAGGATGGTTTGTATTATAAGACTAAGATAAGCTACATCCATTCCTTTTTAAAGGATGGTTGTTTCTAAGGTTAAGATAAGACTAAGATTGAGGTAAGATAAGGATGGACTAAGACTAAGAGGAAACATAACTTAAGGAGTTAAATAATTAACTCTCTAATTAAGGGAACGCATTTAAGTCGTTCATTATGTTTGAACTTTGATTGTACATATTTGGATTGTTGTTTACTGCACTTTCTATTATGTTGTGCATCTAATCAACCTCCATGCTATCGACCATTAGTCGTCGTAGCCACGTTAGCTTGGGGGCCATGAGAGGATCGTACCAGCATTCGTGCTGACCCCCTTTGGGGGCTGTTTTTACTACACAGGTGAACGTCAGGAGGCGGCCGTCACGAGAGTAAGATGGGGTACAAGCGTTATGGGTTAAGAGTGGCCTACGAGTTGTACATGTACACTTGTATGGCATTTTGAGTTAGTAAGATGTATAGGATGTGAGGGGATTGTAAGAAGGATATGTATTTGGTTAAGATTGGTATGTACTAATGTTCGGTATATTCTGTAGTCAGACCGTGGCAAGGTCCTGGAATGTATTTGAATCCGCTGCAGAGTTTGTATATACGTGTTAAGTTTGTGATAACCACGATTGGATCGAAATGGGGTGTTACAGTGGAGAATTAATGCAAAATCTGGAGGCAATGAAAATGATTCAACTACTTATAGAAACTGAAGTGCTCATACCTTTTAGTGACACGGATGACTCCAGAAACAACTTGGATTTATTGTTATCAAGTATTATATTATGTGGTTGCATTATCTTTATTGTGTCTCGTATAATCAACGATCATGATACTTCCAAGGAAAAAAGCTAAAAAATTTCGATTAGTACGTGGAAAAAGCTACAAATTACAATAATATTTGCATCAACAATGCCACTAATGAACACATAATTGCAGACAACAACAAACGAAGGAATACATCCCACTTATAAATATTATAAGCTGCACTACTCTTTGAACCCAACCACCATCACTTTCCACTACAAAAAAACACCAGCCAAGCGGGGCTTGTTCAATATCATCCACCATCTTCAGCTTACTCTTGTCCCTATCAACTAGTGGGTCAGCAGGCAGCACTGATGGCAAGACCTTCCGAATCCTTTGAATCTTGCATAATCTATCCTTCCACTAATGTAATGACCTCAGAAGGTGGTACTTTACACTCTCAACTTAGATCCAATAGCTTTGTGATGATCTCTTTGCTGTGACCATCATCCAAAACGACCACACTTTGAACAAAAAGATGTAGTAGGAACACAAGTTGCACGGAATATCATGTCATCAACATCAAAGTAAGATTCGACAAGGAATTTAAAGAAGTTGAATGAACTAAAAATCCTTGGGATCTCAAGGCAAACCGTTCTATCTTTGGATCTCCCTCCGGAACTTGGTTGAAAGCTCCAACCAGTATTCACGTCGTACAACAGTTCGTGATTAAGAAACATCAAGCAAGGAACATACATTATGATCTAGCAAATGTTTGAAGATAAGAAGTGTTTGAAGATAATAAGTGTTTGCAGATAAAATGTCTTTGCAATGCAGTAGAGATTAGAGTGTAGTAGAGTAAGTTTGGGTGTTTGTAATGGACAAATGAGAAGTAGAATGGGACGTGCTTTATAGACTACTATGGCCTGCAAGAAGATAACACCTTATCCGGAAGTATCCCAGAAATCTAGGTCATCCAACGACCTACAATTGATTTCTGGATTTCAAATCATCGAACGGACTACAAAGATACGTGCAGTGGTCCTACTTTACCACCACTAGTCCCGACCTAACTATATCTCACCTATAAATGCCTCAACCCTTATCATAGTTTCTCACAAATAAACTGTTTCAATACGACTCTCTGTCAAAATCAAGATTTGCATCATTGTCCTTCTTTCGACTTTCAGTGCAACAATGTTTATTTCGTGCGTGTATTATCTTCATCACACACCATCCTTTAATGAGTGTGGTTTTTGTTTTGAACCAACTACTCATGGCAGAACAGTTCCTCTTACAATTATTTCACATTTTTGGTGGAGTGTTGCCTAGATGAAGGTGATCAGCACTTCCTTGCTACTTCCATAACCTTCAGATAAATGTTGTTTCTTCATCTAGTGTTGTATTGGAGTCATATGCTCATCAAACACGAAGAAGATGTGGGTGTTATGATCAAAAACTACATCTCTAACATGGAACCATGGGTATGATTCAACTCCTAGTAGAATATGAACCACGGGTTACGCTGATAGTTAATAGTGGCTGAGAAACAATCACTAAGTAGTGACAACATCTTTACCTTTCTAATTTACTTTATTATGTTGCTTCTGCTATGTCAGGTTGTGCCTTTAGCAAGCACCCAAAAAATAATAAACTATGTTTGATGTTAACAATTTTGTTGTGATTCAAATTCACAATAAGTTTAATTGCATTACAAGTAAATTATTTGAATGTTCAGAGCAATCTTTCGTTGTTGGACACTTTTAGATTGGAATATCCTCAAAATCGTGGTGAACCAATGGAATTTTTACTATAAATAATATATTTTTTTTGTGTTTGCTAAAGGCACAACCTGTCTAAGTAGGAGCTATTGGTAAACGAAAAATGTATAATGAAGCATACTTAATTAATCGTAACTCGCATTTGGGCAATTTCTCCTGATATGACCCATTGACGACACAACCCGCACCTCTGACTCTCACGTTCTTATTCCTCATCCATATCATTTGGAATACGTGAGAACGTTGGATGACTTTGACCGTGCACATCATATTTGGGTCCGGAACCACGGTAAGGGCACCGTATAAAGGCCAGTTGTCTTGGTTCCTGAGTGGATGAATTTGCTCTCCTGGTATGCCAGTATCATCGTATCCAGTTTGTATACATTATGAACATAGTTTTTCCAATCAAGTTTCATGCTAGAACATATCATCATGACATATGAACAAGGGTACTTGAATGCTTGCCACTCATCACATTCACACTCTCTTTCGTTGTTTCTGACTACAAATTTACCTTTGTCTCGCCTTAGGGTGGCATCTCCATTGTCAACCACCTCAAAAACCAAATCTAGCGAATCAATCACAATGACACGGTGATAGTTCGCAAGAGTTTGGTTCTCATTCACTTTTTCAAGAAGGTTCCTTGTAAAAATTAAGCCACTGTTCTTTTGCGCAGTGTATGTTTCCAAGTTATCCCGGAAATAAGCAATTAATTTGTACAGTGTGCTCTTCAGAATCGCTGTCACTGAAAGGAAACAAACCATCTTCAACACACCATTCATGCACTCTACCAATTGGTTGTTGTATAACCCTACCTCTTGCCATCATTATAAGCACGGGATCATTTCTTCATAGGAAGCTCATTAAAAAATGAAGCAATTGAAGGGTGAAGATATATTAAATCATTCAATCTTGCAGCAACAATATCCTTCCCAAAAAAGTAACCTACGAACATAATAAACAACATATAAGAAACATAAAAAAATATGACTAAATTACTAGAAAGAGGACGGTGAACAGATAATTACTAGTGTTTACCAGGTACTTCTTCCACTCGTTGTTTCCATATCTGGTTTTAAAGTTCGAAGCAATGTGATGAAGACTCAAGAAATGTTGTCCATATGGTGGAAGCCAGTACGGATCCTCCCTTATAATTGACATTATAGATCCGGCACGGTCCATGATTACCGCAACATCCGTCCGCAATCCGATAATTTTGTTACAAACACGATCAAGAAAATATTCCAGTCATCTCTTGATTCCCCAAAAACCAAGCCAAAAGCCATAGGAATAATTTTGTTGTTACCGTCTTGAGCAACAATGACTAATAAATTACCCTTATACTTTCTGTAAAGGTGAGTAGCATCTATTCACAATAACGGTTTCATGTACTTGAAAGTAGTTATGCATGACCTAAATGCCCAAAAATAACGTTTAAATTATCTAACTGAAGTAGTTTAGGTCTCGTTCTCAAACATAACAGTAGAATCCAAATCTATATACAAAGTAGGCATATAGTATCTGATGGTAAAGATATATCTTGGTAATTCCGCTTATGACTGCACCCAATCCCCATAAACTCTTATTATGGCTTCAGCACGACCTAGCCAAGGTTTTTTGTAGCTGATTTTCCTTCGGTACTTTGAACGAATTAGTTGAATGACCGTCTTCACTTATAGTGTAGGATTCTCTTTGACTCGGGGAATCATCTCTTCAACAATGAAATGGTAAGTTAAGAACCGATCATTATTCTCGTTCAAGGCAGGAGTGCACGAGTGATTTATGTATGCGCCATTCAAATGCATCCTTTAGTAGAGCAGTATAGAAATAAAAATTGCATCTTTCCCCTTGTCGACACTTTAACGCATAAAATTTTCTGGTGTTTTCTTGTGGTAAAAAAATCAACATTTTTTTGCAGGTGATACTCTTTGATGACCATCACAAGAACATTTTTATCTACAAATTCTTGACCTTTGACAAACTCTTACCGTGGCCTCCAATAGGGTATACCGCGTCGGTCGACATCTGAAGGCAACTGGCTTATGGCCTGTAGGTCTACATGCGTTGAGAATGAGGCTACAGACGTGTATGGTGTCAAAGGACCAGCTTCATCACCAAGGTCATCATCATCAGGGAAATCTTCCGGCTTCATCTCAGGATCATCTTCCGAACTTTCTTCATCTACACACAAGGGGTTGTGGTTAGGTATATTTTCAGGGGTTTCATTATTTTGCTCCATAGAAGGTGTGACAGCAAACTCGAACTCCACTTGTACTGCCAGGTTCTTCAGCACATCGGTATTCTGCAAGAATCATTGTTGATTTGAAGAGGAAGAAATGAAACTGATGGATATTTGCCCTTGATCTTCCGACAAACCAGGGAGGTAATCATGTAGTCCCCCCCCCCCCCTCAACTCTGAATCGACAAGGTTTTTCACATGATCTTTGAAAGATTGAAATATGGTGAACTCGGGAAATTTGGGTGAATATAAGCTTAGACAAGTAGGAAATATGAAATACACACCATAAAGATTGTATGTGAGATCTACATATAGAAATAGAGTACAAGGAATTTCCATCAAAGATTGTTTGTTGAATAATTAAAGGAGAAGATTAAAGAAGACAATAGTAGTTGAAGAACACTACAACTAGATAAAAACACAAAACATTTTATATGTTGAGGCGGAGAAAAATGTGGTCGTTGTGTCTGTTAAGAGCCATTGGCTTATTTACAAAGGAGACGATCATGGGGAGGTGTCACTTGGGAGACGCTCACCCCATGATCACCTCCTTTACAAATGAGCCAGCGGGTTTTTTTTTTGTTTATAGAGGATGTGATCACAAGGTAAACACCTTTCTCTAAGGCGGTCCTAAGATGAACCTCCCCCAATCATTCTTGGTTACAAGCTATTGGATATATATCCATATATATCCATATTGTTTTTCTGTTTAGATATTCCTAGATACTCTAGGTATTCCTTTTATCTTTTACAGAGGTATTATGCTAGCATAAATATACGATGGATGTATCGTACACATTACTTAGCAAGAATACAACATGTTTACAGATTGAAACAATTACTCTTCCGCGTCTCTGTTTACATATCCACACAAACTTATACTTTTCTATCATGGTATCAGAGCAAGCGGTTTACTGGGCTGATAATTACTTGCGCAGATGGCGGACGTTGGAGGCAAGAAGGTTGTTGACGATGCGGTTAAGAAAGATGTTGTTGCGTCGCCTTCAACTGGAAATAGCATAATCGACATCAACGATCCCATCTACGTGCACGCAGCAGAGAATCCCGGCCTCTGTTTAGTGGCGAAGTTCAACGGAACGGGCTTTCTAGGATGGAAGTTTGACATGGTTACGGCACTTAAATCCAAAAATAAATATGGGTTTGTGACCGGCAGAATTAAACCTCCAGACGAAGACGATACCGTGCGTTATTCTGCCTGGGAGAGGTCGTGTTCCTTGGTGGCTTCTTGGATCAAGAATACACTTGGTCCGAATGCTCTCGAAGGCGTACGTTATTGTGATGACCCAAAGGAGATTTGGGATTCACTTTGTGAGCGGTACCAACAGAGTAACCTTGCTCTAGTTCAAACGTTGAAACGCAGTCTTGCGGAGATAAGACAAGGGGAAGACTCTGTTGCAGAATATTTCAACAAACTGAAGCGCATTTGGGGTGAGCTTGAGCAAGCTCGACCACCGAAGAAGTGCAGTTGCGGTGGGTGCACATGTGGAATAAATCAGGCAATCAGAGAAGATTCAGATGAAGACAAGCTCGTACATTTTTTGATGGGTTTGAACAGAAATTACCTATCCATTCGGGGACAAATTTTGGCGATGCAGAAGCCACCGAAGTTGGATAAAGCTTTCTCGCTTATTGTCCAGGAAGAAGAACAACGTGGGAAGCCCACCAGTGACGACGCTATGTCGTTCTATACACAAAAACCAGTCAACACAGAAAGCAACTACAAGAACCCTAGTAATAAAATCGAAACCGACAGGAAAAGGTTAGTCTGCACTCATTGTAAGAAAGGGGGCCATACGGTTGATAATTGCTATCAAAAACAACGGTGTGGTTATTGTAAGAAGAATGGACACACTGACAAGGAATGTTACCACCTCCATGGGCGTGAAAATGTCCTTGCGCAGAGGAAGAAAGCCTATGCGAACAGTGTGCAAATAGAGGAACCAGTCGAGCAATTGAAGCCGGCAGCAGGAGGGTTTACACCCGAACAAATTCAACAGCTCAATGAACTCATTCGAACAGCGACAACCAGCACAAAATCAGAGAGTATGAGCTACTGCAATTTTTCAGGTAATTCCATTTTTTGTCTCATGAATTCCCGTACAATGTTCGAAGGCAAATGGATTTTAGATTCAGGGTCCACAGACCATATCACGGGAGAGAAAACGAATTTTGTAAGTTTAAGGAAGATGCAAGTTGAACAGAATGTTGTCTTACCTGACGGGAGGTTGCAGACGGTAAGCTCAAAGGGTGAAGTTGAATTTGGGAAAGGAATTCGGTTGACGGAGGTGTTGTTTGTACCGCATTTTCGTTTTAACTTAATTTCAGTCAAGAGATTCACAGAGGAAATGGGTTGTGTACTGCTGTTTGACCGGGGGTATTGTTTTGTCCAGGACCCGTCTACAAGGAGGACTAGGAGACTAGGGCGCGTTCTACACGGCCTGTATGTGCTGGACCTGGATGACGATGTTTTGGACTTGGGCTTTCTGTCTTCTTGGGCCGGTGCAGGAAGGGGACCAAGTTCGCCGTCAGCTTTTGAGAAAGCAGTATCAAGTCCACCTGGTTGTGCTGCTGAATCGGAAATAAAAGCGGGCCTTATTTCTAATGTTGTTTCTAAAGTTGAGAATTTACATGTTAAGCTTGGTCACGTACCGTTAAGGAAACTTGTTACTATTGGATTAGTGAAGGATTCAGATTTACCAGTTGATTTTGCATGTGATATTTGTTATAAGAGTCGTGCTCAACGTTTACCTTTTGGGACCTCTATCATTAAAACAAACAGAGCATTTGAGATGATCCACGTCGACGTGTGGGGTCCTTTCCGTGTTGACACGTATAATGGATACCGGCATTTTGTCAGTTTTGTTGATGATTTTACTAGAACCACATGGGTCCATCTTATACGCAGAAAGGTGAAGCATGGGAAGTTATTGTTAATTTTATACAAATGGTTGAAAGACAATTTGAAACACAGGTCAAAGTGGTGCGAACAGACAATGCGAAAGAACTTGGCAGTTCTAATGAAGGAAAGAATTTTTTTGTTCGCAAAGGGATAGTTCATCAGACCACTTGCGCTCACACTCCACAACAGAATGCGGTGGTTGAGAGAAAGCATAAATATTTGTTAGAGACAGCGCGTGCTTTGTATTTTCAGTCGCATGTTCCCCTTGTCTACTGGGGAGAGTGCATACTCCATGCTGCCTATCTGATCAACAGGCTGCCTACGAAGGCCTTAAAAGGGAAAACACCGTACGAAAGTTTATACGGTCATGCAGTCGACTATGAAAGGATAAAACCTTTTGGCTGCTTATGCTACAAGACAATAGTGCATCCCAAGCACAATAAGTTTAGTTCGCGTGGTGAAGCCTGTGTTTACCTTGGTGATGATCCACGCAAAAAGGGTCACAAGGTCTTAAGCATGGATAGTCAAGTGGTTGAAGTTTGTCGTGACGTCAAGTTTCACACGCATATTTTCCCTTATGCTACTAATCTTACAGGTAGTGGTACTCATGTCGTTCATGCACGCTCTCCTCCGACGGTTCCAGCCGAAACAGAAGGGTTTAATATTGATCCTTCTTCATTTATTTTTGATGACGAGCCTACCACGTATTCTTCTCCTCCAAGCCCGTCCCAAGATTGCAGTCACGTCGAGCGTCCGGCTGATGAGTCTGATGCACCCCTGCCGGAGCCACGTCGATCCGGTAGAGAATGTCATAGGCCTTCTTATCTCAAAGATTACGTGTGTAACACGGTGTTCCAAGAAGTGCTAGATGAACGCGTCTATCGAGGTACTATGGTGTCCACTAATCAGATACACGGGTGTGCAAGTCTTACTGAGTTGAAGCCGTGTACTTCTTTGGCCTTATTGTCTAGTACTCTTTCTGCCGACGTTCCGACGTTCGATATGAGGGAGCCTACCAGTTATAAAGAGGCGGCTGGTTACGCACATTGGCGAGAGGCTATGGATGCGGAGTTGCAAGCTCTTAGTCTGAATGATACTTGGGATGTTGTCACTCTCCCACGGGGTAAGAAGGTAATCGGTTGCAAGTGGGTTTACAAAATTAAACTCAAGTCAGATGGGTCTTTAGAACGGTACAAAGCAAGATTGGTGGCGAAAGGGTATACACAACGTCACGGTCTTGATTATAATGAGACTTTTTCACCAGTTGTCAAGTTGACAACTATTAGAGCTCTTATAGTGGTCGCGCTCCATAAGGGTTGGATTATCAACCAGCTTGATGTTAATAAGCTTTTTTGCACGGGGATCTAGATGAAGAAGTCTACATGAGGATACCGGATGGACTTCTTGTGGATGGGCGTAACAAAGCTTGTTTACTCAGGAAGTCGTTATATGGGCTTAAACAGGCTTCCCGCCAATGGTTTTCTAAACTAGGAGGTTTTCTTCGAACTCTTGGATTCTCTCAGTCAAAGAATGATTACTCGTTGTTTTCCAAAGACACTGACGATGGGCAGATTTTCTTGGCGGTTTATGTCGACGATATCTTGGTAATTGGGCCACATCAGGGAGAAATCGACAATATTAAAGCGGCTCTTGATTTAAACTTCAAAATCAAGGATTTGGGGTCTCTGCATTATTTCTTGGGTATTGAGTTTATACCTACACAGAATGGCTATGTTCTGTCCCAACGAAAATTCTGTCGGGATCTTATTCAGGAGCACAACTGTCATCAGCGTCGGGCTACACAAGGTCCTATGGTCGTAGGGAAGCAGTTGCTGTCAGGTGAAGGCACTTCTTTGCGTGATCCTACTCCTTATAGGAGGCTGGTGGGGAAGTTGAATTACCTGTCTAATACTCGACCGGATCTCAGTTTTACTGTTCAGAATCTTAGTCAGTTCATGCAGCATCCCACTGACATCCACATGGAAGCAGCTTTGCATGCCCTCTGTTATGTGAAGGGCACTGTCAACTATGGCATTGTTCTTACTGCTGGCACGACACTCGATCTCCTGGCATATTGTGATTCAGATTGGGCTGCTTGCCCAAACACGAGGAAGTCCGTCTCTGGCTATTATATCTTCTTGGGAGACAGTCCGATATCTTGGAAGACTAAGAAACAAGGCTCAGTTTCCCTCTCCAGTGCAGAAGCGGAATATCGTTCTCTCCGTCGTGTCACTGCCGAACTAACTTGGTTAACACGACTTTTGACCGAGCTCGGTGTAGCTGATATCACACCAATCCCCGTCAAGTGTGATAATCAATCTGCGATTCACATAGCACGCAATCCGGTGTTTCATGAACGAACAAAACATATCGAGATAGACTGTCATTTTGTTCGTGAAAAGATTCAGCAGGGTCTTGTTGACATAGTTTACACGCATACCACTACACAGTTGGCTGACATGATGACCAAGGTTCTACCCGGGGCACGATATCGAGATCAAATTCAGCGCATGGGTATGAATGGAGACTGTCAAGACAAGCCTTGGTAACTTTGTTTACCTACGGCTTGCGGGGGGGTATTGGATATATATCCATATATATCCATATTGTTTTTCTGTTTAGATATTCCTAGATACTCTAGGTATTCCTTTTCTTTTACAGAGGTATTATGCTAGCATAAATATACGATGGATGTATCGTACACATTACTTAGCAAGAATACACATGTTTACAGATTGAAACAATTACTCTTCCGCGTCTCTGTTTACATATCCACACAAACTTATACTTTTCTATCACAAGCATATGTAGCTATCTTTGGCTACATTTAAAATTATACAGTTTGTATAGTGTAAAATATAGGTTTTGTAAGCTTATTGTACAATTTGAGAAGTTAGTATATACATTTAGTAGAACTTCATAATATCAGAATTCAATGTATAACTTTACATATACATCAATAAAATTTTTATTTACTAAATGTAAAACTTTTATAAAACAAATATACATGTACGTAGCCGTCTACAACTTTGTATGTAGCCCAGAAATTAACTCCCCAACCCTCCCCAGCTACACTTCAACGTCCGGCTTCGTAGTCTTTGCAGGTCGACGTGACACATATTTTCCGTCTCAAGCCCCTTGTCATTTTTTTTTTTGGTCATAGCCCCTTGTCATTTTTGGTTAATCTCTCTCTTCCTTCCTCGTCAATAATCGCTTCGTAACAAAGCAATTATCGAATAAGGAGGGGAAAAGAGATGGGTGTTTCGTCCAATTCCCCCTCATGGAGTGATGGAGTGAAGATCTGTGTATTTGACCTCACTAGGGGCCAACAAGAAGGTCTCGAGGTTGACAAGATCCTCTTCTTCTATCCTGCCGATTTGCCCATCTCTACCCAGCTCAACGTTATCGGCCTACATGAAGGGCTTATCACTTTTACGAGGTATTGATTTGTTCACTACCTCGCGTTGGAAGACCAGATGTATTGACTTTTTCATCTACCTGGACTCGTTATTTTGTAGAGTAGACTAATGTATCAGTGTTCTTGAGGCGTGTGATTTATCGACCTTGTGCTGAATATCTTGGCTGAAAATATAGAATTCGATGAGGCACGTTAGGTGGAGGCTGATCTTGCGGTTTTCTTTGAATTTGCAAGCCAGGCATCCAATATGATCAATTCTAACCGACCGATAAGGATTTATTTTCATGTATCCATTATTTGATGTTTTCAGTGGTCTGTAAGGGGTCTGGGTTTTATCCAATTTGGACTTTGTCTAATCTTAGTTGATATGTATCCTAAATGTTATATTTCTGTAGTCTTACATTGAATGTTTTACTGCTTATCAATTTATTGGACATTTCTTGTCTTCAGGTGGTTCCTTGTTTATGAATTACAGTTGCTTAACATTGTTTGACCTTCTTACGGGATTTTTGCTGAAGTTTTGATTGTATCTGTAAAGTACTCTCGTGGACTGGTTAACCAGTAATCAATCATCCAAACTTCTGTTATTGATCGGTGAATGGTATGTAGGCCAAGTATGGCATGAGTGCTGACCTTTGCACACATACATCCGTGAGAATCTTAAATTTGTTTTCAAATAGCTTGTAACGCACATGATGTCATTCTCTGCATTGTGCTGTATAAATTTCTTGGTGGCACCAGGAAATTTTCTTTTTGTCTCAGACGGTAAAGAGAAACTGGTAACAAATTCCCTTTTTGCAATACATAATGCTTCTCTTCACCATGTGCTGATCGATGAAAGTTTTCTGTCCTGTGATCAAATTGTGAAGGAATCTTATCACTGTTCTGATTACTGAATGTTTATGAATGGCTACTATCATTAATTTTTATGATTTACAAATAATGCTTTTGATGCAGGATGTTCTCTCCTGATGCAGCTTGCGAAGTCATTGAAGCTGAGAGGCACTCTCATGTTTTCTATCAAGCAGAACCTGACATCTGGATGGTGATGGTATGATGTATTCATGTTCTATTTAATGATCTTTTTTTCTGCCTTCTGACAGACTATTTCTTCTGAGGAGTGAATGAAGTTTTGGCAAAACAAAATATTTTTAATTGGCTGTTAGTGTGCTAAAGAATTTTCCTGTCTGTTTTGTCCTGTTTCAGGTTGTGGAAAAGAATAATTTGGAGGCGATATGGCGTGTTGAGGCATTACGAAGCATTCTAAAGGAAGTTCATTCTCTATTTGTAATGTTTAATGGATCTTTCAGGACAATACTCAATGAAGAACCCAGAGGTGATCAACTACGTTCAGATCTCTACTTGTTTATTACAGACTATCTATGTGGTAAGAGTACTCCATTTCTCATAAATTATCATGTTATGGATTTTGTGTTTGTATTTGTCTATGATTTTTTAAAATTTCATTGTAAGTTACTAATTGCCAGCATACCTGAAACGGTATCCTTTGGATTTCTGCTGCTGGGGTAATGCTGAAGTTCCTATGTCATTCTACGTTGGCTTTCTGCTTGTGGAAATACTGCCGAAGTTCTGCATCTCTTGCCCTCACATAAGGTTTTTCTCTTTGAGGCAGATTTCTTTGTTGGAAAGAAACTACACTTACCTTCCTTTCGTGATTGCCTAAGGGAGCAAGGAACCGTGCAAATGTTGACTGTTAGTCGGGAGGCTGGAATTGAAGTTCAAGTGAGTGTTTGAAGATTTGTTACTAGCTTTTGAATCCCTGTACTTCTTTTTTTAATTAGATTGTAGAGCTTCTACCAATAATGATTACTTCCTGTCTGCTTAGTTGTCAATTTATTTGTAACTCGAGGCGGTTTCAAGTGGATATTACACTTATGAACTATGCATGAAATTTGAACATTCATATCTCTGGGTGATTAAAATCTTTATATCATTTGTGCTAGATAGAAATTTGTTTAATTGAACAACTCAACTCCATGAACGTTTAGAAATACAGCCCTATTTCAATACAAATTATAGCTGCAAACCGTCAATGTCACTTCGGACTTGATTGAAATCTTTTAGTGTCATCATGACCATTCAGAAGCTCACTCTTTATTACCTAATCTGCAAATTTAGTGGAAGTACTCCATGAAATTGAGCTTTCAAGTTTATCAATGCGTGCCAGCAGTCAAGTCTACTCTCACATATAACCCCCATTTGATGAACATTGCTCAAAATGTTTGAACCATCTAGTTCTTATTAGTAATTAGAAGGTTGGAAAACTCTATAGTTGTTTCCTCTCACACATCTCCATGACATATCAGTTTAGATATCTGGGCTGGTTAGTGTTGAAACATCGTTAAAAGCTTGAAACTGTAAGTTGCTTCTTAAGGCCAAGTGGATGGCTAATCTGGCCTTGAAACTATAGTCTTCCTTTCTTATGATGAATTTGTGCGATAAAATGAATTTCATTTACTACATCCCACATCTCTGCCTGGTCATTAAACAGACAAGAACGACTACTCATGCCAGTATGCCTACTGAATAAAGAAGCTATGCAGCAGTGCTTTATTATTGTGAATTACCGACACATTATTTTCTGGTGGTAGATTGAGTTCCTGGTTTCAGTTAATCGAAATGTTCGTCCCATGAAAAAATGTGACAGGGTCTACAAGTGTTCTTTTTTGTAAGTATCAATAATGGAGGGGGGGGGGGGGGGGGGGTGTGTAAGAATTGTAGAGAATCGATGATAATGATGAAGAGGTTAATGTAGAGCAGAACTCATCTAATATTTATGTTGTCTTTTTTTTTTTTGGGGGGGGGGGGGGGGGGGGGTTGTTTCCTGTAATTTTAATGCTTAAGTTGAAGGAAAGAGACGTGGGATTTGTTAGTGGCTTGTCATTGTCAATCATTGATTCTCTGGCTTTTCTTAACTCACATAAGCTTGAATAGAGAAACATACAATGGTAGAATATTTGTCTGGAGATGGAGGTCTTGAAGAAGAACGTAATGGTGATAGAAATTTATATTATAGCTGTACTTCGAACTTAGTTTAGTCGGCTAAAAGATAGCTACTACTTTATTGGATCATGCGAGACATGGCAGATGATCTTGTAGATTCAAGCGTATAACGATTGTGCTTATTGCTCGTTCATGATTCTCCAAGATGCCTACAACCGTGCTCCTTATAAGTCTTGTTGGATTTTTTTAATAGTGAAACTGTATAAAGAAGTGGTTAGAGAAACTGTAGATAATATGTAGCGTTAAATTTCAAGCTTGGAATTGTTAACTGAAAGCTTGTGAACCTGCAGCCGCAAACAACCAGCTTGGCTAGGTAGTTTGATTATGAACTATGAAACCCGCATTACTGATTCTGGCATGACTAAAGATTTCTTGTATCAGTACATGCTAGGTATGGCCATGGTTTAATAAATTTGAATGGTGACTGCATATAAATTGGACGTACCATATTGTTAACAACATGGAAATTTGGGAAGTAGAAGGCACAGCTTTGAGACAGTTTGAACAGAACTTGTTAGTGAATTAAAATAATGCGGTTGCTCATGAGCAACTCCTTAGTGCTGTTTAAGTTGAACCTGAAGCTAATGACTTTATTTACTACAGGTGATGTTTATGAAAATTTTTATGTACTGCTTTGACTTGTTCTGATGACAGAAATAGAGATATCTGAAGTAATTTGTGTAAAAAAAGATATCTGATGTAAGTTATGTATTTGTTTGTATAAACTCACTACATGCATTTTGTGTTTGACAGTCACTTGTGGGAGCGCTTGAGTCATCTGTTGGAAGCACCCAATGTCATTCGCTCATATTGTTCCACGACCTTCTTGTCTCCACAACACTGTCTCCTGTATAGTTTGATCCCTAACATTTAATTCTCATAGCATTTTTTTAATCTGGAGGATGTATTTTTCAGTTATCAACCACAACATGGTTTTAAACTGTAGCTGTGTACTTGCTCCACAGGATGACACTGTGAACTTATTTACATATGCTCTTATGAGGATGACTCCTCGAGCTATATCATCAAATACAAGCTCATGGTCATATCTACGCAAAGGGAGCACAAGTACGGCTGGTCTTCTTGCCTCTGGATCTGTCCTTTCCACTTCTTCCCTCGCTTCTGATCAACTTCATGGTTCACAAGATCCCTCTCCTAGTTCGGATTATAGGTATGTTACTGCAAGGCTCTTAAAGCAGGGCAGGTGGCACAAAGGGAAAGATGGTTTTCTTGTCACTGAGTCTTTGGCTGAAGATGGTCGCAATTTGAATTCTGTGGCCCCCACACTTAAGCTCCACCATAGTGAAGAGAGAATGTATCTCTGTGCTCACCAGCATAAGAATCTTACTGTTGTTCTTCTCATGCCTGTTGCCTCCATTACTAGCGTGGATCTGACAATTCCTATCATTAAACAGCGGGTTCTTGATAATGTGAGTACTTTCGGTTGGAAGCTCTAGTTATTTGCTCATAATACTTATGCTTGCACATAAGACAAAGGGAACTTCAGTGTTAGAATATGGTCTTAAAATTCAGTTATCACCAGTCTTTAATATTTGATAAATTACAGATCATGATGATAGTATTATCCCTAGGCATTCAATCTTTTGACACGTGTGGAGTAAAAATGCATGCTTTTCTAGGGTTCTGTCTGGTTTTTCTTCTAGCTATGTGTTTGGCTTGCTTTGATTGACATCTGTATATTTTTTGAGTATGGTATATTTATATTTGCTAGGCGTCTCTAAAGATTTTGAAAGTTGAAGAGAAATTGTCTAAAGGATGGGGCGGTGAAAACGCTTATCATGTCGGTGGTTACCGTTACTCACTGGTTGATGCTGATAGGAGTGTTTCAAGATCTTCTCCTGCCACAAAAGTTACTACTCTGGCAAAGGTTTGTATTCAGCCACTCAAAAGTTACTGTTATGACCTGTATTTTGTTTCCCTTGATGATGTGGCTAATCGCTTGAAGTCAGTGGTTATAACATGAATAATTCTCTTGGTAATATCAGCTTTACAAATTACAGGAATGACCTAAACTTTGTTCCGTAGCTTAATTGCATACGGCAGCTAACCCATACGTTACTGCTACCTGCAACTTTATAAAACTTGTATCTTTTTTAATCCCTTACACCCTATCTGATTCAATAACTCTGTATTCGTTTTTGGACTAGATGGTTTCTTGATCATCACATGGTTCATTTTAAAGTTATTCTATTCCAAAACCATATTTTCAAAATTACTGGACAGAATTCCTTATAATGGCCAAACTTTTTCTTATTCCAAATTTTGTGGCCCGGGTTTTGTAATCATGACTCACTGGACACTCAATAAAACCTTTTGCACATCAGAAGAATCTTGGATGGGTACTATGCTCGTAAAAAAAACATGAGTCCTTTTTCCCTTCCTTTTTGTGGTTCTCATGTTGTTTTACTTGGATTGAAAGATGTTGATGCAATGTACTTGTTAACTTCTTTGTGTCTTGGCTGTATAGGAATCTTTAATTGCAATGAATAAACTTCGAGAAGAGGTTGATCTGGAGAAGGGCAGAGCCAAATGGGAAAATGCTGGCCTTGAGAAGGACCTTGAAGTTTGTATTAGAGCGAAAAACAATGCATGGGTCATCGCTCGAGTCATGAGAGGGAAAGAGCTGTATATAGTTTTGGAGAAAGCCAGCGAAACACTTCTATACGCAGCAGATTCGATGGAAAAGTTCAGCAATAGGTAAACGTTAGTTTTCTCTGATAATTAATTTGAAAACTAAACCTATTCTTGCTCTATATATGGAGTACTTGACAAAATCATTTCTGGACTTTCTTTATTCTGGTTAAAAAAAAATTTAGTTCAAACCTTAATATGCAATGCTTGATTGATCTCTTCTTGATTAGATGCCATGACCTTTGTGAGTTGCATGTGATTTTACTAGTGAGAAACTATAGAAATTTAGGTTGCAAGGCATGAGAGACCATTTTCCTTGTGCAGTTTTCGCGATTTGTTGAATTTTTTAAAACCATACAAAGCCAATGTTGATTCTGTGTAGTTTGAACTTTTGGTTAAAGTACTATTGTGCCCGATACAATTAGGGATTATCACAGTCGTTTTACCCAGAAAACGGGAATATTGAGCCCACACAGAATTTTCTCAATGGTTTTGTCGTCCGCCTTTTTTAATTTCTCTTTTTACCTGCTCTACTCCTCGTAAAATGCTGAAATTAGTGGGCAAAGTTATTCATGTAAGTCGTGGCGCTGCAGGTACTGCAGTGGATTCTTCTCGTTAGACTAGATACTGCTTCTTCTTCCTTTGTTGCTGTGCAAGTCACGAGAACATCCTGAAGTGGATGAAACGCTAATCTTTTACTATTTCTATTTCTTTGGTAAGATTTGTAAACGGGGGTGTAATAATCCTAGAGTTAGGGATGATTTCAGTCAGAGGCGAGGCACGTACTTGTTCTTATTTTTTCCTTTTATTTGGGCTATATATTTGCAAATTTGCCCAATTGCAGGCATAGAGTTTACTTTTTTTTTTTACTCTGTATTATAACTACGTACAATTGCATAATTTGCAAATATACTTTCATTTTACTTGCAATTTCTAGTAGTTTATCAAGAAATTCTCTTAAAAAATCAAGAAATTCTTACTTCGTTTTAGACTTTTTCACAATTTTTAAGAAAGAATTTAAAAAGACTAGTATACCCCTACTTTTTGTATTGGAAGAATAAAAAAATATTTATACTTTATTGATAAGATAAAAAGTGGAGTGCAATGACAATAATAATTAAAAAAGTAGAAAGGGTAAAAGTAGGAAGAGAGATACAAAAAGTCTAAAATGACTTATAATTTGAACATAATACTAAAGCCTAAAACGACTTATATTTAGAATAGGAGGGAGTATCTAATTGTCTGAAGTAATCCTGCAGCTTTGGGAATATAGCATCACTTTTTTTAAGAAAGAATTCTCAATTTACTTGCGGTCCCTCGCAACTTTCCAAGACTTGGTGGCGTTAGGGCATCCACAATAGCAAGAGTGGATTCCATTCTCAAAATAATAATATTTTATTCTTCTCCTCACAATCTCTCTCTTCTTTTGCTAAGACACCCACTTTTTGGGGTTCTTAGTTAAGAAACTCTCTCACAACTTCTCTCCTCCATGTCATATTTAATTTTTTTGTTTTACTAATTTGGAGTGGATTCCACACCATTGTGGATGCCCTTAGGGAACAACGACCAGCAGATCCATCAGTAGGTTTCACAAAATATCCAAAACCAGTGGATGAACACTTCTGTAAAATCATCGACAGCAGTTTTTCAATTGTCTACTCAACTTTCTGTTCCCGCACGCACCCATTATTGTCTAATCAGATTGCAATGAGTTATGTTGCAAACTTTGTTTTCAAGATGGGTTTGGCAAAAATGACAACGCCCTATTCTTTACGCCATTCACATTTACACCATCTTCTTGTTGTGTTTAGAAGGAAACACTTGGTAAATTCCAGATCAGAACGATCAATTTAAGGTCAATGGTCCTACACATTCAACGGAGCTATGCGAGGATACAATACAATATCCAGTAAAGAACACTGAGCCCTTCCACGCTCTGTAACTTTCAGATCACCAGTGCATATATTTCTCAATAGTATGTAGGGATGTGGACTATACAAAATTGTCAGAGCGTGATCCTCCTCTTTCCCATTACTGAAGCCAAGATATCAATATTGACGATTCAAGATCAATCTAGGCGGACCATGCTCTACCATTGTCCAGTCAAACAATGTGCTACAATCCATGCACCTTCTTCAGTTCAGTCAGAATGTAGCTTTCTTCTTTCACATCTTCTGATATACCAAGCTGCATGCTGTTGGAGCCCCATTCCAATCAACACCTTTAGGCTCACCACATCACATAGGTCAATATGATCAAGAACGCAATCCAGAAAAGTCTCCAAAGAAAAGAACCACAGGGAAGCCGAGCAGCATATACCGGGCTCAAAACTCGGATCACCTGGAAATAGAAATTTTCAAACAATATTAATTCTAGGAAGAAGCCATGGGCTCTCCATGATGATTAATTATATCTGTCTGTAATCTTTACATCCTGTGCTCTGTGGCATAAAGAGCATTTTGAAGAGAATTAATAGATTCCTTACCACACAGGCAGGGGCCAGTGGTACAAAAGTCAAGGTCTTCTTTCCACCCTCAGTTTGGCGATTTAGAGTCTGAAATGAAAATGACATCAAGGTGCTTTAATGTACAATTGGATGAGTGATTTGGATAGAATCTGACAATGAAAGATACATCAACAACAGCATCAAGGTCACGTTCCACCACATTATTTGCTTAAAGTTCTATCTAATGTCTAAACAAATTGCACAAGATTGATTGACTGATGCTAATATCAAGAAGCCCTCTTCTAGTTTTTATATTTGGCGGCAAGGAATGCAATAAGGGTTGCCAAGGGGAGTGGGAAAAACTGACAATACATTCGTATTCAACTTACAATTTCATTATCTCAAGTTTTTTTGCCATCAAAATTCATTTATAAGAATAAGATCTAAGATGAATTCTTGCCTCCTTAAAATTCGTTTCGTAACTGGGTGCTTCAAAATTATGGCCTATTGGTTACAAGCGCACTCCACTCCCACCAAGCCACCAGGGTTTGGTTTTTGCATCCTTTTAACTAAATTAGCAAGCGTGTACTTTGGCAATCTATATACACAGAACACAATACATGACAGTCGATGATGACACAACTAAATGTCGAGAAATGATTAGAATAAATGGCTTGAACTTGGCATGAAATTTGTGACATAATAATAATCTAATGTCGCGAGCATCGTGAGAAGCACAGATCTTTTGCATGTTTTAAACTAATTTGGTGCTATCTTCGGCATTAGAACTCTAAAATCAAACTGCAATTCTTAGGACACTTTATTGTTGGTATTAGGTTGTAAGTTTGCTAAAATTGCCTTTATTCGGTTCAAATGTAGCATCACAGTACTTTGAAGCGTTAACATATCACTGGGTATCTAGAATTTAAAATTTAGCTTGATGGAAATTGTAAGTCTTTAAAACTTTCACTTGACAGAATAATAATGTGCGCCTATTCAAGAAAATCTGAGGGATAAAATTCTATTTCACCTATTTCGTTGAGTTTCGCAGATACTATGTTCTAAATTACAGGAAGAAAAGAGACTGCTGGAAACATGATAATCACTGTACCATCAGGTTAGACACTGAACGAGCAGACAACATAACTGAGCGTAATTGGCAACTTAGATAATTCACTCCGTAAAAGTTCATTGAACATCAGTTCTACCTTCTCAATAAGATACTGCAGAGAATTCTGATGCCTTATTAATAACTTCAGCAACCAGTCACATTGATACGTAAATGAACTAAAGCAAGCATGGAGATCTCACCAGGAAAGAACCAGAGAGCGTTCTAGTGGAATCTGAAAGGTATTACCTGTTTGCAAAGTTCTTCGAGAAATTCTGAGTACACGATTGGTTTGATGTCATTGAATTTGGCAATGAATGAGTGTTTAATGATGTCAATAGCCATCTCGGAGAAAAATACAAGAAGAGCATTCTATCACAGAAGAGAGGGATAGGTCAGAGGAGATATATACACATGTCGGGTAATCTTCAACTTCATAAACTAATATGATTGCATATAAGAATTAGACAGATAACAATTAGTATCAAAAAAGAGAGAGATAATAATCTAGGATACTTAAAAGGGAGCAAAGTGAAGACAGGAAAGAAGACTGGGCTTACATGAAGGAAACTCTTGAACCATGAACCCTCTGCCTCTAAAATATTCTGAGCCAAGACAAACAACAGAAATGCCGATATATGGAATCTCTCAACAGAATCTGATCATTGCAAAGGTCATACGACAATCAGATACTGACAAAAGTATCATCAGTCATAAATTTTATCAAGAAAAAGCATCATGGAAGAGAGCATCATTGGAGATGAAAATATGCATAGTTTCACGAATATTGGGAACTCACTTTATAACACCAGGGCAACTATAATCCATGCTGTTTGAAAAATGCACCTCTAGATGTTTTTATCAGCTAGTCTACATATCACCCTTGTCTGAATACAGGCACTGCTACGAAAGATGAGAATCCAACATCACGGGAGCTACAAGCACGCCACCTCTAAATTTTTTATCAACTAGTCTACATATCACCCTATTGTCAATACAGGCACTTCTATGAAAGATGAGAATCTAACATCACAAAAGCTACAAGCATTGAAGTCTACTCATGGATGAGGTTGCATATGCATCATCAAGCAATTCAGGTAAAAAGTCGAAGTATAAGAAGGCAATACTAACCAGCATATACAATGCTATGAACGTTGTCTCTACTGAATCTCTTGAACACATTGCTCTTTATCTCAGCAAAATTATTTGAAACCAGCAATGCCAGCAAGGCGTTGTTGTGAGCAACTATACATGTTGATAGAGTAATTGCCTGAACTAATAAAATAGAAGAATGAACAAGTATGCAGAAGAGTCAAGGAAACCATATATTAAAGTCGGAGTTGTAATAAAAACTAGCTAATGAAGCAACTATTTATTGCCAAAGAAAGGATATTTGATGAAGCCACAGTGACAACCAAGTCAACGATATATCGTTCCGTCCAGTAATTGGAAGATTCTGGTGGAGCATGCACAAATCTGTCCGCTGTATTAAATAATGTTTCCAATATATCCCCGCCAAAACTTTGCCACAGCTTATCAAAAATCTGGCAAAGATGTGCACAAAAGCAATATTGTAATTTACTAGCTAATTTCAACAGTAAGCAAGGTAGTGTGGTATATCAATCCATTTCACACAAACCTGACAGAACAGAAGAAACCCACTACTCGATTTAGACATTGCAAATTTCTCAATTAGCCAAACTAGTTAATAATGATAACTGTTTTTGCCATAGATTATGTCAACTTAGAAGAAACAAAAATGGAAATACAGCACATATCTATTTTATTCAAAAAGCTTTGTAAGTGGTACATTAAGCTGACGCCACTGCCCATGGGCATATACTTCAGGGTAAGAACATTTCGAGAATTAGTGCAAATTGCTCGGTCACGTATCAATTTCTAGAAAATAGTTCAGTATAATCATGATCGTATATATTGCTTACATATAACAGCACTCAAAGTGAACACATTAAAATTTCTAGACCAGAGTTTTTCCATTTTAGCTGCTATACATATACGCATGTTAAACTGCTACTCACCTCTAACACATTGTACACCACATAAAGTTTGATAGTTCCTTGGCCACGAATCATGTGATATATAAGGCTGATATCTGTTATAATCAAGAGATGAATGATTCGCCTATAAAGTTCCTTCACAAATCAAGTAAATTGACACAAACTGCATCTGCAAACAACACAACTATTATATGCCCATAGCATACCTATTTGTCCTAAGAGTGCAACCCCACAAATCAACACAACCAGAGAGCTAAAATCTGACAGCTCCGCTGCAGATAACTTCCTGAACTGCCTGCCACAAGAATGGTTAATATTTCCAGATACAAAAATATTAAATTTTACAAAATGTAACACTAATGAATAATCAAAAACCAAAATGCAAACATAAAGCAATATCAGATAAAGATGCATACAACCAAACAAATATTGGCCTGCACACAGAGACTTTGTACATAGTAGGGCTAATAAGAGCTTTTAATACAGCAGTTAAAAGTACATATCAGGACAATTAAAATCACAAGTCCAAGAATAACAACAAAATAAGCAACGAACCTGGTGTTCATAAGCCTACGTCCCATCAACCATATTCTTGCCGGCATGACTGTAAAGAGTGACAAAAATGAATTCAGACAGACGAAGAAGCCAACATCGATAAGCTGCAAAACACAAACACTTAAATAAGTATAAATATGGAGCTTTTGCAGTAAGAGACAGGCCATGCCCATCATGGCTTTAAGAATTAAGATATATGCAATTGACTTGTGATGATTTGATAAGAGTAAGCTATATAACAAAAATGTACAGGAAATTGAGGGCAAAACAGAGCATGTATGTGCCGCAAATACAGAATACATTAAGTACAGCAGTTGATCTATCCTAAACATTTCAGAAGAATAGTGAGTAAACTACCAGTTCACATCTCCATGGCAAACGGAAAATTGTGTCGTATACTTTCTCTCGCTCTTTCTCATTTCCAGGGGTAGTAGTACTTGAAAGTGAATTTCCACGAGCCATTTCGTCTTTGAAGTACCTAAGTGGTGATGTTTCCGCCGGTAAAGGAACTGATAATGTATAAGGACAAAACAATAACAGCAGAAAAGGTCAGAGAGAAGATAACCCTCTATCAAGCTTATGATCACAAGTTATAAAAGAGAGTGAATAAAGATGCCAACATGAATTCAAGTATTCAGCTTCATTAGACAGCCATCAATTTTACTATTGCTTGAACAATGAGATGGATATAGCCATTCATAGAATAGTGTTATCCGGACCAAGTAGATGTTTCAGATTTGCTAGTAGAATCAGAACATCAATTATATCATGTTGACGCATTCCTACTACATTTGAGAACGATCTTTCGTCGGGACTGGCAGCTATGCATGGAATCCAGCATTGACTCGGAACTTGAGAAAAAAAGACTACTGTATCATAGCAAAACCTTGAATCAATATCAAGAACGAAGTACCACATAAAACATCAATAGTTAGGCATGAAAAGAAAGAAGGAAGCTGACTACTTAGTTCAGACAATCAAGCCAAAGCGAAGACCAAAAGTTTGTCACCGTACTTTTGAAAGACACAACTTCCTATCGAAAATGCTCATCTGAATGATCAATTTGCAGGAGTCTCTTACAACAAATACAATAACAGATTTTCATTGAATTAAACATGAAACTTATGGGGAGCCGTATATTAAACTATAAACGCATTTAAAAAATGGAAGCAATCTCACAGGTGGGATCATCCGCCATAAGTTGTTTCCAATCCAGTGACTTGGCAGTGTCCAATTTCCCATTGACCTCGTTCCTCGGCTTTGCTACATAGCTCCCTTGCACTTCCTCTTTACCATTCTCACGCTCCCCAACCCGCGAAGACGGCAACGAAACTGAGATCGTTGATGACCCGTCTTGAGAAGAGAACTCCACGCCATAGCTTCCTCCCCCATTCACAGTCCTCTGTCTCAGCTCACCCCCCGAAATCTGGCCCACGGTGCTGACTGTAACCTCCTCGAAAACCACACCGGCGCCATACCCGCTCTGCGCAACGTAACTATGACAGTGCAAACCCAAATCACCCATTTCTCTAGTCGAACAAGAAGTGCTCTCCGAGAAAAGGGTTTCGTTCTCGGCGATCGGATTCATGGGTGTGGATGACGACGATGTTGTTGTCGTCGGCGTCGTCGCAGCTGAACTATTTTTCTTTTCTTATGCCTCCGTTTGCGACGGCCTGCCCGAGTACCAGATGAAGAGTCAGGTGGAAACGGATCGGAGGTTGATCGGCTCAACCGGCTGAATTCTATTTCACCGTCAGGAAAGGCATCACCGCTACTGAGAATTTCAAAGGAGAGCTTTCTCCCTCTAGATCCCAAGTCCATAGCTACTAAGATCAGGAACGAGGGAATGGGAGACAGGCGGTGTCAGAATTCAGGGTGTTGATTTCCCAATTCCGACCTATTCAGGAGTTTTCTACCATCGATAGGGAGTACGGGTACAGGGGACTCCAAAAGTTACCTCAAGTTCCAATTAAGATGCTAATTTTTCATTCCGAGCTGGGATACTTGGGTATGGGCTGACAGGTTCTGATTGGCCAACACGACACGTCAGGAACTTGCAGATTGGCCAGATTTATTCGACCCACGGTGTCAAAATATTAAGGGCGTTCATGTCAGTTTTTTTTTAAACCATAATTATAAAGAAGTCTAATCACACTTTGTCATGTACTATTTTTTTAAGAAGAGATTAAAATTTAAATCGTCTGTATCAAAGGCACCCTAAGGGTTGTTTGCTTTTTTTAGTCTAAACTGAACAAAGAACCTGTTCGGTACAGAGTTTTATGTTGACTTAGGTTCTGTTTGTCTTGGAGCTTTATGATGTCTTTAAGGGTCCGTTTAGCAACTAGTTTTATCCGGTTTTATAGATGAAAATAATTTTATTCTGTTGACAATTGTAGTTTGACTAGCTTTATGTTTCAGTCATAAAGGCAGCAAGTGACATTTAAAATAAAGAAGGGTTTACCTACGTTTGGGATATTCAGCTGCTTTTGGGTTTGATCTCTGCTTGGGCAAATACAACAATACCCTTTGTCTTTTTGCACTATTTATGGTTTATACCATTGCCAAGTCATCTGATTTCTTTTCTCTCCTCGTTCTCCCTCGCTTTCTCTCTTCCTTTCAAATCCTCCATTATTGAGCATGTTAACCTATTCCTCCAGCTTCTTCCTTCGCTACTCCTACTAAGTTGATTGGCAACTACTTGTATTGAATTCTATAACAACCCTAACTAACCCCCTCACCCACTTCTATCTTTTCAATTTGTTGTTATAATAACTCACCTGGGGTTATCGTTTATCTCATCAGCATCAACTGTTCAAAGGTAGGTACCCAGCTGTGTTCGTTAATTTCAGTTTACAATGTGGGTGCATACATTTTTCATTCTTTAATCTCTGTCCATTGACCAAATTTGGCTGTAGATTTTGCTAAATTCTACAATAGCAACTTGTAGGATTCAGTGCATTCAAGCAGACACCATACAAGTAAGTATTCATTCTTTACCACTTCACCTTGCAATGGTTGTGTTGTCTCTGAATGTTCTTTTATTGGTCCTTTGTTCAACCCAATTGTGTGCTTCATATACTGACTGTGTATCGCATTACTTGTGTTCATATGTTTATTGTGCATTATTACTTCTGCAATGATTATGGATGAAATGTAGTGTACTCTACCTAGCCATACACGCGCCATTGTTTAATGTCGTTACCTTTAAGTGTGCACAAACGTTTTAGAACAATGGTTAAGGATGGTAAGGGTGATAAAGGGAAAGGGAAGACAAACAATGAAGGACACTATAGGAAACCCAAACATGATTGGACAATGGCCGATGTAGAGCTATTGATCTCCTTGTTGGTGGAAGAAGCTAGGCTACAAATAGGAAAGGCTGGGATAATTGTTGGTGTTTCCTACAAATGGGCCCCCTGGCCGAAAAGTTTAATAAAAAGAGGGAAGGGTTGGCACCTGTAGACAAAAAGCAATGCAAAAATAAAGGTGACACACTTAAGATGGGATGGAATAAATGGAAGGAGCTGACTCACAAGAAAAGTGGTTTAGATGGGACGTCGACACACAAACAGTTACTTACACCCAAGAATGGATAATGGAGAGAGCAAAGGTGAACTAGTTATTTGATAATTATGTTTTGTATAGTATACATATTTCTAGTGGATTAAAAGACTTTTTTATGTTGTTGGGTAAAAATGATGTAGGAGGATAGTTCTATTGCAAAGATGGTAAACTCTAAATGGCCATCGTATCTAGTTAATGACATGGAGTTGATCTGGGGTCAAGGGTATCCAACCGGTGATCTGAGGCAGACACCCAGTGGTAACATACCTCAACAAGTTAATTACTTTGTTGTCGATGGAGCTTCCTTTGGTGATGAGGCATAAAGTGATATGATCCCTTTTATAGAGATTAATATTCATATAAAATGTTGGACACTCAATGGACATATCCACTAGCAACCATGGAATGATAGGGGATGAATCAATTCCTATCTTTGACTTCACCACTGAGGTCGCTAGAGTTGCAGCAAGCGCTCTTGCTAATTCATTTCAGTACAGTCAATTCGTGGGCTTGGTGGTTAAGAGCTATGTTGGGAATGTGGATTAGGTTGGTTCTGGTCCTGCATCCAACATAAATATCGTTGATAGTTTGACGCTGTCTACACCTTTTTCTACCCAACCTGAGGGGAACACACCCAGCTATAAACCTACTAACAGGGATGATCCTATGGAGGTCACCAGCATGGGTGTCCCCCATGGTGGGAGAAGATCAAAGTTGGTGCCCATCGGTGATGTGAGCACTTGCAAGAAGAAATCCAAAAGTGGTAGGGGAAAATCAGTTGTAATGCCAGATGACATCCATAATCTGAAAGGTGGCCTCGATGGTGTTCTGAACAATGCAACGTCTATGATACAAGACTTACATCATAGGGAATCCCAACCAGATCCGGTAATATATGTCTAGGAGGCTGTGACTAGGATACAGAGTGTTTGAGGCTTTTCAAAGAAGATGATTGTGCATGCCACATTCATATTATCTGACAGCTTTACATTATGTTCAGAGAGTTGAAGCTTACTTACAACCTTTCACTTGAAAATCATGTGGAGGATATGTTAGTGGGTTCACAAAAACTAGACTATGACCAGATTCAGCAGGGAGAGGGGATAGTAACAAACACAATGGCAGTGGAGAGACTAATGAATGTTGAAGGTATGACTGATGAAGAGTTCAATACGCAGCTTGTTGAGTACAAGACTGTAATATGCGTGACATCATGGATTTCTTATTAGACGATGAAATTGTTGAGTTAGTTTAAATGAGATTTGTAGAGGATAGGTTTGTTTAGTGCAGACTAGCAATTACATAGTTGATATAGAAAAAGATAAAAAAAAAACTTTGTACTCCCTCCGTCCTGAATTGACCGTCCTGTTTGCTTTTTGGCACGTTTTTCCACTTCAACATTAAACATATAAGATAAAATAATTTTATAAAAATAAATTTTGTACTATATAGTTTATCATGTAAGGAATCATATGCAAAACTTAAATTTTCAAAATTAATTTATCTTATATGTAAAAAATTAAAGTCAAACGATATGTCCAAATAGTAAACAGGACAACCAATTCAGGACGGAGGGAGTAATTCATTTGTAAACCATGGGTGAAGTTTGATTGTACTTATCATAACCGACTGCCTATTGCATTGTGTTTCATTGTAGTAGGTTTATTTGTTATTTGTCAATTAATAAACCCATTTGTCATATACAGTTTAATAGATCCTGGCAATGATTTGTACAATGGTTATGGTTCAGTATTATATCGGATACTAGAAGACCCCAAACTGTTTAGAGAATATTGTGTTGTGTTAGCTCAAGACATGGCCACCATTAATGACATAGCTCAAAGAATATTGACACTATTAAGTAGATATGTTGACATACCTGTCAAGCAACCTATGCATAAATCTGCACTTAGTGGGTCTGACTAGGTCAACGAGTTGCTGAATAGTCATCCAGTTCAGTTTTTCAATGCACTTAGGATGAAGAAAGATATGTTCCTATCACTTTGTCATGTTTTGGAGCATAAATTATATAACAAAACGTTCAAGACTTACAACCATAGATAAGGTTGCTTTCTTTCTACGCACACTAAGCCATCGGTGTGCAAACAGGTACAATATGAAAGATTTCAACATTCTGGTTCAACCATATCAGACCACTTGGGAGACATCCTAGATTCAGTTGGTAAGATGGGGAGGAAATTGTGAAGCCACGTGACCCAACCTTTCCAAACGTGCCCGATCACATCCAAAAGGAGCATTGGTTTTGTTAAATCGTCTTCTTTGTATTCACAAGCAAATGAGTTTTTCAAGTCTAAGACTTCCAAACTGAAAAGAAAAAATTTGTGATAATCAATCTTTGTAAAGAACATCAAATTTTGCTAAAATCAATTTTTTTTTCACAAGTTCAAACAAATGTTCCAAGACAAAGGTTGCGAAATAATGATTTTTTGACAATGGAACAAAAAGACTTGCCATGTTCCTAAGAGATAAGCATGTGTTCAACATCCAAAGCATTGAAACAACCCATAAAGAAGCTAAAACACACAGTCTTCAAATCTTTGTTGAAATCTCTAAAGTAATACAAGGGGCAATCCAAGTTAGGATTGTTATTTGTGAATTTCTTTCCAACAAATGTGTGAACAAAACTCCGAGTGAAAGAGTGTGAGAGTGTCTTGAGTGGAAAAAATGTATGAGTGAAAGAACGTGTCGACTTTACACGACTTTGGTGAGGCCACAACAAAGGTGAGAAAAACAGCATAACTCTAACTAAAGGAGATAGCTTGTAAATTTACGCTTCGACCTGCAAAAAGTAACAAGAAGGGGCACACTTCTATCAAGAATGACGAAGCACCTAGGTATACCACCACATATCCAAGAAGCTTGTGAAAACCCAAAAATTAAACCCTAGGAACCCCCATTGAGCCTTTCATAACACATCCTCTATTCATTAAAGCTCCACAAAAAGTAGCTCAAAATGATTACCTCCCTGGTGACCAAAGGAAGCGAGGAGCCCAAGTCTCAAATGACAACATCCCAAGTCCATAAGAAGAAGCGATGCTACCACAAGTACGATGAAAATTCACAAACTTTCCCAAAGTGACCTAGGATTCGAAAGCTTAAGTCAAAACTCCAAAAGCTTAAAGCAGTTCCAAAAGCTCAAATATCAGGAAACACAAAAACCCCAAAGATGAATGATAAAGGAAAATCTTAAAGCCTCACATATCCAAACAATGACAACAACAAGGCGGCAACAAGGACAACTCATTCGAAGTCTAAAGACCGGAGGAAAATCTAAACATAGCAACAAGACAACTTCACACGTAAAGACGAGAAAGCGAATCCGAGAGAAGACACAAGTTACAACTTTGGTTATCTCTAAGCTCCACAAAACCGAAAATATCCTTTCATAGTCCCTTTGACTTTCATCACACCCCATGACACCGTTATAAGCCTCAAAGACTTCCAACATGATAATTGCGTGTCTAATCGAGTGAAAGTAATAGATCAAAGGCCTATATCCATCAAATATCAAATTCAATAGTCAAGAAGTTATGACTGTAAGACAGAATTGAGTGCAAACACCAAACACACGTAGAGTGTAGGTAAGAAAAGAACCACATCAAAGCAACCCTTAACCCTATAAGGAAGAGAATTGTTCACATATTTAAACAGAAGAAAATGCTTGAATTTTAACTCAGTGTGGGCCTCGGGGTTTTAAACCTTTATCCTATATTGATTCGGGTTGATTAGGATCTGATCAGGTTCTAGGTCCGCTTATAACCTAAGTTAAATAACTGTGTCATAAAACTATAATTACTAAAGCTAGAGTTAGCCCACTGGAACCTATTACGAGTCGCCACCTAATTTTAACCTACTGTAAATTAGGAAAGGATAGAGTTCGGGTTTAGGGGCTTATTATATAACTTTTCTGGGTTCAAATTACTTTCACTACCCTTCTAAGTTATTTTTCCTTTACTAATGTCATTAACGGATTATTATAAAGTTGATTTACCCTAAGTGTGCATGCTTCTATAATTTTATGTTTTTTGACATTTTTTTACTGAAATTAAAAGCAAAAATGTAAATGACCTAATCTAAGGTTCGGAAGCCGAATTAGGTCAAATTTTAAAATGTACGTGGATACGGACATTAATTAACTAAATTAACCAGAATGTTCAAAATTACAAAAGATTAAAATTTCAAAGGGTCCGCGCCCACGGACATGGTGTCCGTGGGCCCGAACATATATTAAAAACTTAATTTTTTTTAAAAAAAGTGATGTTCCGCCACCGTCTGGGGGCGTCCGTGTTTACGAAAAGTGCGTCCAGGATCCCCGGATGATGCATCCGTGGGTTCGGACTGCCACCGGATGACGGCGTGCGGGCATTTTCCAATGGAATTTTGGCTCAAATTTTATGGATAGGTAGCCTAAAAGATTCTAAGCACGTTAGTGATTGAAAGTTTTCAATTTGACTTCAAATTAATGACGAAACTTAGCAAACAAGTTAAACACACAGAAAGTCATAAAACTTTAATAAACAACACAAAAAAAACCTAGATTCAACTAAGAATTGATGTAAAAGGTCAGTAGAGGTCCGAGGTTTAAGAAAATTGAACTTCTAACCTATTTTGATGACCACAACAAATTGCCCCTTCACAATAGGATTCTCCTATTGCTTCGTTGGGTGTCGATTCGGTGGGACTTCGACTTTGGCTTCTGAAATCTCTTCCTTGATGATCTTGACCACGTTTTGCTTCTGGTTTTGTGATATTTTGATGTTTGGAAGTCTGATAGGAGAAGAAAGATTGTGTTTTTAGTGATTTTGGTAAGGTTTTGGCTTCAGGATTGTTGAAAACATGGGAGGCAGGGCTTGAAGAGTAGCTTCTGACCTTGATACTGTTCTAGATGATGTTTAGGTCATTTATGAAGGTCTGGTTTTATAGGAGAAGCATGGCCAATTGATATAACAGATTTTTTTTATCAAAAATCTTTATATGCTTTAAGAGAATATGATTTTTTAAATAAGCTACAAGCTGAGAAAAAAATCTGAAATCAACCATAGATAAAGGAAGATTTTTATGAATTTTTAGAGTTAGAATTGGGTTATTTCGATAAATAATCGATTAGATAAAAATGTTACAATCTGGCACCTCTCATAATTCATAAATTATTATTCAAAATTCAAGTTTATGAAATTCCAACAGTATTATTTTCTAAAAATTATCCTCTATCACGTGTTAAAATTTCATGACATTTGGAGTTTATTTGGGTATTTTCCAAGTGAGAGAAAATTGTAAGAATGTTTGAATTTCTCTTTAAAATGTTGGGTTAAGGTTTCAAATAAAAATTGCAGGTTTATGACTGTGTATAGTCATTTTAAACATGTGAAAATTTATTTTAATGTTTGGAGATCTTTACTTTCTATTCTAACGCTATTTCATGTGTTAATTATTAAGGAAATTAGCTTATAATATAAATTAAAAGCCATATTTCCAAAATAAATATTATCTGAAAATTATGAAACGCCTTTCATAATGACTATGGTGTTTTAAAGTTTTTTTTGGAGATGGTGAATAAGTCATATGAAAATAAAAAGTCCGAGAATGTCCTTGGAAAATCCCGACTTAGTGCATTTTGACTATTTTGCCCTTGCCTTCAAATTTATGCATTAGGCCCCTCCCAGAGGGTCACAATTTTGGGTATAACACTTAGATTGCTCAAAGAAAATGCTGGAGGACATTGTTAGAACAACAAATGCTTATGACAACACCACCTAGTAAAACTCCCAAACCTTAAGCACATCATAAGCCTTAAGCACCACATCACCAAAGCCTCAAACCAGAAGCCTTAAGCATCACATCCCAATATTACAATCCTAAATCCTTAGGATCGTCATAAGCCCTAAACATCATCCACAGGCCTTAAGCACATCATAAGCCTTAAACACCACAAATACCATCAATACCAAAGTCTGAGAGCATGCTCAATTTCGAAAGAATGAAATTTCAGTATGGAAGTCCATGTTAGAAAATGGGAGTTCCATGAGCTTTTGTTAAGAAAGATGTTTGCTTATACACAAATGATTGAAACTATGCCCTTTTGATACATAAATCACACCATTTTTTACACCAAGTCTCTATTTGTAATAATTGAACCAGTCCAGCTTTGACATCGAGTCAACTCTATTTTTTATAATCGAATTAACCCTATTTTGATATTAGAGTCAACCCCATTTTTTACACTGAGTAAACAGTATTTTGACAAGCAGAGTGAACCGTATTTTCGACAGCAGAGTCAACACTACTTTTAACACCTAGTCAATTTTACTTTGACACAAAGTCAGTGCTTTTGACAACCGAGTTAGCTCAATGACGTCAACAAAATCTTTTTATCAAATAAATTTGTCTCTGTAGACACCAAAAAATCTCACTCCATAAAGCAAATCCCAAAATAATAAATAAAATAAGAGGGGTCGTCGTCTTTCTTTCTCAAAGTCATTAACATGCGTGCCAAAACAAAACCATCAACACATGACAATGTTCTTAAATCATTTTTCAAAGCATTTCAGAAAAACACAATTCTTCAAAAACGAATTTCCAATGACAATACGGTTTTAAACCCGTCCCTTTTGTTTTATTCACTTATCTTATTATTGCTTATTTGTTTATTTATTCACTTATCCTTTTATTTTCATTTTTGTTACTTATTTTATCCTATTTATTGCAACTTTAATTGTCTTCTAGGGTTTATCCTTTATTTTGATTATTTTGTAGTAATTTCTATCATTTCATGCGTTTCTCACTATTATCATTCGTATTAGTATATTTTGTTTTGCTGCTTATTTGATTACAATTTCTCTCATTTCATTTTATTTTATCCTACCTCATTTACCGCTACTCATACACATCTAATTCAGTCTCCATTTTTATTACATTCCGTGGTATTTTTCCCACTATATTAGTACTATTTTGTCATTTCATGTGCTAATTATCATTTTATTTCATTTGTTTAATACTTTATTACATTTTCATTTTTTTTCTTTACATTCCTTTATCCCATGACTCTTCCAAAGAAAACACCTCATTTTTATTAATAAAACCTTTTTGTTTATTCCATTCAAAAGCTAGTGTTTTTTTAAAGAGTGTATTCATTCGAATGACCACTTTAGTATTATTCTGTACATCTTTATATAGAATTTCGTTGCTAGCATAGTTGGTTGTTGTGTGTTTGAATTATGGTATGAGTTACAGGTTAGAATCCGTGTGTAGGCGAGCTTTTTAAGGTTTTATTTTTTTCATCCTCTTTAATCACGTCAAACTAAATAGCAAACCTGATCAACCTACTGATGGGCCGGTCCACTCCAGAGCCAATAAAGACCCATCCTATGAAATTGGTCCCGACCTTGTCAATTTACTCGCGCCTATCATGAGTAAACAAAATTAAACCCTAATCTGAAAATTCAATCGCCACCCCCTCAAACAAACCCTAAAAACCCATCCTTCTATAAAAGAAGAACAAAACCTCAACTGTAGCGATCATCCTTCGCTCATCGCCATTCTCTTCTTTTCTTCCTCCAAAAAACATAGAAGCCAGAAGTTTACTGTAGCCACCTCCTTTTCTTTCTTCCCAAACCTTCTCTTCCTCATCTTCCAATTCGCTCCCCTCCCCCATATTCAAACCAACGAAACTAGAAACAAAAAAAATCATCGCCTGTATATTCTCAATATCCCACTCGCTTAAATCAAAGGTTTTCCAGAAATCTCCATCTGAGTTTCCCTTTTCTCCTCATCCAGTTCTACTGTTCCCCAGTCCTCAATAGAGAGCCAAAAAACACTGTAGTTTCATCACAAAAACCGATTGGGAGTTTGAGAGTCACTCTAGCGTTCCTTGTCCCAGTCTTCAATTAGAGCAGCGAAGAGGAATGCGGCCACATCAAAATTGATCTCTGAAGCCTACGCTGACAACTTTTGGTCCAATCCTTACGGTTTCTGTCCGACACCTGATTAGAGTAAGAGGAAGCTGGTCTTCGAACTCAAAATCAACCTCGAATCCTCCTTACTCTCGGTTCTTCGTTTCTCCTTCACACTTGTTCTATTTCCTTTCTTTTTGTATGTACCTTGGCCAAGGGAACTAGGGGCGAGGCATAGAAAACGGTTTCACTGGTTACCGATTATCTCATACGAAGAGACGCCGTCTGTTTTTCTAATTTTTCATTGTGTTATTCAATTTTGCTTTTCCTCTTTCAGTGGTCATCTGTTTCTTTTCTGACTCTCATCTTCTTACCGTGAATATAAATGGATACATCCTTCGTGTTTTGTTGTTATTCGATCAATGAAAATTTTGAAGTCTCCTTGTATTTCATAGTGTAAACCTTCCTCGTGTTACCTTGTGCGTATACAACTCCCTATTCATTTCGTACATGCTTTAGTTTGGTTTGAAGTTTGCCTTGCTCGTGTCCATGTCTAATGGGTTTAACCCCGGTAAAATGATAAGGAGCCGACTGAAATACATGTGATTCCTTTCTTGGTTCAAAACTCTATATTCTGCTTGGATTGTGATTTTGACAGGTTCTGCTCGCCTCTGTGTGGGTGTCTGAATTTTGTAAGGGAAAATCACGATCACTCCTGCAGTTTGCGTCAACCTCTTCATCCCCTCATTGCTCATTCGATTACTCTTATGAACTAACATGTTTGACTATTTTGTTTTTGTTTTAAGCTCTCCGCACGGAATTTCTGTTATTCCTCTAGTGGTATTTTATTATAATCTAAATAATCTCCTATGTGTTATGCTAAATGTTGTGGTTAAGTTCCTTCATATTGATGATGGGTGTCATATCTCTGATTATGCTAGCGATTTTGGGATTCCAATGTTGTCGTTGTGATTCATATATTACCTTTTAAACTAGTGTGATTTTTCTCGTTTCGGTTGGATTGGCTAAAGGTCAGTTTTGGCTGATTTCTTTTTTATTATTATTAAAAAAGGACTAAAAATAAGGAAGGGAGGAATAACTGGTGGTTTATTGTGTTTTCGTCATGTCTCAAATCATGGGTTTAAAACATTGCTAGGTTATAGGTTTTGCCGCTTGAATAAAGTTAATTTTCTAATCCATCATTGGTTCACATGAGACAAATGCTACTCAGACTATTGCATTTTGTTTTAATCATTTCGTTCCATTGCTGTTTCAGTCATTTTATGTTTCTATCAGTTATAATCGATCATTATTGTTGAGTTGCTTATTGGGTCAGGTCCAATCAAATTCAGGGGTCTGATCCTCTGCTTAGTACAGATGAGCCCATAGGTTACCCAAGTAATTTTGAGAACTGATTTATCGGTGCGGGCCTACAATTTTCCGTGGGCCTCTTTAGAAAAGCTGTAGGACTATTCATAGATGTTGCACGCATTAAGGTCGTAGTACCTATTTGTGGGGACATCTTTTCTAATAACAAAAAAACTTTCCAAAGCCCCCTTAATTGTCGATTTAAAATTCACAATCAATAATCCATTCAAAACCCAAAAGTCAAACCATTGCAAAACTCTATTCAAATTCAAGCCCATAATTTTAGTCCAAATTGAAGCCCAATTTGAGGGCAAATTCAAAGCCTAGTTCAAGGCCTCAATTGAACTCAATTCTAGCCCACAACCCAAGTCCTAATCTGACCCACATATAATAATGCCTAATTTCAAGGCCCAAACTTGGCCCAATTCTGGCCCACTTCTCAAGGCCCATTAGCCCAAATCCAGCTCAATTTCACTTCATAAATCAGCCCAACCCAATAGCCCAAAACCAGCCCAATTCAATTTCAATCAAATTCAATTCAACTTCAATCCAAAATCAATTTCAATTTCAATCTAAAATCCAATTCGAGTTCAATCCAACTCTAATCCAACTCTAATCCAACCTGATTCTAACTTCAACTCAATCCCAATTCAATTCAAAAAGCCATTGTAAATTCCAATTCAATTTATTCATCTAATTCCAATTCAATAAAAGTTCATTCAATTCCAAATCAATAAAAATTGAACTTCAATTCCATTTCAGTTCCAATTTCAATTCAACTTCAATTCCAATTTCAATTCAACTTCAATTTCAATTCCAATTCCAATTCAACTTCAATTCCAATTCAATTTCAATTTCAATTCCAATCCAATTCCAATAAAAATTAATCCAATTTCAATTCAACTCTAATTCAATATTTATTCTATTCCAATTCATATCAAAATTCATTCTATCCTAATTCAACTTCAGTTTCAATTCAATTCAATTCCAATTTCCCCAAACACCAAATATCTCATGGACTCAAATCACCCCTCTAAATCCAATTACTCCCGCACATTCGGATGTCTCACTGACCCAAACATCTCAAAGACCCGAGCATCTCACAGATCTGAGTGTCTCACAGACTTCGACATCTCAAGGTGTCAAACGTCTCATAGCCCCGAGCATCTCATGGACTTCGATATCTCATTTCTTTCATCATTTGAATATTCTAAATGTCTCATAGACCTGAGCGTCTCACAGACTAGCATCCCAAGCCTGAAACTTCTCGAAACTTCAAACTCCTCTGAATCTCAAACCCCTCAAAACCCTTCAAAACCTCAAAACTTCCAAAACCTAAAAAAATCGTAAACTATGTAAGGTCTGATCTCAACATGGAGTTGAGTACATAGGCAGCCCATTTAGGGTGCGACCCCATGCCAAACAAAAAAACCTTTTCCCCCCTCCATGGTGGCTCTCATATCTCTTAAAACACTCAAACCTTCTTCGGCTCCCATAAACTTCAAACTATCAGACTCCAAGTCTTTTCTATTCACTCAACCTCATGACTTCTCCAAAATCTTCAATATGTACTCATCCGAATTCACCAATTCCTCTTCTTGGCGCTAGCTTGGCACAAAAGCTCGCCTCATCCACCATCTTTCTCTTTTCCTGTCCTAATCCTATCCATATGGCCCTTTGAAATGAATCTATCTAAAATGGTTTTGAAAGATTACAATTCTGACACTTGGAGACCGAGGTTTCCTTGGGCACCAATCTGAAGTCGTGGTCATTGCCACTTCTAAGGGGTGTAACTCAGTACGAACCCGCATAGAATCTCTGTGAATGACCAGGTAAGTCCTATCCTTAGACAACAATCTCATAGTCAATTAACAGTTCTTAGAACCCGATCTTCCTTCTTAGTTATCATAGGTCAAACTAGGTGGCAACTCTAGTCAATTCCGCCTTATAGAGGCATCAGTCCGCGTGGAGCCCATTGAGAGCGAATGTAGTGCACACTTGCACTCTCACTTATGCTTTATGGGAAATAAGGATGATTTAGTAGGTATTTGAGGATGCCAGAGTAACAGGTTTTTACCCTCCACAGAATGACATATGTCTAGGATCTCGGATTTTCAATCAGATCATATTTAGATAGACCCCGACCCTTATACCGAAAAATCACCCTCCACAGAATGGCGACTCTACTAGGGAAAACTTGAGTAAGTTTTTCTCATAAACTTGGTCAAGGAAGACTGAACTCCTTTCAAGATTGTCAGGATTCCCCATCTTTTTTCAAAACCTTCAAGATATTCTTTCAAGAGCCATTAGGATTACTCTACTCCACACTTATAGTGTGTTTGGTAAGGATAGCTAGGATGTGAGTGTAGAGCTTATAATCTGCCTTGGTTGTCCTGTGTGATACATAATTGCGTGATTATGCTAGACTAACCTGCAGGAACTCCAAGTAGGTGGGCCCAATAGGGGTCTAACTTCTTCCCTCTCTTTTACCTGCGCATTTATTTACCGCTCTTTGGTTGTGATACAGAACTGTTGGGAATAGTCCTGATGTGGGCGCATAGGGTAGCTTAGGATATGCATTCCTCTGTGTCACCCTTGATATTTACGATCGGGATAAACATTGGTCCACAATTGATTCCCCATGAGCAGAGGCCTTTTGTAGTAAGGACTATGCAGACGAGGTGGTATGAGCGTAGTATTTACACCTTGAAAAACTCATGACCCTTCAACACCTACTTTTTCGAGTCAAAGCCAGCATATAGTAAGCCATGAGCCTTCAGTGTCCAGCTACCTAGTTCGGTGTCTAGGACGGGTTAATGGGTAGTCACCCCCTTGTATCCCGTCTGTCTGACCACCCTTTGCCTTAACTTGAAGATTGCATGGGCTCAGTTCTTCATGATTCCTCTGCACCACGGGTGTCTTTTAAAGCCCAATGTCACACTACAAATTCATAGAGGATCCCATATTTACCGAATACACATACATGACAAAGCGTAGTCAGTGAATGATTTGGACTTTAGACACACCTCATCTTGCAGACAAGGGAAGACCTGTTCCCATGCAGTACTTTCCCATGTTTTCCCAAAAGTGAGTATGTGGTGATAATCCCCGGCCGTGGCTCGTGTGACTGTATCACTTCGGGTATCCTGACCTTTTGAACTTAAGCACTTCGGACTTTCTTGATGACATGCCCCACAAGGCGTAACAGAGATAAATCCTAAGATGAACAGTGAAGAGATGATAGTTCCATTGGTGTATGGAAGCATTGATTGACCTAGAAGGTGTTTGTGACAATTAGCAACTGGAAAGGAAGAAGACCAGTCCGCTTAAAGCAACGACGAAAAAGATGGAGCGAGCACCCCGAAATGATTAAGTGGCCAGAGGCCAATTTGTTTATGAAGGATTGACCCATGACCTTGCTGATGACTTGGAGAAAAACCTAGAATAGAAGAAAGTGTTCAAAGAAGAATAACTAGGGCCTATTCAAAGTCAGACAACAGTTACAAGGAGACTCCAAATTACTCTACATACGATGCCTATGAGTTTCAAGCAATGTACCCTCACGCTCTCTCTGTCCAAGTTCGAACAACATCAAGCATGCCTTCTTCACCTATGTACATTTCAACTCTAAGAACCCCTACCACCACCAGCGGAAATTGGAAACCACAAATGGTCTGTGATAAGGGAAAGACCCAAGCCCCATCTTCCCCCATGGTGCATCCCGGATTAAACCTCCCCTTGCCCACACACAAACATATCCTTTCTGGGCAAACACATCCTCATTCATCGAAGTCTAGCCGACATCTTTACCCAGGAACAACCCTACCCTCTCAATCTCTTGGCGCCAACCACCCTAAGACAGTGTATACTTCAATCCAAAACCCTGATATTAAAGTGAGTCAAATGAAAGAATTAATGCAAGAACTGAAGACGGAACTGGAGCTTGCCCAACATTTTAAGTCAACAAGTTGGAAGCCAACTAATCCATATCCCGATGCCCGTCTACAAAAAGGCATGAGTTTGGCTGAGATGAAGAAGTATGAGGGAATTAGAGACCCGGGGCATAATGTTGATAAGTATGATAAACTCATGAATCTTCATGGCCTTTCTGACGAGCTGAAAGCTGCATGCTTTAGATTCTATCTGCAAGGACCCGTTTACTCCTGGATCATGAGCATGGATCTAAATGGAAAGTCAAGCCAAGACCTGTAGTTAGAGTTCCTCTCTCAATACGGTGACAATTTTAATCCTGAAATTACACGAAGAGATTTAGAGATCACATGCTAGAGTTCTGACGAACCTATGAGGGAATTCATAAAACGATGGGGGTTGAAGGCCGGACAAATGAATAATCAACCTACTGAGGAAGAGCAAGTGTAAATGGTGATTTTTGGGCTAACAGACGTGTACCGACACCGGTTGAAATGTCTAGGGATCTGTGACTTCAGACGACTGATGGCGGTTGTGACTGCTTTGGAAGATGCTGAAACCAAAGATCCAAAGCCAACAATCATGCAAAGAGAACACCACCAACCCGGATAGGACTCTCAAAGACAGAATTCGGGTGTAGGAATGTCACTTGGTGAAACCTGGAGATTTTTAACCGAGGGAGGTTACCTAGCACCTTACAACACTAGTTCGAGGGTGAAGAATCTTGGGCCACATCCACATGAATATTGTGACTATCATCGGATTCGTGGGCACGCCAACGACGAGTGCACCACACTAAGAAATGCAATCCAAGAGCTGATAGATAGAGGAGACGTCTCTTCTTCAGAGCTAAGACGCCCGTCCTAGGCCACGAAGGCGCACTTTCCTAAGGCTTCACCGAGCTAAGCATGGCCATATGCTAATCCGTGGCGATAGTGGTAGAAAGCTGTTGAGTCATGTTTTTATTTACAGCTGTAATGAAAGCGTATGAAGGGTTGCATCCCATCCCTTTCCTCTTTCTATTCGACCTATCCAGGACTTGCAGGAAGAACAAGACAATTTAGTCATATTGACTGCAATGTAGAAATTACCACTCCTTAAGTAGTTGGCATTTGTTTGACAACTAAACATGTGGGGTTACATTTCTTCCAAGACCCACTCAACAAATGACCATCTAAAGGGCCATTCGTGGCAAGATGAGCTTCGTGGACTCTCAACCAAAACCGAATCAAGCGAGACTAGGTGTAATCTTACCATTTATGCATTGCATAAAAAAACAAATAAACACAACAAACATTCAATCAAAGTACAAAAAGTTAATCATTTCTATCATCATTTTCATCATTTCATGCATCTCATTCATAGTATTTCCATATTACCACAATATGTTGCACAATAGATAGTTGCATTTGCATACTTCCATATCAAAACAACATCTTTAGGGAAAATCTTGAGAGAATGATTGAATAGAATGCTTGAACCACTAAACTCTCAACCCGTCAACTTACACAAGGGTCAAATCAAAATCAGTACCACAACAAAGTGAGTAATGAGTGAAGAGTGGTATTTTCCCTTGAATTTAAAATGAGGGTATTGGACAATCCACTGAGCGAAGAGGGAAGATAGAGAGATTCCATAGAGGTAAAACCACAAGCTCCTTGTGCATTCCTCCAGCACATGGAGAGGCATAATTCAGAGTAAGATCAATGTCGATAGCAATACATGAACTATGATTCATGCGAAGATCCGAGAAAAGTAAGAGAACAATCATTGACCAACAAGAATGACGTGGCACTTAGGAACAAAAAACCTCCACAAAACCAAAAAGATTTAATTGCCCTGCACATAGTCTCTTAGTGAGCCCCGCTGAGCCTTTCACGATAAACCTTTTTCTGTGACTCCACAACATGACGACCAACATATATACTTTATCTGCCATTGCAATCAAGGATCTTAAAGGATCCAGAGCCATGGTTCCTCCCCTACCATATTTCACAAAAACAACAAACAAAAATGTTTGAGGAAACCGATGAGTCAATGCAACTCCAAGGCTAAACACCAAAAGAGAATACCAAAAAATGTTTGAGAAAGTCGATAAGCCTATGCGATTCCAAAAGTAGGAAGTAAGGAAGAGAAAATCATACACCAAAAAGGAAGGAGAAGATGAGAAAATCGTACACCAAAGTAGAAGGAGGAAATAAGCAAAAGGGCTAATGATGTCCCACTAAAACCAACAAGGATTCTCAAAAATCGTCTGTCTAATCATTCCACCCATGGCAAAGACGAAACATATCCTCTACTGTACAAAAGCTCCACAACTCCTAAATAGATCTTCTAGTCCCGTGTGACATACATCATACCCCACAGCCCCGTTATAACCCAATAAAGACCTCTGACTCATAAGTCGATAGGCGTTAACTGAAAGTACCAGATCTGAAACATGAATCATAAGATTTATACTTGTTATCAACATCTCCCGTCATACTAAAGGGACCATGAGCGAATGAGTGTGACCTTACCCCATGAGGTCTTTTGAGTGCGAGTGAATCTTCATTCTAAACACCAAGACATAAACAGCCTACCCTGTTGTAGGTGAGGAATTTGTAAGGATCGGAAAGTCCAGAACCTCAAAAGGAATTCTAAGGAAAATACTGCTTTGACCATTGAGAGCATCATCACAACATTAGCAAACATGACCATACTCATGAGATATTGACCCACATCCCTCCGTGAGAAGAAAGTGATTCATGCATTTGAGTTCAACAATCACTCAAGATCGAACTGAAGATGTCTTATATTCGTAAACCTTATACTAATAGAGATAGGACCGTACCGTACCCTCTTTGAAAAAAACTGCATTTGCATTTTGCATTTCGTTTAGCACTCAATGTCTACATTTATCATAATCATTTCATCATCAACATCCGGCCGGTAAGATCTCTGCCTAGTCTCGTTAAAAGTCAACTTCAGTTGTGATTGTTGAAACATAAGTCGTGATCAAAAGAAGTCAAAGCTGGAGCCATCCCACAGTCATATCCAGAACTATATTGGAGCCATACGGGAGCCATCCTCAAAACTTTGAGACCATCTCTAAAGCTACACAAGAGCCATTTGAATAGTTTGAAAACAATACAAGAGCCTCCTTAAATCATGTCGAAGCGATTTCGTCACCAAGGCCTTGCTTGCAGAGTATCGAACTACGTAAGGTCTGATCTCAATGTGGAATTGAGTACGTAGGCAGCCCGCCCAGGGTCCAACCATCTCAAAGGCAAAAATTCCCCTCCTCGCTATCATCAATGATACCATCCCTGAATCATATCAGAGCCATTCCGGAGCCATGATCAGAACTTCACCGTAGCAAAAAAATGAAAAACTATTCACCCACTATAACGTCCACATCAAAAATCCATCAAACCACAATAAATCCATCGTTTGAGCTAGCAAACTATTTCAAAATTTTCCAATCTCATCAAAATCTACCAACCACTCAAAATGATCACATCCCATCAAAAACACACCAACCATATCAAGCCCACCCACCACCCCGGGCCCGTTGGCCACACCGGAGCCATCAGTGCATGTTGAAGCCATCAAGCCATCAGTGCATATTGGAGCCTTCAGTGCATGCCAGAGCCATTGATGTAATCTGGAGCCATCAACACACACTAGAGTCTTCTCAAAGTTTGGAAGCAACTCTAGAGCCATCGAATCATAAAAAATCTACACCCACAAATAGGGAGTTTCGATCCATTTAATGCATTTGTTAACCACATCATATCTCATTACATTTGCATGTAGGAAACCTTTTGATGGTCATCAAAGAGCCACTCATGACATTCAATCATTCGCTTCATTCAAGTTTGAAATTTAATCCTCATTCCACTCAGGTGGCCTTTACATCACAAAACTCTTTCACTTTTCAATTCAACTTTTTCATTTCACACCCGCTAGGCAGCTATTGTGCTACTAGTGCGGTAGCATTTTTTCTTCACTAGGCAGCTATTGCGCTACTAGTGCAAGACTTTTTAATTTTACACCCGCTAGGCAGCTATGACACTACTAGTGCGGTCGCATTTTTTCTTCACTAGGCAGCTATTACGCTACTAGTGCAAGACTTTTTTGTTTTACACCCGCTAGGCAGCTATTGCACTACTAGTGCGGTCGCTTTTTCATTTTACACCCGTTAGGCAGCTATTGCGCTTCTAGTGTGGTCGCTTTTTCATTTTACACCCGCTAGGTAGCTATTGCGCTACTAGTATGGTCGCTTTTTCGTTTTACACCCGCTAGGCAGCTATTACGCTACTAGTGCGGTCGCTTTTTTGTTTTACACCCACTAGACAGCTATTGCACTACTAGTGGGGTCACATTTTCATTTTACAACTGCTAGACAGCTATTGCGCTACTAGTATGGTACTGCATTTGCATTTTAGGCTCTTCATAAGTCCTAGAACTGGATGTCAAGAGGTCCAGTTGAGGCTCGTCATAAGCCCTCATGCACCAAACCCAACAACTATTCATGTTCAAAATTCGTTTAGCAAATCCAACCATTGTGTTCAGGGCTTGTCTGTCACCCATCAAAATCTTTGTATTCTAGACTAATTGTAAATATTTTTGCACTCAATCTCTACGTCATAGGTCGATCACGCACCTCTATCCTCTTGCAATCGTAGTTGCATCCCATAAGCCGATGGTGAGAATTTTTGGCACTCTTTGATCCTTAATCCAATTCTGCAAGTCTTCCTTTTCATAATTGAATCAAGGGGAGCCATCTGTAGACACCAAAAATTCTCACCCCATAAAGCAAATCCCGAAATAATAAATAAAATAAGAGGGGTCGTTGACTTTCTTTTTCAAAAGTCATAACATGCGTGCCAAAATGAAACCATCATTTCATGACAAAGTTCTTAAATCATTTTTCAAAGCAATTCGGAAAAACATAATTCTTTGAAAATGAATTTCCAACGACAATACAGTTTTAAACCCGTCTCTTTTGTTTTATTCACTTATCTTATTATTGCTTATTTGTTTATTTATTCAGTTATCCTATTATTTTCATTTTTGTTACTTATTTTATCCTATTTATTGCAACTTTAATTGTCTTCTAGGGTTTATCCTTTATTTTGATTATTTTGTAGTAATTTCTATCATTTCATGCATTTCTCACTATTATCATTCGTATTAGTATATTTTGTTTTGCTGCTTCTTTGATTAAAATTTCTCTCATTTCATTTTATTTTATCCTGCCTCATTTACTTCTACTCATACACATCTAATTTTGGTCTCCATTTTTATTACATTCAGTGGTATTTTTTCCCACCATATTAGTACTATTTTGTCATTTCATGTGCTAATTATCATTTTATTTCATTGGTTTAATACTTTATTACATTTTCACTTTATTTCTTTACATTCCTTTATCCCATGGCTCTTCCAAAGAAAATACCTCATTTTTATTGATAAAACCTTTTTGTTTACCTTACATTTCCATTCAAAAGCTAGTGTTTTTTAAAGAGTGTATTCAGTTTGAATTACCACTTTAGTATTATTCCGCACATCTTCATATAGAATTCTATTGCTAGCATAGTTGGTTATTGTGTGTTTGAATGATGGTATGAGCTGCAGGTTAGAATCCGTCTGTAGGCGAGCTTCAAGGTTTTATTTTTTTCATCCTCTTCATCCAGTCAAACTAAATAGCCAACCTGATCAACCTATTGATGGGCCGGTCCACTCTAGAGCCAATAAAGACCCATCCTGTGAAACTGGTCCCGGCCTTGTCAATTTACTCGTGCCTATCATGAGTAAACAAAATTAAACCCTAATCTGAAAATTCAATCGCCACCCCCTTAAAAAACCCTAAAAACCCATCCTTCTACCAAAGAAGAACAAAACCTGAACTGTAGCGATCATCCTTTGCTCATCGCCATTATCTTCTTTTCTTTCTCCAAAAAACATAGACGCCAGAAGTTTACTATAGTCGCCTCCCTGGTTTTCTTTCTTCCCAAACCTTCTCTTTCTCATCTTCCAATTTGGTCCTCTTCCCCATCTTCAAACCAACAAACCTAGAAACAAAAAAAATCATTGCCTGTATATTCTCACAATCCCACTCGCTTGAACAAGGTTTTCCAGAAATCTCCATCCGAGTTTCCCTTTTCTCCTCATCTAGTCCTGCTATTCCCCGATCCTCAACAAAGAGCAAAAAAACACCACAGTTTCATCACATAAATCGATTGGGAGTTTGAGAGTCACTCTCGCGTTCCTTGTCCCAATCTTCAAATAGAGCAGCGAAGAGGAATGTGGCCACATCGAAATTGATCTATGAAGCCTACGCCGACAACTTTTGGTCTAATCCTTGCAGTTTCTGTCCGACACCTATTAGAGTAAGAGGAAGCTGGTCTTCGAACTCAAAATCAACCTCGAATCCTTCTTACACTCGGTTCTTCATTTCTCCTTCACACTTATTCTATTTTCTTTCCTTTTTGTATGTATCTTGGCAGAGGGAACTAGGGGTGAGGCATAGAAAACAGTTTCACTGGTTACTGATTATCTCATACGCAGAGACGCCGTCTGTTTTCTAATTTTTCATTGTGTTATTCAATTTTGCTTTTCCTCTATCAGTGGTCATCTGTTTCTTTTCCGACTCTCATCTTCTTACCGTGAATATAAATGGCTTCATCCCTTGTGTTTTGCTGTTATTCGATCAATGAAAATTTTGAAGTCTCGTTGTATTTCATAGTGTAAACCTTCCTCGTGTTATCTTGTGTGTATACAGCTCCCTGTTCATTTCGTACATGCTTTAGTTTGGTTTGACTTTTACCTTGTTCGTGTCCATGTTCGATGGGTTTAACCCCGGTAAAATGATAAGGAGCCGACTGAAATACATGTGATTCCTTTCTTGGTTTAAAACTCTATATTCTCCTTGGATTGTGTTTTTGATAGGTTCTGCTCGCCTTTGTGTGGGTGTCTGAATTTCGTAAGGGACAAGCACGAGCACTCCTGCAGTTTGTGTTAACCTCTTCATCCCCTCATTGCTCATTTGATTACTCTTATGAACTAACATGTTTGACTATTTTGTTTTTGTTTTAAGCTCTCCGCACCAAATTTCAGTTATTCCTCTAGTGGTATTTTATTATAATCTAAATAATCTCCTATGTGTTATGCTAAATGTTGTGGTTAAGTTCCTTCATATTGATGATGGGTGTCATATTTCCGATTATGCTTGCAATTTTGGGATTCCAATGTTGTCGTTGTAATTAATATATTACCTTTTAAACTAGTGTGATTTTTCTCATTTCGTTTGGCTTGGCCGAAGGTCAGTTTAGGCTGATTTCTATTTTATTATTATTAAAAAAGACTAAAAATAAGGAAGGGAGGAATTACCGGTGGTTTAATGTGTTTTCGTCATGTCTTAAATCATGGGTTTAAAACATTGCTAGGTTATAGGTTTTGCCACTTGAATAAAGTTAATTTGCTAATCCACAGTTGGTTCATATGAGACAAATGTGACTCAGACTATTGCGTTTTGTTTTATTATTTTCGTTCCATTGCTGTTTCAGTCATTTTATATTTCTATCAGTAATAATTGATCATTATTGTAGAGTTGCTTAATGGGCCAGGTTCAATCAAATTAAGGGGTCTGATCCTCTACTTAGTACAGATGAGCCCATAGGTTACCCAAGTCACTTTGAGAACCGATTTATCGGTATGGGCCTACAATTTTCTATGGGCCTCTTTAGAAAAGGTCTAGGACTATTCATAGATGTTGCACGCAATATGATCGTAGCACCCAAGGGTCGTAGTACCTGTTTGTGGGCACATCTCTTCTAATAACAAAAAACTTTCCAAACCACCCTTAATTGTCCGATTAAAATTCACAATCAACTTTCCAAACAATTGCAAAACTCTATTCAAATTCAAGCCCATAATTTCAGTCCAAATTCTAAGGTCCAAATTGAAGCCCAATTTGAGGCCCAATTCAAGGCCCAGTTTGAGGCCTCAATTGAACTCAATTCTAGCCCACATCTCAAGGCCTAATCTAGCCCACATATAACAACGCCTAATTTCAAGGCCCAAACTTGGCCCACTTCCCAAAGCCCATTAGCCCAAATCCAGCTCAATTTCACTTCATAAATCAGCCCAGCCCAATTCAATTTCAATCAAATTCAATTCATCTTCAATCCGAAATCAATTTCAATTTCAATCCAAAATCCAATTCGAGTTTAATCCAATTCCAATCCAACTCTAATATCCAACCTGATTCTAACTTCAACTCAATCCCAATTCAATTCAAAAAGCCATTGCAAATTCCAATTCAATTTATTCATCCAATTCCAATTCAATAAAAAATCATTCAATTTCAATTCAATAAAAATTGAACTTCAATTCCAATTCAGTTCCAATTTCAATTCAACTTCAATTCCAATTTCAATTCAACTTCAATTCCAATTCAATTTCAATTCAACTTCAATTCCAATTCAATTTCGATTCTGATAAGCCACGGACTTATCATATTTTATAAGCTAGATTTATAGTAATATTAGTTAAAATAAGGTTAGAATAGGTAGAATTTACATTATTTTGTATGTAAAGTCATTTTATATGTTCACACTTATGCATTGTGTGTTTTCCATGCAAGAAGCAAAGTTATACATCAAAAACTGAGCCTTACCGGATGTGGGGCCGGATTCCTCGTACACGGCACATATGCGAAGCAGAAAAGGATCTTACCGGGCATGATGTCGGGTGTCCTATAGTCGGGACAAGTAAAAGATGCTCCGGTTCGCCAAGAGTTAGCGGTTATTTACCGTTAACAAAATACCCAGTGCCGGGTATGGTGCCGGACATCCCTGTGCGCACTAGTAGAATATAGTTTTTTGGTAACAACGAAAAATCGTTACCAAAAATCTAAATCGTTACTAATTTGAGTTATTGTAACGACAAAAGTCGTTACACGTGATGGTGTAACTAAAGATCAATTTATTTATTGCAACGACTTTTATTCGTTACCAAAAATTATATCGTTACTAAAAATATGATTTTGTAACGAATATTTCGTTACTGTAGTCTCATTTTTTTTTAAATCTTTAATACTATCTATGGTAACAAAATACTTGTTACTAATAACAACTATGGTAACTAGAACCTTTGTAACAAAAAATCTGATTTCTACTAGTAGCAGCACAAGTGACTTTTCACGCCCCGACGGTTTTGATCGTTACTGGAAAGCATGTGTTTAAATCATATGCCAGACGACTTTGACCCGGCATGGGATCCGGCACCTGAGGAAATTTAAGTCTATAAAAGGCTGAGAGTCTGCACTTGGAGCACACATCTTTTACACCATTTTACATTCCAGAACCACTCAAAAATCACGACAAACTGCTGTCAAGGAGTTCTGCAGTTCTAACCTGCAAAAAGAAGACATTATCGATTTCGAGGGAATTCTCATCAAGTTGTACTCTCGTTCTTCCTTATATCTCTTCCTAATGGTCTGGTTGGTTTAGTAGATTCTTTGGCTGCCTTTGGTTAGGATGATTATCTTTGTAAACACTCTTGATCATTAATGAAATTTGCAAGTTTCTTAACCGGAATTCTGATCTTCATACAAGTAGAATGAGGATCTTTACTTGTTCTCTTTATTTCTAAGTTCTATTTAAGGTTTACAAAACAAGAATAGAATAGATTAGAATTTCAGTAATCTTTAATTTTGTTGTTCGGAAAAGTGGGCAACAAAGACTTAAGTTTTAGGATTGATCTCTTAATTCTCCATTGTTCTGTTTGTATTTGCGGCATTAATTATGTAAGATGCGAATAAGGATATTGAGTTCTTGTGGTCATACTTGAAACTGAAAATGGTATTTATGAAATGAAGATGCCGGACGTAGTGCCGGATGGAAGATGTCCGGCACATTCAAAGTCCTTGAATGTGCCAGGAATCCGAGGTCCGGCATGACATCCGGCGTATTCATTTTGTGAGAAAAAATCCTTTTCGAGACTTGCCACATTTGACCTTTGATCATATGAGTTTTTATGTTGATAATTGACCCTAATCAAGGATAGTTCGTTGTGAATAATTAGTTTAATTAGTTTTAGTTAGGATTAGAAATACTTTCACACTCCCCCCCTTTTATTTAGTAAGAATTAGTAACTACCAAGGCTAGGACTGATTTTCTATACAAGTCCCTAGGGTTTGATATTCTTGGTCCTAATATGCTTCCTTGCTACTTTGACCGGGATTTTTGCTACCCGTATAGAGTTGTAGGTTATTTATTCTTTTTATTATTTCATTCTTTCATTCTTTTGTGTATATACTTTTACCCTACAAAATATCTGTTAGCAAAATGGCGCCATTGTCGGGGACTTGGAATTAGTCCAAGTCCTAAAATTGGTAATCGCCTATTCTTTATTTTTATCATTATTGTATTCCTTTCCACATATTTGAATATGCAGGATTCATTGCCGGATTCCATCTTCCGGCAAAATCAGAGGAAGTCTGCGCCGGATATGCTACGCCCGGCAAGGCATCTGGCATGTTCTACGATTTTGTAAATTAGTTCCCGACGAATGTTAATTATGAGTTGTTTCGGTATTCACTATTTTGAACATGCCGTGTAGGATGTCGGGTGTTGTGATCCGGCACATTCGAAGGAAGTCCAACGCCGGACACTACGTCTCCGGCATGCTACCTGGCGCATTCAACTTACCATTTTTTTCTTTTATATGATTTCCTTCCTCCTATAATTATCTCACCCTTTGTTCATCTTTGTACTCAGGATGCCTAGAGATATTTGGATGGCTAAGTTACAAAGTGGGGAGTCTAGGATTTTTTATTTTTTGCATATTTATGTAGTAAATGAACTGAACCCCCATACAGGGGTAGAGATTTTTATTAAAAGGAAGAAGTTGAAACTAGCCCTCACCTATCACCACCTTAGAACCACAGCACGCATTAAGGTTCTGCCTGTTGAAGAGCTTAGGAGGAGATTCCCTTATATGGGCATCTTCACCAATAGAATTCACAAGAGGGACCCCTCCTATGTGATTTTTACTAGTAGAGTTAGGCGTACTAGGTTTAGGGCTATCTTTTAGTTATATTTTAGTATCTTTTATATGTTTTATTTTAGTATCTTTTATATGTTTTTATGTAATGACAATGATATTTTCTTTTTAAATAAAAGTATATATATTAGTGATTACATATTCTTTTCATGTTACATAAAAATAGTTCCTTTTGTCATCTCTTAGGTACTTGCCTTCCTTGAAGTGAATGCTTCTTCGGTCACACAGTCTTTTTGACGAAGTAGCAAACTACGATCCTGAGATCGAGAGAACACTTCTTCGAGCCTTAAGACAAAGAAAGAACCGACCTTACACACAAGAAGACCCAAGTACCTCAAGCGAGATGGCAACACCAACAGTTCGCAACATCAATAGGCCCTCGAACCAAGGCCAAAAGCCGGCCATCAATCTCCCTCATCGTCCACAAGCAGATTATGATAAATGGCAAAGTTAAAGCCGTATCATCAAATCCGTTGTGTCAAGGAGTTGGGAATGTTTGATGGTACCAACCCAGATGAAGCATTGCTCCACGTAACAAAATTCTTACGGCATGTCAATAGTCTCACCGCTACTGACACGGTTCTGCAATATGCTCGCCTCTCCCTCTTCCCTCACAGCCTTACAAGGATCACCAGCAAATGGTACCACAACCTGACGCCTAGTGCCATTTCCACGTGGGACGACATGGCAACTAAGTTCTACGACAATTTTCTACCGCCGAGTCGCACTTTGGAGATGATCGCTGAAATCTATAACTTCAAGCAACCGAGATCGGAGAGCATTTGTGAAACTTGGGATAGATTCAAAGGGTTGCTCCTGATGTGTCCCCACCATGGACTCACAAAAGAGCAACTTTCCCAGTTGTTCTATAAAGGGCTGGTGAACCAATGCAAGACAATGGTGTTGTCCTCCCTTGGTGCTGACATCCTGAAGAAACCAGGGGAGCAGTTTCTGAACGGGATCGAATCCCTTTGTGAGGAGATTCGCGACTGGGCCACAGGTGGGTCAAGGGGCAACACACCAGGTTTGTACCACATTGGGGAGAATGATAACAAATTTGACAAGTTAATGAAGAGTCACGAGCAGTTGCTGGAGAGCAATGCTCAACAGTCCACAAAGGTAAGTGCTCTACAAAAAGTCGTGGAGTAATTGGCTATGAGTTCTCTTCCTCAACAGGCAAATATGGCTAGTACAAGGCCACCCACTCAGGTAACTCGTCCTTCTATGTTTTCTTTACCACCTTCTGACGTGTCCTGTACACAGTGTGGTGGACCACATGATTTCAAGCAATGCCCTGAGTTACAAGATCTGAAAGCATCCGAGGAGGTGAACTATGTCACTAACAATCAAGTGTACATGCAACCTTGGCAAAGAGGTGCCCAGCCACCCCAAAACTTTTAAAATAATTCCAGCTATCAAGGAGGCCAGAGACAATTCGCCCAACCCCCTTATAACAGAGTGCCCTCTCACCAATCACTCCAACTCCCATCCAATTCGGAAGCAGAGATGGTAGAGATGAGGGATATGATGAAGGCACTCATGAATAGATCCAGAGATACTCAAGAAGAGATCTCCGCCCTATGCAAGGACCAAAAATCCTTGCAATCTCAACTTCAACAAATCCTTACCCAACCTAGGCCTCCTGGCCAATTACCTTCCCAAACCCAATTAAACCCGAGAGAGTAGGCGAAGTCAGTTACCCTTGGAAGTAAAGATGCAAGCGCTGTTACTCTCAGAAGTGGAAGGGAGGTGGGTGAAAATCAAGAAAAAGAAAAGTAAGTGACAACTGATGATGTAGAGGAGATAACTCCTTTTCTACCATCCCAGGAGACACAGGCTCCTACCTCTCCTCCCTCTACTTTTAAATTTCCTTCTACTGTCTCCACTTCTCTCAATAATCAAACTTCTGAAAAATTACCATTTCCGAATAGGCTCAAGAAAAAGCATATGGATGAGCAATTTAAGAAATTCTTAGGAATATTTCAACGCTTAACTATTGACATTCCTTTGATAGATGCTTTGAAACAGATGCCCACCTATGCTAAATTTCTCAAGGAACTAATGAGCAACAAGAGGCAAATGGAAGATTTGGAGACAGTCACTCTGACAGAGGAGTGTTTGGCGGCCCTATTAAAAGCAATGCCACCCAAACAGAAGGACCCAGGACTGCCAATCGTGCCTTGCTGTATTGGAAACGTTGATTGTGGCCATGGGCTATGATCTTGGCACAAGTATTAATATCATGCCATACTCCATATTCACAAGGATCCAAGGTAGTCAACTGAAGCTCGTTTCCTTCTTCCTCCAATTGGCAGATAGATCCTTCATCAAATCAATGGGAATGGTAGAAAATTTGGTGGTGGGAGTTGACAAATTCATCTTCCCCGCTGATTTTGTCGTCTTGGATATTAGTGAGGATACTGAGGTCTCCCTGATCCTTGGGCGACCATTCTTAAGTACCGCCAGAGCAGTCATTGACGTTTATGATGGCAAGGTCACATTCAGAGTCAAGGATGGGAAGATTGAATTTAACATGGCATAGATGGTAAGAAAAAGTGTTTCTGCTTATACCGCTTGCTATGTTGGTCTATTAACAGACGACGGCAAGAACGAATTCATTAATGATGAAGAGGCTTTCTCCATTCCCTTGGTTAAACTTCACGAGTTGGAGGCCTTGGAGCAAGTGTTGGTATCTTCTATCGAAACATCTCCACGGAAAGAGATCAATGCAGTCGTTGAGTAACTCGACCTGGGCAAAAAGAAAAGTTATCAACCACCACTGGAGAGGTTCGAACGCCCGCCTCAAAAAGCCATACCTTCCATTGAACAACCACCAGAGGTAAAACTTAAGGAACTTCCTTTTGGTCTAAAGTATGACTTCCTATCAGGTAAAAACTCTCTTCCTGTAATTATTTCCTCGCTTCTCTCTCCTGAACAAGAAGTCAAATTGTTAGAAGTCCTAGTAAATCACAAGAGAGCCATAGGTTGGTGTCTGGCAGATTTAAAAGGTATTGATCCTAGTTTTTGCACCCATCGTATCTACATGGAGGAAAACCACAAACCCATGAGGCAAGCTCAAAGGTGGTTGAATCCCAACCTAAAAAAAGTTGTCAAAAATGAGGTTCTCAAATTATTAGACGCTGGTATCATATACCCCATTTCTGATAGCCCTTGGGCAAGTCCTGTCCAGGTGGTACCCAAGAAGGGTGGAATAGAAGCAGTCCCAAATGAAAAAGGGGAGTTGATCCCTCAAAGAAAAACAACAGGGTGGCGCATGTGCATTGATCATAGGAAGTTAAATTCAGCCACCCAAAAAGATCACTTCCCCTTACCCTTTATAGATTAAATGTTGGAAAGGCTGGCAGGGCAAGAATTTTATTGTTTCCTCGACGGGTATTCGGGGTATTTTCAGATCCCAATTGCACCTAAGGATCAGGAGAAGAGCACCTTCACTTGTCCTTACGGTACCTTTGCATATACTCGAATGCCTTTTGGGCTTTGCAATGCACCTGCTACTTTCCAACGTTGCATGCAGGCAATTTTTGCTAATTTTATTGAAAAAAGTATTGAAGTATTTATGGATGATTTCAGTGTTTATGGCCCTACTTTTGATGAATGTTTGCAGGAACCAGATCTAATCTTAGCCAGGTGCGAAGAAACCAACTTGGTACTAAGTTAGGAAAAATACCACTTCATGGTAAAGGAGGGCATTGTTTTGGGGCATCGAGTATCCAAAGCAGGTATTGAAGTTGACCAGGCCAAGGCCGAGGTCATCAAGAAGCTCCCTCCCCCTACCTCAGTCAAAGAAGTAAGAGCATTTCTGGGTCATGTCGGCTTCTATCAAAGGTTTATTGCTGACTTCTCGAAGAGAGCGAAGGCCTTAAGTGATCTGTTAGCCAAGGATATGAAATTCAACTTTACAAAAGAATGTTTGGAGGCCTTTGAGATAATCAAAGAGAAGCTTGTTTCAGCCCCTGTAGTCGTCACCCCGGATTGGTCTCTCCCTTTTGAGATCATGTGCGATGCAAGTGACTACGCTGTGGGGGCTACCCTGTGTCAAAAGAAGGACAAGGTATTGCGGATTATAACTTATGCTAGTAAGACTCTTGTGGATGCTCAAAAGAATTACATAACTACAAAGAAAGAGTTTCTTGCTGTTGTCTTCGCCCTTGATAAGTTATGTTCTTATCTATGGGGAAGTGAGGTTATAGTACACACCGACCACTCCGCCCTGAAATACCTATTCACCAAAGCAGACACTAAGCCAAGATTGTTATGTTGGATTCTCCTGTTGCAAGAATTTGATGTTTTAGTTGTGGACAAGAAAGGGTGTCACAACGAAGTAGCTGATCACCTGTCCCGTATCACAAGACCATATGATGGAGTTCCTATTCAAGAATACTTTCTGGACGAGATAGTGTTCAGCATCCAGCAAGCAGAGGATTTGGCTGAAAAGAGAATTTTTACAAATTGGGTTGAGTTATTCTCTGCCTTGAAAGTAAGCAATGAAGAACCATGGTATGCCGACATCGCCAACTACCTAGCCTCCAGAGTAGTACCTCATGGACTCTATTCTCAGCAAAAGAAGAGATTCCTCTCCCATATCAAACACTTCTTCTAGAATGACCCTTACCTTTTTAAGGTATGTGCTGATGGGGTCATCCGGAGGTGTGTTCCTGAAAATGAGGCAACCTCAGTTCTATACATGTGTCACTCTAAAGAGGCTGGAGGACAGCATGGCTCCACTCGGACTGCTGCTAAAGTTCTGGAATCCGGGTTGTTTTGGCCTACACTATATAAAGGCGCTCACAAATTTGTTTCCCAGTGTGATAGTTGTCAAAGGATGGGCAATATCTCCAGACGACACGAGATGCCTTTGAAAAACATCCTGGAAGTTGAGTTGTTTGATGTTTGGGACATCGATTTCATGGGTCTATTTCCCCCATTGCAAGGCTATCAGTACATATTAGTCACTGTGGACTATGTTTCAAAATGGGTAGAAGTTGTTCCCTGCTCTTCTGCAGACGCCAAAACAGTCCTTAAGTTTTTGAAGAAAAACATCATCACCAGATTCGGGGTGCCCCGGGTAATCATTTCTGATGGCGGTTCCCATTTCTGCAATCGCCAATTTGACGCCCTATTACATAAATATGGAGATCATCACAAAGTAGCACCCCCTATCATCCACAAAGCAATGGACAGTCTGAAGTCTCAAACCAAGAGTTAAAATGGATTTTACAGAAAACAGTCAGTTCATTCAGGCGAGATTGGTCACAAAACTCGACGATGCTTTGTGGGCCTATAGGACGGCCTTTAAAACTTCTATTGGAACCACTCCTTTCCGTCTGGTGTTTGGTAAAGCATGTCATTTACCAGTAGAGCTTGAACACAAAGCTTACTGGGCACTAAAATCTCTTAATTTTGACATGAAGGCCGCTGGCATGAAAAGAAACTTCCAGTTGTTTGAGTTAGAGAAATTACACCACAGCGCTTACGAGAATGCCCGCTTGTACAAAGAGCGAACCAAGAAGTTGCATGATCAAGCCATCCTTCCGCGCCATTTTCAAATTGGTGATAAAGTCCTCCTTCATAATTCTCGCCTATGACTTTTCCCTGGGAAGTTGAAATCGCATTGGTTTGGACCTTTCACCATCACTTCCATGAATGCATCTGGCGCTTTCGAAATTGAGAATGCCAGCGGTGAGCACTTTAAAGTTAATGGTTCTCGCTTGAAGAAGTATTTATGCAGTGAACCCGCCACAACACATTCAATCTACCTAGATGACTTCAACATGCATTCTTCCTCAAAACAATTGGAGACCACGGCTCCTGCATGGCGTCTGTTAATCGCTCCTGACCTGGCCAAAAGTCAAGTGTAGGGCCTCCTTCCTTCACGCATCTACATTCCAAGGGAGTTCTTCTTTATTTTTCTTTACTATGCTTTATTTATATATTCATTTATTTTTTTCAATTAATTCTCTCTTTCGAACACTGGGGACAGTGTTCCTGCTATAGTGTAGGGCAGGGGGACCCCCTTAAAAAAACATTTATATAGCCTATCTAGTTTATTCAATATAATAAGTTTAAGTTTATTAACCTTCTACTCAACTTTATGCATGTCTTTGATTAAGATGACATTAGGGAAGGCTAAATATTTGTTCTCTCAAGAGGTAAGCTTTCTAATGACTTCTAGATGTCAATTTTTACTCCGTGATTCTTTTTGTTAACATAAGTATATGACCTTACTTCCATTTTTGTCCTTGATATACTTTTGGGTAATATTTTTCCTTCCTTTTCAAAATAGTTCAACTCTTGTGGGTGAATATCTTAAATAGGGATGATGTATGAAAAAGGGAAAAAAAAAAAGAAAAAGCTTCACGAAAAAAATCTTCTTACAAAAAAAAGATAAGAGGAAGCATTACGAGGTTGCAACAATTGCCTCGGAATAAAAGCAACAAACGAGAGTTTTTCCTTTTATTTTTCTCCTAAATTCCCTGTTCTAAATGGAAAAAAATCATGGTTAGATTCAGAAACCCTTGAAAAATAGGGCTAAATCATGAAAAACCACTGATGAGAGTCTTGGCCACATCCAGAAACCTTTGAAAAATAGGGTTGAATGTTGGAAACCGAAAAAAGGAGGGATTGCAAAATCCTTTATGCAAAATAGCCCATGAGTCTTTGATCAGTTTTTGGGATTGAATGTTTTACCTTATACCCACTAGTATATTTTTGATGGAATAAGAAAGAATAAGTGATGCTTATGAATGAGAGAGTCAGGTAGTTAAAAAAGGATTATCTAATTGTCATTATTATGATTATTTGTTTTGTGCACAAGTAGTTACTCTTTTCTGATTTAATTTTGCTCGAGGACTAGCAAAAGGTAAGTGTAGGCCTTGATAAGCCGCACACTTATCATATTTTATAAGCTAGATTTATAGTAATATTAGTTAAAATAAGGTTAGAATAGGTAGAATTTACATTATTTTGTATGTAAAGTCATTTTATATGTTCAGACTTATGTTTTGTGTGTTTTCCATGCAAGGAGCAAAGTTCTACTTCAGAAACTGAGCCTTGCCGGATGTGGAGCCGGATTTCCGTACACGGCACAAATGCGAAGCAGAAAAGGATCTTGCCGGGAATGATGCCGGGTGTCCTGTAGCCGGCACAAGTAAAAGACGCTCCGGTTCGCCAAGAGTTAGCGGTTATTTACCGTTAACAAAATACCCAGTGCCGGGTATGGTGCCGGACATCCCTGTCCAGCACAAGTGACTTTTCGCACTCTAGCGGTTTCGACCGTAACTGGAAAACACGTTGAAATCAGCAAGCGCTCCTGATGCATCCCCGACGTGTCGTGGATGTACCGTGGACTCTAATAAAACTTGATAGTTTAGGAATGGACGTGAGATAAACTTAAACTGGAAAACACATTTTGATTGAGAATTTACACACACGAAATTCACTCAACCTCCCTTGCCCCACACACGGACTCCCGAGACAGTTTCGACTTTACCCCTAAAGTCGTCAACCCTCTCCTGACTATCAGCCTACGGTTCACCTACCGTTCCCTGACCTGTCGTTCTATCAAATACCCAATGTATTGATACTCTAACCCAATCCTCTCTAGCTCACCAACTCTCTAGCACTTACACACACTCCTAAGTCTGATCCATACTTGCCCAGATTATCTCTTTCTTTTCTCTCGTACAGGCCTACTTACATATGGAATAAATGCAAGTATATATACACAGTTGTTAGGATGTAACTACCGTCCTATTAATCCCTAGACTTCTAGGAGTCGACTACAACTTCGATTATTCACATAGCAACCACACTAGACTTGCACTTGCAGAGATTCTTCAACTTGATCTGGAGGCTTGAACCACGTGTCACCTCATGGTTGGTCAAGATGGTGGCAGCCCTATTGATAGGTCAATCACCACTTGTGTACCCCACTTGTCTGATTCTGTCTAGTTCATTAAATGCTCATAAATGCCCTCTTCTAAATTCATTACTGCTATGTAATGATGTTCATTTATAGCTTTGTTATCTTGTGCATTAATTAACTTCTCCTTTTGTCATGAGCTTGTCGTGAACAAGTTACCTAAGTGGATGTATGTGCTTTATCTGAATGTGTCGATCCCTTGCAGTCTTGTGTCTTTGATTGTCATCTTTAAGCATAAAAGATATCTTTGTGCGGTGTCTGACTGGTTGTCTGTGCTAGAAGTCCTTCGGAGCTCTCGCAGACAAGTGCCCGACTGGTTGGGCACATGTCGTGGATTGAGCGCGCTTGCAACCTTGCGTGTGAAGCCACTCGTGGCTTAAGTGCGCTTGCAACCTTGTGCTAAGCCACTTATTCACCTGTCTATCTGAATCATGAATCTTGACAAACGCGTTTGATAGACAATACAAGGTTTGCTATCATCAAAACTAAAGGATCTTGTCTTAATAGCATGTGTTTAAATCATATGCAGGACGACTTTGACCCGGCATGGGATCCGGCACCTGAGGAAATTTAAGTCTATAAAAGGCCGAGAGTCTGCACTTGGAGCACACATCTTTTACAGCATTTTACATTCAAGAACCACTCAAAAATCATGACGAACTGCTGTCAAGGAGTCCTGCAATTCCAACCTGCAAGAAGAAGACATTATTGAGTTCGAGGGAATTCTCATCAAGTTGTACTTTCGTTCTTCCTTGTATCTCTTCCTAATGGTCTGGTTGGTTTAGTAGATTCTTTGGCTGCCTTTGGTTAGGATGATTATCTTTGTAAACACTCTTGATCATTAATGGAATTTGCAAGTTTCTTAACCGGAATTCTAATCTTCATACAAGTAGAATGAGGATCTTCACTTGTTCTCTTTATTTATAAGTTCTATTTAAGGTTTACAAAACAAGAATAAAATAGATTAGAATTTTAGTAATCTTTAATTTTGTTGTTCTGAAAAGTGGGCAACAAAGACTTAAGGTTTAGGATTGATCTCTTAATTCTCCATTGTTCTATTTGTATTCGCGGCATTAATTATGCACGATGCAAATAAGGATATTGAGTTCTTGTTGTCATACCTTGAAACTGGAAATGGTATTTACGAAATGAAGATGCCGGACGTAGTGCCGGATGGAAGATGTCCGACACATTCAAAGTCCTTGAATGTGTCGGGAATCCGAGGTCCGGCATGACATCCGCCGCATTCATTTTGCGAGAAAAAAATCCTTTTCGAGACTTGCCACATTTGACCTTTGATCATATGAGTTCTTATGCTGATAATTGACCCTAATCAAGGATAGTTCGTTGTGAATAATTAGTTTTAGTTAGGATTAGAAATACTTTCACACTTCCCCCCCCCCTTTTATTTAGTAAGAATTAGTAATTACCAAGGCTAGGACTGATTTTCTATTCAAATCCCTAGGGTTCGATATTCTTGGTCTTAATATGCTTTCTTGCTACTTTGACCAGGATTTTTGCTACCCATATAGAGTTGTAGGTTATTTATTCTTTTTATTATTTCATTATTTCATTCTTTTGTGTATATACTTTTACCCTACAAAATATCTGTTAGCAAATTCCAATTCCAATAAAAAAATCAATCCAATTTCAATTCAACTCCAATTCAATCTTTATTCAATTCCAATTCATATTAAAATTCATTCAATCCTAATTCAACTTCAATTTCAATTCATCTCATTTCCAATTTCCCCAAACTCCAAATATCTCATGGACTCAAATCCCCCTCAAAATCCAATTACTCCCGTACATTTAGAAGTCTCACAGACCCGAGCATCTCATAGATCTGAGCGTCTCACAGATCCGAGCATCTGACAAACTTCGACATCTCAAGGTGTCAAACTTCTCATAGACCCGAGCGTCTCACGGACTTTGATATCTCATTCCTTTCATCATTTGAATATTCTAAATGTCTCATAGACCTGAGTGTCTCACATGCTAGCATTCCAAGCCCGAAACTTCTCGAAACTCCAAACTTCTCTGAATCTCAAACCCTTCAAAACCCTTCAAAACCACAAAACTTCCAAAACCCAAAAAATCGTGAACTACATAAAGTCTGATCTCAACATGGAGTTGAGTACGTAGGTAGCCCATCTAGGGTGCGACCCCATTCCAAACAAAACCCCCTTTCCCCCTCTAAGGTGGCTCTCATATCTCTTAAAACGCTCAAACCTTCTTTGGATCCCACAAACTTCAAACTATCAGACTCCTAGTCTTGTATATTCACTCAACCTCAAACTTTTCCAAAATCTTAATTCTATACTCATTCGAATTCACCAATTCCTCTTCTTGGCGCTAGCTTGGCACAAAAGCTCGCCTCATCCACCATCTTTCTCTTTTCTTGTCCTAATCCTATCCATATGGCCCTTTGAAATGAATCTCTCTAAAATGATTTTGAAAGAATGCAATTCCGACAATTGAGAGACCGAGGTTTCCTTGGGCACCAATCCAAAGTGGTCATTGCCACTTCTAAGGGGTGTCACCCAGTACGAACCCACATAGAAATCTCTACGAATGACCAGATAAGTCCTATCCATAGATAAATCGCAGAGTCAATTAACGGTTCGTAGAACCCGATCTTCCTTCCTAGTTATCATAGGTCAAACTAGGTGGCGACTCTAGTCAATTTTGCCTTATAGAGGCATCAGTCCGCGTAGAGCCCATTGAGAGCGAATGTAATGCACACTTGCACTCTCCCTTATGCTTTCTGGAAAGACGGACGATTTAGTAGGTATTTGAGGATGCCAGAATAACGGGTTTTTAAACCCTCCACAGAATGGCATATGTCTAGGATCTCGGCTTTTCAGTCAAATCATATTTAGATAGACCCCCCTTATACCGAAAATTACCTTCCACAGCCTCATCAAACACAATTTGCAATGCACCATATTCCCATTATGTTGCATATCATTGATAGTATAGTTAGAATTTTGTTACAACTTTAGAACTATATGACTATTATGAGATAGATTCTTCAATGGAGATACAGACTCTTCACCGAAGATATAGATTCTTCAGAGAATTCTTCACCAGAGATACAGATTCTTCAGAGATATAGATTCTCACCTCGAGATATTAATCTCACCAAGTTAACGGGGTGATGGCAATAAGACCCCTTTACGTCTATGTCAACTTTTAGGGAGCAACAACTAGTGGCGATGACAATAAGACCCCTTAGAAAACTAGAGTTATCACATCACTCCAGTTGGTGGGTGATGGCAATAAGACCCCTGGAGTCCAACCAAAAGCACCCCAAGTGGCAAACTCACCCAAACCAAAACCATACTCAAGTTTCAAATCTTGCTGGAGATGTAGAACTCACCCGAGCTAAAGATTCCAACCGAGTTATAGAACTCACCTTACTCAAGTACAGCTCCTTTCGAGATACATATTCTAAATTGTTTCATAACATGGGTACTACTTTTTGATACAAATTCCAACTTACTTTAAAATGTAGATTGTCACCTTTCAAAAATGTAATCAACTTTCAAGGTTGTGATCGTCTCCAAACATCTCGATAATTCCAAAGTTTTCTCCAAGGTTCCCGGTGCCTTAGAATAGCCCGCCAGGATTTAGATTCTGGGGGCTTTAGAATAGCCTAGTTAGGAATTAAGTTCCCAACACCTAAGAAGAGCTCGGAGAGGAATTAGGATCTCAGTGCCTTATAATAGCCCGTTTAAGTGTTATGTTCTCAGCGCCTTAGAGTATCCCTTTGAAGTTTTGAGTTCTCGACGCCTTAGAATAGTTCAGAGAGTAATCAGGCTCTAAACACCTTAGAGTAGCTTGTTTAAGTTTTAGGTTCTTAGTGCTTTAAAATAACCCGATTAAATTAAGTTTTAGGTTCCCGGCGCCTTAGAATAGCTCATTTAGTTAATAAACATTCATTCTCCATCACATTAAGGAAGTAAACACCTTAGAACAACTCAAAAAATCCTTAATCATCGTCAAAGGAAGTCTGAGCCTTAGAACAGCTCGACAATCTCCAATCATCAACATCTTCAATTTTCATCAAGGCGGTTAGCGTCTCACAACTAGACAACAATAGATTCTTCGAGGTTTTTGGGAGCCATCAAACAATCCGTGAGATACCCCTAAATTTTAAAATCAATATATTATAAAGTTTACATTTATATTATATAGATTACAAGTGTATTATATAGTTTATAAGTATGTTATATTATCTACAAGCAGGGCGGAGCCAGAAAAGTTTTCTAAGGGGCGAGATTTTTTAATAATATTAACTAATTTTTTAAAATTATTTTTTAATTTTTAATTAATATAAATTTTCAATATTATAATTATATTTTAAATAAAATTCATATTAGATATATAGTTTGATATAAAAATTACATTAAATTGAAATATATAAATTAATAATATAAAGAAGTTTGTTTTTATATCTTTTTTGTTTCTCGTTTTAAAAAAACGGGTATTACAAAGTATTAGTTAATGCCAATATATAATATAGAACAATATTTCTAAACTACTAGTTTTTTCTTCTAAAAATTCATCTAAAAATTAGTTTGAGTAATTCTAATAATATTTTAATTTGCAAAATCTTAATAAAAAAACTAGAAACACTTGTATGATGGATAGTAGGGATACATGGATTATTAAGACTGACAAAATATTTAGTTTACTTTAGACTATGCTGTTAAATAAAAACATTAAGAATTTTCTTATCTACTACAGACTAAAAATGATTTTTTATAATACAGTTTAGATTAAATAGTACATATGAATAGAAATAAAATTGATAATAAGTAGAATTTAGTGATACCAATGATGTTATTTTAGCAATGTTATAGGGGCGAACAAATCTAATAACATAAATAAACTATAAAACAAAAAAATAAAACTGATTTAATCATGTACCTGAGGGAGTTGGGGGGGGGCCAAACACCCACCCGCCCCCCCCCCCACCTTATCTCCGCCCCTGTCTACAAGCACATTATATAGATTTAATAAAGGTGGTTCAATATAATAAAATAATCGTTTTGAAAATAAGTCGGTTATGATTTGATGTCATAATTGATCCATGTGTATTTTCTATTATTTTAGTATATTAATTTGTTGATTTATTACAGACCACTTAATAAGTTAGTTTTACCATATGTCGGTGTGATCTTTAGTATTCCTGAAATACCCCTAAATTTTAAATACATTTATTTTCTAGTTTACAAATATATTATATAGTTTATGAGCATATTATACAATATTTAAATAAAGACAATGCGTTTAATAAAATAATCTATTTTAAAACTATGGTAGTCGTGATGAGTTTATCTTCGTATTTAATGCCTTGTATTTCTCTAGCTAACTTGCTATATTTATTTATTAAAAATGGATCTATAATAATAATGATATGATTCAAATAATACTTTTGATTCAAAATAAATCTATTATATAGTTTAGTAGTATATTAGTTTCACAAGTATAATAAGTAGTTTATGAGGATATACTATGATTTATGATCATATTATATAGTATTTAATAAAAATGATTAATTTCAGTAAATAACACTATTCAAAATACGTCGGTTATGATTTTCGATTTAATTAATATGATCCAAGTGTATTTCATATATTTTAGTGTATTTATTTGTTATAATATTATAATAATATAGTTTGATTTAATTACATACACTAAATAAATTAGTTTACTATATGTCGGTTAACCCTTTGGGTATTTTCTATTTTATTTACTTAATAAATTTAAACTTTCCATATTTCCAACTCCATTATTAAATCATCTTACCTTTCCACATTCCTAACTTCTAATGTTCACTTCATTGAAAAGTTTAATATTCTTTATTGATGAATAATTACTTTCTATATTAATTAAACAGTTCATATTCCTGCTCTTTAGTTACCCTCCGACCCTCCTTTATATACGCTCATCTGATGTCCATTTTATCAGCCCATCCTATATGTTCGAATACCTCACTCCTTCGTCGGACCACCCTCTGTTTAGGAAAAATAATATTTCATATATTGTGGGAGTGGATGTTAGCCCCCAAATCCTTAGGTACATATGGAAATCAGTTTTAATTTTTTTTATAGTTTATTTATGTTATTAGATACATAATATTTTATAAAATATTACAATGATATCACTAAATTCTGTTTATTAATTTATTTCTGTCAATATGAAATATTTGTTCTAGAATTATATTGTAAAAAAATAATATTTAGTCTACAATGGATAGAAAACCCTTATTTTTATTTAGCAACATAGTCTAATGGTAAATCTAATTATTATATAGTCTTAATAATCATGTACCCCTATTAACCATAATACAAGTATGTTTAGTTTTTTATTACAGGATTTGTACATTAAAATAATATTTAAATATTCAAAATAAATTTAGAAGAAAATTTTTAGGAAAAACTACTAGTTTAGAAGAAGTTTTTAGGAAAAAACTACTAGTTTAAAAAATGTTCTATAATATTAACACAACTTATAATTTTATATACTCATTTTAAACAAAAATAATATAAACTTCTTTATTTATTAACTTATATATTTCAATTTAATGTAATTTTTTGTCAAACAATATATCCAATATAAAATTATACATTATAAATATATATTGAAAATATTATATTAATAAAAAAATTAAAATCAAATTAAAAAATTGATTAATATTATTAAAAAAAAATTCACCCAATGTCCCCGGGTCAACCACTTATCTCTTTCTCGGTCATTGGTGTAGTGATTCCGTTCATCTTGAATCCTCTAGCTAATCCAAATCATGACTCACCACCACCTCTGGTCTCCTCAAGTTAGGAGTTCATTCAACTGCACAAATCGATGATAGATGGTATTGACGAGTTCAATTTCATACATGCGACTTAGTTAATTTAGTGGTCTTCTTGGGGAGATACAACTAATTAGCCCCACCACTTGGTTGGTAGTGGAAGGAGTTGAGATATAGTTGAAGGTTGTGGGTTTGAAAAGTCCCTTCCCTCTCCGAATATAAGTGGTTATCTAGGGATAAGTGATATCTAGTGGAAGGAGAGGAGTTGTTTTAGACTTTTGGTATTTTTTTACTTTTAATTTTATCTTCATAGGTTTTTTAACTATTATTTGTCCTTGCATCCTATTTTTTTCCTCCCATAAACTATATTTATTTTGTTTGATCTTCCAAGACAAAAGTTATGGTATCTTAGTCATTTTAAATTATTTCTTAAAAAGAATGAAAAAGTCTAAACAACTTATAATTTGAATATGAGGTAGTAATTGGCTTTAGTTTTTCTTTTTGACGTCTTTTCTATAAAATGTCAATAAAAATAAGTAAATATAGTGTATGTTTTAAAGGATTTGTAATGAAACAGTAGAGGGAGGGAGAGAATGTAAATCTGTTCGATGCGCTTTATTACTGTTCCGAACGAGTGTATATATAGAGGTACAATACAGGGATCTAGAAGAAGTGAGAATCTACAGAAATATCTAGACAATGGGCTAATATCTATAACTGGGCTATCGATTAGTTGGGCCTGTTATGTTAGTGGTTAGGCCCTTGTACTTTATCCTCCCGCGAGCCCATGGTGGTTGGAACCAAACACATGTGGGATCGAAGGTGCTGGAATCTCTGTCGGGACAAGGGGTTTGTGTAGATGTCGGACAACTGAAATTCGCTTGGAACCAGAGAGAGTTGAAGGCTGCCATTGTTGATTCTCTTGCGAACGAAGAAGTAATCAACGTCTATGTGTTTCGCCGAGAATGGAAAACGGGATTTCGTGCGAGGTAAGTAGCACCGAGGTTGTCGACACCGCAAGATTGGAGCTTTCTTGGTGAATATCTTGAGTTCTGCTAACAATTTTTGGATCCACAGGCATTTAGATGCGGCGGTGGCAAGCGCCTTGAATTTGGCTTCTGTGGTGGAGCGTGCGACGGTCCGTGTTTGCGGGAGCTCCAGGCTAGAAGAGAATCACCGAAGTAGATGCAGAAACCACTGGTGGAGCGGTGGTCCTGGCGACTACCAGGCCCAGTCGGCGTCTGCGTAAATCTAGATGGAAGAAAGGGGAGACGCCGGGAACATCAAACCAAGGTGAGCGGTATGTTGTAAATATCTCAGAACTCGTTTTACGGCTTTCCAATGACATTCTTTGGGCTATGCATGTACTGGCTGAGCTTGTTGGTGGCGAAACTGATATCCGGCCTCGTAAAGGCGAGATTTGGAGGCTTACCGACAGTGCTTTGTATTGTGTGATGTTGTAAAAATGTGGACTGTCTGGATTATCGAGATTTTGAAATCTGACATAGGGGTGTGGCTAGGTTTGCAGTTAGACATGTTTAATGTGGTCAGGAGGTCTTTGATGTAGTGTGATTGTGAAAGTTGGAGTCCTGTGGTGTTTCGGGTAACGGAAATCCCTAGAAAATATGAGGAGGACCCAAATCTTTGAGAGGGAATTCAGTAGAGAGAGTGTGAATTAGTTTAGAGATAAGGTCTTGAGAGGAGCCAGTGATTATGATATCATCCACGTAGACGAGAATGTAAACTTGTTGAGATTGGTAGGTGTAAATGAAGAGTGATGGATCTGAGAATCGGGGGGTTGAAGCCATGTGTGTTAGATAGGAGCTGAGGCGAGAGAACCATGCCCGTGGGGATTGCTTGAGGCCATAGAGGGCACGGTTAAGTTTACAAACATAAGTGGGGTGAGTTTTATCAGTGAAACCACTGGACTGCTTCATATACACATTTTCCTCAAGAAAACCATGTAAGAAAGCATTGTCAATGTCAATCTGCTGAATGGGCCACCCATGGGAAGTAAGTAGTAGCAATAGTCAGAATCAACCGAATTGTTGTAACTTTTACAACTGGGCTATATGTTCAGAGTAATCAATTCCTGGTGTCTGTTTGTACCCTGTGCAACCAATCTGGCTTTGCGTCTTTCAATAGTTCCATCTGCATGTTTTTTTGTCTTTAATATCCATTTGATCCTAACATTCATGTGACTTTCATAAGGAACTAATTTACAGGTGTTGTTTTGTAGTAAAGCCGTGAATTCTTGTTGAATTGCTTGTTTCCAAGAAGGGTATTCATGCCGTGGTAAAACAGGGTGTTCTGGTATGTCTGAGTCTAATGTAGTGTTGTTGAGCCAAAGTAATGTCCCATTTGTGTATTGTTTGGGCTTGAGAGAGTGTGTCTTGGTGCGGGTTAGCATGGGATGGATTTGTGTGGTTGAGGTGTTTCGGTTGGAGAGGGTTGAGAGTGATGGGGGGGAGAGGGGGAATGGTCCAGAGGAGTTGTTATGGTAGGAGATGTGGGAGTAGATGTAGTAGGCAAGTCTGGTGGAGAGAGGGGGGGTTTGTGTCAGGGATTCAGTAGTGGGAGTAGATGGGTCAGGAGGAGGTGGAGAGGGTAAGGTAGGCAAGGTAGGCAAGTTTGTGGGAGAGGTTTGGCTGTGTCCGGGATGAGAACTGTGGTGGGGTGAAAAAGAGCAGAAGGTATAGTTGGTGTCTGTTTGGCTGCTGAGAGAAAAGGGAAAGAAGTTTCCAAAAAAGAAACGTCCTTGGAGGTATAAATTCTGTCTGTTTTGAGATCATAGCATAGGTAACCTGTGGAATGTAGACTGTAACCAAGAAAGGCGCATTCAGAAGATCTAAAAGAGAGCTTGTGAGTGTTGTAAGGCCTAAGATTGGGCCAACAACTGCATCCAAAAACTGAGTTGAGATGGTGAGGGAGGGTTTTCTTTTTGTGGAGAAGGGTATAAGGTGTGGCATAGGCTAGGGTTCTGGTGGGTAGGCGGTTTGTGAGGTAACAGGCTGTTTTGGCAGCATAGGTACAAAAAGAGAGAGGCATATGGGCATGGATAGAAGACACAAAGTTTGTCGACAATGTGTCTAATTCTGGTTTCAACAGAGCCATTTTGTTGGTGGGAGTAGGGGGCAAGTAAGTCTATGGTTAATTCCATGTGTGTTAAGCAAAGGTGTGAGGGATTTGAATTCTCCTCCTCCATCGGTTTGGATTTCCTTTATTTTTGATTCAAATTGAGTTGCAACCAGATTTACAAAAGTGGTGAAAACAGATAAAACATCAGATTTCTGCTTAAGTGGAAAAAGCCTAGTGTAGCCTGAGTAATCGTCAACCACAAGTAAAATGTATTTATATCCATCATGAGAAGTGTGATATGGAGGACCCCATAGGTCTAGAAAAAGTAAACTCAAAACTGTGTTTAGATCTAGAGGACTGGGAAAATGTGGTAATGCATGCATTTTTCCTTGCGTATAGGAAGTACATAGTTCAGATGAGACTACTTTTGAGACTGGTAAACGAAAATTATTTAGAGTGTAAGCAGAAATAGTAGAACTAGGATGACCAAGTCTTTGATGCCAAATGTCTGAAGGAGCAGCTGTAGTGTAATTGATAGTGGGTGGATGAGTCTGATCTTGGGGAAAGAAATAGACACCATCTTTAGAGAGGTGTACACCCCTCTAACTCTCGTAATAATCTCTTCTCACGTAGCAATAAATAAAAACATCTCGCAGCGGAAAATAAATAACAATTACAACACTCACTCGGGTGACCGGCCATTACTCGCCCATGCGAGCAACGAAGCCAAACTACATCCAACTTCCAACATAAACAAACAGCTAACCGCCGTGATAACGAGAAAACTCCTATACATCATACTAAGTCCACAAACCATAAACAACGACAAGTGAGCGTCTACCCAAACCTAAAAATACATAACCTTACCATAATACAATTCACCATCCTCATTGCTATACAACATCTCCATGTGTAGTAACAATAGTAAACTCTAATTACCCTGTTCCCGCACTTCGGCTCCGGCGATAATCATCAACCTGCATGAGTGTAGTATCAGCGATAGACGCTGAGTATGCCGGCCTGGACCCTATTGGTCACTTGTCATTTTCACCATCTCATTATTAGATTGTTTCATGGCTTTTCCATTTTACAGTTATAAACAATACTGTAACATAAATGTATAATATACATAATCATCCATACAAATATTCATAGATATTCAACCATCCATCCAATCCAAACATCATTTAATAACACAATCCACAATTATATATCGTACGTATCGAACAACCACAATATGATGTACAATGTACATCGCCGTAGCGTTATACCATCCTTTATTAATTTATTTTAGTTTGGTCTTCAAGGCCTCATCCATATGTACAATGTACATTCGCCGTAGCGTACAGTTTTATATTATAATTTCCTTAGCCTGTAGGCTCCATCCAACCATGTTTAATTATTAATACCAGTGGGCGTCATGTTAGGAAACCCGATAACCTCACCATGGACAGTAGTCCTCCCGTACACACAAAGGTGCTCATTCGCTAGAGGTCCGGAGGCCCCTGACTCTCTATGTCTCGTAAGACGTCCATAAAAAGGCCGTAGCCACCTGATCCACGATCCAGTTTGGGCTCGTTGGATATAACCTGGAGCGGAATCCATTTAGGAAACCCCTCAGTGATCACAAATGTGCAACCAAGTAGTTCGTAAACTACCGGGATTCCTCCACTCAACTCAACTCAAATCATACCATCTCTCTCTCATAATGTTTTAAGATCTGCTCTTAGTCGTATGGAGAATATAATTATTAGTTAGCTGCCCAATGGGTCTCACGCATACCTAGAAGTAATCTAGGTTATATTCATGTTCGAGATCCATGCTCTAGAGACCGACAATGTCGTGACTCATCCCTAAGTGTTTTACTTAGGTTACCATATACTTAATATTTATATCATGGTATTATATCAAGTAACCGTCATGTCATCACAACGCATATGTATGTTTATATAAGTCGATCTATAGTCGACGTAGTGTTAGCCCCGTAGGACGCTCATGATAAATAATAAATGCCAAAGTAAGCGTAACACTTAAACACATACATGTAACCACACACATATAACACACAAGTTATATCAACCAAATCCGAGCTAAAGAGCAGCCTTAGGACAACTCGGATCAAACCCCTTTACATACCGTTCACCCTGATCGTATTACGGTGGAGTATGAATCAGCAAGATCATACGCTCCGTGTAGTCCTCTAGCTCGTCAAGCGTCTTTCAGAAGGTATACTCTAAATAGTAATTAAAAACTATAAGTCAGTCTCCATGACTAACTACATCCGGTATTTCCGAATAATCAAGTAACCCCGACAGTTCACCCTTGTTTTCCACAGTTATTGTTACGGGTTCCTCTAAAACAGTCGGCTTGTTACTTGAAACTCATACGTCATAATATTTCAACTGTTAAGTTTAGGTCGTTTGCATTCTTCTTAATCTTATCCACCCATCTAGTTTAGGTACGTAACCCATAGTTGCATGTATGCATGCATTATTATATATATTGTATTATTTTCCACCATCCATTATAATATTTATCTTAGCAAATAATATTTGCATCCAAAATTCATAACTTATAGTTCGTAACTATATATTTTTTTTTAAATAATAACCACCACCATTAAATCATATGGTGTCACCAAAAAATATATCCACCTTATATACATTATTCTTGTGTATGTATATATTACCACGTAGGTAATCCCCATGAGTTTAATAAACTCTTATATTTTATGTTACTTTTATCATCTTTTGTTGATGATTATTCCCATTAGTTGTATTATATTATACAACTTATATTAAGATTATTATCCTAACATGAGTAACATTTTATGTTGTATATTTACAACTCCTAAGGTTATTCCATAAATACCTTAGTTAATAAATACCCATTTATTTATTAGTTTGTCACATTATTAATGTTGAATATCCTTACTTGTATTTATTCCTTTAAACCACCTTAATACCATATAATTGTTATAACATTTATAAACATTATAGACCTTAGTCTAAAATTCATTTTCCACTCTTATTAATTCGGTACAGCCCTTGGAATTATTTAAATCTAATTTGACCACATAACATTATGTAATGTTATACCATATCCTAATATCATTTGATATGATATTTTTATTTCCTTAACTTAAAAACCTATAGTTTTTATACAAAATTATGATATTATTGCCACATAGGCACATATATTAACCTTATTCTTTTCATAAACCATAGTCTCTTTTATTTACAAAATCATCCCAAACTTATACCATGTATATATTCCTTTGAATATAACATTCTACCTTAATATAAATATAACCTATGGTCAATATTTATAAAATACCGAACAGACCCAAAACTGTTCAATATTGTCATTTGCCCTATTTATAACATATAGGGGTTATCATATCATTTAAAACTATATATTTAATATATATCTTAATAAATACTCTTATATAATTCTAAAAATCTCCAAATTTCACCAAAGGGTTATAAATATCCTTATTAACCCATATACGTACGGTATTACCATTCTACCATCTATAGTTGAAACACCCCTAACAACTACAACCCATAAAATCATGAAATATATGGGGAGTAGTATTTAAGTAAACTGTTATAACTTATAACCTATGATACAAGGGACATACGTATGTCCATAAATGAAATATCAGGCCACATGGTAATATAATATAAGCTTTGGTGCTCTTCGTTTCGGCATAAATCAATACAGTGGAGCAAAATAAATTATCCCGGGTTAAGACTCCGGTACACAAGAAGAGTGCAGCAAACTGAAATAGATTGCATACTCGTGGACATATGGAGATTGTACGAATAACATATACTACAAGTATAATATATGAACTCCATTTCTTTAAAAAAAACGTGTATAGGTGGCATTATACAGGACTTGTGCTCGATCACCAACATTGATGTTGATCTGGACATATATATATTGAACAACTAAATTAACCCAGGACTTACCATTTGTTAGTCATCCAGATGCTACTTAGTACAAATAGTAGGACATGAAACAAAATTAAGACCCACCCAATTTACTGTAAATTCACTAACAATTACTACAATACCCATTCAACCCACGTAATAGATCCTGTTATAAAACAACAACCAAATCAAATTCCACCTCGTGCCACTATGCCCGAAAACTTTACCATTCAATAACGCCCATTCTGATTACTAACTCCCACGCACTGTCCCCCTCCACATGCTAATGCATGTCACGAAAAAGAAAAAGCCCTCACACCCAGCACCTTCACCAGAGAGGGCTTTAGTTAACTTCTATGCAGTGTCCCCCTCATGTCGATGGTATTCTGTATGGTTCAAAAAATTCCCACACCCACTCTCGCCAGTGCTCTTCCCCCTTACAAATCGATCCTTGCATGTCCAGAAGCCTCTCACCTTCTTCTCCCTTCTGGGCAACAGCTCTTGCACCCTCTCTGGCATCTCTGGAAGGCACTGATTGAATGCATGATAATTGGAGCAAACCCCGCACAAAAAAAAACGCTAGCAAACTCCTCTCCTTCAGGTATTAAAGGTCGCTGGGCACTCTTTTGTAGTTCCTTTAAAAAAAACTGACAAGGTAAAGTCCCAAGACACCTTCTTAATGCTGTCCATCCTCTCCTGAACTTACTGTTCAGAGAGAACCTGACCTACCAATAATTTCTACTATGTTTTGGGAATTTCCCTCTTTAGATATCCCCTCAACGGGTGCACCAGAAACCTCCCAGAATCCGCAACACTCTGGTTTGAGTAGCAGTGCAAGGGTGAGAGTTGTTAACAGATTTCTGTCTTGAATCTCTCTTCTGGTTTTGGCTGGTCTAACCATGAGTAATCTCTTCAGTTGAGGCCAAAAGTTCCAGGCCCTTGGAGGTGCACGTTGTGCCAAGAATGGATCGGGAGAACCAACTGCAAAGATAAAAAAGGGAAAGAACACAAGTGGTAAGCTGACCCTCATAACCTGTACTGGTTTCGAAATACAGTCTTGATAAGCCACCTGCATGTGTAGTGTTATGAGGAAAAAAAAAAAAAGAAGGACAGTGTGCTTAACCTACTACATAAGAGCTAAACAATCAATGAAATTAGTGTAGGTGAATTCTGCATGAATCAACTAACAAAAAAAAGAGAGAAACAATGCAGAAATGAGTTGGATTCTGCAACTTCTTTTCTTAGGTATCGAATTCAGAGACATAATAAAAGATGGTAGTGCCTGGGCCATGACTTTAAGAGCGTGCTAACATATTGTACTAAGAGCAAATAAACTGGGGAGAAACTAAACAATTAGATTAATGGGTAGGAAACAAGAAAGAAATAGGAAAAGAGTATATAAGAAATAGATATCAGTTCCTCAGTTTGTTTTTTTTCAGTGTCTGGAAATTGCTTGTTTCAGTATAGGATGATTCCTTAACATGACAGAGTTGCTTGGGGTTTATGTTTGATAAAAACACTTACCCACGTGAGTAAGTAAGTAAAAAAAAGAGAAAACAAAGGAGAATCAAACCTGTTTAGTGCTAACCTGATAGCTATTTTAAACTCTTCAACCTTGTCCTTCTGTACACTAAGTTTCCAGCAGTAGTAGGAGTGTCGTATTGATATGAAAGTTAACCTAAAACCTCGCCAATTCACGTAAATCTGGGTGTAAACATCTTTGGGGTAAACAGGAAACGGATTTGAGGACAGAAAGAAAAAAAAAAACGATAACAGCAAAATAAATCTCAGTTCACGAGTTGGTTTCCTGTTCAGCTCAGTTTTTTTTTGGGTTTAGGGGTAGGACGTTCCAGTAGTGTATCAGGGTTATTCTGGTTTCGGCTTTGTAGTTGAACCCACTACTGACACCCCTAACTTAGTAGCCAAACACCTGGGGAAAACAAGAGATATACACTAGATGACAGAAACCAAAACAACAGAAAATAAAAGAAGAAATAAAATAAAACATTTAGGTTACTGTTTCAGTAATCCAGCTTCTGTAATGTTTGTCTCCGTATAAACAAATTTTGGAGGGATTAGAGAAGCTACAGTGATGGTTAATGGTTATACATATCACTAACATACTGAACTAAGTGGACATGTACATTTGGGAGATTAGGAGTTAGTTAAGTAAGTAAAAGCTGGGGTTTAATGAATAAAATGCAGAATCATGTCAGTATTCACAGCTTCAGTATTGGACTGATCGGTAAGATTTAAACCAAGATGTCTTGGGTCTGTTTTTGAAGTTAAACTGTATTAAGACAACATAGCTGAGTAACTGAAAAGTTTGGGAAGGTAGGAGGTAGGATCAGACATCAGAAAAAAACAGCAAGAAAAATTCAGTATCACGGTCAGTTTCACTTGGTTTAGTATTTGGATTTCTGTAGCATTAACAATATTGTTTTAGGTCTGTTCGTGAAGTAAAATCGTGGGAACCACTTAACTGAATGAGCACATAACTTGGGAAGCTAGAAATCAGGGTAAACAGAACAGAAAGAAAATAATTGAAGCAATGAATCAGTTTCAAATTTCAGTTCTGATTACTGCAACAATACAGCCTCAGTATAAGGAGTTTTATTTCTTGTAGCATTAGCAATATTGTTGTGGGCGTGTTTGAGGATAAAATCATATCAGGACCCTTAACCAAAAGCTAACTGAGGTAGATTAGTAAGAGGCCAGGTTATTGACAATGGAAAAAAAATGTAAGAGGATGAATTAGTTGGATGTCTCAGTTTTGGTAGTAGTTTTTGTTCAGTCCAGTATAGTTATGTTCAGAGGGGCTAGAAAGGGGTTGTACTGAGTTGCTAATGAAGCTAAAACTTCTATAACCCACATGAGTAAACTATAACCCACTTGTGAGAGACATAGGGAGTAGTTCATAATCGAAACAGAGGGATTAGAGAGGGAACTGCAAGTTTGTTTTCAGTTGTCTCGGAGGGAATGTTTCTGTATCACTGGTTTCAAACAATATAGGAGTGTTAAGAGGGCCTAAGAATAAACTCAGACTTGCCTGAGGAGGTGAATTAAGCTGGCATATCCATTTGGAGTCAAATCACTGATGGCAAGAGGAGGAAGAAGGAGGAGATATTGCAGATTTCAGTTTCAAGTTTTGGATAGTTGTGTTCCTGTGTATTTGAGTACAGAAGCTAGGTGAGTGTTTCTCTGGGTGGTCCTGAGTTTAAACCATTACTAACACCCATAGCTAGTCGGGTAACACGAAGGGAAAAGAATGAAACCTCAGATGAACTGAATAGAAACAAGAATTAGGAAGAAACATGGAGATTGCTGTTTCAGATTTCAATACTGTTGTAGCCTCTGTATAACAGTAATACGATGGTATAAGAGTGCTTCCTTGGTTTGGAAATGGATTTGTAAACTTTATAATACACCCACCTAAGAGTGTAAACCCTTTGGGGAGGATTGGAAACTGATTTATGGACTGAAGAAAGTCTGGAGTGGAGCTATACAGAATAAATGTTTGCGCGTTTCTGCAGTTCCTTGTGTCTGTAAAATGAACTTTCACAGGCGCTGACCATGCTGTTTTAAGTTGGTTTTCAGTTTAAAACTTTCCTAATACGTTTATCTAGTTGGGTAAAATTTTTGGGTGGGATTAGAAACAGATTAAGTACTAAAAGGAAACTTGAAGTAGAGGTATACCAACTGTCGGTTCTTCTCGGTAAATTGTGTTCTGTATGGGCAGTTCCCAGAAGTGCTAAAAGTGTGGTATTGGTTTATTATTGAACCCAAAACAGTACTAATGCATCTAACTAAGTTGGTGAAACATTTTGGAAAGATTAAACCTCAGTTGATACCCTAAATGTGGGGTTAGTGAAGGTTAGACACCGAAAGTGTGTTTTAGTTTTTCTAAACTTTGGGGCTTCTGTATAGATAAGCTTTAGGAGTGTTTTAAAGAATGTATTTTGGTGATAATGGATGAAACACATTGCCAACTTATTGATATAAGGAAGAAATACATCTTTAGGGAATGAATTCCACCAGAGATAAACTTGCTACAAGTTAGTGCCAAAAAAATCTAAAACATTAGTAGAGAAAGAACTTAATTAACCTGTAAAACGTCGTGTGTATGCCCTAGGAGCGGGACAAAGTTTAAAAGTAATACTTGGAGAAGTTCCAAGGGTTAGTATAAACAAGCTTTTCAAGATTCACCTAGGGACAATACCCGATAAGATGTGATAAACTAGAAAACGTTCACAATGGTCACATGAAATCGTAGACTGATGTGTTGTCTTAATTAACGTTAGGTCCATAACGAACGCCAACCGGGACCCCGTGTGTGAGACAACTCCTGCTTCTAATAAGGTATGGACATGTGTGGTTCGTATGTTGCTTGTTACACGGCTGTGTGTTGTGTGCCTTGTTTGTTTATGACCACAAGACTAATGCATGAAAACGGATGTTTGGTTTACCGTGCTTATTTGTCTGTTGTGAGCTTGTGTAAGGCATGTGAATGGATTGATTGTTTCCTTGCTTACCTGCTTGCTATTATTGTGCATATTGCTTGCGCGCTCACAGTAGTGTAGTCCCTTCTCGTTGATGAAACCTTGAGATGAAACACAACGAACTTCGTAACAAACAAAGGAACTACATAAACGAGAAAACTCCTCTTAACTATAGAGGACCTCTAATGACACCCACTATGGTGTCGAACTATCAATGATGATAATAAGCCAATACCCGTTAAGAATGAATAGGGAGACGACCCTTTGTATCCGGGGTAAAGACCAATAAAATAAAGAGGAATAGGGAGACGGACCCTTTGTATCCGGGGTAGAGACCAATGATTGAAAGGAATAGGGAGACGGACCCTTCGTATCCGGGGTAGAGACCAGAGCGTAAAAAGGAATAGGGAGACGGACCCTTCGTATCCGGGTAGAGACCAGAGCATTAAAAGGAATAGGGAGACAGACCCTTTGTATCCGGGGTAGAGACCAGAGCATTAAAGGCATAGGGAGACGGACCCTTTGTATCCGGGGCAGAGGCTAGTAACATGGAAAAGGAATAGGGAGACGGACCCTTGGTATCCGGGGCAATGGCCAGTAACATTTAAAAACAACAGAGAGAGAAAGAGCTATCCAGGAATGGAGGATTAGCTATGGACAAGATGTACTCCAAATTGTGGTGATAAGAGAATTCACAAATAACCCTTAAAGAAACAAGGAAAGATTAGCACCTACATGAGATGGTCACGGGATCTAAATTACATCCCCAGACCTAGTGCAAGGAAAGAGAAAGAAAATACACTTTAAGGGAACAAGAGAAAAGAAATGAAAACACACAACGCTCGTACGATCCCATAGTGAGGATCATGGGTGTTACATACCTATGCACACGTTTTATTATGTACATGATTGCTGTTGTGTTACTAGCAGCTTGTTGTGCTTGGTTGTGTTGCTAATGTGTTACTACCTTAAGTGTGTATGATACTATGATGTAATGTGGTGTGTTTACTGCTTTTTATTTAGCATGTAACGGTACAATTGACTTATAATATTCGACCAAGTAGTCGTGTGGCCCGGTAACATACGGGCTACACACGTACATACTCAGCATAGTTTGCTGAGTCCTTTACAACCCAATTTTTTTCAGTATGGTGTCGGACGATAACGGAGCGTAGGCGCGGATGGCTACCATGGGGGTAGTCCATCAGGGCATGACTTTTAAGTTTGTAGTAGTATGTGTAATATATGGGTTGATAATAAACCCGAGATGTAATTCTTAGTTTGTGAGTTGGTAATTTTGTTGTAGACACTCGGTAATTGGGAATTGTACTGTATTGTTTATGAGTTTGTATTGAGGGCTGTTTCCAGTCATGCAGACCGTAACTTGGTGTTGGTGGTATGGCTGTGTCAACCACGTGGGTGGTTGGCGTTTGTGACACCCGGATGATGTTGGGAATCCGCTGCGTAGTTGTCTTGTATTAAGGCTAGGATCTTGTTGTACTACTGGATGTTTATTCGGGGGTGTTACAGAAAGTGGTATCAGAGCGTAGTTGCGCTCTGATGACTGAACAAGAAATACCGAGTTTAGGAATTCTGACAATGAGTTAAGGATTGGGGTAGTACGTGAGGCACGTTAGTTAGGATTCTTCCCGAATGACTACCGGATGCCTAACAGACATTTACACCCAACCTCCACGTCCCTAATATTCCTTAAACCCAGAGAAAGAACGCCAGAGAGGAAGAAAGCCTCCTCATACTCGGGAAAAACCCGATCTGGCATCTACTTAATGTCATACAATCAACCCGTGAAGAAAAGACTATACTATACAATCGACGTTGCAATAGGATGATACCCGTAGAGGGACCAATTTTAGCGACAACTTGGGTCGACATGCTTAGCAGTCGATAGGACCCTACCTCACAAAAAAGAGAAAAAAAAAGAAAAAAAAGAGGACCGAAAAACCCTAAAATTTATGTAATAAATAAAGCTCAAATAAGCAATTAATTAAACTATAGGATGGTATTGAGACAAATACTGCAATTCGAACACCTGAGAGGGTAATTTAAGAAAACCCCTCGTAAAACAGTGAAATCAGAGAATATAATTCGGGACGTAATTACACCATAAAATTGGTACGACCTATACCGCTGAATAAAGCATGACACAATTTTACACACTAAATATAATATTTCGGGACTCAATAAATTCCCTGTTTCTTCTTACGATTCTCTTCATTCTCTGATGTAACAACTTTTCTAAGACACCAATTACAGTTCTCTGAGAAAAACACATTGGTAAAGGGATAATAATAAAAGAACTCTCGAACCTTGTAAATAACCATTACCATGGGGCACTAGCTACCCACCCAGACACAAATCAAACAGATAGGAAATGGCAATGAATAATGCCACTATTGCGAAATAATCCCTCCAAACACACTACATATTCAGGGACTCTAAACAGGATTCATCGAATCATATATATATACCAGTGTACCTACATACACACCAGTAAAGACAAGTCACCAATAAAACCCAAGGAGTAAACGGGTTCAATTAAAGAAGGTCATGATTAGTAAACCCACCATGCCTAACTTGAGTTATCAATTACTGGATGACTACAAACGTGCGAGATAAGAATTGAAATTGGTTAAATTGATTGGTTGTCTAAATCGGACGTGCAAGGTTGAACTTGACCCTGGCCAAGTCCAGTGACACTGAGCACAAATTGGGGTGAAGGGATAGTCCAACACTTACACTGATCACGTCAGTGTTGGATGATTCTCGAAACCTCCTACAAGTGGACACACAACTACAAATAGATGTGAAATTTTATAAGTCGGTTTAGGAAAGTGCGAAGAAAGCGATACAAATATGTGGTGGTAAAATGGTATAGAATACATGGATATAAGACTTGAACTTTAGAGGGTAAACACATGAGTGTACAGATATGTGAGGACTTGAAATGAGGTGATGTTACAAATAAACTAATAGTTATTACGTAAAATATATACTATCACAACCAAATGCAATGTATAATCGGTAGTAGTCAATTACGTTAGTTCCTGGTGGAACCTAATAATGACACTAGACCGTATGACTAAGCAGAGCCAATCATCAAGCGGCTGCTTGATACAATCATATTAACAAGGATAAGGGAACTAAACATCCTATATTAAATGGTATACAATCGCAAAAACTTGTAACATGTATAATTCGATAAACCGGTCAGTGTCGAGACCATAATTAGACTGAATAATAATAATAATAATAATAATAAAGAATTACTTAAAGACAAAAAAACGCCTATTTGGCTGCACACGTTAAGGGATAAGAAGTGGTAGTAATGCTAGGAGAGTGAACTAGCTACAATTATAGAGCAGTAATATAAACTAAACAAGTCGGCGTAACAATGACACGGTGGTAACATTCAGATACAACGCACTAAATCGTTACTACAGAGCATATTTCAGAGTCAACTAGAAGAATAACTTCGACGCTTAAAAGCGCACTAAAAGCATGAACTTCCGACCTCCAAAGTAAAGGGATAGACAAGCTACAACCCCCCCAAGACTGTGAATAAATTAAAATACCTTATGTCGGTCAAGGGACTTTTACTCCTATACAATTAAGCCATGCACTACCTTGAAAAGTATAGTGGGGGAAAACCAAACCTGAAAGTAATCAGAGTCGCACAGCAGAAGCTGGTGGACCGTATTTCACATTTTCCAGTTGAATAACAGGTGACTTATCTGCCAATACCCTAGACCCAGGGAGGCTAACCCGAATCCATATAGATCGGTGTGGATACCGATAGAACCTTTGAGACATAAGCTGAGCCATTAACATAGTCAAGACATTTGGTAGGCTTATGAGTGAGCTGCATTGCATAGAAACAAGAAAACCCCATGAGACTTGAACATCTTGAACCAAAGTTCAAGGATGACATATATAGGGATTACGTGGGCGTAATCCATTTTTAAGGGGGGTAGGCGCGATGCGTTTTACTGTACCGTTGTTCGTTTTGTGGGTTGTTTTGAATGCTATGTGTGTGGATTGGGTTGAATGCATTGTGGTTATGAATGAATAAGTTGTTCATTTGATTGCTGATGAGTACAATATATGAGAATTATTGGTACGTTAAAATATTAGTGAGAACTTGGTGAAGCCACAGATATGGCGTAGTGCTTAAAAGCACAAATGGTAAAATAGAACTGTGGAACTGCGGGACATGATCCCTTGGTTAGAGAGAACGTATTCAGGACTTAATCTTTGCACGGGTGTGTTCCTACAGCCACACGTTGGTTTGTGTGTATGAGATTGTGTGTGCGAGAATGTTATGTACGTATATGTATGCTCTGTATGAATGAGTGTTGTGTGCCTTGGTTGCACGTTGGCATGTTATATACATTGCTAGCATCTGTGGTCTACTAGGAGAACTTGTGTGAAGCCACTAAGGTAGCATAGTGCTTAGAAGCACTGAGAATTATAATTAAGGGACTTGATCCTTTGGTTATCGTGAATGAATATGGGACTTGATCCCTAGGACTAACAAGAATGGGAAACATCGACTAAGGAAGTAAGACTTCGGACGAAGTCTCCTTTAAGGGGGGTAGGTTGAAACACCCCTAACAACTACAACCCATAAAATCATGAATATATGGGGAGTATTTAAGTAAACTGTTATAACTTATAACCTATGATACAAGGGACGTACGTATGTCCATAAATGAAATATCAGGCCACATGGTAATATAATATAAGCTTTGGTGCTCTTCGGTTTCGGCATAAATCAATACAGTAGAGCAAAATAAATTATCCCGGGTTAAGACTCCGGTACACAAGAAGAGTGCAGCAAACTGAAATAGATTGCGTACTCGTGGACAAAATATGGAGATTGTACCGAATAACATAGATACAAGAGTATAATAATGAACTACATTTCTTTAAAAAAAGAAACGGTTATAGGTGGCATTATACAGGACTTGTGCTCGATCACCAACATTGATTGTTGATCTGGACATACATATATTGGAAACAACAAATTAACCCAGGACTTACCATTTGTTAGTCATCCAGATGCTACTTAGTACTAATAGTAGGACATGAAACAAAATTAAGACCCACCCAATTTACTATAAATTCACTAACAATTACTACAATACCCATTCAGCCACGTAATAGATCCTGTTATAAAACAACAACCAAATCAGATTCCACCTCGTGCCACTACGCCCGAAAACTTTACATTCACTAACCCATTCTGATTACTAACTCCACACACTGTCCCCCTCCACATGCTAATGCATGTCACGAAAAAGAAAAGCCCTCACACCCAGCACCTTCACCAGAGCAGGGCTTTAGTTAACTTCTATGCAGTGTCCCCCTCATGTCGATGGTATTCTGTATGGTTCAAAAAATTCCCACACCCCACTCTCGCCAGTGCTCTCCCCCTTACAAATCGATCCTTGCATGTCCAGAAGCCTTCACCTTCTTCTCCCTTCTGGGCAAACAGCTCTTGCACCCTCTCTGGCATCTCTGGAAGGCACTGATTGAACGCATGATAATCTGGAGCAAACCAGCACAAAAAAAAACGCTAGCAAACTCCTCTCCTTCAGTGTATCAAAGGTCGCTGGGCACTCTTTTGTAGTTCCTTTAAAAAAAAACTGACAAGGTAAAGTCCCAAGACCACCTTCTTAATGCTGTCCATCCTCTCCTGAACTTACTGTTCGAGAGAACCTGACCTACCAATAATTTCTACTATGTTTTGGGCATTTCCCTCTTTAGATCCCCTCAACGGGTGCACCAGAAACCTCCTCAGAATCGGCAACACTCTGGTTTGAGTAGCAGTGCAAGGTGAGACGTGTAACAGATTTCTGTCTTGAATCTCTCTTCTGGTTGGCTGGTCTAACCATGAGTAATCTCTTCAGTTGAGGCCAAAGTTCCAAGCCCTTGGAGGTGCACATTGTGCCAAGAATGGATCGGGAAGAACGAACTGCAAAGATAAAAAAAAAGGGAAAGAACACAAGTGGTAAGCTGACCCTCATAACCTGTACTGGTTTCGAATACAGTCCTGATAAGCCACCTGCATGTGTAGTGTATGAGGAAAAAAAAAGAAGACAGTGTGCTTAACCTACTACATAAGAGCTAAACAATCAATGAAATTAGTGTAGGTGAATTCTGCATGAATCAACTAACAAAAAAAAAGAGAAACAATGCAGAAATGAGTTAGATTCTGCAACTTCTTTTCTTTAGGTATCGAATTCAGAGACATAATAAAGATGGTAGTGTCTGGGCCATGACTTTAAGAGCGTGCTAACATATTGTGCTAAGAGCAAATAAACTGGGGAGAAACTAGAAATTAGATTAATGGGTAGAGAAACAAGAAAGAAAATAGGAAAAGAGTATATAAGAAATAGATATCAGTTCCTCAGTTCTGTTTTTTTTTCAGTGTCTGGAAATTGCTTGTTTTAGTATAGGATGATTCCTTAACATTGACAGAGTTGCTTGGGGTTTATGTCTTGAAAAACACTTACCCACGTGAGCAAGTAAGTAAAAAAATAGAAAACAAAGGAGAGTCAAACCTGTTTAGTGCTAACCTGGTAGCTATTTTAAACTCTTCAACCTTGTCCTTCTGTACACTAAGTTTCCAGCAGTAGTAAGAGTGTTGTATTGATTTGAAAGTTAACTTAAAACCTCGCCAATTCACGTAACTCTGGGTTGTAAACATCTTTGGGGTAAACAGGAAACGGATTTGAGGACAGAAAGAAAAAAAAAACGATAACAGCAAAATAAATCTCAGTTCACGAATTCTGGTTTCCTGTGTTCAGCTCAGTTTTTTTTTGGGTTTAGGGGTAGGACGTTCCAGTAGTGTTATCAGGGTATTCTGGTTTCGGCTTTGTAGTTGAACCCCCTACTGACACCCCTAACTTAGTAGCCAAACACCTGGGGGAAAATAAGAGATATACTAGATGACAGAAACAAAACAACAGAAATAAAAGAACAACAGAAATAAAAGAGGAAATAAAACATATTAGGTTACTGTTTCAGTAATCCAGCTTCTGTAATGTTTGTCTCTGTATAAACAATTTTGGAGGGATTAGAGAAGCTGCAGTGGTGGTTAATGGTTATACAATATCACTAACATACTGAACTAAGTGGACATGTACATTTGGGAGATTAGGAGTTAGTTAAGTAAGTAAAACTGGGGTTTAATGAATTAAAATGCAGAATCATGTCAGTATTCACAGCTTCAGTATTGGACTGATCGGTAGATTTAAACCAAGATGTCTTGGGTCTGTTTTTGAAGTTTAAACTGTATTAAGACACATAGCTGAGTAACTGAAAGTTTGGGAAGGTAGGAGGTAGGATCAGACATCAGAAACAAACAGCAGAAGAAAATTCAGTATCACGTGTCAGTTTCATTTGGTTTAGTATTTGGATTCTGTAGCATTAACAATATTGTTTTAGGTCTGTTCATGAAGTAAAATCGTGGGAACCACTTAACTGAATGAGCACATAACTTGGGAAGCTAGAAATCAGGGAAAAGAACAGAAAGAAAATAATTGAAGCAATGAATCAGTTCAGATTTTCAGTTCTGATTACTGCAACAATACAGCCTCATTATAAGGAGTTTTATTTCCTGTAGCATTAGCAATATTGTTGTGGGCGTGTTTGAGGATAAAATCATATCAGGACCCTTAACCAAGAAGCTAACTGAGGTAGATTAGTAAGAGGCCAGGTTATTGACAATGGAAAAAAAATGTAAGAGGATGAATTAGTTGGATGTCTCAGTTTTGGTAGTTTTTGTTTCAGTCCAGTATAGCCATGTACAGAGGGGCTAGAAAGGGGTTGTACTGAGTTGCTAATGAAGCTAAAACTTCTATAACCCACATGAGTAAACTATAACCACTTGGTGAGAGACATAGGGAGTAGTTCATAATCGAACAGAGGGATTAGAGAGGAACTGCACGAGTTTGTTTTCAGTTGTCTCGGAGGGAATTGTTTCTGTATACCTGGTTTCAAAGATATAGGAGTGTTATGAGGGCCTAAGAATAAACTCAGACTTACCTGAGGAGGTGAATTAAGCTGGCATATCCATTTGGAGTCAAATCACTGATGACAAGAGGAGGAAGGAGGATGAGATATTGCAGATTTCAGTTTCAAGTTTTGGATAGTTGCTGTTCCTGTGTATTTGAGTACAGAAGCTAGGTGAGTGTTTCTCTGGGTTGGTCCTGAGTTTAAACCATTACTAACACCCATAGCTAGTCGGGTAACACGGAGGGAAAGAATGAAACCTCAGATGAACTGAATAGAAACAAGAATTAGGAAGAAAACATGGAGATTGCTGTTTCAGATTTCAATATTGTTGTAGCCTCTGTATAACAGTAATACGATGGTATAAGAGTGCTTCCTTGGTTTGGAAATGGATTTGTAACCTTTATAATACACCCACCTAAGAGTGTAAACAGTTGGGGAGGATTTGGAAACTGATTTATGGACTGAAGAAAGTCTGGAGTGGAGCTATACAGAATAAATGTTTGCGCGTTTCTGCAGTTCCTTGTGTCTGTAAAATGAACTTTCACAGGCGCTGACCATGCTGTTTTAAGTTGGTTTTCAGTTTTAAAACTTTCCTAATACGTTTATCTAGTTGGGTAAAAGTTTTGGGTGGGATTAGAAACAGATTAAGTACTAAAAGGAAACTTGAAGTAGAGGTATACCAACTGTCGGTTCTTCTCGGTAAATTGTGTTCTGTATGGGCAGTTCCCAGAAGTGCTAAAAGTGTGGTATGGGTTATTATTGAACCCAAAACAGTACTAATGCATCTAACTAAGTTGGTGAAACATTTTGGAAAGATTAAACCTCAGTTGATACCCTAAATGTGGGGTTAGTGAAGGTTAGACACCGAAAGTGTGTTTTAGTTTTTCTAAACTTTGGGGCTTCTGTATAGATAAGCTTTAGGAGTGTTTTAAAGAATGTATTTTGGTGATAATGGATGAAACACATTGCCAACTTATTGATATAAGGAAGAAATACATCTTTAGGGAATGAAGTCCACCAGAGATAAAATTGCTACAAGTTAGTGCCAAAAAAAAATCTAAAAATTAGTAGAGAAAGAACTTAATTAACCTGTAAAACGTCGGTGTGTATGCCCTAGGAGCGGGACAAAGTTTAAAAGTAATACTTGAGAAGTTCCAAGGGTTAGTTAAAACCAAGCTTTTCAAGATTCACCTAGGGAACAATACCCGATAAGATGTGATAAACTAGAAAACGTTCACAATGATCGTCACATGAAATCGTAGACTGATGTGTTGTCTTAATTAACGTTAGGTCCATAACGAACGCCAACGGGACCCCGTGTGTGTGAGACAACTCCTGCTTCTAATAAGGTATGGACATGTGTGGTTCGTATTTTGCTGTGTTACACGGCTTGTGTGTTGTGTGCCTTGTTTGTTTATGACCACAAGACTAATGCATGAAAACGGATGTTTGGTTTACCGTGCTTATTTGTCTGTTGTGAGCTTGTGTAAGGCATGTGAATGGATTGATTGTTTCCTTGCTTACCTGCTTGTTATTATTGTGCATATTGCTTGCGTGCACACAGTAGTGTAGTCCCTTCTCGTTGATGAAACCTTGAGATACGAAACACAACGAACTTCGTAAACAAACAAAGGAACTACATAGAGAAAACTCCTTTAACTATAGAGGACCCTAATGACACCCACTATGGTGTCGAACTATCAATGATGATAATAAGCCAATACCCGTTAAGAATGAATAGGGAGACGGACCCTTTGTATCCGGGGTAAAGACCAATAAAATAAAGAGGAATAGGGAGACGGACCCTTTGTATCCGGGGTAGAGACCAATGATATTGAAAGGAATAGGGAGACGGACCCTTCGTATCCGGGGTAGAGACCAGAGCGTAAAAAGGAATAGGGAGACGGACCCTTCGTATCCGGGGTAGAGACCAGAGCATTAAAAGGAATAGGGAGACGGACCCTTTGTATCCGGGGTAGAGACCAGAGCATTAAGAGGCATAGGGAGACGTACCCTTTGTATCCGGGGCAGAGGCTAGTAACATGGAAAAGGAATAGGGAGACGGACCCTTGGTATCCGGGCAATGGCCAGTAACATTTAAAAACAATAGAGAGAGAAGAGCTATCCGGGAATGGAGGATTAGCTATGGACAAGATGTACTCCAAATTGTGGTGATAAGAGAATTCACAAATAACCCTTAAAGAAACAAGGAAAGATTAGCACCTACATGAGATGGTCACGAGATCTAAATTACATCCCTAGACCTGGTGCAAGGAAAGAGAAAGAAAATACACTTTAAGGGAACAAGAGAAAAGAAATGAAAACAACAACGCTCGTACGAGCCCATAGTGAGGATCATGGGTATTACATACATATGCACACGTTTTATTATGTACATGATTGTTGTTGTGTACTAGCAGCTTGTTGTGCTTGGTTGTTGTTGCTAATGTGTTACTACCTTAAGTGTGTATGATACTATGATGTAATGTGGTGTGTTTTACTGCTTTATTATAGCATGAATTGACTTAATAATATTCGACCAAGTAGTCGTGTGGCCGGTAACATACGGGCTACACACGTACATACTCAGCGTAGTTTGCTGAGTCCTTTACAACCCAATTTTTTTTTCAGGTATGGTGTCAGACGATAACGGAGTGTAGGCGGGATGGCTACCATGGGGGTAGTCCATCAGGGCATGACTTTTAAGTTTGTAGTAGTATGTGTAATATATGGGTTGATAATAAACCCGAGATGTAATTCTTAGTTTGTGAGTTGGTAATTTTGTTGTAGACACTCGGTAATTGGGAATTGTACTATGTATTGTTTATGAGTTTGTATTGAGGGCTGTTTCCAGTCATGCAGACCGTAACTTGTTGTTGGTGGTATGGCTGTGTCAACCACGTGGGTGGTTGGCGTCTTGTGACACCCGGATGATGTTGGGAATCCGCTGCGTAGTTGTCTTGTATTAAGGCTAGGATCTTGTTGTACTACTGGATGTTTATTCGGGGGTGTTACAATATTCTCCAAAGTGTCATAATGACATAATAACTATATATTATACATATATTAGTTCATTTTAATTCCAAAAACATCCCAATAAATTCCTAAAAATTCCTAATAGCCCATGGGTGTTTATAATACCATTACACCCTTAATTTTCGGTAATAACATATTCACCAAATATGTCATAAAAATATTACCATAAGATACTTATCTTTATTATGAAACCTTAAATAAGTTATTTAACTTATCTAATTTGGTCAAACCTACCATATGGTCAAGGTTGACCTCCTTAATATTTCCTTGACCATTAATTCCTAATAATTACGGTTTTAACCCTTAAGTTTCCAAACTCACTATTTAACCCCAAAACTTTATATAATCTTATAAACTTTATTTTAAATCCTTTTCAAACTCCCAATATTTCGGCCTTATTATTATAAAGCCCTAATTTATTTTAATTCTTAAAACCTAATACCCCAGTATTTTCGGGTAGGTAATGCATTCTATACCACTTAAATTAATTAAAAGCTTGTAATGACCATAAATAATGGCCTAAAGTACATGGCCTTAATTACAAAACATTTGCTCAAAAATAAATTACACATAAATGTCCCAAAAATACATATAGATCTCGGCCTCACCATGTATTTCCATTTAATTACCAAACTTCCACATAATGTCTTAAATTTGACAGTTATGCTTGTTAATTAGTTATAAAATTTATTAAACCATTCCTTAATCACCTAAGGTCAAAATAAGACCTTAATATACTCTTCACTCACGGCATATATGTATAAATATGTATAAACACATATTAATATACCAAGTGTAGATTTAAGTGATTTATACCTTGATTTAGCTTAGGTAAAGCCTTGTTTGAATTCGGCCACCTTAAGGAGAAATTCTCCACAGCTTGATTTACTTGTCTTCATGTAGAAAACAAGACATGATTAAACTCCACACATGAGCTAACCATGAGAAGTAATTTAAGTCATGAAAATCATGAATTTTACCTTAGATCTTCAAGCTTGTTATAGATCTGTCTCGGCCCTATTTTTCCGGTAAAGAAAGAGTATCAAAACACTCTTAAAAACAAGGTATAAAACCGTGGGTAATTAGCTTGGAAGATAGCTAAGTTCTACCTTGTTTAAGATGCCCAAAAATGGTGTTTTTGGCTTGGATCTAGCTACTCCTTGTAGATCTTGGTATACCAACTGAATCCACATGAAAAGGAGAAGAAAATAAGGCTAGGGAACCAAGGTTTACAACCGAAATTCACAAGGAAGAAGAGATATGTGCTTAGAGCACATTTTTACCTTAATGGTCAAAACTTGAACTTTCCTCTTAGATCTGGTTATGGCTGAAAATAATTCTTCCTTTAACCTCCAAAACACTCTACATAGATGTATAGAAAAGGTTGGAGTCTAGATCAATGGAAAAAGGAAAGAAAGATGAAGAAAATGGGCATTTTTATGCCTTAGGAGCTTACCTAGAGCTTGAGCTCTCATCAATGGAGCTTGGGAAGCTTACCTTCGGTCAAGAGGAGCCAAATAGAGAGTTTGGCAATGAGTCCCACGGTTGGAATGGGACTAATGAGAAAAGAATGACCTAATTTGGCTTAAAACACATTTTTTTGCATTTTTTTATGATTTTAGTGACTTGGTGACTCACCAAGGCTTGATTGTGTTGAAAATTCGGTGGAGACAAAGCAAGGAGGCAGCTGGCCTACATTGAGAAAGGTGGTGAATGATTGACTCCAATTTGATTCAAAATGGACTAATAATGTGACTTTAAGCAATTAACTAAGGAAATGAGTCATCATGATTTGTCTTGTCTTGCTAGCCTTGGAAAGCAACCGTATAATAAGGAGGAAGAGAGGCTCCAAATCGGCTGGCTCAACACATGGGTAAGCAAGTGGTAGACAACCTTTTAGTTTTATATGTTAAAGTTCACTTTTTCTTTTTTATGCAAAAGTAAAGTGGTATAAATAATTGTCACATGGGAATTGTCTCTTGGTCTGTTAGGAGACTCTCTTCACCGATTTAAGAGGTCCAATTCGTGTTCAATGGTCATCATTGACCAACTTAGTCAATGTTGACCCAAACGGGCCCCACTTTAGGGTTTTATTAATATTTTAATATTAATTTGTAAAAATTTGTAAATTCTTGGAATTAAATTCCTAATATCATATAATATGATATTTTATTATATTAAAGGTAATTTAACCTTTTTGCCCATTTAAAACCAATTTAGAAGGCATTTACACAAAAATGTGCTTTAAGGAGTTTTAGTGCACATTTTGTGTCGCAAGTGTTCTGAGCTTGGTTTTCTTTGAAAACGGTTTTTTTGTGTCCCTTACATGATATTTGATCATGGTATCCAATTTTATATCATTTAGAGGTCATTAGACCTTTAAGGTATTCTTAGAGCACCTTTTTGCTCTACTTGACCTTGAAGCATGAAAGTGCTTGTTCTTTGTGTTGGAGTGTTGTCCAACGTTTATAATATGTTTAGTATTATGTTAATAAACTTAGGACAAATTTTTAGGTCCTAAGAAGTTCATTTGGGTATTTATTTACCCTAAACAGTCAAAGGGTGCAACATCTTGTTTTGTGTTGACCACTGTTGTTCTCAGTTGATTTTAAGGCATGTTTAGGCCTTAATTAATGTGATAGATATTTAATCCATGTTTTATTAGTTTGGGGTATTTCAGAGAGGCCTCTGAGAAGAATCTCCTTGGTAGACAGATCCTTCACAACAAGTAATTGGCATAGAATTCAAAATAGGAGTTATTATCAGTGCAGAATTTGCTGACCGAAATGAGATGTTTGTTAAGGTGAGAGGAATGAATAATGTTCTGTAGAGAAAAGGATTGAGGAGGGATAGTGAGTCTACCATGCCCTTGGTTGAATGGGGAGAGCAGAGCCATCTCCCAGGGCAATAGTGTCTGGTCTTGTGTAGTCTTCACTGTGAATGTTGAGTCTAGCAAATCTCCTGTGAAATGGTGGCTGGCTGCTGTATCGGCAAGACAATTTGTATTGTAGTAGAGGTGCCAGTGGCATTAGCAGAGATGCTAGGAGGTGGTTTTGGCTGGTAATTTTGATTGAATCTGTTGTAGCAAATAGATGCATCATGACCACGTTTAAAACAGATCTGGCATTGGGGCCTTGAATCTGGGAAACCAGAGAAGGTTGTATTTGTAGTGGATCTGTTATTCTGCTGATAAAATTGATTTGATCTGCCTCTCCCTCTATTGTTTGATCCACGGCCTCTGGGATCTCCAGATCTAGAATTATAGGTTTTTCCTCGGTTATGGGCAGTGGTATTGTTTATGGTAATCTCAGTGGAAACATCTGTCTGTTGTTGCTGTAGCCAGCTCTCGTTGAGAGCATGAAACCATAGATTTGAGAGGGAGTGCAGGGATCTGTCCTAGTAAGAACATTGGAAACCAGCGCATGATATTCTCTGGGTAAACCTTTGAGAATGTAGCTTTGAAATTCTCTTTGGTGACTGTGTGACCAGTGATAGTGAGAGAATCAACCAGAATTTTAGCTCTATTGTAGTAAGAGGTGATGGATTCGGAAGGTTTTTTGTGATAGAGGCAAGTTGAAGATGTAGTTGGCCAATTTGGGCATTAGTGGTGGCGGCAAAGGTTTCATGAAGATATTGCCAAACTTGAGCAGAGGTTGTCATGTTAACCACTTGTCCTAAGACAGATTCAGACAGAGAGGTAAACAGAATTGACATAACTAACTGATCTCGTTGGCTCCATTTTGCAGCTTCCAAGGGATTTGTCAAAGGATCTGGAGCCTCAGTTGAGCTATCAACATATTTGAATAGATCAGTTCCACGCAAGAAGGTAAGCAGAACTCCTTTCCAAATGTGAAAATTGTCTACCTTAAGTTTTATTAAGTTTGCAGCAGTAGAGAGTATTGACTGAGTGGTTGGTGGTGCAGGTGTTGTGTCTGTAATTCAGTCGAACAGTTGGTGTGTGGGTTCTTTCGGGTGGGTCGTTGTTCGGAGGTTGTTTGTCATTGTTAGCATCGGAGACGGAGGACGTCATAGTGAGGCAGAGAATTGATCAGGCCAAAAAAGGTGGCTCCGATACCATAAAGGATTTGTAATGAAACAGTAGAGGGGAGAATGTAAATCTGTTCGATGCGCTTTATTACTGTTCCGAACGAGTGTATATATAGAGGTACAATACAGGGATCTAGAAGAAGTGAGAATCTACAGAAATATCTAGACAATGGGCTATCGATTAGTTAAGCCTGTTAGTGGGTTAGGCCCTTGTACTTTATGTTTAAGTAAGACTTAATTAGTATTTTAGTTTCCATAAATTGATCTTTTAATTATAAGTAGTCAAAATTACCATGTGTTTATGACCCCCTATTCGTTGTGTTGACATTGATCAACTAGTATGTAATTGGTAATATCAAACAGCTGGTAAATGACTTTTTTTTTTGAAATTTGACAAGTGAGCAATAATCTAGTTGTCTCATCAACAACAATGATCCACAAACATTCCTCTCCTTGGCCAAGGAAACAAGAGCTTCATTTAACGGATTAAAATTTATGTTTGTCCCAATGTTAGAGTATGAATCAAATTACCCTCTACCTCTCCACTCCGAGGTCTGCCCTTTTGGCCAATATCAATAGAAGAATCGGCCTTTGTGGCATTAGCATAAACAATTGACTGGACTTGCATATCATTAATTTTCAATATATCTTCACACGAAGGAAATAGAAGATATGTTGTGAAGTCAGAAGCCGGATCTAGTTTTTTTAGTTGAAGGTCATTGACCAGGAACCACAAACGTGAAGAAGGAGACGTGAAACAAGTAAAATCTAACACAAAGATGAACTAATACTATCCTGCTTTTCTTTCCACTCTAAAGTCCTACCTCATCTGGGTCATCCAAATCTATTATAATATTTGTAATAAGAGCATCATAATCTTTTGGTAAGCCATATAGAATATAAAAATGAGTCTCTAGATCTGGAACAATATGACTTGTAGAGACTAAGAAAATGGAGAGAGATTTAGCTCTATTGAAATATGTAGTAACACGTTAGTCATGTTGCTTAGAAATGATAGCCAACAGGCAGCCGTTTGAGTAACAAATGACTCGGGTAGCTCTTTCCAAATAAGCACAGATGTAGATGTTCATATCTCAATAACTTGCATAACAATAAATTTTGAAAGATAAATGAGCAAAATAGTGACTATGAATAGATTATGTTGATTCCATTTAATAAAATCAAAATTAGGAAGACCACCAACTCTATCAGTACATCAGGATGTCGTCTATAAATGTGGTATTTTATATAGATCATTGTCACATAGGAAAGGAAGTATCACACATTTCCAAATTTGATGTTCTTTTGCAACAACAAGAAGAAATGAATGTGTGTTTGGTGTATATGCAAGCTAGGCTGATGCGGATTCCCCATTTGAAGGAGACGATCCTAGAGGAGGTGAGACCAGAAGACTCCGGGCGTGGATAGTAAAAAGGCAAATGTCTTTATATAAAGGCTTAGGAATTGATCATTGGATCTACTTTAATTTATTGAATGGTTATGATTAAAACACTCATTGCACTACTACCCTAACCTGTGGCTTGAAAATCGTTAACCTGTGGCTTGAAAATCGTTAACCCGTGGCTTGAAAATCATTAACGTGTAACTTGAAGACCTTTAACCTGTCGCTGGTATATTGTTAACTTGTCGCTTCAAGACTGCTAACCTGTCACTCACTGGTATATGGTTCACATGTCGTTGATAAATGGTTAACCTGTCATTTGAAAACTGTTAACTTGTCGCTAGTAAATGGTTAACCTGTCGTTGGTAATGGTTAACCTGTCAAGCTTAAATGGTTAACCTGTCAAGCTTGAATGGTTAACTTGTCAAGCTTAAATGGTTAACCCGTCAATAAGAAATGGTTAACCTGTCACATGAAAAATGTTAACCTGTCACTTGAAAAATGTTAACCTCTCAATCGTAAATGGTTAACATGTCAATTGTAAATGCTTAACCAATCATAAATGGTTAACATGTTGCTTGAAAATGGTTAACCTATTATTTGGAAAGTTAAAAATGAATTTAGTTTTTACATATTAATGATATAAGAGCATGGCTGGTATTATGTAAACTTATGGCATATTTTTTTCTGTATGAATGTCATATAATTCTAAAACAAAAAGAAAGAAAGAAAAAGAGATTGTAACTCGTACATATGCCCAAAAAATATTACCCTACACCACAAACCCACCCCAAAATCCGTCATAGGAAATATTAAAACATTGAAGGCATTTTTAGGGTTTGTAGTGAAGAGATTAGGATCTAACGACCCTAATACCTAAACGACAAACCTTAAAAAACTGTCAAGTCAGTGTCGACATTATAAAGTATAGCTTAGTTAAAAAGATTGCCCTACACCACAAACCCACCCAAAAAGCCACCCTAGGAAAGCTAAAAAAACTTTGAAGACTTATTAGCGAGTCAGTTGTGACATTTTAAAGTATAGAAAGAGTTAAAAAAGATTACCCTACACCAAGAACCCACCTCAAAAAGTACCCTATGAAATCTTAAAACGTCGAAGGCTTATTATTGAGTTAGTTGCGACATTATAAAGTATAGACTTAGTTAAAAAAGATTACCCTACACCACAAACCCATCCCAAAATCCACCCTAGGAAATATTAAAACGTCAAAGGCATTTTTAGGGTTCGTAGTGAAGGGATTAGGGTCTAATCCCTAAACCACAAACCCTAAAACACTGTCGAGTCAGTGTCGACATTATAAAGTATAGACTTAGTTAAAAAAGATTACCCTACACCATAAACCCACCCAAAAAACCACCTTAGGAAAGCTAACAAACTTCAAAGGCTTATTGCCGAGTCAGTTACGACATTATAAAGTATAGAAAGAGTTAAAAAAAAGATTACCCTACACCACAAACCCATCCCAAAAACCACCCTGAGAAATCGGAAAACATCGAAGGCTTATTGTTGAGTCAGTTGCGACATTATAAAGCATATACTTAATTAAAAAAGATTACCGTACACCACAAACCCACCCCAAAATCCACTATAGGAAATATTAAAACGTCGAAGGCAATTTTAGGGTTTATAATGAAGATATTAAGGTCTAGAAACCCTAATCCCTAAACCACAAACCCTAAAAAACTCTCGAGTAAGTTGTGACATTATAAAGTACAGCCTTAGTTAAAAAAAATATCCTACACCACGAACCACCCACAAACCACCCTAGGTAAGCTAACAAAACTTTAAAGGCTTATTGTCGAGTCAGTTGTGACATTTGTAAAGTATAGAAAGAGTTAAAAAGATTTCCCTACTCCATAAACCCACCCCAAAAACCACCGCGAGAAATCTTAAAACATCAAATGAATTTTTAGGGTTTATAGTGCAAGGTTTAGGCCCTAAACCACCAACCCTAAAAACCTGCCAAGTCAGTGGCGGCATTATAAAGTAGAAAATGACTTCAAAAAAGATCACCCTACACTAACACCCTAAAAATAACCCAAGAACAACTAAAAACGTTGAAAGCATTTTTAGGGGTTTTAATGCAGTGCTAACAGGAAATTTGTAGGAAAAACTATATATATAAAGAATAAAATGATAAACTAAACCTACAACTCTACTACGGGTAGCAAATAAAAACCCGTCGGAGTAGTATAGTGTAAATATATTACGACCGAGAGAATCACACCCAAGGGACTTATAGAAAACTAGTCCTAATCCCGGTAATACCTATTCTAAACAAGGGGGGAATTGAAAGTGACAATTAAACTAAAACTAAATAAGCTAACTTGATTGGGAAGATGTCAATGTAAGAGTATCATATGACCAATGATCAAGGGTGGCAAGTCTCAAAGAGGATTTGTGTCTCGTAAAATGCATATGTCGAGTGATATGCCGAACCTTGGATACCCGGCATAGTCAAGACCTTGAATGTGCCGGACAACTTCCATCCGGCACGACATCCAGCATCGTACATTCCGTAAATACCACTTCTTGTTTCTTGGTTCGACAACAAGAACTCATTATCCATACCTGCATCGTGCATAGCCAATACCGCGAATACAACCAGAATAATGGGGAATAAGAGATTAATCCTAAACCTTAGCATTTGTTGCCCCTTTTCAGAACAACAATATTAAAGATTACCGAGATCCTAATCTATCCTATTCTTGCCCTTGTAAGCCTCAAATAGGACCTAGAGATAAGTGAATAAGTGGCTGTCTTATTCCACTTTGCATGAAGACTAGAAACCTCCGTTAAGAAACTTGTAAATTCCATGTATGATCATAAGAGTTTTACAAGGAAATCCATCCCTAACCAAAACCTAACAAAGAATTCTACATCACCATCCACATAACTACAAGAAGAGAATACAAAGAGGGAGAAGGAGATGTTAATAGCCTTAACCCGACAAGGTCTTCTTCTTCTCTTGCGTGGATGGATCCGTAGACTTCCTTGGACACCAACAGTGGAGTGAGGGGAAATATAGAAGTGAATGGCGTGGATTTGGTATGTTGAAGTGTGCCAAATGATGTAGACTCTTGGCATATTTATAGGGCTTCAATATGTCTCTTGTCGGGCGTCGTGCCGGATCATCAGTAGCCGGCACACGTGGGAAATGTGCCCAACTGTTAACGGTCAAAAACCGCCAATTCCGTGCGAAACAGTGCATATGCCGGGTAGGAGATACCCGGCATCGTACCGGCGGCAGTGGTTGGAAATCACGTGGAACACATGTGCTGTCGTATGGTCAACCGAAGCAACTTTACACTTATGCCGGAGAGAATTTACCCGGCATCGCATCCGGCAAAGCTCCCTTTCCGTTCTACGCTCATGCCGTGCAGGATTAATCCGGCATTGAGTCCGGCATCAATTGAACTTTTGCCTAGAAAATCATTCCTTGCATGGAAAACATATAAAAACATCAATATGAACAATTAATAGACTTTATACTACATAAATATAATATATAACCTTATTTAGATAAATATAATACTAATTCTAGCACATAAAATATGATAAGTCTGCGGCTTATCAAGGCCCTACACTTACCTTTTGCTAGTCCTTGAGCAAAATTAGATTAGAAAGGAATAAATACTTATGCACAAAACAGATAGACTTTAGAATGACAATAAGATAAATATTCTCAACTCTCTGACTCTATTTCACAAGTATCACTTAATCATCCTTGTCTATCAAAACATACTAATGGGTATAAAAAATAAAGAAGTTTCAAAATCGATCAAAAACTCTTGGGCTATTTTGCATAAGGGATTTTTGTAATCTCTCTTTTTTCCAGTTTCCATCATTCAACTCTATTTTCAAGAGTTTCTGAATGTGGCCAAGACACTCATCGATGGTTTTTATACTAAGCCCTATTTTGCAAGGGTTCTGAATCAACCATGATTTTTCTTTGAAGAACGGGGAATTTAGGAGAAAAATAAAAGGAAAAACTCTCGTTTGTTGCTTTTATTTTGAGGCACTCATTGCAACCTCAAGGAATATAATGTTTTTCTTTGGAAGAAGATTTTTTTCTTTCTTTTCTTTTTTTCTTCTTCTTTCTTTTTTTCTTGCACAAAAACCCTTTTTAAGATTTTCACCCAAAAGATTTTTCACAGTTTGAAAAAGGAAAGAAAATAATACCCAGAAGTACATAAAGGAAAGAATTAGGAGAAAGATCATGTACTCATGTTAAATAAAAAGAATCAAAAAGTTAAAAACAGAAATCTACAAGTCATTAGAAAGCTTACCTCTTGAGAGAACAAGCGTTTATTCATTCCGAATCTCATTTCAATCAAAAACATGCAAAAAGTTTAGTAAAACATTGATTAAACGCACAACTTATGCATTTTATTAGAACTTATTTTTAAAGGGGGGTCCCTGCCCTACACTTGGCAGGAACACTGTCCCCAGTGTTCACAAGACAAAAAGAAATTTGATTGATTTTTTTTACAGAAGAAAAGCCATAATTAAATCACTTACCAAACAACAAATAACAAATATAACAACATAAAAATAAAAGAGAAAGATTATAGGAAAATAAAGGCTCCCTGTTTGATAGTGAAGGCGTGAGGAGGACCCGCCCTACACTTAGCCTTATAGGCTACCTGGCATTATCCGAGATCCTTGGCAAGATAGTGACCGAATTCGCATGCTCCCTTGGATTGGTTTGTGTTTGGGAAGGGAGCTGACCTTGTTGTCGTGGTTGTGTCAGAAGTTGCTGCAACTGCAACTGCAACGTTTTGTGCTCCTTGCGAATGGTCGAGATCTCGTTGTGAGTGTCCTGGGTCTTGTTCATCAGGGCTGACATCATGTCACGAAGTTCAGCCATTTCAGCCTCTGATGATGATGCAGGATGGGATGGTCTGTATTGCCTTGGACCTCCCTGGTAGCCGGCTTGACTCTGAAAGTTGTGTGGGGGGTGGTTCCCCTGTTGTCATGGCTGCCGATACCCTTGGTTACTCACATAATTGACTTCCTCAACATTCTAAAATTCGGGCATGTCAGGGATCGGAGTGTGTAGTCGTGCACTAACCACGTTCGCCTGTTGAGGAGAAGTTATTCATCGCTATTTGCTCCACCACCTTCCGTAGAGCGCTAACCTTTGTAGATGTTTGAGCATTGCTCTCCAACAACTGCTCATGACTATACATTAGTTTGTCAAATCTGACGTCGCCCTCGCCCACTTGATATAAACCAGCGGTACCACCCCTGGTTCCACCGGTGGCCCAATCTCTAATCTCTTCGCAAAGAGATTCAACCCCACTAAGGAATTGATCTCCAGGTTTCTTCAGTATGTCTGCACCAAGGGAGGATAGGATCATGTTTTGCATTGGTTGACCAATCCTTTGTAGAACAACTGAGATAGTTGTTCCTTGGCGAGGCCGTGGTGTGGACATGTGCTCAGCAACCCCTTGAATCTGTCCCAAGTCTCACAGATGTTCTCCGAGCTAGGTTGTCTGAAGTTATAAATCTCGGCGATCATCTCCAGGGTGCGACTTAGAGGCATGAATTTGTCATAGAACTTGGTTGTCATGTCCTCCCATGTGGAAATAGTATTGGGGGTCAGACTATGGTACCACTTGTTGGCATTCCCCGTAAGGCTATGGGGAAAGAGGGAAAGTCTGGCGTATTGGAGGACATTGTTTATGGAGGTTAGGCTGTTTGTGTGTTGCAAGAATTTGGTGATGTGGAGCAAAGCATCGTCCGGGTTTGTACCGTCGAACATACCCAACTCCTTGATGCATCTGATTTGGTGATATGGTTAAGCTTTTGCCATTCATCGTATTCATTTTGTGCAAGGAGAGGGAGGTCGATTGCTGGCATCTGGCCTTGGTTAGAAGGCCTATTTATGTTTCGGACGGTTGGTGCTGCCATTGGTGTAGGAACTGCTTCTTGTAGGGTTCGTTGTTGCCTTAAAGTACGAAGCAGGGTTCTCTCGATCTCTGAGTCAAAGTTTGTTAAATCTTAAGGAAGACTTGTTGACCGGAGTAGCATTCACCCTTGATAACTTCAGGAGGAGCAAGAGAAAACGTTATAATATTTTGTATTTATAAATAATAGGATAGTGAAATAATTTAAATTATGAAAAATAATAGAAGAGAGAAAATTTTGGGTATGCCGGGTACTGTGCCGGGTCTATCGTATCCGGCAGTGGACTTCCTCCACTAATGTCGGGTTGGATTTACCCGGCATCACGCCTGGCTTGTTCAAATTCAACCGGAAAATAATGAACAGAGAGATAGAGGGGAAATATAAGTCTTAGGGAAGGAGTATTTCCTAACAATCAATTAATTCGAAGAAAGAAAAATGCAAAACAAAGGTTGAGATTAATGCCGGATTGTGCGTCGGGTTCATTTTGTCCGGCTTAGGACTTCCTCAGCATGCCGGAAGTGTGATACCCGGCATAATGCACGGCATGCTCAACCTGGAAAATAATTTTAAACAACTAATTAAAGAATAAGTAAATAAAAATTGTTGAACCTGCCGGGCTCCTGTTACCCGGCATCCAACCCGGCATATTCAACTGAAAAAACAAAATAGAAAGTTTAAATGAAAGAATCAAAGAATCAAAGAATAAAGAAATAAAGAATAGGGCGTTATACCGAATTTAGGACTTGGACTAATTCCAAGTCCCCGGCAACGGGGCCAATTTGCTAACAGGAAATTTGTAGGAAAAACTATATATAAAAAGAATAAAATGATAAACTAAACCTACAACTCTACTACGGATAGCAAATAAAAACCCGGTCGGAGTATAGTGTAAATATATTGCGAGCGAGAGAATCATACCCAAGGGACTTATAGAAAACTAGTCCTAATCCCGGTAATACCTATTCTAAACAAAGGGGGAATTGAAAGTGACAATTAAACTAAAACTAAATAAGCTAACTTGATTGGGAAGATGTCAATGTAAGAGTATCATATGACCAATGATCAAGGGTGGCAAGTCTCAAAGAGGATTTGTGTCTCGCAAAATGCATATGCCGGGTGACATGCCGGACCTTGGATACCGGCATAGTCAAGACCTTGAATGTGCCGGACAACTTCCATCCGGCACGACATCCGGCATCGTACATTCCGTAACTACCACTTCTGTTTCTTGGTTCAACAACAAGAACTCATTATCCATACCTGCATCGTGCATAGCCAATACCGCGAATACAACCAGAATAATAGGGAATAAGAGATTAATCCTAAACCTTAGCATTTGTTGCCCCTTTTCAGAACAACAATATTAAAGATTAACGAGATCCTAATCTATCCTATTCTTGCCCTTGTAAGCCTCAAATAGGACCTAGAGATAAGCGAATAAGTGGCTGTCTTATTCCACTTTGCATGAAGACTAGAAACTCTGTTAAGAAACTCGTAAATTCCATATATGATCATAAGAGTTTTACAAGGAAATCCATCCCTAACCAAAACCTAACAAAGAATTCTACATCACCATCCACACAACTACAAGAAGAGAATACAAAGAGGGAGAAGGAGATGTTAATAGCCTTAACCCGACAAGGTCTTCTTCTTCTCTTGCGTGGATAGATCCGTAGACTTCCTTGGACACCAACAGTGGAGTGAGGCGGAAATATAGAAGTGAATGGCGTGGATTTGGTATGTTGAAGTGTGCCAAATGATGTAGACTCTCGGCCTATTTATAGGGCTTCAATATGTCTCTTGTCGGGCGTCGTGTCGGATCATCAGTAGCCGGCATTCATGGGAAATGTGCCCAACTGTTAACGGTCAAAAACCGCCAATTCCGCGCGAAACAGTGCATATGCCGGGTAGGAGATACCCGGCATCGTACCCGGCAACGGTTGGAAATCACGTGGAACACATGTGCTGTCGTATGGTCAACCGAAGCAACTTTACACTTATGCCAGAGAGAATTTACTCGGCATCGCATCCGGCAAAGCTCCCTTTCCGTTCTACGCTCATGCCGTGCAGGATTAATCCGGCATTGAGTCCGGCATCAATTGAACTTTGCTGCCTAGAAAATCATTCCTTGCACGGAAACCATATAAAAACATCAATCTGAACAATTAATAGACTTTAATACATAAATATAATATATATAACCTTATTTAGATAAATATAATACTAATTCTAGCACATAAAATATGATAAGTCTGCGGCTTATCATGCAGCCTAAACCCTAAACCACACCCTAAAAACTTGTCGAGTCCTTGACAACATTATAAAGTAGAATACATTAAAAAAAAGATTACCCTACACCACACACCCTAAAAACCACCGTAGGAAAGCTAAAAACGTCGAAGGAATTTTCAGGGTTTGTGGTGCAGGGGTTTAGGGTAAAACAGCTGAGTCAGTGACAACATTATAAAATATATATAACTTCAAAAAAGATTACCCTACACCACACACCCTAAACCCTAGGAAATCTAAAAAAATCAAAGACATTTTTAGGGTTTGTAGTGCAGCTACGACCCTAAACACTAAACCCTAAAAACCTGTCGAGTTAGTGGCGACATTATAAAGTATAGAACGACTTCAAAAAGGATTACCCTACACCACACTCCCTAAAAACCACCCTAGCAAAGCAAAAAATGTCGAAGTCATTTTAGGGTTGTGTAGTGCAGGCTTTAGGGTCGACCCTAAACCCTAAAAAACCGTCGAGTCAATGACGACCTTATAAAGTATAGAACAACTTTAAAAAAAAAAGTTTACCTACACCACACACCTTAAAACCACCCTAAAAAAGATAAATAAGGTACCACTAAATACATTATAAAAAAAGATTATTTTAAAGGAAATTTTCACAATTTCTTTGTTAATTCAATTGTACATATTTAATAAATTATAATATAGTTAGTATTTTACTAATAAATTTTCTCTATTTTTACATGCATATATAGTTATTAGTTGATTTTTTAAAAATTAAATCCATTAGTTAAATGATAATCATTATTTTATTTTTTATTAATTTAAATTCTTATTAGTTGTATTTATATTTTTATCATTATGATTATTACATATATTTTTAAAATGATAACTTGCAATATTTTGTTCATTTGTTTTGGCTGGGTTCTCCTTCTTTTATACCGTGTGAAATTTCTTTTTCTATTTTACCTAAAATATATAGTGGGTTTCTTTTTCTTTTTGGAGTTATTTTTTAAAACAACATTTTGATCTTTAGAGTTGTTCCGACCATTCATTTGCAATTCTCAACGGATGAGTCCGTTTCAGACGTGGAAGAAGAAGAAAACTAATCAACGGACAAGATATACGGCATGGAGAACCTGGCGCGCCAGGGTGTTATGTGGAGAATGGACATGTGTCAGGTTATGGTTGGGGGAATAAATGAGCAAAATTTAATAAAGGAAAAAAATTAGAATAATACGCGTCATACGGGAGTTTTGGAGGGGGTTGTATGTAGTTTTATTAGTAGTAAAACGAAATATTTTTTTTAAAAAAAATTCATAACTCACAAAATATAAGTGTTGTTGTAAATGAGAGGGAGAGAAATTACAGAGAGATACGAGATAGGGGGCAACTGATATTCTTATTACGATATGAGTATACAAGACCTCTATTTATAGAGAGTACATGGGGAAACCCTAATTATAGATGTGGAGTCCACTATAAAATATATTTATTTATAACACTCCCCTTGGATGAAACATCTTGTTATATGCTGCCTCGTTAAAAACCTCGCCTGGAAAAACCCTGTGGGATAAAAACCTCGGGCAAAGGAAAAGAGTACAGTCTTTCAATAACTTTACATAGCTATGACAATCAATCATAGATATTCTCACTTGGAATTTACATACATGAATCCATTTGATGATTTCATCGATTGCCTCGTTAAAACCTTACCTGGAAAAAACCCAATGGGAAAAACATCATGGTGAAGGAAAAAGAGTACAATCATCATCGCTCCCCCTGATGAAAACATCACTTTATTACTTTGATTGTATGCATCCCAATCTTTAATTGGTTCTGCACCCAGTTACTTGGGAAGCACTTGGTTGAATACATCCATCAATTTTGCACTTTAGCATATTTGCTTAATATCGATGACTCTTTTATAAGTAGAACTTTTGTGGTATGCATTTTCTAATCAGTATAGATGTAATCATCTATATCATCTGGGTATTAAGCCACAGATTCAATTAACACACCCTCAATTAATCTCTTGGATGGTGGAGGTTATTCATATGTGTTTATCCATAGATACCATAACCCATTAATCATTCTGCTGCAATAGCATTAAGATTAGTACTTCATGATCATTGATTCAAACGACCATCAGGAGACTCGTAATGAGTTCCAGTTATACTCTTACACTGCTACTATAGCAACATGAATTATCCAATAAAATTGGACTCATCTCAAAGATACCTTTTCAATAGCTTTCACTAAGGTAGTAATGCCACAATCACTTTTATCGTTGAGATTCATGATAAGATTTATTAACATGGTCACAGGGGCATTCCCTTTCAGAATTCACTAAACTCCTCCGGGAGTTAATCTCTTTTGAATCTTATATAAACGCACTATCAAAGTGATCTACCTGTATAAGGTATAACCATACAAATTAATCATAATTTCAACCATATATATCTTCAAAATAATCAACTACTGGGGATAAAGCCTTTTATAATCAATAGCAAGGCTTTTGATCTATATACACCAATACAGGTTGTATATTAAAAGAATTTTAAACCACACATTTTCATTTTCATGCAAACACCCGTTTGTATCTAGCTGGATTCACATCATTACATGGACATCAAGTTTGCAACATTCACGACTTGAATGTGTTGAAATTCTGCTTCTCATTTACGTCTTTCAAGTACTTTTGACAAGTCAATTCAATGTCCTCATCATCATTGTGACATGTAGCGCTACATACATTTGCATGCATATACATATATATAATCAACGTTGATTTCATATCGGTTCCATTATATTATTGACATGACATAATATCTTGAGATCTCTATTATCATCAGGTACCTGATTACCTTATATACCGGTAATTTGTCATGTCTGACGGCTCATCTAGAGCTATACCCTTTTAGTATGACCATCTTAACTCTATGCTCCTCCTTTTAAGGGCTTTGTCATTGGAAACATATAGTCTACCATGCTTCAGGTTAGACTTATTTGCACTTGTCCTTACGGGACATTGTAATACAGGAGCATTAGACGTGGCACATATTTTTCACTCAACTTCAAGCAATTGGGTTGCCAAATTTTGGAGATGAATAGTATTTTGAACTTAAAAGTTCATATTGTACATAACGAGGATGACACAATTCTATTTCATATCATATCATCTCACCTTCCAATTGCTTCTTTTCTCCCCTGATGTTGGGAAAAATTACTCGCCTAAATGACAATCGAGTCATAAAGGTATCCCCAGCTGTTAGTTCAAGGTATTAAAATTTGAACTCAACATACAATCCAACATCTTAAAGGAATTGATTGATCCACTGAAGCATAGTATATAAATCTAACAAAACCTTGTACGGGAAAATATTTAGCTTTTGACTCAAAGTCATTTATAAGAGTGAGAGTTCATCAACACTGTTTGGCTTGATGCAAATCAATGTTGCTTTGTGTAAATTACATGTCTCCAAATGCATATTGGGATTCTGGAACCAAAAGATCTTACAATTCATTACAGATGTTGATCTATGGTTCTTCTTAACCATTAATTTATCCCAATGAACATGTAAAAGTTCATATTAAGGCGTTAAAAATTTCCAGCATTGTCCAATCTTATGGACTTTGTTATTCAATCTTGCAACCTTTAGCTTTAATGACCATTTGGTTGATGCATGAAATACCCCGTAATTAAAAATAGTGATTAATTAGGCTAATAAGTAATTTAGAGGCTTAATTAAGTATAAATAATCATGAGGGAACAAATCCCGAAGAAAACGGATCCTTAAAACGGATTAAAATCACTAACGAACCTTAAAGCACGTTTTTCGAGGTAACCGGGAAAACTTGTCTTTAAGCGGGTCAAATAGACTCGTAACAGTTTTGGTCAACTAAATAATCATTAATAAATATTAGTGAAGCTTTAGAACCAATAAAAATCAAGAGAAAACGAGAAATTAGTAAAAACTGTCAAAAACGGGAAGTTGTGGGGTAGAAACATAAATAACCAAAACTTATGTGTCCAATATTGTAAATAGAATTTTAGAAACCCTCATGGCTGTGGGTGTGTCGGTCCGATTTTACCACTCTCTCACACACACTCTCTACTCTCTTTATTCACAAAAGACAAAAGCTTTAAAAAGCAAAAAGTAACATTAATACCTCACTCTCTCTCCTATCTCTATTATATTCTCACCCACGTACAAGCCCTCCCTCACTCTCTTTATTTCTTTCTTCTTCTTCCCCAGCGACATCCATGGAGAAATAGAGAACCCCCACAAACCTCTCTTCTCTCTTTGTAACCCCCTCAAACCTTCTCCAAAAATTGTAAAAATTACACCATTGGAATCCTCTCATCAAGAGCTACATTTCCATCCTTTCAAAATTCGAAAACCAACATTTTCGTTTTTATGGGTATGTCCCATTTGGAGCTTCAAGACCACCAATAGAAGGCCCTCCTTCTCCTTGTTCTATTGAGGTAAAAATCTTCTTAAAAACTCCAGCTTTTTCTAGCCTCAAAGGCAAAACAAAAATGGAGACTAAAACCTTGGTTGGTTCATTATGCTAGCCGATTTTGGCCTGTTGGTGGAGTTGGAATTTTGTTCTTGAGCCACTCCAAGCTTCATTTACACCCTTGCAAGGTAAAGGAATTTTCTAAACCCTAAAACCCACATTAAAAGCTTAAATAATGTTAGGGTTAATTTTTAGTATTGAATGGTGTATTTAAGAATGGGTTGTGATGTTAGATTGGTTGAGAGACTAAACCGGTAGTAGAGAGAGGAGAGAGAGGAGGAGGAGAAGCAAGAAGAACAAAGAAAATCTAGAAGAAAAACAAGGTAAGGATGCTCACCTTTGTGTAGTCTTGTGTATGTATGTGTAACAAATTTTTAAAGAGTAGAATTGGTATTGTGAAGTAGTAGTGAACAATAGTGTAATGTATAAGAGAAAATAAATGTTTTGAACCCTTGGAAACAATTTAAAAACTGTTACAACAACATATTGGGAATGAGATTTTAGTGCAGGAAATTTTGGTAGTGTTTAGTGTTGGAAATGCTTTATGAAAGCCTTGTGAATTAAGTTGTTGAAAACAGGTGAGGTGATGTTAATAGTGAATAAACAATGTGGTGAGAGTATAAAAATATAAGGAGACTATGGCGAAATTTTATTAGGATTAGAACACTTAGTGAATTTAAAACTAGGTGGATAATATGGTTTGTAACAGATTTTGATTAGATAGTTAGAGGGTGTATTAGGAGAGATAGTTAATGTATTTATAATGTATTAGAGGTGTTAGAAATGACATTAGAAGAGGGAGTTGTAGAAGGGAGTGTTAGTATCGAAATCTGTAGCAAAATGCATTAAGGAGGAAACAAGTGAGTGTTGAATAGAAACTTAGAGAATTGTGTGTATAAATTAGTATAGAATTGTGTAATGAATTAGGGAATGAATTAGCATGGTTTAGGAGTTTAAATTGTACTAAAACATGTTAGGATGTATGTAGGAAGATTGGGGAAGCAATGGGTGAAATTGGGAAAGAAAAAAAATCTGTAGCAATGTTCTGCTACTGTCCGACCCAGGGTCTGGATCGGACAGTGGGTTGGACGGGACATAGGCAACGACAATAAATCTTTCTGTAATGGTCCGACCCAGGACGTGGATCGGACGTGGATCGGACAGGCAAAAAAAAGGGTCGAAGTTTCTGACTTCGTCCGACCCAGAGTCTGGGTCGGACGGAGCAGGGACACGGGACCAAAACCTTCTGGAACGGTCCGACCCAGAGGGTATGGTCGGACAGAATAGTGCTGGGTCGGACAGGGTGAATTTCAGAGGACGAACTCTACTGGAATGGTCCGACCCAGGGCTTGGGTCGGACGGTGGGTCGGACGGCCCAATACTTACAAAAAAAAAACTGTAAGCTTAAACTAGTATGTATATATATGTGTATACCCTCCTACACATATGTATATATATAAGTTGTAAACCATGGATAAGTAATGAAAAATGAGTAAATGAATATAAGTGTTAAAGCAAAGACTTAGTAAGTATGGATTAGGAACGCAAGAGTAATCGAATTAAGTTAATGATAGTTATATTAATCATTCAATTGTATGTACATAATAGGATTTGATTTGTGACACCGGAAGGACGTTTGGAAACACGTACGACGGTGAACGGTATGGATTCCTCATGCCCCGTATGCTATCTTGGTTACTCTGATTTGTGTGTTGTGTGCTAATTGATCACCAAATAAGATAAATGCACGAATCGAGTTATATGCATACTTGTGAATATGTAGTGTTGTATGTTGTGAATATTTCTTAAATCTTAGTTTGTATAATTCATGAAATGTATGGATGATAATGAATGTGTGTATGTATGTTGTATTACATCGTGACCGATTATTTGGTGAATGGACTTCTAACTTATTCCTAACAAGCTAACCATCCTAACTTAAATTGGTAATTAAATTGGAATGAGTAAAGTCCGATATAGTTTCGGCCACGCGTGAGGATGAGGAGACACAAGAGGTTGGATCCGATTCCTGACTCTTAAACTGGTCCGCGGCCCAAATCCCTTAAGTGGGTAGCATCCCGGATTGGTGAGTCAAGTAAATCCCGGAGGTGGACGGAGTAGTCCCCAGGGCCGGAGGTCCCGACGACTTAACTTGAGTATAAGTAAGTAAGTAAGAATGAGTAAGTAAAGTAAATGAAAGTAAGTAAGTGTAAGTAAAGTAGTATGAGTAAAAGAGTAAAAGCATTCCGATTAACCCGGATGCATAATTTGGCTAACCTTGTGAAGGTAAGTAGATGTGTGCTATTGTATTGTTGCCTTGAATGTGTAATGTATGTGAATGAATGTATGATGTATGTAAAGCATGTATGTATGAATAAATGAACAGCATGTTTAGTGGACGTCAAATAGTCGGCGTGCCCTAGCTAGCACGCGGTATATGCGGAGTTTATACGCAGCGTTTGCTGAGCCCCTTGGGGCACCATTTTTACTACACGCAGGTACTCGTGAAGGATGAAGATAGATGAGTTGAAGTTTATTTCCTTGTCTTTCTTTTGGATTGTAAACAATGAATTATGATTGGTGTACTGAGTAGTACATGGCTGTAGCTTTTGATTAGCCGGTGTACCATGGGGTACACCTTTTTGGGATACTGTGAAGAGATTCTATTGGTATAGATGAGTAGTTGGTAAACTCATTCTTTTGGGAAGATTTTAAATGATGTAATTGAATACTTTAATACTCGGTGATCCAAGAATGTAAGTATGTTATGTTTCGGTAATGGTAAGCATTGTTTTAGTAGCTCGGTATATTATGTTCATCAGACCGTACTGTAAGTAGCATAGCCTAGCTAGCCGTATGGGCGGTTAGCGGCGTTGTATCACCCGCCGTAGTAAGTAGTATTTCCGCTGCAAGTAACTCTGGATTATGGGATGATTGGACGGTAAGCATAGGATTAACGGTAGGGGTGTTACAAAAAGTGGTATCAGAGCGTAGTTACGCTCTGATGTCCTTAGTTACCGAGCATAGGGGATTACCGAGTTAGGATTTCAACCGTCTTAAGACGGATACTTAGAAACCTAACTAGGAACTACCGTTGTTAACAACGGATACCCTTGACGTTCTTAGGAACGATACCTTGCTTAAATTCCAAGACCTTTGAGTCATATCTTGCGGCCTAATGTAACTGCTAAATGTTCAGATGTCAGGAAGAGGTCCAGGTCGCCCTAGAGGAGGGGGCAATGACGGACCCGGCACGCAGACGATAGCTGAGATCGTCGCGCCACGGTAGCATAGATGCTACCCAAGTAATCCAAGCTATGCAACAACTCAGCAAAACCAACAGAACCAAGCGGGACCAATCCCTCCCCCGCCACCCAGAGAAGCGAACTGGGTAAAAGCTGTAGCGGAACTCCGCCCTCCCTGCTTTAGGGGCGAGAGTGATCCGGCTAAGCTCGAAGCCTACATCTCCGAGATGGAGACGGCTTTCGAAACCCTCGAAGCTCCTGCTGGAGTTCGAGTCAGAGTTGCTGCTTACTACCTGAAATGCAGCCATGGATTGGTGGAAGCTAGTCAAGCACGAGCACGTCAATGACCCCACATTCGATTGGGAGTCTTTTGCATCACTCCTCCGATCCAAGTACTATCTAGAGCACGTAAAGACTAAGAAAAGGCTAGAGCTAGATGCCTTGAAGATGACAGACAAGATGTCTGTGGATGAGTACTACCGCACCTTCACTTCCATTCTCCGTCTTCTCCCTGATCTAGGATACACCGGCCAGGTGTTGGTCGATCGCTTCTATGGCGTCTGAGCCATCGCCTTCGGTACGGTATGGGCTACACACGATTTACCTCCCTTCAGGTAATATCGGTTAACCCTTAGTATCATTTCAATTCCTTAAATTCCTTGAATTCCTTGAATCTCTTCCTTATCCTTTCTTAAATGAGAATCCCGGCTAATACCTGAAACTTCAGGAGTGTTATCACGCGGCTTCTCGCGTTGAAATCACTTGCCAACTAAGGGATGAAGAAACCGCGCTGAAGCGCAAGGCCAACAACAAGAACACCATGCGAGGAGCAGAACCAGGGTAAAAGCTGGAAAAAGAAGAAGGGAAATTTCTTTCAGCAATCCAAAAGAAATTCCCAGTGAGAGCAGTGCCCATGCTGAGCAGGGCAAACCAGTTGAGCTTCTTCAACTTGGTTCATCTGCACCGGTGGCAGCAAAGCCACTGAGATCATACCCACCTAAGGGTAAACTTCTATTTCTAATTCGTATTCGTATCCGTATCATATCTAGTATATCCACGCACACATGTGCTAACCCTCTACACCTTAGGTTCTGGCTCCGGTTCCACCAAAACCTTCTCCGATGGCCGCACCTATGTGTGCAGAAAGTGCAACCTAGACCATCCCGGTAAGGATTGCTATGGGAGAGAGATCAAGTGCTACAACTGTCAGAAACCAGGACACACGCTAATAAGTGCCCAGAGAATGCAAGCCAAAAGGGAACTACCAAAGCTACAGGCAGAGGAAGGCAAGGAGGTTGCATCTGGCGATGCACCGACCCAGCAGGCACCACAGGGACAGGGATCCCGGGGACCTCAGCGGGTGCACCTCAGAGGCAGCCTGTCCTTCATGTGATTGACCGTGATGGGTCCGGTTCTAAATCCGGCCCAGGTAATAATCTAAACCTTTAATCCTTGAAGTAGCATGTCTAAGTAGTAGAGTAACTGTTGAATGAATGCATGAGTAATAAATTGAAGTGTGTATTAAGCATGAAATGAAGTAGTTGAAACTAGTACTCACCGTAGACGAATTTGTAACCATAGGAAGCTTTAGTATCTGTTACCGATACCGGTAAACCTGAATCAAGAAGAGATCGACATCACCAACCACTACTACACAACAAACAGTGTCAGGTCATCCGACCAGGTATGATTTTATTAAGGGAACACCTGACACCCGAAGCGCAAATCTCAATCATCGACGATGCAACGAGCTAGGAACGGGTCAAGGTGGATTTTACACACCCGAATTCCCCGGTGGAGCGAAGATGAAGCTGAAAATGATGTGCTTGGGAAAGGACTGGAATCCTTATACCAAGACATACCAGGAGACACGAACACAAGATGGAGCAACGCCACCGACAATACCTCCAGAGTTTCAGACACTCGTCACACAAGCAGTAGAACTTGCACAACAATGTGAACATGAACCGATCCCCGCACTTGAAGCGACTCTGTATCGTCAACTTCTATGAGAAAGAAGGACGACTTGGGTTACACCAAGACAAGGACGAGACAGCGGAATCTCTTGAACAAGGAGTGCCCGTAGTGTCTTGGTCCATTGGTGATGACGCCATATTTTTGTATAGCGAGCAGAAGCGTGTGGACCTCGCACAGAAACTGGTATTGAGATCAGGAGATGTCCTAATCATGGGTGGAAACTCTAGGATGCTGTATCACGGGATCAACAAGATCAAGTTGAATACGGCACCGCCGGCAATAATCAATGCCACACACATGAAACCAGGACGCCTGAACCTTACCTTTAGAAAGTATTAAATTCATAGTATCATGTAATGTTTTAGTAACGTGTATTAGAGACACGGTATGTATGATGGTTGGTTTATCAATAAAGAGCAGTGTTGATTTAATTCCACTTGTGTCCACCATCAATACTTATCCAATTGTGAATCCAATAGGTTGTGGACTCGGTACCGAAGGTAACCTGAGCATCCTCACCGAAGCACAAGCCGGCAGAAGCGGCACCATCTTAACGGGAACATTCCCAGTAAATGGCATTGATGCCAATGTGTATTTGACTCCGGCGCCTCTCACACTTTCGTATCACCATCCTTTGTGAAGAGGTTGAAGCTAGATGCGGATGAGCTACCGAACTTCATGGTTACTCTCCCATCGAAGGAGCGAGTAAAGTGCACCAAATACTATCAATCAGCCACCATCGAAATCAAAAGAAGCGTTTCCCATTTCCTTCATCGAATTCAATGGATTGGGATTCGACTTAATCATCGGAATGAATTGGTTGGAGCGGCACAAGGGTAGAATCCTCTGCGCCGAGCATCGTTTGCTGCTCAAGAGTCCTTCTGGGGTTACGTATCTTACCGCCAGAGACCGAGAGAGCCTTCGACCACACTCATATCTGCTATGGCTATGTACCGGGAGCTCAGAAAGGGCCAAGAGGTGTATCTGTGTTATGTGCAAGACCTGGAGAGAGATCCAGAGTTCAGTGATGATGTACCGATAGTATCCGAATTCCCGATGTATTCCCTAAGGAGCTACCCGGCATGCCACCTCAGAGCGCGGTTGAATTTGAAATTGATCTTTTGCCAGGTACCGGTCCCATTGCTAGGGCACCGTACCGCATGGCACCTGCGGAAATGACAGAGTTGAAAGAGCAGTTGCGTGACCTTCTCGACAAAGGGTTTATACGCCCGAGCGTATCACCCTGGGGAGCACCGGTCCTCTTTGTGAAGAAGAAGGACGGTAGCCTCCGACTTTGCATTGACTACCGCGAGCTGAATGCGGTCACAGTCAAAAATAAATACCCATTGCCACGCATCGACGACCTATTCGATCAGCTGAAAGGAGCATCAGTCTTCTCCAAGATTGACCTCCGTTCTGGGTATCATCAATTGCAATCAAGAACAAGACATTGAGAAAACGGCATTCCGTACCAGATATGGCCACTACGAATTCACAGTGATGCCATTCGGTTTGTCAAATGCACCAGCTAAATTCATGGACCTCATGAATCGTCTATTCAGTGAGCAGTTGGACACTTCAGTGGTTGTCTTCATCGACGACATACTTGTATACTCCAAATCAGCAGAGGAACATGAAATTCATTTGAGGAAAGTGCTTGAGACACTGCGCGAGAACCAGCTGTATGCGAAGTTCTCCAAATGCGAGTTTTGGCTTGATCAGGTATCATTCCTTGGTCATGTCATCTCGAGCGCAGGTATCTCAGTTGACCCTTCTAAGATAGAAGCTGTACGATCATGGCCTAGACCTAAGACTGTTACCGACATTAGGAGCTTTCTTGGTCTAGCCGGTTACTACCGGAGATTTGTAAAGGACTTCTCAAAGTCGCAAGCCCATGACTACACTGATGAAGAAAGATGCACCGTTTGTATGGACAGACGAGTGCGAGTTATCATTTCAGAAACTAAAAGACTCATTGACCTCAGCGCCCATCCTTACTCTTCTAGAGGGCACAGAGGGATTTGAGGTGTATTGATGCATCAGGCAAAGGAATGGGATGCGTACTCATGCAGCATGGCAAGGTTGTTGCTTATGCCTCCCGCCAGCTGAAAAAGCATGAGGAGAATTACCCGACACATGACTTAGAGTTAGGAGCCATTGTCTTCGCCTTGAATATGGCGACACTATCTCTATGGGGTAAGCATCACCATCTACTCCGACCACAAGAGCTTACAGTATGTATTCACGCAAAAGAACTGAATTTGAGACAAGAAGATGGATGGAATTTCTTTCAGATTACGACATCGACCAGTATAAGGAAGGGAAGGCAACATTGTAGCCGACGCCCTGAGCCGTCGAGCACACTCGCTCCATTCGCTACTCGCTTCTTCTAGCTTGGTTGACGAGGTGCGAGATGCTCAGTTGAGCGACCCTTACCTAACCGAAATCAAAATCAGACAAAGATCGAGATGGTACATTTGAGAAGAAAAAGTATGACTTCAAGCTACATGAAGATGGTTTGATTCGGTTGAATGGCAGGCTATGCGTCCCCCGAAGCAATGCTGAGCTAAGGGATCGCATCCTGCGAGAGTCACACTGTTCCACATTGTCAGTCCATCCGGGAGCCTCCAAGATGTACAAAGACATGAAGAGGTACTTCTGGTGGTCTGGAATGAATCAGATGTGACAGAATTTGTATTGAGATGCTTAACATGCCAAAAGTGAAATTTGAACATCGTAGACCGGGCGGAATGGTACAATCTATGCCAGTTCCGGAGTGGAAATTTCATGATATCTCCATGGATTTTGTTGTAGGACTCCCACCTGCCAGGGGAGGACTCAACATGATCTGGGTTGTAGTCGATCGCCTTACCAAGGTTGCCAGATTCATACCGATGAAGGACACCTGGAAGGTAGTAAAGCTAGCTGAGCTATTCGACAAGGAGATTATCAGACATCACGAAGTCCCGAAAACAATAGTATCTGACCGCGACACCAGATTTCTTTCGAGATACTGGAGAGCTACAAGGGAAGCGTTGGGTACGAATTGAAATTGAGTACCGCCTTCCATCTCACCGACGGTCAGACAGAAAGGACCATCCAGACACTGGAGGACATGCTTCGGGCATGTGCCTTGGACTTTCAGGGGAGTTGGTTAGATAAGCTTCATCTTATCGAGTTTTCATACAATAATAGCTATCACGCCTCGATTAAGATGTCGCCTTTCCAAGCTCTATACGGTAGACCTTGCCGTACACCCTTGTGTTGGGATGAGTCAAGTGAAGCGGTCATAATAGGACCGGAGTATCTTGAGCAAGTGCAAGCTGAAGTGCAGCAAATTTGAGCTAATATGAAGGCAGCCCAAGATAGACAGAAATCCTATGCGGATGTGCGACGACGTGACCTTGAGTTCGCCGTGGGCGACCAAGTGTTCTTGCGAGTTTCACCTATGAAGGGTGTCTTCCGATTTGGTCAGAAGGGCAAGCTGAGCCCAAAGTTTGTAGGGCCGTATGCTATCACCGAAAGAGTTGGATCCGTAGCCTACAGGTTAGCATTACTTGAGGACTTGGGGCGTGTCCATGATGTATTTCATGTGTCACAACTCAAGAAGTACATTGCTGATCCTTCTCACGTCTTAGAGCCCGAGAGACTATCCATCGAGCCGACTATGCGATATGTTGAAACCTAGTGAGAATCCTGGATAGGAAGACCAGAGACACTCGCCATAAGTCTATACGAATGGTGAAGGTCCTATGGTCAACCATGATGTCGAAGAAGCGACATGGGAGTTGGAAGATGCCATGAAGGCTAAGTACCCACAGTTATTCATAGACTAGATAGTCTAGTATTTAGCAATACGGGTACGGGTCGTACCCCTTTTAAGGGGGGTAGAGCCCTTTTCTTTTGCATTGCTTCGGGGTAAGCATTGCATAGTTGTAGGTGTTGTAATAGATTTTTGTATGGCACATGTAGTGCGGAGCGTATGTGTATGTATGTGTAATGTGTATGTATCGGTGTAATGTATTGGTGTAATATGGATGCGAATTCATGGTGTATTGTGTAATGTGAATGTGATGGTATGAATGGAAAATGTTGGAGTGTGCATGCTAATTGTGTATGATGCTTGAAGAGTGTATGCTTGCAATGTGGAATGAAGTAAACACCTCATAGGTGTAGTAAGATGCATTATGGCAATTGGTTTGCATAATGAGTAGAATTATAAACTATTAACCTTGAGCAACTTTGAGGGCAAAGTTTCTTAAGGGGGGTAGATTGAAATACCCCGTAATTAAAATAGTGATTAATTAGGCTAATAAGTAATTTAGAGGCTTAATTAAGTATAAATAATCATGAGGGAACAAATCCCGAAGAAAACGGATCCTTAAAACGGATTAAAATCACTAACGAACCTTAAAGCACGTTTTTCGAGGTAACCGGGAAAACGTGTCTTTAAGCGGGTCAAATAGACTCGTAACAGTTTTGGTCAACTAATAATCATTAATAAATATTAGTGAAGCTTTAGAACCAATAAAAATCAAGAAAACGAGAAATTAGTAAAAACTGTCAAAAACGGGAAGTTGTGGGGTAGAAACATAAATAACCAAAACTTATGTGCCCAATATTGTAAATAGAATTTTAGAAACCCTCATGGTTTGTGGGTGTGTCCGATTTTCCACTCTCTCACACACACTCTCTACTCTCTTTTATTCACAAAAGACAAAAGCTTTTAAAAAGCAAAAAGTAACATAATACCTCACTCTCTCTCCTATCTCTATTCTATTCTCACCCACGTACAAGCCTCCCTCACTCTCTTTCTTTCTTTTCTTCTTCTTCCCCAGCGACATCCATGGAGAAATAAGAGAACCCCCAAACCCTCTTCTCTCCTCTTGTACCCCTCAAACCTTCTCCAAAAATTGTAAAAATTACACCATTGGAATCCTCTCATCAAGAGCTACATTTCCATCCTTTCAAAATTCGAAAACCAACATTTTCGTTTTTATGGGTATGTCCCATTTGGAGCTTCAAGACCACCAATAGAAGCCCTCCTTCTCCTTGTTCTATTGAGGTAAAAATCTTCTTAAAAACTCCATCTTTTCTAGCCTCAAAGGCAAAACGAAAATGGAGACTAAAACCTTGGTTGGTTCGTTATGCTAGCCGATTTTGGCCTTGTTGGTGGAGTTGGAATTTTGTTCTTGAGCCACTCCAAGCTTCATTTACACCCTTGCAAGGTAAGGAATTTTCTAAACCCTAAAACCCACATTAAAACTTAAATAATGTTAGGGTTAATTTTAGTATTGAATGGTGTATTTAAGAATGTTTTGTGATGTTAGATTGGTTGAGAGACTAAAACCGGTAGAGAGAAGGAGGAGGAAGAAGCAAGAAGAACAAAGAAAATCTAGAAGAAAACAAGGTAAGGATGCTCACCTTTGTGTAGTCTTGTGTATGTATGTGTAACAATTTTTAAAGAGTAGAATTGGTATTGTGGTAGTAGTGAACAATAGTGTAATGTATAAGAGAAAATAATGTTTTGAACCCTTGGAAACAATTAAAGACTGTTACAAAACAGATTGGGAATGAGATGTTGAGTGCAGGAATTTTGGTAGTGTTTAGTGTTGAAATGCTTTATGAAAGCCTTTGAATTAAGGTTGTTGAAACAGGTGAGGTGATGTTAATGTGTGAATAAAAATGTGGTGAGAGTAAAAATATAAGGGAGACTATGGCGAAATTTATATAGGATTAGAACACTTAGTGAATTTAAAACTAGGTGGATAATATGGTTTGTAACAGATTTTGATTTAGATAGTTAGAGGGTGTATTATGAGAGATAGTTAATGTAGTTATAATGTATTAGAGGTGTTAGAAATGACATTAGAAGAGGGAGTATAGAAGGGAAGTGTTAGTATCGAAATCTGTAGCAAATGCATTAAGGGAGGAAACAAGGTGAGTGTTGAATAGAAACTTAGAGAATTGTGTGTATAATTAGTATAGAATTGTGTAATGAATTAGGGAATGAATTAGCATGGTTTAGGATGTTTAAATTGTACTAAAACATGTTAGGATGTATGTAGGAAGATTGGGGAAGCAATGGGTGAAATTGGGAAAGAAAAACAAATCTGTAGCAATGTTCTGCTCCCGTCCGACCCAGGGTCTGGATCGGACAGTGGGTCGGACGGGACATAGGCAACGACAATAAATCTTTCTGTAATGGTCCGACCCAGGACCGTGGATCGGACGTGGGTCGGACAGGCAAAAAAAATAAGGGTTGAAGTTTCTGACTTCGTCCGACCCGAGTCTGGGTCGGACAGTGGGTCGGACGGAGCAGGGACACGGGACCAAACCTTCTGGAACAGTCCGACCCAGAGGGTATGGGTCGGACAGAATAGTGCTGGGTCGGACAGGTGAATTTCAGAGGACGAACTCTACTGGAATGGTCCGACCCAGGGCTTGGGTCGGACCGTGGGTCGGACGGCCCAATATTTACAAAAAAAAAACTGTAAGCTTATAACTAGTATGTATATATAATATGTGTGTGTGTGTGTGTGTGTATACCCTCCTACACATAGTATATATATATAGGTAAGTAACCATGGATAAGTAATGAAAAATGAGTAAATGAAATATAAGTGTTAAGAATGCAAAGACTTAGTAAGTATGGATTAGGAAACGCAAGAGTAATCGAATTAAGTTAATGATAGTTATATTAATCATTCAATTGTATATGTACATAATAGGATTTGACTTGTGACACCGGAAGGACGTTTGGAAACACGTACGACGGTGAACGGTATGGATTCCTCATGCCCCGTATGCTATCTTGGTTACTCTGATTTGTGTGTTGTGTGCTAATTGATCACCAAATAAGATAAATGCACGAAACGGAGTTAATATGCATACTTGTGAATATGTAGTGTTGTATGTTGTGAATATTTTCTTAAATCTTAGTTTGTATAATTCATGAAATGTATGGATGATAATGAATGTGTGTATGTATGTTGTATTGCATCGTGACCGATTATTTGTGTGAATGGACTTCTAACTTATTCCTAACAAGCTAACCATCCTAACTTGAATTGGTAATTAAATTGGAATGAGTAGAAGTCCAATATAGTTTCGGCCACGCGTGAGAATGAGGACACAAGAGGTTGGATCCAATTCCTGACTCTTAAACTAGTCCGCGGCCCAAATCCCTTAAGTGGGTAGCATCCCGGATTGGTGAGTCAAGTAAATCCCGGAGGTGGGACGGAGTAGTCCCCAGGGCCGGAGGTCCCGACGACTTAACTTGAGTATAAGTAAGTAAGTAAGAATGAGTAAGTAAAGTAAATGAAAGTAAGTAAGTGTAGTAAGAGTAAGTAATGAGTAAAGAGTAAAGGCATTCCGATTAACCCGGATGCATAATTTGGCTAACCTTGTGAAGGTAAGTAAGATGCGTGCTATTGTATTGTTGCCTTGGAATGCGTAATGTATTGTGAATGAATGTATGATGTATGTAAAGCATGTATGTATGAAATAAATGAACAGCATGTTTAGTGGACGTCAAATAGTCGGCGTGCCCTAGCTAGCACGCGGTATATGCGGAGTTTATACGCAGCGTTTGCTGAGCCCCTTGGGGCACCATTTTTACTACACGCAGGTACTCGTGAAGGATGAAGACTAGGAGAGTTGAAGTTTAATTTCCTTGTCTTTCTTTTTGGATTGTAAACAATGAATTATGATTGGTGTACTGAGTAGTACATGGCTATAGCTTTTGATTAGCCGGTGTACCATGGGGTACACCTTTTTGGATACTGTGAAGAGATTCTAATTGGTATAGATGAGTAGTTGGTAAACTCATTCTTTTGGGAAGATTGGTAAAGGATGTAATTCAATACTTTAAATACTCGGTGATCCAAGAATTGTAAGTATGTTATGTTTCGGTAATGGTAAGCATTGTTTTAGTAGCTCGGTATATTATGTTCATCAGACCGTTACTGTAAGTAGCATAGTCTAGCTAGCCGTATGGGCGGTTAGCGGCGTTGTATCACCCGCCGTAGTAAGTAGTATTTCCGCTGCAAGTAACTCTGGATTATGGGATGATTGGACGGTAAGCATAGGATTAACGGTAGGGGTTTTACAATGCATCAATTTAAACCAAATCTTAATAGTCCAAAGAGGTCAGGATATGGTCCCCAAAATGGTCCCCATTATCTTACCTGAATTCACGCGTATAAATATTCAGGTTTACACATAATATCAACTGGTGATAGCCTCATAAAAGGGTTTTCAAGACAAGCAACAAATCCTTTGGTAGAAGAATATAATTCTTCAGCAAGTGTCCACACGTACAGTGGATTGCATCATTTTTGAACTGGGATGGTCTAACCGGTCATGCCAAAAAAAACATTGGAAGCTTATTGTTTTCTTTATCTTATATCGCAAGTTCTCCATTGTACCAACACACATGTGATACAAATCAAAGTAGAAAACAAGCAGCTACAATCACGATTTATATCTTTTCCAGATATACATTGATATTCTCTTATTTGTAGCCTTAACGTGATATCCGCATCAGGTATATCAGTACCATTTTTTTTTAGGAAACTTGTTATTTATAAAGCTTTCTCAATACAAACATTTCACTCCTTATGTGGTATTGTACATGCTCTTCTAGAGCTTATTGACCCTTATCTTATGATTTTTCAATCATGGAAATCATTCTCATATATGAGAGTAATGCCTTGTCATCAAGACACATGCTTATGGGTCAATTATAATCCTTTGGAAAGGGTAGCGAGCTACAACTACACTGCATTCCAAGCAAGTGTTAATTCTTGACTCCATCAAGAAATATTATTTATAGTTGTAATGTCTTTAATCATGTTTCTCAAGACATACGCCTTCCCGGACATATGCTTTTCACGACCCCTTTAAGGTGTACAAATTCTTTGTAAATGGATAAATCTCATTCAGAACATACGCCTTTCCGGACATATGTCTTTCATGACCCTTTTAGGGTGTACAAATTGTTTCTAAATGAATAAATCTCATAAATGTAAATGAACATACATATATATTATAAACAATCAACAATAATAATATAGAATATATAAAAACATATATAATATTTAGAAATTTAAATTTACCATCCTCAACATAACTCTTATTAAAAATCTGCATAGCTTCAATTTTGAGCTAGCTTTAAAATAAGTCGAGTTTTGTTCACACAAAAAAACCTTGAAAGTCTTGCAATTATAATAACAACCAATGCTTTCTGTGATGTCAATAACTGCTCATCATCTCTCACAATCTGGTCATGACTTTTGACTATTCATGAAAAACATGGAATAAAATGATTCGACAAGAACCATTCTATATTTGTCATGCCAAGTGTTTTCTTTAATAGATAAACAATATTTGGGTGATTCATCAGAGTCACTCATTTTGTGATTTAGCACTATCTCAATGAAGATGAACTTATGATTCATTGAGAATCATTTGTAAAATCACATTCAAATTGAATTATTTGTATGACATTATACATATACCATCATCATAGAGGTCAAACTTGACATATGAATATTCATCATCATGGTATATCACTTACTTCAAACGATTTTCACAAATTTCTCCTAGTGCAATACCATCATTGATTTTTCACGAATCGTCAAATAACGTTCATCTTATACATAAAAAATATATACTTTGGATGAATTCGCCAGGTGTTATACCATCTTTTAGATCAATGATATGGTCAATACATTTATTTTCCAAAATATTGTCAATAATCTAGCTCAATGCTAATACCATATCATATTAAGTTCAAAAGTTTCCAGCACAATGCCAATTTCTTTGCTCAAACTGTATAAAAGTATTTTAAAAAATCTGGCACCGCTCTTTATATTGATCATATTAACACTTTCAAGTGTGATGCCTTTTTATAACATATGCAACTAAACTTTCAGGCACAATGCCCTTTTTAGCATATTAATGTCAAAATTTCAGAGGCACGATGCCCTTCTTAGTATATTGATGTCAAAATTCAGGCGTGATGCCCTTCTTAGTGATGTCCAAGGCGGTAAGCTCAAATTGGACATTGTTCATGATATATCAAAATCAAAGACTTTCAGGCGCAATGCCATTATTCTTTAAATAATATTAAAATTAATTTTATCAGGCAATGCCGATTGCGTATTATATTGGGGGTAAAACATTATATATAACAATCATAAAATAATGAAATATATTAGTATCACAACAAAATAATCATACGATCACAAAAACACATAATAAAGGTAGTGCAATAATAAAATCTGGCACAATGCCTCACGTGATATCTATATCTGGCACAATGCCTTAAATGAAAATTTATATCTGGCACGATGTCTCACGTGATTATTATACCTGGCACAATGCCTCACATTATACTACAACTAAATAAAAATGAAAACTGGGATGAATTAAACAACGCAGAATAAAAATTAACAGTGTTGAATTCTGGCACGATTCCTCACGTGATTATTTTTTCCTGGCACGATGCCTAACGTGATTATTTTTTCTGGCACGATGCCTAACGTGATTATTTTTCTGGCATGATGCCTAACGTGATTATTTTTCTGGCACGATGCCTCACGTTATACTTCACAAATAAATAAAAACGAGACTGAATAAATTAAACAACACAAAATAAAAAAAATAACAGTAAACAAGATCTGGCACAATGCATATTGAATTCTGGCATGATGCCTCACGCGATATCAATTCCTGACATAATACCTCACGTGATATCAATTCCTCGCATGGTGCCTCACGTGATAATTTATTGGCGCAATACCTCACATGAAATTTATTTCTGGCACGATACCTCATGTGATTATTAATGAACTATGTATAAATAACAATTGATATACAATTATCATCTACATCCATGTGAATCGTCAAAGAGACTTTCATATTCGCTTTGAAATCATCAAAGTGACGCTTCATACAATTTTAAAAAAATTACTAATATGGAGATGATATTCACCGACATAAGTGGATCTTCACCTGTTACAAAACAAACAAAGGCCAACAAAGTTTTTCAAACTCCCTGATGACTTCGCGTAGATGAAATTTATCTTGTCACTTGAGTTATGGTGAGATTGTACGAATGGAGTGATCAAGTCGATCAGATCAGATAAGGGCACATTCACTCACAATCAACGTGATATTAATTTATCGACAATATGTGAATACAAGGGTTAGGAGATCGGGTTATATTAGAATTTTAGAGCGTGCTGATGACGTGTTGTAAATAAGAGGAAGAGAAATTACAGAGAGATACGAGATAGGTGCAACTGATATTCTTATTACGATATGAGTATACAAGACCTCTATTTATTGAGAGTACATGGGAAAACCCTAATTACAGATGTGAAGTCCACTATAAAATATATTTATTTATAACAAGTGTAAAATTATACCATTGTTCATCATTTTTCGTGCTCTTTAAAACAAGATGCATCATGAATATGTTTTGGTAAACTAAAATTTTATGTTTTTAGAAGGAGTATATATTACGTACTTCCTCCGTTAATTAAGATCTGCCATTCTAGGGAGTGATTCTTGTTCAAAAATATGTGTCATTCTAACTTTTTGATACACTTTTTTCCACTTTTAACCCTACTATTCAACACAAAAGTAATTATTATCTAGATGAAAAAGTAAAAAGTAAGGGTACATGCGTAAATTTCCTACTTTCCTTAATAAATGTGCAAGTTTCTAAAACGACAGATATTGTTGAACGGAGGGAGTATTTTTTAAGGGAATCTTATTCATTAACAAAATGAATCTTCTTTAACAAAATGAATCTTCTTTAACAATTAATGAACTTTATTCATTAACAAAATGAATCTTACCCCAAAGGCTCTAAAAACCACCCTAGAAAAGTTAAAAACTTTGAAAGCATTTTTATGGTTTGTACCCTAACCATAAACCCTAAAAATCTGTCGAGTTAGTAACGCCGATATAAAGAGTAAACTAATGCCAAAAAGATTACCCTACCCCTCAAACATGTAAAAATCCACCCTCGCATAAATTTGTGGTAGGATTAACTTTTACTAGTATTAACAAAATATTCATTGTTTTATATGAATGTTCACTTTTCTTAAACATAAGATTCACTTTTTTTAAACGAATGCTTCACTTTCAATAAATGAAAATTTTATACAGTTCTTGCATAAGTTTGTGGTAGGATTAACTTTTACTAGTATTAAACAAATATTCACTTTTCTTAAACCTTTGATTCACCTTTAAAAAACCTTTGATTCACTTTTCTTAAACCTCTTATTCACTTTTCTTAGACCTCTTATTCACTTTAGTTAAAACAATCTCTATTTATGAGAATCACTTTTCTTAAACCTTTGATTCACTTTTCTTAAATGCATGATTCATCTTATAAAAACCTTTGATTCACATTTCTTAAACCTCTTAATCACCTTAATTAAACAATCTATGCTTACGAGATTCACTCTTATTACTCTGATTCACTTTGTAACAACTTGTGATTCACTTCTTTAAAGGCTCTGATTCACACTAGTCAACCAATCAGAATCACTTTAGTTAAACAATCACTGTTTATGAGATTTCACTTTTCTTAAACCTCTTATTCAATTTTAAGCAGCTCTTTGATTCACTTTTTCACAACTTTTGATTCAGTTTTTAACAACCTTTGATTCACTTGTCTTAAACTTAAGATTCACAATTAATCTTAAAAAATATGTACATACAAAAATAAAAAATAAAAAAATTACCAAAATATATCCATGATGCATCTTGTTTTGAAGAGTACGAAAAATGATGAACAATTGTATAATTTATTTTATTTGTGCACTTATATTTTGTAAGTTATGACATTTTGAAAAAAATAATATATTTTTCTCTCTCTTACTCATCTCCTCCTCTCGCGTATATGCGTGTGAGTATTTCCCCTTATTCCTTTTTTTTCTTTTTTCTTTATTTCCCTCCAATAGCATGTGGCCGAAACTACACAACAATACAAAAATACAAAATAAGTAAAAAGATAAACTTACCCATCCCCATATTAGAACAAAGGACCAGATTCGAAATCGCTATATTATTATCACTTAAATCTAGAGGATCATAATTAATCTTTTAGATATAGCTAAAATTGAGACTTTTATAGAAACCTACGGCTTAGCCGGCCAAAAAGAGAAATGGTGCTTTGGTACCATAATAAAAGATGAAGGGAATTTCATGATATACCCCGAGGTTTGAGCGAATTTTACGAGATGCCCCCGAGGTTTCATTTTCATTACGAGATACCCCCGAGGTTTCATTTTTTTACGATATACCCCTGAGGTTTCATTTTCATTACGATATACCCATGAGGTTTCAATTTTATTACGAGATGCCCCTCAGTTCAGATTCTAATATATTATATTTTTCATATCCTCATTTATCTCGCACCCATATCCCCATAAATTTACATCAATTTATTAAATTTTAAAATTGAAAAATGCACAGAAAAATTAAAATAAAGAATTTAAATTTTAATTCAATTTTAAAAATAAAAATAAAAGTATAAAAATAAATTAAAAAAATTAAACTCATAAAAAGTTTAAAATAAATAGAAATGACCAAACAACAAAAAAATAAATAATCTATTTAAAAAACTTATATTGTTACATAATTTAAAAACTATTATAGCAATTATATTTAAAGAAAAAAAATGATTTTTATACTTTATTTTTCTAATTTAAAATAATGATTTTTTTCTATGTACTATATGAAATTGTTGCTTTTAATATTCTTCATATTATTGTTATAATTTTTACAATTTTAATACATATCGTAACTCCTTAACAAGTTATGTTTATTTTTCAAAATAATTTACTTTTTATTTTTAGTCATTTCTATTTATTTATTTTTTGTTTTATGTTTATTTAATTATATTCATTTTTTAATATTGATTTCAAATTTTATATGAAATTTATTTTATATAAGCATTTTATTTAAGTTTCAAATTCAAACAAAACTTTGACCATATCCTTGAGATTATTGCGGGGCATATGATTTTGAGCCACGCTATAATAGTTTTTAAATTATGTAACAATATAAGTTTTTTAAATAGATTATTTTTTTGTTAGGTAGTCATTTCTATTTATTTTAAACCTTTCATGATTCTAATTTTTTAATTTGTTTTATACTTTTATTTATGTTTTTTAAATTGAAATAAAATTTTAATTGATCTTTAATTTTATGTGCATTTTGTTCATATTTTAATTTTTTTAAAAAATTGACTATAAACCCGTGTTACGGGGTATATGGTGCGAGGGTAAAATGAGGATATGACAAATATATATCGAATCTGAACTGAGGGGCATCTCGTAATAAAATTGAAAGCTTAGGGGTATATCGTAATGAAAATGAAACCTTAGGGGTATATCGTAAAAAAATGAAACTCTGGGGTATCTCATAATAAAAATAAAACCTCGGGGGTATCTCGTAAAATTCGCTCAAACCTCAGGGGTACATCGTGAAATTTCCCAAAGATGAATTCATGTAATCATTGGATGTATTCCTTTTTGTATTGATTCACATGTATACGCTTCAAGGAAAAAGTAACAATAACTATATATGGAGCATTACAGATGTCACTTTGTAATTTGTAAATTGGGCTTAAATGATGTATACTGGGCTTAGATAACTAGTGGGCTTTCAGCCTTTAATATTTTACACGCACGTAGATGGTTAGTTCCTATGGTTCAAGTACATAGTTAATATATTATACCCCCTTTGAAAAAAAGTACATGGTTAATACTCCTTTTAATAAAAAAAAAAAGTAAAAAGAAGAGAGAAGGTACAGCCGAACAGCGAACCTGCTACTGGTAGTCTCTCCAATCTTCCCAAGATTACAAGACATAAGAGAATCCAATCATTCATAAGATGGTCTGCTAAACTTCATGATCGATCGTTTAGAGACGCGTAAGTCGTTCAACACATGTAGTTTAATCATGCAAGTCGTGATAATCACGACATAACGATTATAAAAACAAGTTTCAGTCGCATACAACCTTCCAACCCAACAGCTTACCAAATTTAAGATCCACGCTCAGTCGGTTGGTGTCCTGATTGATTAGTCTAACATTTTGAAAGGAAGAAACAAACCTAATTAATTAAGCTAGTTATTTTAAAACATGAGCAGTCCAGCTTCGATCAAAAGGCATCCAGAAATAAATTAAGAATAACGGGTCGGACTTAAACACACATATATTATTATTAGCTGCTTAGTTCGGTCACCGACTTGTTTATTTTTTCACCGTCCATAGACCTCTGATTACTTTGGTTGAACCCAAAAATTTAATTTAGAGCCAAAAAAAAAAAGCAAAGTTGTTTTAGACCAATAAACCGAAATTTGTTATTGAAACATTTTTCTTTTCCTGATCAGTAAGATACTTCTTAATCATTCCAAATTCGCCGCAAAACAAGAACAACGAAAAGACAGGTAAATGAATACTAGTACTACATTTCTTCCAGTTCCCGTTATTATCATTACCAAAATCGCTACTAACCAGACCCACTAGTTTTTACAAAAATTCAACGGTCAACATTCAAACACCAACAACGCCTCTCTCATTTAGTCCATGCAAAACAACTCCGAAAACAAACTCAATTGCTTTACCCTCCCCCTATGTCTGTCATTCATGACTGCTACAGCTACTACTTGTACAGATTGAACCCCCCTCTTTCCTGGTCAAACAAGACAATTTGTATTTAATTTTCTTCCATACCCTTCAAACTAAAACTCTTTCCTATCACTCATATATATCATTCCATATACAACTGATCATCCACGATTTCTATGTTCCCACCAAACCCCATACAACAACAACACACAAACAATTTCACCCCAGTTTCCCTACGTATAGCTTCAACAAAAAATCACAAGATGCTTTCATCATGGAGAAGATGCAGACACCACCGTCGCAATCATCGTACAAACACCACCACCTTCACAACTACCACCACCACTATCTCCGATGAATCAACCACATCTGAATTAACAATCCCAAACCATTTCCTCTGCCCCATCTCCTTAGACTTAATGAAAGACCCAGTAACACTTCAAACAGGAATAACTTACGACCGTGAAAACATAGAAACATGGATCATGGACCATACCCACACCACTTGTCCAGTCACAAATCAAACCCTCAACACAATCGAACCCATCCCTAATCACTCCATACGCCGGATGATCCAAGACTGGTGCGTTGAGAATCGTAATCACGGCGTTGAACGTATCTCAACACCAAGAGCACCACTCACTTCATCAGAAGCTTCCGATTTACTCGCTAGAGTCTCAACTTCATCCTCAGCCAACATGACAGGATTAGTCATCAAGGTTAAAGAACGTGTACGTGAGAGTGATCGTAACCGACGACTGATCACTTCCCGTGGAGGTGCTCGTATTCTCGCCGCTTCGTTTGAATCCCTTGCCGCCGCTGCGGATGAGAAAAACGTTGCTGTCTCATCGGAGATCCTATCTTGCTTAGTCTTAATGGGCCGGCTTGACGAACAGGCCCAATTCCACTTACGTTGTCCAGTTTCAATTAAACGCATCGTTTGGTTAATGGGAAAGGCAGACGACTTGTCAACGAGGAGAAACGCGGTTTTGATTTTAAACAGATCACGACAACGGAGAATTCAAACAAGTCGGTGGTGGTCGACAATAATGGAGTTGAGGCGTTGGTCAAACTAGTCAAAGAACCAATTTGTCCCGTCTCTCTTAAAGCTTCATTAGTTGTTCTACATCGTATACTTTCGTATTCAGATTCAACAACGACGTCGTTTACAATTAACAAGCTCGTTGATCTTAATGTAGTGACGGAGCTATTAGAGATCGTGATCGGGACGGATAAGAGTCTATGTGAAAGCGTTGGGAGTTCTCGATAAGTTATGTGACGGGAGGAAAGGGAGGGTTAGTTTACGCTCTAATGCGTTGGGTGTGCCAGTGGTGGTGAAAAAGATGCTGAGAGTTTCAACTTTAGCGACGGAGTTTGCGGTTTCTGTGTTATGGAAGCTTGCGGTGACGGAGAAGGAGGATGGATCGGGAGTAGAAGAAGGAGGTGGAGTGTTGGATGAAGCGATTCAAGTTGGTGCTTTTCAGAAGCTTCTGTTAGTGTTGCAGGTTGGATTAGGTGGTGGTGGTGGTGAGAGTGATGAGGAGGGGGGTGACGACGACAAAGGTAAAGGTTACACAGTTGTTGAAGATGTTGAATGGTGTTCGCAGGGTTAGAAGCGGGAAAAGTCGATTTGATTGTGTTGAATCGTGGGATTTGAAGGGGGTGAAGAAGAGTTTTTGATTGATGAATGGCATACAAATTGTAGATGATTGGATTTTGAGATCTCTCTGAAAATGTAAAATAGAAATTGATTGGTCCTTTTTTTGGGTTTCATATTATACATTCTAAATTGTAGTACTACTACAGAAACATTTTATGCTATTTGCCCGAATGAGTTCAATATTGCTTTGTCAATACAGAATTAAGGGCGTTTGTATTGGTACAATAGACGGTCCATGGAGCCCAATAGACAAATGTATCAAATAAATTCCAATATTTGTATTTACAACAAACATAGAACTCGCCAATATATATCGATATTGTTCCGATTATACAAACATGAATACAATACACACTTTTCATATTCTTCATCGTTCTCTAACAACCTATATGATATCAGATCCATAATCATTTGCATGAGCCAATTTTTCTAAGTTTCAGTTTTTTTGTCCTCACTTGCTCTTCGATCTTCCTTCTATCGTTTGCTTTACCTATGGCTTCTTCATCTTCTTCTTGAAGGTCAAGCTTAATAATCTGCTCAACCAACAACACAATCTATTCTATAGTTACTACAAAATCATATCAAATATAAGAAAGATAATTTCATTATCTGGAAAAGAGTTCTATTTACCTTCCTTATAGACATAAATTGTTGATGGCACATGTAAATGTCCAAATCCACTAGACAATGGCGCTGAAAATTTTGACACGACTGTTTGGGTGCAGCAAGATCAACTAGTATTGACAATTCTCTCCACTTCTTTCAGCGATTCTACACTAGGTGTTGTGAACAATCCGACTTGCCAAGGTGTGCAACTATCTTCATAAGACCTTCGAAGCCACCACTGATGTCGAGGTTGGTCAACTTCACCTACAACTAGCATTAATCTAAAAAAAACACACTGAATCCATCACATCTTATTACAACCGAGCCAAATCCCCTATTGATTCTCTATCCATCACCAGTCATAGTGTCATAAACCGTGATTCGTATACTTAGTATATAAAAATACTCGAATACTTAGTGTGCAAAATACTCCAACACTTAGTATACAAAAATACTGATCCGTATACTTAGTATACAAAAATACTTGAATACTGATTCGTATACTTAGCACATAAACACTCGAATACTTAGTATACAAAAATACTTGAATATTTAGTATACAAAAATACTCGAATACTTTATTTACTCTGTATCTAAATACTCTACCACTTAATTTATAAAAATACTTGAATGCTTAACTTAAAAAAATCGAATACTTTATAAAAAAACATACTAAATTAGTACTAGAACAAACTCGCCGTTGTCTTTCTCTTCGATTTGGTTTTAGCAATGCGTTGATCGAAGTCCAATGAAGAAAATGTAGAAAGAACGAATGAGAGAGTAAAATCAGAGAGAATGAAAGAAAAACTTGAAAGAAAGCACTCATATGGTGTGAGAGAACAAAATTAGAAAATTAAAAAAACTTGAAAGAAAGTGTAGAGAGAATGAATGAGAGAGCAAGATGAGACAACATGAATTAGGTAAATGAAGAACAATCGAGTGGTTTCAGTTTACGGTGATTCGAAGTCGGTGATCAGATTTTGAAAGCGGTTGTTTCCCTTCATTGGCGTCAACAATTAGGGAAGACGGTGGTTTCCCTTCTACGGCATCTAAAAATTCAGAGAGAGCTTGGTAGATGAAAGATGAAAGGTGCTAGTTTCTCTAATGGTGTAAAAAAGTTCTGAGGGAGAGAGTGGGGTAAATGAAGATGAAAGAGATTTGAGGTTTTTAAGCGGCAATTAGCAATCCAATTTGGTGATTGAATTTTTTGAATTTTAAAAGTCACTTGTAATAATTACAAGCTAGTGAATACGTCTGCGGAGATAATTGGTAGGGGTAATAATTAATAAACAGTAAGTATTGGTTATTTAAAATTAAAAAAGATATAAAAAAGTTACTGAATGATAGTTTAACCATTAGATTACTTCTCCTTCTAATGGTACAAATTTGATCTAGAGAAATTAGGAACATATAGTGTTCAGATTTCTACCTTCACCCGCACCGGCCCCTAACACTTTTAAAAAAAAAATTATAATTTTTTAAAAAAATATAAAATGATATAATATTTTAAAATATGATAGTGTCAAAAAAATTTTGTATCCCCGAAATAAAACTCCTGAATCCAGCACTAGTTATGATATTAGTTTTTCATATTTGGTCATATGGTTAAGTGCATCAAGTTGGAAAGCTCGATGGGCCGAAGCCCACAATAGGAATGAAATAGTTAAGCAGCTTTTTTTAAGAAAAAAATACTAGTTGAGCAGTTAGGAAAGTAATTCTATTGTCGACCCGGGATGTCGTTGTTATTGTCGCTCTATCTTTACTTATCATCTTTTAGGATCTGTACAAATTTTATTGTTCTGACTTTGGAGTAATCATTCGAGGCTGGAGAGAGAAAAAGAAAGTTGTTAGTACCAAAAAAAAGACAATATGATACCCATCGGCATCACCCATCCGCATCATTTGTAGTTGGTCCCTCGCTGGCGTTAGGCATGTCATAAACAAACGGCCCTTGGCATGTGTATGTGTAGAAGGGTGTGTGTGACAGTAATGCCTACCTTGTCCATGGGGTCAAAAAGGCAATAATCTAAAAGCGTGGTCCCTCCATGTAGGTGGATGATTCGTTTTAGCCTTTGCTTTTGATTGTGTTTGTCTTTTTACATTGCGGCGACTTAAATTGCGGAGGTAAATTTATGGGACTTTGAAAATAGAAGAAGCTCGAGAGTTTTCTCCGGCGGAAATTGCACTATGTAATACAGAAGTACTAGTATAGTTAGAAGAGAAGATTAAAAAGAAACAAGAAAAGGGTACTAATATCATGTGCGTACACTTGTTTGGTCAAAGTAATTTCATGGCACGAATAACGGAATGGTAAGACTTCTTTAAACTTGATTCGAACTTTCTTATTCTTTGGGACCATTAATTTCTCTCATATCGGATTTTTTTATTCTCAATTATTTAAAAAAAAAACATCCATTACCCAAGTAAAAAATGCTTTAAAACAATAGTTAAATAACTTGTAAGTATAGGACAAAATAATACTAGAACCTAGTACTGTTTTTTATAAAAAAAAATTAATTCGATTTTTTTCTTATGTATTGTAATTGGCTGTATTCCGAATTATACATGATAATAATTTAGGTTAATGTAATTGCTAACACGTAAAAATATTAAATTTATTATTATAGAAAACATTTATAAAATGTTTTAATGAAAATACCTGATAAAATTGTTTACATGTTTATTCTTATAGAGAAACATTTTATAAAATGTTTATTATAGAGAAACATTTTATAGAAAACATTTTATAAAATGTTTATTATAGAGAAACATTTTATAATTTAGGTTAATAATGAAGTACAACGAAACTCGAGTGGAACGTTTTGGGGAGAGAGAAAATGTTCGCTCCTCTCTCCTCCCTCCTTTCTTCTTCCTTTGTGTCTTTCTTCTATTTTCTCTTTCTCTTGCTAACAGGATGCGGATCAACAACATTTCAAAAGCTACAGATGAAGACGGCGTTGATGGTGGTGGTGCTAGAGCTGCCCATGGTGGTTGCTCACTATGCTGCTGAAGCTTCTCATGCAAGTTTTCTACTTTTAGGACACATGTTAGTCTTTAGATATATCTTCTGTACCTTACATGTAATGTTATTAATATAATATATAAGGCTAGTCCTTATCTTAAAAAAATGTTTATTCTTATGCACTCAAGCGATAATGTCAAATTTTTTTTATAATGGCAAAGACGTACTAGAGTTGTAAAGATATACTTTGACTAATTCAAAGTTGTTGCTTAATGTAGAGTTTACTAATTATTTTGTAAACTTCCAAGTAACCTCAACATGTTGTTAATAGAACCACTATAATTTAAATATTACATAATAACAATAAAAATATTAGTACCAAAAAGACAATGACATACAAAAAAAAAGTGGACAAAAGTTTGTTAAATATTATCTTTTGTATATAGAAAATAACTTTTCGAGAAGGGAGAATAGTAGGAAATTAAAATAAACATTTGGGAAAAAAACACGAATGTGTTTTATTGAAAAATTTAAAATTACAATAATATACAACTTATTATACTAACATGATATTATGAAGAAAAAAGATTACATGTAGTAATGGGTTAAAAATATAGGGAAATTACATACCCCGCCCATGACGTTTGACGAAATTTCACAATCCACCCACGTGGTTTTAAAAATTACTTTCCCCACCCATGTGGTTTCCCCTGTTTTACATACACACTCCCCGCAACTTTTCTAATTTTGTTCAATTTAAAAGATGCTTAAACGTTGTCCGAAGTTGATGAAATTTTACATAGACGATGCTAAAGTGTTATATTTTAGTTTAGTGAGAAATCTAAAGTTTTATAAGCTTAAATGTGACATATGGGACCCAATGAACATGTCACATGTTTCATTGGGTCCCACGGGACACATTTAAGCTTAAAAAACTTCAAATTTGACATAAGATCAAAGTATATCACTTTTGCATCATCCATGTAAAGTTTCATCAATTTTGGACAACATTTAAGCATCTTTTGAATTGAATCAAAATTTAAAAAGTTGTTGGATGTAAAACGGGGGAAACCACATGGGTGGGGAAAGTAATTTTTGAAACCACGTGGATGAAATGTGAAATTTCGCCAAACATCATGAGTGGAGCATGTAATTTTCCCTAAAATATACATTTGGACTTTTTTTTATTATACTTAAATATATTAATTAAAATATAGATCGATTGTGAAATTGGTAGAATTATACTAAAATAGTACCCCATGTATTACATTCACCGATAGCAAGAATATAATGACTAGTATTAATTTTTCTTAACCTGCTATAAAAATGATGAGTTTTATTTCCTATTTTCTTCAATCATTCTTGACAAATTCGGATTTAATTTTGGTTACAATCATATCTAGTTATAATTAGCTATATACTATATGTGTATTTAATTATTTAAATCTATATATTTGATCATTCAAAATTGTACTTACGTATATAAAATATATACAATGACTTAATGATATAGATACTAATTTTATAGATTGTATAATAAACTTATACAATATATTATTTTACTCTACATCATGAATAGCTACCCGTTGACTTAACGCTTGTTTCATGACATGTGCACCGCCAGCAGGCACCGAGTTTAGAGAGAAGAATATTCTATTCCCCACTCCTATAGCATTAGAAACAACACGCTACGCGCAGCTTAAAAACTTGACTTCAAAAGTCCAAATGTAATTCACTATTCACATTTGTCTGGTCATTGCCATTATTACTTGTTTGCCCTGCGAGCCTCTTTCTGCACTGGCATCATCGACACCAAAATCTATTACAAAACTTGCTACATATATCAATCTAAGCTCAAATTTCGGTAAGCTATTAACATTTACAATATAATAGTACAAGTAGTTTCAACAAATTAAAATATAGTATAACATATATCTGTAACACATCATATCATTTTTCTATCTACTACCTATAATTGAAAACTCACCATGACTTATGATATGATAAAAAATTATCTCCTTGAGACCGCCACCATCACCGGCGCACTTATGCCAAAGGAAAAGAAAGTTTCTAATGTTCAAATAAAACAAAGACATGAAATACCACTATACTCCCTTCGTCCCACATACTGAGTCTTCTTATCTTTTGCACACAGATTAGAAGATGAGAAAAAGTAGAGAGGAGGAAAAAATGTATACACTGTATCAATCATTTTGGGACAAGAAAAGAATACTAAGTGGACAACAGAGGGAGTATATTTTATTAATTCACGAAATACCACTAAAAAAATAAAATATTATTATATTTTTTCTAAAATTCATGAAATATCACCATATTTATTGACTATAAGAAAATAGACAAAATACACTTACTAATTATCAAAGTAGTTTGAAAGTTCACAATACGCAACTAGGTATTAAAAGTTCACAAAAAATTCAAAATACTATAAAAGTATAAATAGATTAAATGATTTTAGGACTTTAAAATATTAAGTACCAACGAATAGAAAAAGATTTCTAAAGACATAATAATACTAACAAAATTTGAAGGAAAAAATTTATATTCTATTATACCATAATTTCCATTTTTGGTGTCATTTCATTAATGAAAATTACTAATGCTATTTGTCAAAAAAATAAATTATAATAAGAAAAAAATATTACATCATAAAATTATCTGTAAAATAGAATATATTTTTTAATAACATAATAATACTTAAAAAGTTTAAAAATAATTATTTTAAAGATTTACATTGGGTAGAAAAGGAGATATTTGAAAAAAAACAATTATAAAAAAATTCATAATTGTTTAAATTGTCAAGTGTAAAGATGGTAGTTTAATTGTCATTACTTTCTCCAACTTTTTATCATTCTCTTTCACTAAAAAGATAATAATTAACAAATAAATTGTGCCTTTGTTTTATCATATTAATAAATAGTAAAGCAGAAAGTGAAATTAATTAGTTTATTAACGAAAAATGTTCCTACTTTTTTTTTTGCTAATTCAAACAAGGTAACTAAAATTTTGTTCAAACAATGAGTTTTGAATTTTGGTACTTAATAAAAAGATTAAATTTTTATAAATATTATTTAATAATTTTGTAATTAACATTTTTTTCAAATTATTGTTGAACTATTGTGTCTTTTAACAATTATATTCTATTTTATGGCACTTAGGAAACTATATTAAAAATCCCAAAGAATTATTTTTGAAAAATTAAATACTAAGTAATATTTCAATCATTAATATTTTTATTATTTATTAAATAGTTTTATTATATATCTACTTTTTTTGCAAAATTTTGAATATTTTTTAATTTGTAAACACTTAGTGGCCGTAGAGTGGTATTTACGGATCGATTATCGGTATCTTCTTTGTGTGTGGTGATTAGAATTTAAAGTCTAGTGATTAGCAGTAATAAATAAGGCACAGAGGTTTACGTGGTTCGATATTGAATGATCTAGTCCATTGGGGTTGACGAAGGTTTTTTAGTAGAATCGTGACAATACATTATATGAGAGAGCGAGTGTTCTTGTTGTTGTGCGTACGAGCCTCATTTTCTTTGGCCATTTCCTATCTAAGTGGACAGGGACTGCTATTTTTAGGGGGGAGATCATCAACCCGACTTGCTCTTACCGGCTTGATACCATCTTCTAGTCGAGTTGGTGGCGTAAGAGGCTCCCACGTAGGATGAGGTCGATGTCACTCGGGAGCAGCTTCCCGAGGAAGGAAACTTCCAATGCCTATCCACATCTGCGCTAGTCAGAGTAAGAACATCAGCCTTGGGGAATGAATGGTGTGTCAGATGGGGCTCGTGGCTTGAGATAACTAAATGTATTAAAGGATTGATGGGACACATCGATGTGGAATATCCTTCTTAGGTACTTGGGCGAGGGTTCGACATGGTGAAAGGGATTAACCGGTTGTAAGCTGGTTAGATGTCAGAGGTCTTGGCCTGTTCGAGGGGTAGGTCTTGGCTATAGTGAGACTGATGCGGCTGGGTTATGTATGGGCTGGGTCAAGCCGAGTGTACCAGCCCAGTATCCCACAGTTGTGATATTGTCCGCTTTGGCACGCAGGCCGCACGGTTTTTTCCTGGAGTTTCCTAACCCCAAAAGGCCTCACAACAAGGAGAGGTATCCCCACCCATATAAGGAATGGTTCGTTCTCCCCTCCAATCGATGTGGGAGGTAAACCACAAGGGTATTACACTCCACCCCCTTGGGAGCCCAGCGCCCTCGCGGGCCACACCGGCACACCGACCTGGGTCTAGCTCTGATACCAACTGTAACAGCCCAGTATCCACTGTTGTGATATTGTCCGCTTTGGCACGCGTGCCACACGGTTTTGTTCCTGGGGTTTCCTAGCCCCAAAAGGCCTTATAACAAGGAGAGGTATCCCCACCCATATAAGGAGTGGTTCGTTCACCCCTCCAATCGATGTGGGAGGTAAACCTCAAGGGTATTACACTTCCTTTACCGACCAAGCCAGTGGGGGAGTATGTAATACCCCCATCCCACATCGGGACATTAGTAGTAATGTGAATGGTTTATAAGGATACATATGGGTTGACTACAACAACAAGACCTTCACATTTAAGCCCAAGTGAGGATTAAGGCCTAAAGTGGTTAGTTTTCAAGCCTGAATGGTTCGAGAGCTAGGTTGTTGGACAGTTACCTATATGGGGTGTTACAGATGGTATCAGAGCCAAACTCAGGTCGGTGTGCCAGTGAGCCCCTGAGGGCACTGGGCTCCCTAAGGGGGGTAGAGTGTAACACCCGGCGTGGTGTTCCTCCCTCATCGGTTGGAGAGGAGAACGAAGTGTGCCTTATAGGTGCATGGATACCTCTTCCTTGTGTGACGCGTTTGGGGGTAGGAAACCCCAGGAACAAATCTGTGCGGCTTGCATGCCAAAGCGGACAATATCACACATGTGGGCTGATTAGGCTGTGTGTCACACCGAGTGGATGAACTCGGATTGATTTTGGCGGAATGCCAGGGATCTAGCTTCTTTGGCGTTGAGGTCTCTGGTCGGGTGAGCCCGAATGTTGTGCCAGGTTGGTGACTTCCGGGGTGATAAGCCACAGACTTATCATATTTTATGTACTAGATTTATGATTATATTTGTGTAAATAGGGTTATATATATGTTATTTATGTTATATTATGTATAAAGTCTATTATTTGTTCAGATTGATGCTTTTATATGTTTTCCATGCAAGGAATGATTTTCTAGGCAATAGTTCAAGTGATGCCGGACTCAATGCCGGATTAATCCTGCACGGCACGAGCATAGATCAGAAAAGAGGCTTTGCCGGACACGATGTCGGGTAGATTCCATCCGGCATAAGTGAAGAATCACCACGGTTGACCAAGCGATAGATAGCAGTTATTGACTGTTGGTGATTAGGCTGGTGTCGGGTATGATGTCGGGTATCTCCTACCCGGCATATGTACTGTTCGCGCGGATTTTTGCGGTTTCGACGTTGAGCAATTGACACGTTTTCCACATGTGCCGGCTACTCTCATCCGGCACGACGCCCAGCAAGCAACAGACACAAATGAGGCTTATAAATAGGCCGAGAGTCTACATCATTTGACACACTACAACATACCCATACACTCCATTCACACTTCATTTCCGCCCACATTCCATTTGTTGGTGTCCAAGGCATTTCTACGGATCCATCCACGAAGAAGAAGAGAAGATTTCCTTTTCGGGTTAAGGCTTGATCAATCTCCTTCTCCCTTTATGTATTTCTTCCTTATTTGGAGTGGATGGTGAAGTAGAGATCCTTGTTAGGTTTTGGTTAGAGATGAGTTCTTCCTTGTAAACACATTGATCATTCAATATATATATTCCACAAGTTTTACTAAGATTCAGATTTCCATATAAGGCGGAATGAGATCGCTACTCGTTCTCCTATCTTATAAATTCCACTTGAGGTTCAAAAGACAAGAGTGTTTTTGTTAAGGATATTAGTGGTCTGTCACCGTTGTTAGATGCAGAGTGTAGATGGTAACACCGAAAGAGCTGACGAGAGATTGTTTGGTTCAAATTTGGATAGTGAGTCCTTGTTTTCGGGGTTCGAAACTGGGATAAACATTCACATTTTGTGCCTGCCGGGTCTAGTGCGGGGTTGGTTGTGTCCGGCATATTCAACTTCTTTGAATATGCCGTGCATCAACTATCCGGCAGAATATCCGACATGTTCATTTGTTCGGGTGATTTCAGAAACTCGATATGTATTGAATGTTCATAGTGGCACGTAGGGTTGATCTAGTCTCGAATCATACATTTAGATAGATTTTATTTAGTTTCCTTAGTTTAGAATCAGTATTTACTCCCCCCTGTTAGAATAGGCTTTTGCCCGGATTAGGACTAGTTTTCTATAAGTCCCTTGGGCTCGATACTCTCGGTCGTAATATATTACACTATACTCCGAGCGGGTTTATTTGCTACCCGTAGTAGAGTTGTAGGATTAGTTTATTATTTTATTCTTTTTGTATATAGTTTTTCCCTACAAATTTCCCGCTAGCAAATTGGAGCCGTTGCCGGGGACTTGGAATTAGTCCAAGTCCTAAATTCGGTAAAACGCCCTATTCTTTATTCTCTATTCTTTGATTCTTTAATTCTTTTAAATTCAATTTTGTATTCGGTTGAATAGGCCGGGTATAAAGGCCGGATGCCTCGTACCCGGCACATTCAACATTTTCTTTTCTTTAATTCTTTTATTCTTTGATTTATTCGCCCTTAGTTTTTGCAGATTTGAATATGCCGTGCATAATGTCGGGCATCCGATACCCGACATACTCGGAGGAAGTCCGATGCTGGACACAAGTTATCCGGCATGTTCAAGTTATTTTCAAAATTTCGTACATTATTAAGTTTTTAACAATTTGAATTTATTCTTGTTTACCCCTTCGTTTATTTATCTCTTATAATAGTCCATACTTTGATTCTTTAAATTAATTTTCAAGTTTGAACTTGTCGTGTTATGCCGGGTTTCTTACACCCGGCTTCTCGGAGGAAGTCCGACGCCGGATATGAGACATCCGGCATTACACCCGGCTTGTTCAATTTTACTCTCCAATTTGCTTTGTCATAAAATAGTAGGGATAGTTATGAATGACCCCTTACATTTCATGTCTTTCACTTTGATTATTTCTTACATTTCATGTCTTTCACTTTTGAGTTATTTTTCGCTGTTTGAACACGTCGAGCGCAACGCTGGGTAGAATTAACCCGGCAGTACTGCAAAACGTCCCATGTCGGGTACTACACTTCCGGCACCGCGTCTGGCATTCCCAATTTTGTTTCATCTTTTCATTTTGCATATTTATTTATGTAATTATTTTATCATTTATTAATATAAAGTATTATAACGTTATGTCTTGCTCCTCCTGAATATTTAAAAGGTGAATGCTTCTTTGGTCAACGAGTACTCCTGAAAATTTAGCCAACTTTGATCCGGAGATCGAGAGAACCCTGCTTTATACTTTAAGGCAACAACGAACCCTACAAGAAGCAGTTCCTACACCAATGGCAGCACCAACCGTCCGAAATATAAACCGGCCTTCCAACCAAGGCCAAAAACCAGCAATCGACCTTCCCCACCTTGCACAAAATGAGTATGATGAATAGCAAAAACTCAATCCATATCATCAGATTAGATGCATAAAGGAGTTGGGTCTGTTCGACGGTACGAATCCGGACGATGCTTTGCTCCACGTCACCAAATTTTTGCAACACACAAACAGCCTAACCTCCACAAACAATGTCCTCCAATACGCCAGACTTTCCCTCTTCCCCGATAGCCTTACGGGGAACACCAGCAAGTGGTACCACAGTCTGACCCCCAGTACCATCACCACTTGGGAGGACATGGCAACCAAGTTTTATGACAAATTCATGCCTCCAAGTCGCACCCTGGCGATGATCGCCGAGATATACAATTTCAGACAGCCTAGCTCGGAGAACATCTGTGAGACTTGGGACAGATTCAAAGGGTTGCTGCGCACATGTCCACACCACGGCCTCACCAAGGAACAACTATCTCAGTTGTTTTACAAAGGATTGGTCAACCAATGCAAGACGATGATCCTATCCTCCCTTGATGCAGACATATTGAAGAAGCCTGGAGATCAATTCCTTAGTGGAATTGAATCTCTTTGCGAAGAGATAAGAGATTGGGCCACAAGTGGTACCAGGGGCGGTACCGCTGGGTTTATATCAAGTGGGCGAGGGCGACGTTAAATTTGACAAACTAATGCAAAGTCATGAGCAGTTGTTGGAGAGCAATGTTTAAACGTCCACGAAGGTTAGCGCTCTACAGAAGGTGGTGGAGCAAATAGCGATGAATCAACTTCCTCAACAGGCGAACGTGGTTAGTGCACGACCACACTCTCCGATCCCTGACATGCCCGACTTTCAGAATGTTGAGGAAGTCAATTATATGAGTAACCAAGGGTATCGGCAGCCATGGCAACAGGGGAACTAACCCCCTCACAACTTTCAGAGTCAAGCCGGCTACCAGGGAGGTCAGAGGCAATACCGACCATCCCACCCTGCATCATCATCGGAAGCTAAAATGGCTTAACTTCGTGACATGATATCAGCCCTGATGAACAAGACCTAGGACGCTCACAAAGAGATCTCGACCATTCGCAAAGATCAAAAACGTTGCAGTTGCAGTTACAGCAACTTCTGACGCAACCACGACAACAGGGTCAACTCCCATCCCAAACGCAAACAAATCCAAGGGAGCAAGCGAATTCGGTCACCATTCTGCCCAGGATCTCAGATAATGCCAAATAGCCTAAAAGGCTAAGTGTAGGGCGGTTCCTCCTCACGCATTCATATTTGTCCAACTGGGGAGCCTCTCTTTTTCATTTAATCTTTTACTTTTTTACTTCATGTTGTTTTACTTGTTTATTGATTTTTGAACAGTTATTCTTTTACTTTAGTTTCTTAAAAAAATTGCACTTTTTTTTCATTTTGAACCCTGGGGACAGTGTTCCTGCCAAGTGTAGGGCAGGGACCCCCCTTAAATTTTTTTTTATTTATAATATGCATAAGTTGTGTGTTTTATCAATGTTTTACTAACTTTTTGCATGTTTTTGATTGAGATGAGATTAGGAATGACTAAATGCTTGTTCTCTCAAGAGGTAAGCTTTCTAATGACTTGTAGATTGCTGTTTTTAACTTCTTGATTCTTTTTATTTAACATGAGTACATGATCTTTCTCCTAATTCTTTCCTTTATGTACTTATGGGTAATATTTTCTTTCCTTTTTCAAATTGTGAAAAATCTTTTGGGTGAAAATCTTAAATAGGGATTTTGTGAAAAAAGAAAGAAGAAGAAGAAAAAAAACAAAAGAAAAAAATCTTCTTCCAAAGGAAAAGCATTATATTCCTTGAGGTTGCAATGAAGTGCCTCAGAATAAAAGCAAGAAACGAGAGTTTTTCTTTTATTTTTCTCCTAAATTCCCCGTTCTTCAAAGAAAAATCATGCTTGATTCAGAAACCCTTGCAAAATAGGGCTGAATATAAAAAACCATTGATGAGTGTCTTGGCCACATTCAGAAACTCTTGAAAAATAGAGCTGAATGACGGAAACCGGAAAAATGAGAGATTACAAAAATCCCTCATACAAAATAGCCCAAAAGCTTTTGATCGGTTTTGAAAATTCGTTATTCTTTTACCCATTAGTATGTTTTGATGGACAAGGATGATTAAGTGATACTTGTGAAATAGAGTCAGAGAGTTGAGAATATTTATCTAATTGTCATTCTAAAGTTTATCTGTTTTGTGCATAGGTAATTACTCCTTTCTAATCTAATTTTGCTCGAGGACTAGCAAAAGGTAAGTGTATGGCCTTGATAAGCCACAAACTTATCATATTTTATGTACTAGATTTATGATTATATTTGTGTAATAGGGTTATATATATGTTATTTATGTTATATTATGTATAAAGTCTATTATTTGTTCAGATTGATGCTTTTATATGTTTTCCATGCAAGGAATGATTTTCTAGGCAATAGTTCAAGTGATGTCGGACTCAATGCCAGATTAATCTTGCACGACAAGAGCATAGATCAGCAAAGAGGCTTGCCGGACACGATGCCGGGTAGATTCCATCCGGCATAAGTGAAGAATCGCCACGGTTGACCTAGCGATAGCAGTTATTGACCGTTGGTGATTAGGCTGGTGCCGGGTATGATGCCGGGTATCTCCTACCCGGCATATGTATTGTTTCGCGCCGATTTTTGCGGTTTCGACCGTTGAGCAGTTGACACGTTTTCCACATGTGCCGGCTACTCCTCATCCGGCACGACGCCCGGCAACAGACACAAATGAGGCTTATAAATAGGCCGAGAGTCTACATCATTTGACACACTTCAACATACCCATACACTCCATTCACACTTCATTTCCGCCCACATTCCATTTGTTGGTGTCCAAGGCATTTCTACGGATCCATCCACGAAGAAGAAGAGAAGATTTCCTTTTCGGGTTAAGGCTTGATCAATCTCCTTCTCCCTTTATGTATTTCTTCCTTATTTGGAGTGGATGGTGAAGTAAAAATCCTTGTCAGGTTTTGGTTAGAGATGAGTTCTTCCTTGTAAACACTTTGATCATTCAATATATAAATTCCACAAGTTTTACTAAGATTCAGATTTCCATATAAGGCGGAATGAGATCGCTACTCGTTCTCCTATCTTCTAAATTCCACTTGAGGTTCAAAAGACAAGAGTGTTTTTGGTTAAGGAATCTTAGTGGTCTGTCACCGTTGTTAGATGCAGAGTGTAGGTGGCAACACCGAAAGAGTTGAATAACCTTATCCATTTTCATTATTTCAGTCGAATACTAACGAGAGATTGTTGAGTTCGAATTTGGACAGTGAGTCCTTGTTTTCGGGGTTCAAAACTGGGATAAACATTCACATTTTGTGCCTGCCGGGTCTAGTGCTGGGTTGGTTGTGTCCGGCATATTCAATGTCTTTGAATATGCCGTGCATCAACTATCCGGCAGGATATCCGGCATGTTCATTTGTTCGGGTGATTTCAGAAACTCGATATGTATTGAATGTTCATAGTGGCACGTAGGGTTGATCTAGTCTCGAATCATACATTTAGATAGATTTTATTTAGTTTCCTTAGTTTAGAATCAATATTTACTTCCCCTGTTAGAATAGGCTTTTGCCCGGATTAGGACTAGTTTTCTATAAGTCCTTGGGTTCGATACTCTCGGTCGTAATATATTTACACTATACTCCGGCCGGGTTTTATTTGCTACCCGTAGTGGAGTTGTAGGATTAGTTTATTATTTTATTCTTTTTGTATATAGTTTTTCCCTACAAATTTCCCGCTAGCACGGGGTACATGTGATTACAGGGATGGAAACTTGATTAGTTATTGATTACATAATTAAGGTGTGACTGATTACACCGTGCCAACAGTGGCATATTAGCTTTGTTTGATGAACCAAACCCAGCAACTGGCCCTTTTCCATTTTCTCTCATCTATTTTATTCGTTTTGACAGCTAACAGTTGGCAACTACCAGCTTTTGCAAACGCTTCCCTATTTTTTCTCCTCTACTTAATTATTTCAACAGCTGGCTGACGATTGGGTTCCACTTTTCTACTCTACTTTATTCATTTTGGCAGCTGATATCAAACAGAGCATTATGAACTTTCAAATTATTTTGGTAACTATTAGGGGTAATTTTGTCTTTTTCTCCTTCTCGTCAACGACTATAGTGATATTTCATGATTTTGGGAAAAATATAGTAATTTAATAAACTTTTCATTTTTTAGTAATATTTCACAGATTAATAAAAAATGGGGTGTCATTTCATATATTTTTTTAAATAGGGAAATTTCATGAAATGCCACTATATTTTTGGCTAATTCATGAAATGCCACTAGAAAAAAAAAGTCATGAAATTTCACTATATTTATACAAAAGTTCATGAAATGCCATCCCACGTTGATGGATGTTAGTTTTCCATTAAAAGTATGAAAAAATGACTATTTTTGCCCCTAAACGGTCAAGTTACTGTTCAAACGAATATATTTTGATTTCAATGACTACATTTCACAAATTAGCAAAAAATTCATGAAATGCCATTATGGTGAAGTTCATGAAATGCCGCTATTACGAATAACGGTTATTTTTGTTGGTGTCCAAGGCATTTCTATGGATCCATCCACGAAGAAGAAGAGAAGATTTCCTTTTCGGGTTAAGGCTTGATCAATCTCCTTCTCCCTTTATGTATTTCTTCCTTATTTGGAGTGGATGGTGAAGTAGAGATCCTTGTCAGGTTTTGGTTAGAGATGAGTTCTTCCTTGTAAATACTTTGATCATTCAATATATATATTCCACAAGTTTTACTAAGATTCAGATTTCCATATAAGGCGGAATGAGATCGCTACTCGTTCTCCTATCTTCTAAATTCCACTTGAGGTTCAAAAGACAAGAGTGTTTTGGTTAAGGAATCTTAGTGGTCTGTCACCGTTGTTAGATGCAGAGTGTAGGTGGCAACACCGAAAGAGTTGAATAACCTTATCCATTTTCATTATTTCAGTCGAATACTGACGAGAGATTGTTGAGTTCGAATTTGGATAGTGAGTCCTTGTTTTCGGGGTTCGAAACTGGGATAAACATTCACATTTTGTGCCTGCCGGGTCTAGTGCCAGGTTGGTTGTGTCCGGCATATTCAACGTCTTTGAATATGCCGTGCATCAACTATTCGGCAGGATATCCGGCATGTTCATTTGTTCGGGTGATTTCAGAAACTCGATATGTATTGAATGTTCATAGTGGCACGTAGGGTTGATCTAGTCTCGAATCATACATTTAGATAGATTTTATTTAGTTTCCTTAGTTTAGAATCAGTATTTACTTTCCCCCTGTTAGAATAGGCTTTTGCCCGGATTAGGACTAGTTTTCTATAAGTCCCTTGGGTTCGATACTCTCGGTCGTAATATATTTACACTATACTCCGACCGGGTTTTATTTGCTACCCGTAGTAGAGTTGTAGGATTAGTTTATTATTTTATTCTTTTTGTATATAGTTTTTCCCTACAAATTTCCCGCTAGCACGGGGTACATGTGATTACAGGGATGGAAACATGATTAGTTATTGATTACATAATTAAGGTGTGACTGATTACATCGTGCCAACAGTGGCATATTAGCTTTGTTTGATGAACCAAACCCAACAACTGGCCCCTTTCCCATTTTTCTCATCTATTTTATTCGTTTTGGCAGCTAACAGTTGGCAACTACCAGCTTTTGCAAACGCTTCCCTATTTTTTCTCCTATACTTATTTATTTCAACAGCTGGCTGACAATTGGGTCCCACTTTTCTCCTCTACTTTATTCATTTTGGCAGCTGATATCAAACAGAGCATTATGAACTTTCAAATTATATTTGTTAACTATTAGGGGTAATTTTGTCTTTTTCTCCTTCTCGTCAACGACTATAGTGATATTTCATGATTTTGGAAAAAATATAGTAATTTAATAACTTTTCATTTTTTAGTAATATTTCACAAATTAATAAAAAATGGGGTGTCATTTCATATATTTTTAAATAGGGAAATTTCATGAAATGCCACTATATTTTTGGCTAATTCATGAAATGCCACTAGAAAAAAAAGTCATGAAATTCCACTATATTTATACAAAAGTTCATGAAATGTCATCCCATGTTGATGGATGTTAGTTTTCCATTAAAAGTATGAAAAATGACTATTTTTGCCCCTAAACGGTCAAGTTACTGTTCAAACGAATATATTTTGATTTCAATGACTACATTTCACAAATTAGCAAAAAGTTCATGAAATGCCATTATGGTGAAGTTCATGAACTGCCCCTATTACGAAAAACGGTATTTTTGTTTTAACGGTTAGTTGTGCATTCATATGCCTTTTTGTGACATAAGAACTCATTATCAACCTATAAAATGTCCATTCTTCAGCTCTACTCACTCATATCACATTAGCCATGTATCCTATACATACACAACCACAATCGATGAAAATTTCAAACAATACATTGCAAGTTCATCATACCGACTAGGAATGTTTATACATTACGCAGCTACTACTTCATATACTTTGGTGGTCCACAAATTGTGTTATTCTACACAAATATGAAAGTTTCACATAAGGGGTGTTATGCTATAACCATCATCACTGAAAAAAATTAAGAGAACATTTTACCTTAGGAGCAATACACAAAGGTAAACCAAACATTCAAAGAAGGTTCAGAGGAATACGTCTGCCCTAACTCACATCATCAGTTAAAACTAGTTAGAGGATACATTACCACCAGGGTCTAATTTCATGCCCAAACATCATTAGTATTATAGATGACTATAATAAAGACACATAATTCTAAACTTGGAAGTTGATCTTCCATGGTAAAATGCTCTCTCAACTTGTTCCAGTAATGATAGTTCTGACATAACACCCATTATGTGAAGCTTTCATATTTATGAAGAGTAACACAATTTGTAGACAACCGAAAGTATAAGAAGTAGTGGCTATAGAATATCTAAACATTCACAGTCGGTATGATGAACTTGCAATGCATTGTTTGAAAATTTTCATCGATTGTGATTGTGTAAGTAGGGGGATACATGGCTAATGCGCTATGGGTGAGTAGAGCTGAAGAATATATTTGATAGGTTGATAATGAGTTCTTTTATAGCACAAAAGACATATGAATGCACAACTAACCGTTAGAAACAAAAATAACCATTTTTGTAATAGGGACATTTAATAAACTTCACCAAAATGACATTCATAAATTTTTCACTAATTTGTGAAAAGTAGTCATTGAAGTCAAAATATAATCGTTTGAATAGTAACCTGATGACAAAACAATCATTTTTCTGGACTTTTAATAGAATACTAACATCCATCGATACGCAATAATATTTTATGGATTTTTTATAAAATATAGTGATATTTAGTAACTTTCAAACATTAGATAAATTAATAAAAAATATAATTGTATTTCATGAAATTTCCCCGCAACATAAACAAAGAGACAAACGTTTTCAGCCAGACGCAACATAGACAACAAGATAACGGAAGGTGAAGAAATCAATTCATCACCACCACACTCTACTCACTCAGTCTTAGATGGGGACCCACACGTTAATTTTTCCCTTCAATTCTCGTGCCCGTTTGGCCTCTTCCTTTTAAATGCCCGACCCCTTTTTCTCTCTTTCTCTCTCTGCCGCTTGGAGTTGCTGTCTCACACGGCACCATCCCCGCCACTACCACTTATCCATCAAAGTAGCCCTTTCTCTCTCTCTTGGGAAAAATTCTCTCCTTTCGAGCTCCTTTTTGCTCCATTCCTGATTCTCTGCTCATCATGCCATTAATTCCTACTCATCCAACCTTTCCTCTCCCTTTCTGTATCGATCACTCTTGCTGCTGATAAACCTCCGCTAACTTCACTGCACCCACCTTCGTCGCTCTATCCCTTCCGTCTCCGGCGGAGAACCATCTATCTCGCAATTCTCATACAATTCGGAAACAGGACCCTCGGAATGCGGTCGCGAATCAAAAGACCCACATGGGTCTCGCCGCGAATCACTCTTCATCTCTCCCTCCTTTCACTTCTCCACATCCTCCTCCTCACTCCAGCTCAATCCGACGACGCAGCAGTAATGGCGGATCTTAAGAAGAGCTTGAAGCTACCCACGAACGTCGACTGGTCCAATTCCGACCCGTGCAAATGGGACCACGTTGCTTGCGTCGAGAATCGAGTCACACGAATCCAGCTGGGTAACCAGGGTGTATCCGGCAAGCTGCCCTCCTCTATCTCCGGTCTCACGAGCCTCCAAGTCTTTGAGATCATGGGCAACAGCGTAGCCGGCGACCTCCCTAGCTTCTCCGGGATGAGCTCCCTCCAAACACTCAACATCCACGACAACCAATTCACTTCCATCCCCGAGAATTTCTTCACCGGTATGACTTCTCTACAGGAAGTTTACCTCGACAAGAACCCGTTCATCCAGTGGAAATTACCTTCCACACTTAAGGATGCTTCTTCTCTCAAGAATTTCTCCGCCAATTCCGTGAATTGGTTGGTTCAATACCCGATTTTCTGAATCCCGATGTTTTCCCCGGTATGATCCATCTCCACTTGTCAAGTAATCAGCTTCTCGGTCAATTGCCGTCCACCTTCGCCGGGTTCTCCCTTCAGTCGCTGTGGCTGAACGGCCAGACTCCTGACGGGACACAAACCCTTGGAGGGTCGATTTCTGTGCTGCAGAATATGACTCAGCTAGTCCAAATCTGGCTCAATAAAAATGGATTTACTGGTCCCATACCCGACTTGTCCCAGCTCGCCAGTTTAGAGGATTTTAATCTCAGAGATAACAGTCTCACAGGTCCAATTCCTGAATCCCTGGTCAATCTTCCATCACTGCGGGTGGTAAATCTGACAAACAATAAGCTCCAAGGGCCACCCCAAAGTTTCCATCTTCGGTTTTGGTGGATTTACTCGATGACACAAACAGCTTTTGCTTGTCGGATGAAGGTGTGGCTTGTGACTCCCGTGTGGATACGTTGATCTCGTTCTTGAAACCGTTTGGTTACCCTGTGGAATTTGCTCAGGATTGGCAAGGGAACGATCCTTGTGCTAGTTGGATGGGGGTTTCATGTCCCAGTGGCAACATTACCACCATCAATTTACAGAACAGGAATCTCACTGGCACTATTTCTCCCTCCATTGCTAAACTCTCTTCACTTCAAACCCTAAATCTTGCTCACAACAATATCACGGGTACCATACCTGAGGAGCTTACTAAGATGCCTAATTTGAAGACACTGGATGTTTCACACAATCAGTTGTATGGTCCAGTTCCTAAATTTACTCAGACCAAAGTGATCACTACCGGGAATGTGAATATTGGGAAGGAGACTCCTCCAACATCATCTGGGGGTGGAGGTTCTTCAGGTGATGGAACATCCTCTGGAGACGGGACATCTTCTAGTTCTAGTGGGTCTGGTAGCAAATCCAAGATCGGAATGGTTGTGGGCATAGTGATTGGTGCCTTTGCTGTGGCTCTCATTGTGGGATTATTTGTATTTTTCTTAATTAGAAGGCGGAAGAAGAAAGTTTTTGGCGGAGAGCAAAGCCCAACCGGAGGAGTGGTCGTCCATCCAAGTCATTCTGACCCAGGTGGTGATGCAGTTAAGATAACAATTGCTACAGGAAATGGCAGGGATCCAAGTGAGATGAGCCAAGCTAGTAGTGCGCCAAGTGATGTCCATGTGATTGAGGGTACCAATCTGGTCATCTCCATTCAAGTTTTACGTAATGTTACCAAAAACTTCAATGAGAAGAATGTGCTTGGAAGGGGTGGGTTTGGAACTGTCTACAAAGGCGAACCATGATGATGGAACCAGATAGCGGTGAAGAGGATGGATTCTGGTATTATAGGAGATAAAGGATTAGGGGAATTCACATCCGAGATTGCTGTTTTGACTAAGGTTAGGCATAGACACTTGGTCGGCCTCTTGGGGTATTGCATAGATGGGAATGAGAAGCTTCTAGTTTATGAATATATGCCACAAGGTGCATTGAGCAGGCATTTGTTCTACTGGAAGGAGATGGATATAAAGCCCCTTGAGTGGAAGCAGAGGCTGACCATTGCTCTGGACGTGGCTAGGGGAGTTGAGTATCTACATAATTTGGCCCATCAGAGCTTTATACATCGGGATCTTAAGCCTTCTAATATCCTGCTTGGAGATGATATGCGTGCCAAGGTTTCAGATTTTGGCTTGGTTCGTCTTGCTCCCAGTGGCGGGAAAACCTCGATAGAGACGAGGCTTGCCGGCACATTTGGCTACCTTGCACCAGAGTATGCTGGTATGAGATCATATCTGCTACTTTTGAACTTGTTTGTGGTTTGCAGTTAGCCTGAAAAATTTACACCGAAATGAATAGACTGTGCCATCTCTTAACTTCGAGCATTTGCATAGGGCCATGATTTTTGCATTGACAGTCAGTTCTGTGTGAAATGAAACATGCGGATTTGGATACTAAACATTAGTAATAGCTCAGGAAACTTGTTCACTAAATTCATACTATTTATTAACCATTCATATTTCTTCTGTTTTATGATCTTCTTGAACTACAAGTACTTTACGTTGTGTGTCCTTGGCCATCTTGGTCACTTTATCCTTTCATTGCCCTGACTAACTCTGTCTTGCACCTGATGTTTCAGTAATGGGCCGCATAACCACAAAGGTAGATGTGTTCAGTTTTGGTGTGATACTAATGGAGCTAGTAACGGGTAGAAAAGCACTCGACGAAACCCAACCAGAAGAGAGCATGCACCTGGTCACCTGGTTTCGCAGGGTGTTCATTGATAAGGAAAAGTTTGAGAAATTTATTGACCCAACCATTGATATGAATGAGGAGACCAAGGCAAGTGTCTTCACTGTAGCTGAACTGGCAGGCCATTGTTGTGCCAGGGAACCCTATCAGAGGCCTGACATGAGCCATGCAGTGAATGTGTTATCCTCACTGATGATAAGTGGAAACCGACGGATGAAGACGTAGAGGATATTTACGGGATTGACCTAGACATGACCTTGCCACAGGCGCTCAAGAAGTGGCAGGCGCTTGAGGGGTTTAGCAACATTGATGGCTCAAACACATCGACGACCTCATCTACAGGGTTTGATAGCAAGGATAATACCCAGACGAGCATACCCACCCGACCATCTGGGTTTGCTGAGTCGTTCACTTCAGCTGATGGGAGGTGAGAACATTATTCAAATGGGAGGAGAAAATTGTGAAAGGATTGAGGTCAACTTGTTCAAATGGAGGTTGAAGGATTGATTGTGAAGCTGTCTTCTGGTGTAGCTTGCGTGCTCACATGTATCTGATTCTGATAGTCCGCCGCTTTCTTCCACCTTTAGTGTCTGATTATGAGCTGGTTCATTGTCATGTTGTGAATCCGTATCTTTCGTCTTATGCCTGGATTGGTCAATCAAAGGGTTAAAGAAAGTTTGGAGAAAGACCTAGAGCTGGTTGGTTTTGAGAAAGAGTCATCATGTTTTTGTGGGATTTGGTTTTTGATGTCTCTTCTACACCTTAAGATCTGCTATTTGCTCTACTTGTTTGTACAAAAAAGTGTAAAAATGACCCTAGTTATGAATTCAATGTACTCTGTAATGTCATGGGGCTTTCAATATCACTTCCAATCTGATAAATTACTAGGAATCCCCTTAGGTTTTGGGATAATACCAGTAACCATCTGTGTTTATCATAATTATTGGTAACCACCTTGAGGTTACGGTATCTTTGACTACGAGCCCCTGAACTATAACTTCGTTAATAAATCGTTAGCCCCTTGTTAACTTGACAGCTTATTCATTAAATGATGTCAGTATGGGCAAAAAACACTGTTTAATTAATCAGTGTTGTCTAGGTCTCTCTCATCCCACTGCTATTTTCATAAATGCGCTAACTCATTCAATATGATCATGCTCCAAATCTTCTACGTATTTTAGGAGGTTGTTTCAGCTACACAACACTTGTAGATCATTCCTGGGTTAGAGTTGGCATTTTTAGAAAAAGTGGGATGAGAGACTTAGATGATACTGATTAAGGAGTGTTTTTGTCCAGTCTAACATCATTTAGTGAATAAATTGACATATAAGCAAGGGGTTAACAATTTATTAACGGAGCTATAGTTCGGGGGCTCATAGTTAGAGATACCGTAACCTCAAGATGGTTATCTAATTATGATAAACACAAGATGATTACCAGTATTATCCGGATTCTGAGTAATTTACTCTTCTTTTTTATAATTAGTGTATTTGTTAATGGAAAATGAAAATCTCATCAAATTACATTGTTCACCCCACAATCTTATCCTCGTACTATCACTTCCAGTACACTTCCAATCTGATGATCATGGAGATATGATGATTGATAAAAAAGACCCTTGCTATGTGAACTAATGTGGCAGGTTTCTTAGCTGGGACGAGGAGGGGGCATCTTTTATTGATGCTGGTGATGATAACTTTATTATTGAAAGCTAGCAGTAGTTGTGCCACCATTCTATATCTCTTAATTTTATTGAGCTTCTATATAAAAATAAAAAAATTATTGAGCTACACATGGCATCACTGTCATTAGAAGATGATTTTTGGCGGGAACATTATTGTTAACAGGCGACTAAAATGTGAAGCGGCTGTTTAAGATCCAGAAAAGGAACATGGACCACCACACCTAGGAAAATACGGAACTAATGAAAGATTGAAAGTGAAATGGTTAGGTCGATGATGATAACATTAATAATACACCCACCATTGCTCTCCAATCAATCCATACCACCACCATTACTCTCCAATCAATCCGTACACAGAGAGAGAGAGTACATCAATTGTAGTTTTTTTATATGAAAATAAATTATGTTTGGGTTATCTTTGGGCGTAATAGCGCCACGGATTTTGTGACAGAAGGCTTTTTTCCGTCCCTGACGGAAAACATCTCCCCTTTCTTTTTCTTTTTCCTTTCAATCTCTACGGTTCACTTATTTCTTATTATATTGTAGTACACTAAGTACACAGTACACTAAGTCATGTATCTTATTTCTTATTATATTGTAGTACACTAAGTACACAGTACACTAAGTCATGTATCTTTCATTATTTTTCCATACCTCACATCTCTCTATTTTTTTTTTTTCTTTGTCAGCCAATACAAAGACAAATAAATATAATTACTTATAATTGTTGGAAATGACAACTTAATTTATGTTTATAACTTTCTTTTCTTTTTAAAATACTTCAATAATATAATTAATTGTAATTGTCATAAAATAAGTCACAAATTATATAACAAGTTATATGACTATATCCACATAAATGATTATTAAATAATACTTTCTATCTTCAAAACAATTAAGTACATATCAATTTAAAAATAAATGATGATAATTATTAAGAAGAATTTAAACTCATATATAAAAACACAAAATTAAATATGTGTAACTTTTTATAAATTCAAAAAGTGTCATATAATTTATTTAAAAAATTTTAAACTTAAAATTGAAATATAAAGCAAAATTGTTAAAACCATATATTTAGATAAAATACAATTAGCTAACAAGATAAATAAATCAAAATAAAGATAATTATAAAATTGAATTTAATGAATCATAGATGTGTGGTGTTCTTTCAGATTACTAGAAAAAACTGAACTAAAAAAAAAAACTTATTTTAAACTTAATTTTGATATCCAAAAATATATAAACCTTAAATGATGGAGTACGTATTCATTAACCTTGGGCTTACTTATCCACCATAATTTATAAATATTTTCACTGATGATTAGAAATATATAAACAACCTTCTATAATTGTTTGCATCACTATCTTAAAAAAAGATGACACTAAATTTATATATCTTTTCATTTTTGGTCATTCTTATCGAATCATTGTGTATAAGAATATATCATATGATATCAGTTTACAAAGCTTGACTGATTGAGAAACGTGAAGGCTATAAACATTTGGAAATGATAAACTGTGTTGTTGGAGCCGATTATACATATTCTTTAACCTTGGTTTTTTACATATTCACGATAATTTATAAACGTTTCCACTGATGATTAGAAACATGTACACAACCTTCTATAATCGTTTCCATCACTATAATTGAAAAGATGATACAAACGTTTCCACTGATGATTAGAAACATGTACACAACCTTCTATAATGTTTCCATCACTATAATTGAAAAGATAATACGAACGTATCCACTGATGATTAGAAACATGTACACTACCTTCTATAATCGTTTCCATCACTATAATTGAAAGATGATACGAATTCCACTGATGATTAGAAACATGTACACAACCTTCTATAATTGTTTCCATCACTATAATTGAAAAGATGATACGAACGTTTCCACTGATGATTAGAAACATGTACACAACCTTCTATAATCGTTTCCATCACTATAAGAAAAGATGATACGAACGTTTCCACTAGTGATTAGAAACATGCACACAACCTTCTTTAATCGTTTCCATCACTATAATTGAAAAGATGATACGAACGTTCCACTGATGATTAGAAACATATACACAACCTTCTATAATCGTTTCCATCACTATAATTGAAAAGATGATACGGCCGCTTCCACTGATGATTAGAAACATGTACGCAACCTTCTATAATCGTTTCCATCACTATAATTGAAAAAATGATACGAACGTTTCCACTGATGATTAGAAACATGTACACAATCTTCTATAATCGTTTTCATCATTATAATTGAAAAGATGATACGAACGTTTCCACTGATGATTAGAAACATGTACACAACCTTCTATAATCATTTCCATCACTATAATTGAAAAGATGATACGAACGTTTCCACTGATGATTAGAAACATGTACACAACCTTCTATAATCGTTTCCATCACTATAATTGAAAAGATGATACAAACTATTATATATCTTCCCCTTTGGCCCTTCTTATCGAATTATAGTTATAAGAATATTTTCTTACCATTTATCAGTTTACAGAGCTTGAATTATTGATAAACGTGAAGGCGATAAATGTTTGGACACGATAAATGAGTTGTTAGATTTGATTTAACGTTGTGAACTTTGGCTTTTACGTATCCACGATAACTTATAAACGTTTCCACTAATGATTACAAACATGTACACAACCTTCTATAATCGTTTCCATCACTATCATAAAAAGGAACACTCACTGTATGTATCTTTTACTTTGGCCATTCTTATCGAATCATTCTATATAAGAATATTCTTAGTATTTATCAGTTTACAAAGATTAACTGATTGATAAACCTGAAGACTATAAATGTTTAGAAACGATAAATTAAGTTGGTGAACTTGATTTTACGTATTCATTAACCTTGATTTTTACGTATCCACCATAGCTTATAAATGTTTCCACTAATGATTAGAAACATATACACAACTTTTTATAATCATTTTCATCACTATAATAGAAAGTTGACACTAATTGTTGCATTCTTTTCCATTGACTGTGTTCATATCAAATCATTGTGTATAAGACTATTATTAGCATTTTTTTCAGTTACATAGCTTGATTGATTAACAACCCAGATAGTTATAAATGTTTGAAAATGATAAACTGAGTTGTTGGAGTTGATTTTACGTATTCATTAATCTTTGGTATTTATGTATGCACAATAACATATAATCTAAAGGCTAATATCTTTAGGTTCAATATTTTTTAAAAACAGTATATGTCACCTTTTAATGTAGAATATAAATATTAGCTTGTGTTTTTTTATATTAGAATTTTTTAATTAAATTAATTTAGTTGATGAAGACTTGTATTTTAAATTGATATATGCTCCATTTTTGTACATATATCTTTAAAATAAGCTTTCAACGTTTTAACTGTCATAGTATGATATTTGTAGGTAAATACTACAAACACACGTTATCAGTTATTTTGCATATATAATTGTCATTTTAAATGTAACAATGGTAAGAAAATATATGGTAGTTTGCGGATGATAAGTTTTTTTTCAGAAATATAGATGATAAGTATGTTAATTAAGGTGTTGTTTGTTATTAGATTAACAACTACGGGTTATTGATACATATGTCAAACTCAAACCCTTGATTTCATTTTAGTAAGCACCTAATTGATACTAGTAAATAATATTATCACAGTATAACATAAGTAATGATCATCAATTATTTTATATAAATCAACATTCTTAATTATCTGGATTTGTGGGCCATGTTTTTGAATAGTTGAATTCGAGCTCGCTGTTTTACATTTGGGATACAAAATATGAGTCCACAACGGACACAATAAAAAAAAGTAAAATGGAGCTTCCGTCAGCGATGGAGATTTAGAGTCCGTCATGAGATTCGTGCCCGTGTAATAGAAGTGTTAGAATGCGGAAAGGATTGTGAGGGATCATTGTTTTCCGTCACCGACGGATTCAATCCGGGCCATACATTTGATAGTATGGAATTGTTGACATATCTGATTTTCCTGTGGATGTAGCCCCTTGCTGACGTCATTAGTTTCATGACTTTATTTTTAAAGAAGCAGTCAGCATGTCACATGCACGTATCATAGTACACATTTAATAATATTTAATATAAAAAAATAAAGTAGTAATTTATTAGCATCATTCCAGTGATAATATAATTCTTTTTATATATATAAGGTACTCCTTAAAAACCTTATAATAAGAATTATAACCATTGCATTATTAGTAATTTGGTTATCGCTTTTTCTTAGTTTCAGGTGTTTCTAACCACGATGGCTACATCAAGGCGCGGAAGTTCGAATCTCTCAGATGTCATTTTTTGCTTGGGTCGATTTCATTTGTTCGGCCTGCTAACATCCCTCATATGTCGCCTTACAGAATAGAAGAAGCCATAAAGGCAGGTCTCCATCACGACAAATCTACCGTTCTGATTAATCATGTGCTACAATAAAACACAATACATAATATTATTGTTTGGCTAACAACACACACACACTACATATATGTGCCGCATGTGGCTATGGCCAATATGGTTGATTCGAGCAATTTTGAGTTTAAGCATATATAAATTATTTTATATTTTTTTAATCAACTAGATTTAAGTCGGGTATCTTTACACCCTAAATCCGCCACTACAAACCTTAAAAATGTCTTTGACGTTTTTAGCTTTCCTATGGTGGGTTTTGGGTGTTTTGGGAGGTAGGGTAATCTATTTGGAATTTGTTATGTACTTTATATTGTAGCAACTAACTTACCCTAAACTCACCACCACAAACCCTAAAAATTGCCTTCGACGTTTTAGCTTTCCTATGGTGGGTTTGGGGTGTTTTAGGGGGGTAGGGTAATCTATTTGGAATTTGTTCTGTACTTTATATTGTAACAACTAACTCGACAGGTTTTAGGGTTTGTGGTGGGTTTAGCGGGTTTAGGGTCGTTAGACCCTAAACCCGCCACTAAAAACCTTAAAATGCCTTCGACGTTTTTAGCTTCCCTAGGGTGGGTTTGGGGTGTTTTTGGGGTAGGGTAATCTATTTGGAAGTTGTTTGTATGTTATATTGTAGCAACTAACTCAACAGGTTTTTAGGGTTATTGGTAGCGGGTTTAGAGTCGTTAGACCCTAACCCCGCCACTACAAACCCAAAAAATACCTTCGATGTATTTTTAGCTTTCTTAGGGGGGTGGTTTTAGGGTGTGTGGGGTTAAGGTAATCTATTTGGAAGCCGTCGTATACTTTAATGTGAGGATGTACATATGTTAATATGAAAATGTACATGTTTTAATGTGTCAATGTACATGTTCAAATGTGAGAATGTACATGTCATTCAATTATGAGAATGCATATTGTTTCCTTGGTCGTTCGTACATTGATTATAAGAATATATTTTTTAACCATTATTTGTTTACATGCTTAACTGATTGGTGAACTTAAAGGTTATTTTGGAAACAATAAACTGAGTTATTGGAGTCGATTTTACGTATTCATTAACCTTGGTTTTATGTATCAACGATAATTTATAAAACGTTTCCATGAATTATTAGAAACATGTACATAGCCTCCTATAATTGTTTCCATTACTAATTTTTAAAAAGTGACACTAATTGTTATATATCGTTTCTTTGGTGTTCTTATCGCACATTGTGTATAAGAATATAGTTTTCTTTACCATTTATCAGTTTCCAAAGCTTGAGTGATTGATAAGCCTGAAGGTTATTTTGGAAACAATAAACTGAGTTATGGAATCGATTTTACATATTTATTAACCTTGGTTTATGTATCCATGATGATTTAAAAACGTTTCCACTGATGATTAGAAACATGTACACAACCTCCTATAATCGTTTCCATACTATTTTAAAAAAAGGTGACACTAACTGTTATATATAGTTTCCTTGGCCGTTCTTATCGCACATTGTGTATAAGAATATATATTTTTTTTTACCATTTATCAGTTTTCAAAGCTTGAGTGATTGATGAACCTAAAGGTTATTTTGGAAACAATAATCTGAGTTATTGGGAATCGATTTACGTATTCATTAACCTTGGTTTTTATGTATCCATGATGATTTAAAAACGTTTCCACTGATGATTAGAAACATGTACACAACACCTCCTATAATCGTTTCCATCACTATTTTTAAAAAGGTGACACTAACTGTATATATCGTTTCCTTTGGCCGTTCTTATCGCACATGTGTATAAGAATATATTTTTCTTTACCATTTATCAGTTTTCAAAGCTTGAGTGATTGATGAACCTAAAGGTTATTTTGGAAACAATAAACTGAGTTATTGGAATCGATTTTACGTATTCATTAACCTTGGTTTTTATGTATCCATGATGATTTAAAAACGTTTCCACGGATGATTAGAAACATGTACACAACCTCCTATAATCGTTTCCATCACTATTTTAAAAAAAGGTGACACTAACTGTTATATATGTTTCCTTGGCCGTTCTTATCGCACATTGTGTATAAGAATATATTTTTCTTTACCATTTATCAGTTTTCAAAGCTTGAGTGATTGATGAACCTAAAGGTTATTTTGGAAACAATATAAACGAGTTATTGGAGTCGATTTTACGTATTCATTAAACTTGGTTTGATGTATCCACGATAGTTTATAACGTTTACATGGATGATTAGAAAATGTACAAACCTCTTATAATCGTTTCCATCACTAATTTAAAAAAGTGACACTAACTTTTATATATATTTTAATTTCATCATTCTTATTCTTTCCATTTATTAGTTTATAGAACTTAACTAATTGGTAAACCTGAAGGATATAAACGTTGGGAAATAATAACTGAACTTTTTTAAAATGTACTAAGTCTAATTTAGGAACTTAAGTTTAAATTACTATATGTTTAAATTTGTTATATATTTATATAATTATAAAAATGTTATAGAATTAATAAAATATTATTTAATAGTCTATATATCTATTTATATATAAAACCATATAAAAAATTGTATGGATTTTTGACTTGGTACGGTGGAGATTAAAAATATTGATGCAGGAAAAAAAGAGTTCAAAGTTTTGTATGAATCAATTTAAATTTAGAGAGAAACATGCTATTATTGGATACAACCAAAACAAAAGAAAAAAAGAGTGACAGAGAGTACGGAAGGGGGGCAGTGCAACGTATCAATATCTTTACTATGCTGAACTTTTTTTAAAAAAAGAGTCCGTCGCTGACGGACATTTATCTTCCGTCACGCAATCCGCGCCCGTTATAATGAGCAACCACTAATCTAAATATATGAAGAAAAAAAAAACTCTGCTAATCCTTCTAGAACTATCGCATATCCTCCTTTAAGCATAGTATCAATCATTGCTTTGATCGGAGAGATAAATTAACCTTATCAAAGACATAAATCTAATGAATAAATAAACTTGTGGAACAAGTATCGTTCATAAAACCCTGATGTATTTAGAGTAATAACACTATCCATCTACACCGGTTTATGAAATCATACTTGAAACAAGTATAGATGCATAAATGATCACTCATTGAAAGAGACTAACAATTGCTCGGTAAACTCTTTAAATTACAAAGAAACTAGTAAGACATAGTTTATGGGCTTGCTCAATACGTATAGAATTAGGTCCATTTAATATTACATCATATATAAGTCCATGGTCCATTTAGTATGTAAAGAAAAACCATACTATAAGTACAGTATTCATTTTAGCCGTCAAAGATAGAGAAAAAAATACACAAACATTCTATGGTATCAGAGCCTTGAGGGTGTTTCTTCTTCCTCACTTTCAGCATCATCGATGTCTACCTCAGGTGTATTAGACTCTACGAGCGGCTCCACTTGAAATGCGACAACAAACAACATGATATCAATGCCATCGCTTATGTCACATATGTCAAATTTTATCAAGTTGAACTCAGAGAATTACCCCCACTTGGAGAAAAAGGTAGAACCATACCTTAGAGGGCGTGGATTAGTGTAACCCCCGTCCTATAGCCAATCGTGGTTACCGTAACTTAACAACTTAATCTTAAACATCGCAGCGGAATAATCTAACACCGGGACCTTGCCACGGTCTGATCAAAAGAATATACCGAACTTGAAGTATTTACAACGCTTATCCAAAAGATTATACAACCATCCCAAAACATTCACCAACCAAGTTCGTAGTATCTCTGTTAACAACATAACTACTATCAGTTTAATATCAACAGACGGGAGAACAAGCGCAACCCGTATTCAAAAAAAAGTCCCACCTAAGTCTACCCACTCCTACTCTCATGGTGACTCTTCATGGGCCGCTTACCTGCAAAAGTAAAAACATCCCCCAAAGGGGGTCAGCAAGAATGCTGGTACGACCCTCTCATGGCCCCCGAGCTAACAGGGATACGACGACTAATTGTCGATAGCATGGAAGTTGATTAGAATCACAATCAGAATATGAAGTGAAATAAAACAACAAACCACAAATGAACACACATAGTCCTTCCACAAATGAACAACTTAAAGCGTTCTCTTAGTAAGTGAGTTAGATCTTAACCCCTTAGGTCCACATTCTCCTTAATCTTATATTTGCCAACGTTTTACTATTAGACTGGTTAGCCCTTAGTTGGTGGCTTATTTTTGTAGAGCTTGGTTAACCCTAGCCGGCAGCAGTGTACTTACCAACAATAAGCAACCTTTCTTAATTTGTTGGGGATGTAGGCTTGATCCCCCCACGCCATCCTTAATGTGCCTCCCACCTCAAACAGTAGTCCGGGTGGTCGGGTCGGTTTGTTGACCCTAGGCGACGAGTCCAAGGACAAGTCTTATTTGGAAGTCGGATCTGATTCAGATACTGACCTCCCCCAATACACATGTGCCGGTACCATTCCGGATTCCTCACTCCCACCCCGAGTTACGGTTAGTGAAAGTCTTAAATTTCATGTGTTAGTTAAACCTTAACGGGTATTAACCAACAGTCACCAATGTATAATTCCTCTCCTTAACTCAATAAGTACTAGGCTTAGTTAGTAGCAAATCTCAAGTCTCGTGGGTTAGTGTAAAGAAAACACAATCACAACGAGAACAAGTATAACCGGTTGCATGCTTTATCTTGTCTTAGTCATAGCAAATAAACAGATAACACACAAGCCGACTAGCCGAGGGGCACCTCGTTAGCAAGCAGGTCACAAGAAAGACTGTACCGTTCACCGTCGGCGATTGTTTGGTTTATCTCCCTTCAAGTCCCAATCCACAAGTCCTAAAACATTCATTCAGTTTTAGGTTATTATTTAGCTCATCTTAACACAATCTGCTTAAATTCCCTAGGCTATAATATTTACCCATTGTTATCCACTAACTTCTTATGGTTTTAACTTAAACTTTTAAGTACTTCATTTTCACCTTATCTATTACATTTGTTCACCCACTTAGTAACCATTATACCCTCCAAACATGCCCTTAACAACTTTATAACATCAATATCTAACCCCCCCATCATTTCCTAACACTTTCCAAGCTTAGTTCACATTTTTATGGTGGTCCGGGACTTTGTCCTTACCTTAAGTCCCAAACCTATACTTGGTTCATTCTCTCGGCTGTTTTAATATGGTGGTCCGGGACTTCATACCCGACCTAAGTCCCGGACCATTACTTAGTGAAATCTTCGGGTGGTTTTCAAGGGGTGGTCCGGGACTTTATACTAGACTCAAGTCCCGGACCATAGTGCTGAAGCAACTCTCGGCCATATTTTAGGTTGGTCCGGGACTTCACCCTGGACTTAAGTCCCGGACCAGCTACAAATTTCTACCATTTATGTTTTTCTAAGTGTATTTGCACTTGTTCTCTTCATCCATAAATCACCCAAACTTTACACATGACCTTAGGCATATTCTAATACCAAAATAACATCTTAAACTTGCCTAGTTCCTTCTCTAACCCTATAACCCAATTTCTCACACAACCTCTTAACACTTGTAACATTTTCCTTAAGTTTTCTAAGTGGTGTATCATACCTACAACTCAAACTAACCAAAATGCTATCTCACAAACATCACCACCACTCTCAAGCATTATTTCTCCACAGCACCTCCCTTACATAAACTCTTAATATTTCTCTCAGGCTTACACTTAGATTCTCACAAGGCATTATTCCTCCTTTGTTTACTAAAACTTGCACAAGACTTAACCATACTCCCACTATATCCCTAGAGCATTAAACTCACTCATTTGAACTCTAATTCCTTCAAGACAACTCCTAAGTCCTTTAAACACTCTAGTTCACTTTCTTTCACCAATTTAAGCCCTAAGAATTCCTAGTACCTTCTAGGTCATCAAACTTCATTAATACTCTTAAACTCCTTGTTTTCTCACTAAATTTTGACATGGCTTCTTTAGTATATTTCTACATCCAAACACATGGTTCTTACCATTTAACAATCTTGAACACCCAAATTCTTTCCACACATTCTTAACACTCAATTTACACCAAAACTACACTACATCATAATATAGTGCATAAACTTAATTTGCTTGGCACTTAGGCCCTTAAATTGCATAAATCTTAAACACTGAATTTCCCACATAATAATTGCCTTTAACCTGCAAATACACACAACAAGGCTCCCATTGCAATTTAAATGTTCTTATAATTCACCTTGACATTCTTAAACTATCTCTTTTCTCATTTGCTCCTTAGTCACAAGTTCTCAAATATAATCATTGTTTCTCCTAGGTTTTACAACTCTTTCCTAATATAAACTCTACACTAAACTCATCACATATCTAAATCCCATTCCCTTAAACAATAAAACACCTTAAGGCAAGTAATTTACCTTGTTCTTCTACAAGCTCTCAAACTTTTCTCCTTAGGTTTTTCCCTTGCTCAATCTTGGTCACCAAACAAATTCTCCGTGCCAATGTTCTAACCAATATCCAATGACTCTAATGAGTGCTAGATAATACATTAACCTTAAGGAACAAACCCTAGGTTAAAAATGTGTTTTAAGGTATTGAATTAAATGTTTTACCTTGGATTCTCAAGACAAGCTTGGATATGAATCAAGAAGGACCTCCTCTAGCCCTTGGAGAATAGAAACAAGCTAGAACAAGGCATAAAAATGGAGCCCCATGAGTGCAAATTTTCAGACAAGGGAAGAAATGGTGGAAACCTAGATTTTCTTACATATTCTTTACCGTAAGAGGATGGAGAAGCCAATGAACTCCTCAAACTTATATTTCCACCTCTAATGGCGGTTTGGCTTGGCACCAAAATGAAGCTCTTGAAGTTTTGGAAAGATAGAAAGAGAGAGCTTGAGCTAACTAAGAAGAATATGTATTTTGTTTTGGTTTTGGAGCTAAGATGAGTGAGCCATGGTCAAAGCAAGGTGGAGCTAGCATGGAGGTTGAGTTTTACGTGAATGGAGAAGAGAGAGGGCAGCCAAAATTGGTGAAGAAGATGAAGAATGAAGAAAGGAGGAGAGAGGTAAGTAAATAAGAGATATTTGTTCAAAAGCAAATAGTAACCTTCACTTTATCTCTTCTTTTTTATAAACTAACTTACTTATATGGTGACTCATCCCCTTAGAAACCGGCCCCCTTATTTATTTAAGGTTGGTCATGGTCTTGTTTGACCATCAATTAGACTTATTTGATTAAAGACTAAACTAGTCACTATTTGGTTACTATTCACAAATTAGTGCACATATTTGTGAAATTTTTATTTCCCATTGATTTAGGCTTCCTAATGTGATACTAAGTAGTACACAAGTTAATTAAGGAGTAATCGTGGGCATTTAGCCACTTAAAACCCCTTTCTAAGACAATTTTTCAAAAATGTGCTTTGAGAGTCCTTAAAGCACAATTTGTGTTTTAACTTGTTTTTGAGCTTGGATTTCTTTAGTATGATTTAACATGACCATTAGGATATTACTAAGGTCTTAGAATGATTTTGGGTGCTCACCCAAGTTACTCCAAGCTTAGAGCACATTTTTACTCAAATTGCTCTTATGGTGTTTCCTTGTGTTTTCCTTGGTTTAAATTGTTTCCTAAAGTTTCTAAGGCTATTTTTAGCCTTCTTATACCTTAGTTATCATTTAAACACCATATCTAGGTTTGGGGTATTTCAATTAGCTGGATCGATGGATCTAAGCACTGCCCCGTTGAAATCCTAAATAGCCAGATCAACCTATAAACTGACTATCTATGAACAATATGATCAAATGGTTCAGTTCGTCATCAACACCTCCTTATCTAAATCGATCGCTGGCAACGTGGTTGAGTGCACCACTACTGCCGATACTTGGAAGGTTCTGAAAGACATGTTTACAGCCCAATCAGTTGCTAGGGGTATGCAAGTTAGAGTTCAACTTGGAAACACAAGGAAAGGAAGTGACATTGTCACTAACTACTTGAAGAAAATGTGTGCCCTAGCTAGCACATTATCTACGACTGGTGAGCCTCTTACTAATGTTCAACTGTGTTCCTATATCATCTCTGGTCTAGGACCCGAGTATGAATCAATTCAAACTTCTCTCACTATGCGCCCAGACTCTCTGTCCTCCCAACAGATATATAGTTCTCTTATGGCTCATGAATCTCTCCAAGCCTCACTAAATACCCCTCTCCAATTGACAACAAATGTCACATCCACTACACCCTAATCTCATCCCAAAACCCCACCAGAAATATCCCGCTACAATAAATCTAAAAAGAGTGCCAACAAGAGTCGTGGTTACACTAAAAAAAGGAAATTTCAACCATCCCACTAGCTCCAACACTACTTTCACTGGAAGACCTGACTCAAGACCTCGATGTCAAGTCTGTAAAAAAGTGGGACACACAATAACAACATGTTTTCATCGAATCATGCCTTTCAGCCAAATCCATTCCACACTTTCAATGCTACTTACACCTCAGCTAGTGCTTATGATGTCAATTGATATTCTGATACAACAACAACTGAGAATTTCAACAATTAGTTGAGTAATGTAAACCTGGGGAACCAATCCTACACAGGCACTGATGAAGTTCTACTTGGTAATGGTACCCCCTTCCTATTCACAACTTTGGTTAAGGTAGTTTCTGAATATGCCGCGCAGAAACTATCCGGCAGGACATCCGGCACGTTCATTTGTTCAGGTGATTTCAGAGACTTGTTATGTATTAAATGTTCACAGTGGTACTTAGGGTTGATCTAGTTCCGAATCATACATTTAGTTAGGACTTTAGTTAGTTTATATTAGAATCACATTTACTTTTCCCCCCTTATTATAGAATAGGCTTTTGCCCGGATTAGGACCAATTTGCTAAAGAGAAAATTGTAGGGAAAACTATTTACATAAAAAAGAGTAAAATACTAAACTAAACCTACAACTCTACTACGGGTAGCAAATAAAAACCCGGTCGGAGTATAGTGTAAATATATTACGACCGAGAGTATCGAACCCAAGGGACTTATAGAAAACTAGTCCTAATCCGGGTAAAAGCCTATTCTATAACAAGGGGGTAAAAGTAAATATGGTTCTAAACTAAATAATAACAAAAAAGAAACTATCTAAATGTATGATTCGAGACTAGATCAACCCTACGTGCCACTGTGAACACTCAATACATAACAAGTCTCTGAAACCACCCGAACAAATGAACATGCCGGATGTCCTGCCGGATAGTTTCTGCGCGGCATTTTCAAAGACATTGAACGTGCCGGACAGAACCAACCCGACACTAGACCCAAGAACAAAAATGCAAATTCCTGTCCTAGTCTCAAACATAAAAACAAGGACTCGCTACCCATTACGAACCCAAGGATCTCTCGTTAGTATTCGACCGGAATAACGAAAATGGATAAGGTTATTCAACTCTTTCGGTTTTGTCATCTGCACTCTGCAACCTAACAACGGTGAAAGACCACCAAGACTCTCAACCAAAACACCTTTTTAGAAGATAGGGGAAACAAGTAGCGATCTCATTCCGCCTCTCATGAAGATCTGAGTCTTAGCAAAACTTGGGAATATATATACTGAATGGTCAAAGTGTTTACAAGGAAAGAACTCATCCCTAACCAAACTAACAAGGATCTCTACTTCACCGTCCACTCAAATAAAGAAGGAATACATGGGGGAGAAGGAGATTGATCAAAAAGCCTTAACCCGAAAAAGGAAATCTTCTCTTCTTCTTCGTGGATGGATCCGTAGAAACTCTTGGACACCAACAGATGGAATGTGACGGAAATAGAAATGTAGATGAAGTGTATATGTATGTTGGAATGTGTCAAATGATGTAGACTCTCGACCTATTTATAGGGCTCAATTGTGTCTGTTGCCGGGCGTCGTGCCGGATGAGGAGTAGCCGGCACATGTGGAAAACGTGTCAACTGCTCAACGGTCAAAACCGTAAAAATCCGCACGAAACAGTGCATATGCCGGGTAGGATATACCCGGCATCATACCCGACACCAGCCTAATCACCAACGGTCAATAACTGCTATCGCTTAGTCAACCGTGGCGACTCTTCACTTATGCCGGATGGAATCTACCTGGCATCGTGTCCGGCATGGCCTCTTTTCTGTTCTGTGTTTATGCCGTGCAGGATCAACCCAGCATTGAGTCCGGCATCAATACATTTTCACCTAGAAAATTGTTCCTTGTATACAAAACACATAAACACATAAGACTGAACTAATAATATACTTTAATACATAATATAGCACAAATAACACATATATAACCTTATTTAGATAAATCAAATACTAAATCTAGCACATAAAATATGATAAGTTTACGGCTTATCAGTTTCCAAAATTTTAATACTTCATTTATTATGTTCAGCCTTTTCTACATACCAAATCTCATAAAAAATCTGCTATTTGTAAGATAGTTTACTCTTGACAATCATGTATATTTTGAGTTTCATCCATCTTTTTTTTTCATTAAGGATCAACTAACGCTAACTCTATTCAAAGGAAGACTTAAGGACGGGCTCTACCATCAACCTATTCAAACACAACCCGGTTCCTGCAAGAAGTTTTTTCCTCAAGCTCACCTAACTTCTAAGGAAGCTTCTATCATTTGGCATCTTAGACTTGGTCATCCCTCTTGAAGGTGACCAAATACACTATAAATAAATATAAACTACCTATTAACAACTATGTTTTGAATTTAGAAAGTTGTGAAGGATGTTACAAAGGCAAGATGCACTCCTTGCCTCATCCTTAAAGACATACTACTTATAATGCTAAACCTTTTGAATTGGTGTCTATTGACATGTGGCGTCCTGCTCTTGTTTTAGCATTTAGTGGAGGAAAATATTACTTGTCTATTATTGATGCTAGTACCAGATTCAAGTATATTTATATTGCGCCTCTTAAATCAAGTGTGACTAAGGTCTTTCTACTTTGTGGCCTATGTTTCTACTCAGTTCAATATGGGTGCAGGATGTTCAAAGTGATGATGGGGGTGACTCAAGAAGAAGGGAATAGTTCATTGCATATCTTGCCCTTACTCCCCTGAGAAAAATGGCATAGTGGAGTTTAGACGTGGGAGGATTATGGACAAAGGGGTAGCACTTCTTACCCATGCTTCTCTCCCTTATGAATTATGGGGTATGCCTTTACCACCACTTTATATCTTATAAATATAACCCCTTCACTTCCCTACAACTTAAAAGCACATTTGAAGCCCTATTTGGTAAAGTTCCTGTTTATTATGTTCTTTGTGTGTATGGATATGGCTGCTGGCCAAACATGAGACCTCTTAACAGACACAAATTCTCAGTAAGATCTACACAATGCATCTTCTTGGGAGATGGTCTTAACTCCACTGGTTACTTGTGTTATGATCCTCAAACCAAAAAACACTCACTTCTTTAGGGATAAATCATTTAATGAGTCTCGTTTTCCATATACCCACTTAGCACCACAATCTACTCCTCCCTTTGATTTGGCTTCCATTACCTTCACTATTGTTCCCTCACCTTTCCCTCAACACACCACTATCTCACCCTCTCCCTCAAGGACCTATATTGAGAATGACTGACTAGCTAACCGAGATTTCAAACCGTTCACTTTTAAAACGGGTGTTGGAGCTACGCATTAAAATAGATTCCTCAAGACACCTACGTACATGTTGGAATATATACATATGTATTATATATTCCTTACTCTTCTAGCTTTACTTCTCGGTTGTTACATAGAGTTATAGTTAGGAGATTAAACCTGTTAGCACATTATTACCGTTGTGTTTTGTTCGTTAAGACTACCTTAGATAAATAGGTTGTAAGTGAGTCTCATTTTTGTAAGTGACATTAGTATACTACTAAAGTCAATAATACACCTCTGCAATCGATAGAGAGCTTTTCCTTAATCCATCCAATTCCCATTGTAAGAATTCGAAATGGTATCAGAGCACTCAACGATCCTTCCCTTTCTTTTCATAATCCCATCATCTTCCTCCTTTGATTCTTGGTTCGATTTCAAAAAACTAAAGAATGACGAATACAGAGAAATCAGAGACGTCGGGTGGAGATGGAAAAAACGCTGGTGTCGACACCAACGACCCGTATTTTCTGAGTTCTAATGACAATCCCGGATTAGTTCTCGGATATACATTCTCTAATTTGCCGGGGGAGAGTTTTGGAGGATGGAAACAAAAAATCATGGTGGCCCTCAAAGCTAAGAACAAATTCGTGTTCTTGGACGGAACCCTAAAAGCGCCGAGTCGAGATGATGCAAAGTATAGAAGCTGGGAGAGATGCAATAATATTCTCATTTCGTGGCTTACGCAATGTCTAAGCAAGAATATTGGAGACACAATAATCTACTACACCAACGCCGCAGATGCTTGGAAATCTTTGTGTTCCAGATACGAACAAGCCAACTCAGCCCAGATCTACGCTTTGAAGAGGGAGTTAAGCAAAATGGAGCAAAACGGCGAAACCGTAGCAGATTACTATACCAGAATGTGTCGTCTTTGGGACGAACTGGAGGCGCTAGAAAAAAGTAACACTTGCAGCTGCAGCGCAAAGAAGGAGCAAGAAGAGCGGAAGGAAAGAGAGAAATTGATGCAATTTCTCATGGCTTTGGATGAGAAATTCTCAAATGTCACCGCAAACATACTGTTGAAAGAACCTCTACCCACCATTGAAGAGGCCTTCTCCATGGTTTGTCAAGAGGAGAAACGAAAACAACTTTCCTCCAGAACCGATTCGACTACAGATGATGCCATCGTCTTGAGCGCCAGAAGAGATCCGGCAAGGAAATCTGGGCAAAGCCAAGGGTTCAAAGGCATTATTAAAGACCAAGGTAAACAAAACCTAATCTGCACCAAATGTAACAAACGAGGTCACCTAAGGGAAAGTTGCTTCGAAATTGTGGGTTATCCCGATTGGTGGAAGAAGAAATCCAACACAATCGCTGGAACCGCAGTTCTTGACTCAAGCCAAGATGTGAGAAATTCCAAGGGAACAGTCTTCACGCTAGAAGAAATAGGACAACTCAAAGCCATGCTGCAGAAGGGGCAGACCAACGAGATGTCAAAGGATGAATTCTGCAGTTTTGCAGGTAACCTTAAATTAAACCTCTTCTGTTCTATATGTCTGACTAGTCCTACTGATTGCGTCGATGAAAACTCCTGGATTATTGACTCTGGAGCCTCAGAGCATATGTGTGGAAATGAAATGTTATTTGTTAATATATGTGATCTTGAAGAAACTAGGAGAATAATCATGCCTGATGGTCACATTCAGTATGTTAACAAATACGGCAGTGTCAAACTGGGAAAGAAATTCTTGCTGAAAAATGTCTTGCTTGTTAAAAGATTTCAATTTAGTCTTATGTCTGTCAAGAAACTTGTTGAACAAATTGGGAAATCCATTACCTTCGATAAGATCTCTTGTTTTGTGCAGGACCTTGATCGACAAACAAATGTTGTTATAGGAAACTCCACAAATGGATTGTATGTTCTCTGTAATGATGGTCTTGATCAACTTTGTTTCCCTAATGAACATGTACATGCTGATGTTAGTCTTTCTAGTACAGTGCAAAATACAACTAGTGATTCTTTGTGGCATCTCCGCCTAGGACATGTTCCATACAGGAAGTTGTCTGTTCTTGGTTTAATAAAACAGAAGGTTACTGAAAAACATATTGCTTGTGATGTGTGCCATCGTGCTAGAAGTGTTAGAAAACCTTTCCCAGATTCTTCCATCAAAAGCAAAGATTGTTTTGAGTTAGTTCATATAGATGTTTGGGGACCTTTTAAGGTACCCACACATGATAGAAATAGATATTTTCTTACTTTGGTAGATGACTACAGTAGAAGTACGTGGGTCCATCTATTAAAGAGTAAGTCTGATACTTTCTATTTTCTAACATGCTTTATTAAACTTGTTGAAACTCAATTCAACTCCAAAGTTAAAAGAATAAGAAGCGATAATGCTTTAGAATTGGGGAGCAGCAATGAAGGCATAAAATATTTTAGGGAAAATGGAATTCAGCATCAAACCACTTGTGCTCACTCTCCACAACAAAATGGTGTTGTGGAGAGAAAACACAAATACCTTTTGGAGACAGCTAGAGCTTTGTATTTTCAGGCCAACTTAACTTTAGAATTTTGGGGAGAATGCATCAAATACGCCACCTATATAATCAACAGATTACCTTCTAAAGCCATAAATGGACAAACCCCTTATGAGAGACTGTACAGAGAGAAACCAGATTATTCCTCTATGAGAGTCTTTGGGTGTTTGTGCTACAGAACTCACGTGGGAAATGTAAGAGGAAAGTTTGATGCAAGGGGCTCTGCATGTGTCTTTCTAGGATTAGCAGAAAACAAAAAAGGTTTTAAAGTCCTAGACCTAGAAAACCACACTGTTATTGTTAGTAGAGATCTTACTTTTTATGAAAATCAGTTTCCTCTAAGAACTGAAACAGCGATTACAGACATTGCTACATCACCCAAGAATATCTCTGATAGAAACACTTATGAATACCGTGACAGTGAATGTGATTATCAGACAGAAAACAATGTTAGTCAGCCACCAACTGATGAGGAAACTAATGAACAGATCACATATAACATTACCAATAACAGTGAACCCATTAGAAGATCCACCAGAGAAAGACACCCCCCAAATTACTTGAATGAATATTTCCTAGGAGAAGTTCAAATTCTTGATAAAGACTTGTTTACTGAGATTCTGCATGAGAGAATTAAAAACATTGATAACAACAATAACTGTCTTTCTGAACCCCTTACTAGCATCAAGCCTGTTAAGGTCCTCCCTGTTGATTCCTTAGATCCCAACTCTTTTTCCTTTAACATCAGATCCCAAACTCTTTCCGAACCCAAATCTTATAGAACTGCCATTCAAAGAACGGAATGGGCAGAAGCTATTAAATCTGAACTACAGGCTCTGCATGATAACAAGACATGGAGTGTAGTGGATATTCCTAAAGGCAAACATATAGTTGGGTGTAAATGGGTATTCAAAGTCAAACTAAAAGCAGATGGGACCTTAGAAAGATTAAAGCCCGCTTAGTTACAAAAGGTTACAACCAGATATATGGGAAAGATTATTGGGAGACTTTCTCTCCTGTGGTTAAAATGACCACAATTAGAATGATAGTTGCTGTTGCTGTTAAGAAATCTTGGGATATTCACCAACTTGACATAAATAATGCATTCATGGAGACCTCCATGAAGAAGTGTATATGGAAATTCCAGATGGAATGAAAGATCTGTACAAAAACAAAGTCTGTAAACTGCATAGGTCCATTTATGGACTGAAACAGGCATCCAGAACCTGGTATGAGAGACTTAGTAACTTCCTTTTCAGTTATGGTTATGTACAATCGAAAAACGACTACTCTTTGTTTGTCAAATACAATGGAGAAATGAGGACTTTCATAGGAATTTATGTAGATGACATTATAGCAACTGGAAATGACACAACTGAAATCAGAAAAATAAAACAGTCTCTTGATACTGAGTTCAAGATAAAGGATCTTGGCAGACTTCATTATTCACTAGTACAAAACAGGTCTATTTCGGCGGTTGTTTTGGGCCTATTTCGGCGGTTCTGAACCGCCGAAATGGAGGCCGCCGAAATAGGTGTGCGATCCTAATTCAGCGGTTGAAGAACCGCCGAAATAGGCATGTTTTTAGAAAAAAAACACACCTATTTCGGCGGTTCCTAGCTAACAACCACCGAAATAGGTGTTTTTTTAAAAAAATCCTCTCTTTGCATCGTCTTCGACCTCGCATCAAGACGCAGCAGTTCCAGTGATTCTTTGCGCACAGACGCGTAGAGCATGTTCCTTGTTCTTCATTCGCAGCGGTTCCAGTGATTTATCAATGCACAGGCGAAACACAAGAAGAGAACGAAGAGGCATGAGCATGTATGTTTCTTGTTCGCGCAGAGCATGTTCCTTGTTCTCCATTTGCAGCGGTTCCAGTGATTCATCACTACACAGGCGAAACACAAGAAGAGAATGAAGAGGCATGAGCATGTATGTTTCTTGTTCGCGAGAGAGAAGGAAAAATAAGTTCGAGTATATTACCGATTCTGGAATGAACAGATTTAGCCCCATCTTCAATCTGGAGCAAGATGCAGCGCAGTTCAAGTGATTTATCACTCCACAAGCGCAGACCAAGAAGAGAATGAAGGCAGAGGCGCCAGTTAGGGTTGTGAATTTGCGCTGAGTGAAGAGAATGAGGAGAGAGAGACACAAACGCGAAGGGTCGGAAAAATATAAGACGGAGGCGAATTTTTTCAAAAAATTTCGTGTAAAAAACCGGGAAAACAACCTATTTCGGCGGTTCTTAGTTAGGAACCGCCGAAATAGGGTCATCGAAAATTTTATGCATAATAAAAGACACCTATTTCGGCGGTTCCTAACTAAGAACCGCCGAAATAGGTGTCTTTTATTATGCATAGAATTTTCGATGACCCTATTTCGGCGGTTCCTAGCTAAGAACCGCCGAAATAGGTTGTTTTTTTTACACATAGAAGTTTTCAGGGCCCTATTTCGGCGGTTGTAAGAACAATAGCCGAAATAGGGGTGCCGAAGTAGGCCTTTTTTGTATTAGTGATTTCCTAGGCATGGAATTTCTCCACAACAGACAAGGTGTTCTCCTCCACCAAGGTAAGTATGCTCAGAATTTACTAGATGAATTTTTGCCTACTAACAGTCTCCTAGTTTCTGTCCCACTTCCAACAGGAATTAAACTAGACAGGTTACAAGGACAACCTCTTGCAGACCCTACAACGTACAGAAGATTGATTGGAAAAATCAATTTCCTAGTCAACACCCGAGCAGATCTGGCATATCCAGTGCAGTTTCTCAGTCAATTCCTCAAAGAACCAATGGAGGAACATTACAAGGCTGCTATTCATCTACTGCAATACATCAAAGGGACCCCCAAACAAGGCATCCTGTAACACCCCTGAATAGAACATCCAGTAATACAAACGTCGCGCCTATACAACATCACGGTTATCTACAGCGGTATAAACTCCATCGGGTGTCACAGACGCCAACCACCCACGTGGTTGACACAACCATACTACCAACACCAAGTTACGGTCTGCATGACTGGAAACAACCCTCAACCAAAACTCATATACAATACAAGATACAATTCCGAATACCGAGTGTCTACAACAATATTACCAAATCATAAACTGGAAATTACATCCCGGGTGTAGTAACAACCCATACATCAAGCATACTACTTCAACTCAAGAATTATGCCCTGATGGACTACCCCCATGGTAGCCATCCCGCCTACGCTCCGTTATCGTCCGGTTCAATACCTGTAAAAATTGGGTTGTAAAGGACTCAACAAACTACGCTGAGTATGAACGTGTGTAGCCCGTATGTTGCCGGGCTAACGACTACTTGGTCGAATATTATTAAGTCAATTTACATGCTATAATAAAGCAGTAAAGCAGGCTACAATACATCATGGTTACATACACACTCAAAGGTAGCAAGCATTAACAACAAGCAACCAAGCATAACATACTGGCGTCATAGCCACAACCAACATGCAATCAAGCACAACAAGCTGCTAGTATTGCAACAACAATCATGTACATAATAAACCGTGTGCATAGGTACGTTATACTCCTGATCCTCACCGTGGGATCATTCGAGAGTTGTGTGTTTTCATTTCCTTTCCCTTATTCCCATAATGTGTATTTTTCTTTCCCTTTCCTTGCACCAGGTCTGGGGATATAGTTAGATTCCGTGACCATATCATGTAGGTGCCAATCTTTCCTAGTTTCTTTAAGGATTATTTGTGAATTCTTTTATCACCGCACGTTGGAGGACGTCTCCTCCATAGCAAATTCCTCCATTCCCGGCGTCGTACGCCGAGAAAGAGGGGTCATCTTTAGACCCCAGGTTATGCTCACCAATTAGCTGATCCTCCAATCCCGGCGTCATGTCGAGAAAGAGGGGTCATCTCTAGACCCCAGGTCATGCTTCCCAAATTGCCAATCTTCCAGTCCCGGCATCTTACGTCGAGAGAGGGGTCATCTTTAGACCCCAAGATGTGCTCCACAATAGTCGGTTGAAGGATCTGATGTAGATACCAACTCCCAATCATCCATACCGCGCGGCCCGAGATGTTTTCTTCCCGGGTTATTCTCTTGTTTCACCGGTTGGTATTTTACTTTTCATTATCATTATAATCTCGACACCATAGTGGGTGTCATTAGCGGTCCTCTATAGTTAGAGAGGAGTTTTCCCTTTATGTAGTTCCCTTGTTTACATAGTTCGTTGTGTTTCATCTCAAGGTCCATAAACGAGAAGGGACTAAACTACTGTGTGCGCGCAAATAATATTGAACAATGATATAGCAATCATATAAGCAAGATAAGCAAGCAATCCAATTTCATGCTTTAATCTTATGGTCTTTTTCACACAAAGCACACAGCAAACAAGCCGTGTAACACGACAACATACGAACCACACATGTCCATACCTTATAATAGTTGTCACCGATACTGGCACAAGGGTTCCCCGCTGCTCGTGGGGTTCACTCCTGTAATATTTATTCGAACGGGTTAGATCGTTCGATCATGCGTTATTTTCGTAGTTTTATTCATAATGTTTGGCCTACTCTTAGGTGTTATAGTCGGCATTATTAACCCTACTTCATTAGTTCAGTTTGGACCCATGGTTTTTGCCAAGCAGTATCACTTAAGGTAATTCGAAAACTTGCCCTCTCCGTAACTTGTCATACCACTAATTATGTAGCAACTTGTCTCCTTTCTCATTTAACCTATCAACCTCTTGATCACTAACAAGTGTTCACCATTTTCGGATTGATTCCCTTAGTTTGTCCTAGTTCCTCTCCATTCCTTTTTAGTTCACATTTAGCCCTACAATTTTCTAATCCTTTCATTTCTGCCCCGGACCTTTCTCAAGCGCATGTTGTTCTTACTTCCATTTTGTTGCTAACCTAATTCGAAACCATAGAACTATACCTACCTTGTTATAATCCCAACATCCCATACGATTAACCTTACTCCCAAAACTTCCGAACTAATGTTTAACTCTAGTAAATTTCTGGGTCATCATTTTATCCCAATCATATTCCAACTTATACAAATCTTTTATTTCTCCTTCTATCTTGGATGACGTCTGGATCCCACCTAGGTTGTTTTTAATTTAACTCATCCTTCCTAATTCCTTCTATAACCGAATTGACATTAGGTTCCCAGGATTTACTAGTTAACCCCTAAGTTCTTTTCAAGCGTTTATACTTACCCTATAACTAGTCATACTCCTAAGTTTTTGTTCCTAGATGCTTACTAATGTTCCCCTGTCCGTCCATTTACTTGCCCAACCCATGATCTACGCCATCCTTCCTCTCAAATCTCACTCATTATCTAGGCACACCATCTTCACGTTACCTTTCCCGACTTCACTTCTAGTTTCAAATATTCCCTTCTTATAACCCATATCTATTATTCTTCTTATTATTTTTATAAGGTATCCTAGGACATTTTCTAAGATTTCTTATTCAGATTCCTATGCCATTAACCTTACTACATTACATCTTAATCCTCTAAAGCTTTACCATACATTTCCTCTAGTTAGACAGGTCCTAAACTTTTGGCTAATGTTTAGCGTACCTTAGGTATTAAATGTGACAGCTTTAACCTACCGTTTAGATCTACATTCTGTCCAGACTTTCCAGATTGCCTCACCAGTTCCTCGACCCTAACATGGTAGGATTTCTTACGCCTAAGCTTAACTGTTAATCTGGTTTTACTTAATTACTTTGTTTAGGAATTTTATGAAATTATTCCCTAGTCCATTAATCCTATCCTGGGTTCGCTGTTATGCTAATACCGCTCCCAACACACTTCTGAAACCGATTATACAGAGATCACAAGTTGCAGTTTTTTGAATACTAGTTGTTGTGTACTCTCCTGTCTAATCTCACTGTTAAGGCACTAAACTGGTTTCTAACTCTTCCAAGTGTGGACAGACTCAGTTATACGCTTTAGTAATGGTTTAGACTCATCATTAAGCTAATTCCACCCTTATCCCTGCTGAAAATCAGTTATACAGAACACAAATAGCAGAACTGAAAACTCTAAGACTGTGTACACCTCTCTTCCATTTTCCAAATGTTTCTGAATTTGATGTTACAGGATTTAGCTCATCTCTGCGTTTGTTTTCACTAGCTGCTTGCACAGAATTTCTCTGAGCCCAGTAATAGGTTGTTTAACTCTATAGCGGCTGGCACTTAGATACTGAATGCATCAAAGATTGCTAGTTATTATTCTGAGACAATACTACACTTATTGACAACAGGAAACACCAGAAATCTCACCCCAACTTCTCGGCAATCTAGGACATGAATTATCACTTCAGGAATCAGTTCCCAGGAAAACTAACTTTGCTAAATCAACAGACCAAAGTATAACAGATTCTGCTCAGAACTTCCTACTGATTACCTATGGCACTTCCCACTGTTCCTGGTGGCACTAACTTATGCTTTAAGTTTCTAAAAACTGGATGCTTAGATCACCATTCTCTTAGCATTATTTAGGTCCTAAACACCCGAACTTCCTAGAATTAAAACATATACTTCTCACCTTTGATCTGATAGATTTACATCCTGAAAGTCACCCATTCAACCTGTTACTTACCCAGATTTTCCCTAACCATTGTGACATGATTTACTAAGTCACTTAGCCCAATGACCACTTCACTCAACATTTCCCACAATAATACCACAACTTCACGGCAACCAGGACAAGCATTTTCCACACAGCAATTAGCCTTAAAACCTCATCTTTGCTAATTTGTCAAACCGACATGTAATCAGATGTAGCTTAATAGTTTTTTTTTGGCTTAATACCAATGGCACTAGAACATGTTTTTAGTTTGATAAAAACTTGGTACTCAGACCCTCGTTTCACTAGTGCATTAACCAAGCAGCACACAGATTTTTCTCCAGCTCAATATCACCAGATTTTGCCAAGGTAAGTCCAAACAGAATTACACGCAAGACTAAGCATAAATTTAGATATGGTTTTGGGTTACAACCTTAGGGATTTTTCAGTTGGATTTCTTGCCGATTCCCTTGGTGTTTTTGGCACCTGTACATGATCATTTGCCAAAGCCAGTTAGTAGCTCATTTCGAATTCAAACCTCACATGCTAGTTGACAGAATCTTAGGTAGTTTTTTTTTGTTTTTACCTTTCCCAGAGGGCTACTCCTTGGGTTTCTTCGCAGACTTTGGTTGGCGGTTTTTTTTTGTTACTGAGAGCCCTTGGCTTTACAACCGGCCATGCACAAGGAAACTTTCCAGATTAGTTGATGTCTTTAGTGGCATAAAAACAGAGACAAAGATAAGGAACATGGCAGTGTTGCGGCCTCACCTTAGATCCGATTTCAAGACAGTATAAGGATGAGTCTATGGATGCTTTTTGGTGCCAGCTCAAGGAGGTTTTCCAGAGAATCTCACGCATGCAATGGGTTAGATAAAAAGAGGAGTCAACACCAAATTTTCGTACATCAAAAACAGAGTGTAGCGAAGGGATTTAAACAGTTTTGTTTTCGGTTTTCCTGCTCTTACCTTCGAGAAATCAGCAAGAGGGTTTATTCACCGAGTTTCAGAGCCCCAACCCACAGGCTTGGATGCACGGTTTATGCGAAGGAAAAAAAGAAGTAGATTAGAGGACTGAGAGAAGACTTTCGGACCAGACAGTAAAGGAAAAGAAAAGCAGAAGAGAGAAAGGCAACCGGTAAAATCACCTTACGCCAGTTGCTCTGTGTCGTTCCAGTTTCTCATCTGGTAGTACTCCAAGTCTCGAACATGCAAGGCAAGAATTTAAGAGGTTTGGGTTATGGTGGAATTGTGAAAGGCAAAGATCGCCAAAGGAAGAAACTGGGAAGTAGAATGGAACGTTTGGGTAGAATCACAGAGGAAGAGAAGGAGGGATTCTAGTACAATTTACCTTGCAGTTATTGTCTCAACTGGGATGTTGGGTTCCCGAATTGTTTTCAGGACTTCAGACCCTCCCAAACGGACATGCAACCACAGAAAGAGCACCAAGAGCTTGAGTTATGTTCGAGATGTGAAGGGAAAAATAAACTGATGCAGTTATCAAGCGATGGATCGGGAAGAATAAAGAGGAGGAGAATTCGTAGAGTACATTGGGAGAAGATGAGTTCTTACCATGCGTAGGAATAAAGGGGGAGTTGGAGCTCTCTCTCTGGTCTTGCGCCATGCGTGAAGAAAAGGGAGAATCAATGGGCAACTTCAACCGGGAAGTGACATGGGGGCTTTCGAAAGGCACAGAGGAAATGCAACCCTGGGAACTCGAAGAACACATTGGGAGGAGGAGTGGTCTTGCATGCGTAGGAATTAAGCAATTGATTGTTTCTTTTCCTCTAGATTTGCACAAGACGTGAGACGAGGAGTGCAAAACTGGGTTGAGGACTCAATCTGGGTACACAGAAGCGAGAAGGAAGGGCACTGGTTCGAAGGCTGGGAGATGAATGCATGCGGGGGGAATTGGAGAGATTAGTGAATGGTTAGTATATTAATGTATTTCATAGACTGATCTTTGCGTGGGGAAAATGGAAGGCTAATGAGTCTTGTTAGATACAATCGGTTGTAGTGTATGGGTTGGGTAATGATTTAAATGGGACTTGGTGAGATCTGCAAGGTTATCGAGCTAGGTAGAACTTAGTGGGTTTTAACTTTATTGTTGTCTTACATTAGTGGAACTTGTAGAATCCTTGGATAATTAAGTTGTTGTTAGTGAAATTGCAAGATTTCCGGATATCACACTAGTGGGGCTGATTTCATTATAGTCTTATAATAAAATTTTGTAATACTTGTGTAACTAGCTCAACCCTAGAGTCAAGGGATGTAATTTGATGAGCACAAGTGTTTATGTAATAAGGTCACTTGCACATGTTCATCTAATATATTATCGTAACATGTGTTATCCCAAATCTCCTATCATGGAATAATTTATTTCGCTCCATGTATTGACTAGGGCCAAATTACAATGTGACTACCTATCTCCTTCACGGACATATGCATGCCCCGTTGTGGCTTAAGTATATAACGTTGGTTGTATATACGTACGCATATATATATATATGCGTGACTATATTGATGTTTTCGGTTCAGAGGTGCGCATATATATTTGAGCTTATATCAGCGTATCACGTACCGATACGCACGTACGATGTTATTATTATTTACATATTTTTTTGAGTATGATCATAATTGTTACTCATAGTTTAATTCAACCTTCACGAATTTAAACTGATAATTATTCGGGGTATTTCAGCCTACCCCCCTTAAAGGAACTTCGTCCCGAAGTTGTTACTTCCTTAACCGATGTTTTATTTCTCGTTAACTCTTGGGATCAAGTCCCGCATTCATTCACGACAAAGTGTACATACACGTACATACCATTTTCATACACACAATCCAAAACACACAACCTACTAACCACCAACGTGTGGTTGTAGGAATACACATAGTGAAAGGATCAAGTCCCAACTTTGTTCTCTCTAACCAAGGGATCATGTCCCGCAAATTCCACAGTTCTATTTCACCATTTGTGCTTACAAGGACCATGCCACATCTGTGGCTTGACCAAGTTCTCAATAATATTGCAATGTATCAATAATATTTATGTACTGCACTCATATCAACCAGATGAACAAGTCATTCATTCATGACTGCCATGCAATCAAACCAATCCACACACAATTCACACACACATAGCATCCAAAAAAACGCATCAAACGAGCCATAAAACAACAAAAGTGAAACACGCCTACCCCCCTTAAAAATGGATTACGCCCACATAATCCCCACTATATCATTCTTGAACTTTGGTTCAAGATGTTTAAGTATCCTTGAGCAATTTAGTTTCTATGCAATGTAGCTCTCACTATAATCCCATCAAAGGTCCTAACCATGTAAATGGCTTGGTTTTTGTATCAAAAGGCCTTTTTTGGTATTCATACCGGTTTACCGACAGATTAGGGTTTTGTTAATCCACTGGAAGATGTGAGAGACGGTCCACCAGCTTCTGCTGTGCGACTCTGATTATTTTCAGGTTTAGTTTTCCCTCATTATACCTTTCAATGTAGTGCTTGGCTTAGTTGTATAGAAGTAAAAGTTTCTTGACCGATATAGGGTATTTTAATTTATTCACAGTCTTGGTGGGTTGTAGCTTGTCTATCCCTTTTCTTTGGAGGTCGGATATTCATTCTTTTAATGCGCTTTTAAGCGTCCGAGTTATTCTTTCTAGCTGCCCTTTAGTGTTTAGTGTTCTTCATTGTTACAAACATGTCATTGTTTTGACGACAAGTTTAATTTATACTCCTAGCGTTATCACTTATTTTGTACCTCAGTATGTACAGTGATTTAGATTTTTCTTCATCTTCAAGTAATCTTTATTGTACCAAGCAGCAGCTGCTTGCTGACTAGCTCGACTACTTCACAAGGTTTAGAGTTATTATTATGTTCCACCAGGAACTAAAGTAATTTACTACTACCGGTTACATATTGCGTTTGATCGTGGTAGTACTTTTATGTAAATCTGTATACTCATGTGTTTACCCTCCAAGTTTTGAATTATGTAATAATGTATTTTACACTCACGTGTCATCTATCATCAATCTCGCTTCCTTGGTAATTTCCTTATCTAGCTTATAAAATCTTCCACCTTTTGTAGTTTATGTGACCACTTGCAGGGGGTTTCGAGAATCATCCAACACTGACGTGATCAGCGTAAGTGTTAGACTACCCCTGCACCCCAATTTGTGCTCGGTGTCCCTTGACCTGGCCAGGGTTAAGTTCAACCTTGCACGTCCGATTTAAACAAATAATTAGTTTAACCAATTTTAATTCTTATCCCATTGTTTCTAGTCATCTAGTAATTAATTGATGGATTAGTGTCACCATCTAAGCCTTTAGATTAGTCGTTCAAATCCTCTAAATGTACAGACCTCTAGGTGTTTACATATATTTTTTTGTTCATCCATGTATATATATACCCCTGTGTTATAATCCTCTTAATTTATATTTATCCACATATGACCATAGGTTTATGATACCCTATTACATATATTTATACCCTCCCGATCTTCCAAGTTCTTCTTATAAACTGTATATATAAAATTCTCATACCGTATGTACATATGCATGTTCCTTCACGTATACTTGTTGAAATACCCCAAACTTATTAAATATGGATTAAATATTTAATCACATTAATTAAGGCCTAAACATGCCTTAAAAGTCAACTGAGAACAACAGTGGTCAACACAAAACAAGATGTTGCACCCTTTGACTGTTAAGGGTAAACAAATACCCAAATGAACTACTTAGGACCTAAAAATTTGTCCTAAGCATATTAACACATTACTAAACATATTATAACCGTTGGACAACACTCCAACACAAAGAAAAGCATTTACATGCTTCAAGGTCAAAAAGGGCAAAAAGGTGCTCTAGGAAAACCTTAAAAATCAAATGACCTCTAAATGATATAAAATTGGATACCATGATCAAATATCATGTAAGGAACACAACAAAACCGTTGTCAAAGAAAACAGAGCTCAGAAACACCTGGCGACACAAAATGTGCACTAAAACTCCTTAAAGCACGTTTTTGTGTAATCGCCTTCTAAATTGGTTTTAAATGGGCTAAAAGGTTATAATTACCTTTAAATATAATAAAATATCATATTATATGATATTAGGAATTTAATTCCAGAAATTTACGAATTTTTACAAATTTAATATTAAAATATTAATAAAACCCTAATGTGGGGCCCGTTTGGGTCAACATTGACTAAGTTGGTCAATGTTGACCATTGACCACGAAATGGACTACATAAAATCAGATAATTAAGTCTCTTAACAGACCAAGAGACAGAGACATGTGACAATTAAATAAGCTACTTTACTTTTGCATAAAATAACAAAAAACAAACTTTACCTTATAAAACAAAAAGGTGGGTTCCACTTACCTCACCCCATGTGATGCCAGCCGGTTTTGGAGCCTTCAATTGCTCCTCCTTTCCCTTGCATTACGTGCTCCATGTAGGAACAAGACAAGGAGAGTGACTCACCTTACAATAATGGATTAAGTAACATATTAGTCCATTATTCATTCAAATTGGAATCAAATAATTCACCCACTCCCTTCAATCATACACGGCTGCCCCCTTCTTGTCTCCACCGAAATTACTCATCAATTATCAATTACAATCAGACGTGATGAGTCATCAAAGCAAGGAAATCATAAAAAAATGCAAAAAGGTGCTTTAAGGCAATATTAGGTCTTTCCCCTTCATTCCTTCCTCTTCAGCCGAGATGGCTCACTCCTTGAGCTCTCTTTGGCTCCCCTCCACCGTAGGTAAGGTTCCCAAGCACCATTGATGAGATCTCAAGCTCTAGGTAAGCTCTTAAGGCATAAAAATGCCCATTTTCTTCATCTTTCTCTCCTTTTTCGATTGATCTACACTCCAACCTTTTCTATACATCTATGTAGAGTGATTTGGAGGTTAAAGGAAGTGTTGGTTTCGTACATAACCAGATCTAAGGAGGGAAGTTCAAGTCTTGACCATTTAAGGTAAAAATGTGCTTTAAGCTCATAACTTTTGATTCCCTTCAAGTTCGGCTGTGAAACTTTGGTCATAGCCTCATCTTCTTCTCCTTTTCATGTGGAATCTGTTGGTTAGCCATTTGGAGCAAGGGTGGCCGAGATCCAAAGGAAATACCCTCTTTTAAGGCATTTTTCCAAGGTAAAACCTAATAACAAGGCATCTTGTCGTGATCTAGCTATTTCCTATGTCAATATAGTAGATCTAACACCTTGTGGTGTGTTTGATTCAGGCCGAAACCATCTTGAACTCTCCTTGCATTCTTAAGGTGATTTTTGCCTTAAATCTTACATTAAATTACTTCTTATGGTTAGATCTTGCTTGGAGACTAACTAGGCCTTGTTCTCTGTTTGAAAAAATGTAAAACAAGCTGTGGAGAATTTCTACTTAAGGTGGCCGAACCAAACAAGGTTCTATCTAGGTTAAATCAAGGTATAAATTACTTAAAACCTTAACTTGTTACATTAATACAAGTTTAAGCTATTCCTAATTAATTGCCGTGAGTGAAGAGGTGAAATAAGGTCTTGTTTGACCTTAAAATGTTTAAGGAATGGTTTAATAAATTTTATAACTAATTAAACAAGCATAAGTGTCAAATTTAAGACATTATGTGGAAGTTTGGTAATTAAACAAAGAATCTATGGTGAGGCCAAAAATGTATATGTATTTTTGGGACATTTATGTGTAATTTATTTTGCAAGACAATGTTTGTAATAAGGCCATGTATTTTAGGCCATTTTATTTATGCATTTACAAGCTTTTAATTAAGTTTAAGTAGTATAAATGCATTACCGAAAATAAATGGGGTATTAGGTGTAACTAAATTAAATTTAGGGGCTTTAGAATAATAAGGCCGAAAATTAGAGGTTAAAAAGGAGTTAAAATAAAGCTTATAAGATTTTATTAAGTTTTGGGGTTAAATGGTGAATTTTAGAAAGTTTGGGTACTAAACCGTAATTATAAGGAATTGGTGGTCAAGGAAATATTAAGGTGGTCAACCGTGACCATACGCTAGGTTTTGACCAAATTAGATAAGTTAAATAACTTATTTAAGGTGTTATAATAAGATAAGTATTTTATGGTAATATTTTTATGACATATGTGGTAAATATGTTATTACCAAAAATAAAGGGTGTACAATGGTATTTTAAACACCCATGGGCTATTAAGAATTTTTAGGAATTTATTGGGTTGTTTTTTTGGAATTAAAATAAACTATATATGTATAATATATAGTTATTATGTCATTATGACACTTTGGAGAAAAATAGATGGTGGAATGGTAAATACCAAGAGTATATGGGTTAATAAGGATATTATAACCCTTTGGTGAAATTTGGAGATTTTTAGAATTATTAAGAGAATTTATTAAGATATGTGTATGAAATATGGTTTTAATGATATGGAAGAACTATATGTTATAAATAGGGCCAAATGGCAATTATAGAATAGCACAAGGGCTGTTCGGAATTTACAAAAAAATAACCATAGGTTATACTCTTTTATAAGTTAGAAATGTTATATTAAATGGTATATTAACATGGTAAAAAGAAAGGGGTGATTTTGTAAATAAAGGAAACTATGGTTTATGGAAAAGAATAAGATTTTCTTATGGTGCCTAAGAGGCAATAATAAATAGTTTTGTATAAAGACTATAGGTTATAAGTTAAAGGGAATAAAAATATCACATAGTATGGTATTAGTATATGGTATAACATTACATAATGTTATGTGGTCAAAACGGAATTTAAATTAAGTTAAGGGCTATACTGAGTTAATAAGAGTTGAGAGATGAATTTTAGACTATGGTCTACAATGTTATAAATGTTATGACAATGATATGGTTTAGATGGAATTAATATAAGGAAGGGTACTCACATAAAATAATGTGACAAACTATAAATAAATGAGATTTATAAACTAAGGTGTTTATGGAATAAACCTTAGGAGTTGTAATTATACAACATAAAATGTTACATGATATTAGGATAATAATCTTAATATAAGTTGTATAATATAATACAACTAATGGGAATAATCATCCAATAAAAGATGATAAAATGTAACATAAAATATAAGAGTTTATGAAACTCATGAGAATTACCTACGTGGTAAAAATATATACACAAGAATAATGTATATAAGGTGGATATATATATTTTGGGTTGAAAACCATATGATTTAATGGTGGTGGTTATTTAAAAAAATAAATGTAGTTACGAACTATAAGCTATGAATTTTAGAATGCAATATAATATAAGAATGCATGCATACATGCAACTATAGGTTACGTACCTAAACTAGATGTGGATAAGATTAAAAGAAATATAAGGAATTAAACTTAACAGTTGAACTAGTTTTGACGTACGCGTTTTAAGTAACAAAGCCGACTGTTTTAGAAAAACCTGTAACAAACAACTGTAGAAAACAGGGGTGAACTGTCGGGGTTACTTATAATTCGGAAATACCGGATGTAGTTAGTCATGGAGACTGACTTATAGTTTTATTACCGTTTAAAGTATACTTCTGACAAGGACGCTTGACAAGCTAGCGGACTACACAGAGCATAGGATCTTGCTGATTCATACTCCACCGTAATACAATCAGGGTGAACGGTATGTAAAGGGGTTTGATCCGAGTTGTCCTAAGGTTGCTCCTTGGGCTCGGATTTGGTTGATATAACTTGTATGTTGTTATGTGTCTCTGATTGTCCCTGAGGGCTTCCTCAGTTCAGACATCTGTGTGATCTGTGATAAGATTGTTTGTCTGAATGTGATAATTAATACGCATGAACTGTATATTTATAGCTGCTTATTATTTACTGTTGTTGAGTTAACAGTATTGGTTCGTATATATGAACCTATATATAAAACGAACTAGCGGCTATGGTGCTATCTTATATGAAATATAAGGAACGTAAGTAAAACGTTGTAGCACTATGATAATAACATATACATATTATCTGAGACTTTTATACGGAACATTGGCCTTTCTATACGCCCCTTGTATCTAGCACTGGATCCCGAGTTTACAGACTCCGGATTGGACTAATGACCTTAGTCTGCTGTGTTAGAAAATTTGGTAATGCGATGCGATGGTATAATTAATTAATTAATGGAATGGAAGTAAAGCCAAGAGGATGTGGCTCTTGGTGCGCGCTGTGATCACAAAAACGATACCAGGATGTCCGCGTACGGGTCCGTAAGTATCAAGAAAATTTCCCGTGAGCTAGAATGGCTCGTTGGTCGGAGACTCTACCGTTGGAGTGGCTACTGCCGTGGGTGACCCGCCATAATATATGGGTAGCTAGAGACGTGTCGTTTTAACGAGACATTGTCACTAGGTATAACTGAACAACTAAAACAATTGAGACTTATACAGTGGCGAACAATACTATGGACGGGACTTAATACTTGTTTATTATTCTCGTTGTTTCGCTTTGTTGTTCATTGGTTATACTTGGGGTTATTTTATTGTGTGTTGATGGTTGGATGGAGCCTACGAGGCTAAGGTAAATTAAATATGAGCACTGTACGCTACGGCGAATGTACATTGTACATTATATTGTTATTGTTCGATACGTTCGATATATAATTGTGGATTGTGTTATTAAATGATTGTGGATTGGATGGATGGTTGAATATCTATGAATATTTGGATGGATGAATATGTGTATTATACATGTTTATTACAGTATTGTTATAACTGTAAAATGGTAAGCATGAAACCACCTAATAATAAGATGGTTAAAATGACAAGTGACCATTAGGGTCCAGGCCCGGCATACTCAGCGTCTATCGCTGATACTACACCATTACAGGTTGTTGATCATTGTCGGAGCTGAAGAGCAGGAACAGGGTAATTGGAGTGTTACTTTTGTCACCACACTTGGAGATGTTGTATAGCAATGAAGATGGTGAATTGTATTATGGTAAGGTGGTGTATTCAGGATTGGGTAGACGCTCACTTGTCGATGTTTATGGTTTATGGACTAGTGTGATGTATAGGAGTTTCTCGTTATCACTGCGGTTAGCAGTTTATTTGTATTGGAAGTTGGATGTAGTTTGGCTGCGTTGCTCGCATGGGCGAGTAACGGCCGGTGACACCCGAGTGAGTTTTGTAATGGTTATTTGTTTTTCCGCTGCGAGACGTTTTATTTATTGCTACGTGAGAGATTATATCGTGATTATTGAGAGGGGTTACACTTGTAGTCTCATAAATTTTTGTGTTGGCCAATGGGATATACGATTGTATACTCCCATGTTCTTATATTATTACTATTTTCCTCCACACTTACAAATTATCTTAGCCCATCAATTGATTTGTTGACAATTTACAACTTCCAATACCCAATTATTCATAAATATTCGATTGAGTTGGGATTATTCCTTGTTGGAGTGCCTAGTTAATTCGGCTGGTTTTATCTTGTTAAATTTAATTTGTTGTTCGGATTTCTCTCTTAATCTTTTCACGGTCATGTAACCCTTCTGTTACCTCTTCATTATTATTTCTTGTGTGTATCCACCAAACTAGTGGTAATTATACAGGGATTACCACCCCTAAGATCCCAATATTTATTTTCGGTCGTTAAGTTATAACATTAACTCAGGTCGGGTGTGTTTGACTTACTAGTCGTGACCTTCTTTAATTGAATTTCATTTACTCCTTGGGTTTTACTGATATCAAGTCTTCCCTGATGTGTGTGTATATCCTTATATGATCAGTTTGCTAAATCACGTTTAGGGTTCCCCGTGTTTATTTACTTACGGTTTTTTTTTCTCGGTGAAGTTTGCCTTTGATTAAAAGTCCATTAGCCTTACTTATCCAAGGTCGCCTTGGTTTAAACATCGATCATCTTCGTCTAGGTTATATTTACTAAGTTACCAATCTTATTAGATGCTCTTTCTTGGCCTATTTGTCATTATTATTGCTATCATAACCTCTTCAGAATTAATGGGGTCGTTCTCCACAATTTATTTTAAAATATTTGTCATTCCAATGTGATGTGTTTTGGAAAGATTATACCATAATGGCAGCTTCGTAGATTGTTGTTCAGACATTTACATAGGAATCAAATTTATAGGGTGATGTTGGAGTGTATAATGATATTGCGCGTTGTAGTAGCTGGTACACTGATTAAAATGTATGAAGTAAATATCTTATAGTTGGATAATCTCCTTGAGAAGTTTACAGTCGGTTGAGGTTTTGAGGTATCTCTGCTAGAATTGGTATGGATTTTAATAATTTTATGCATCTGATAATTGCTACTCAAGCATGGTGTTTCCAAAATTTAAGTTCCTTTTTGTCACGGTCTTGTGCATGTCTGGGACGCTTAGTTAAAGCTCAGACAATTATGGATCCAAGCGTTCTTTGGTCGGCATGTCTTGTGAGTATACCGATTATTGGAACTAGAGTTTTCAATTTTGTGTTTTCACTGTATTAATTAGTGACGCTTTGTATCGGTTCTCTCATAGTCATAGTGAATATAACAGACGATGTAAAGGGTTTATTTATTATAACCGAATTTTTCCAGCCATCAGCGACATTGCTTGCTGGTATTCTAACAATTCCTCTTTTGGAATGTGTTCATCCCTGATTGACACTTAACTTTCTGTTGTACAATTCTTCCCTTATTCGATCTTCGTGATCACGATACTCGTTAAATATTTGAGGGATCTGTCTATGATTCTTATACCAGCGTGTTTTTCTTGATTTCAGGCAATTGCAAATATTGTATGAGGATAACTGTTTAGATATTGTACATACTTCCAGACTTAATTTGCACTTTTATATTGTGAAACGGGTTGCTCGTTTAAATTGTGTGATGGTATATTATCGTACAACAGAAGAATGTCAAGCAACATTTTTCCTTAGTGGGACAATTGTTGGGCTCCAAAGGGGTAAAACAACTCGAACGAGAAGAGAATGAAGGAGGCAGTGGTATGTATGTTCCTCGTTCGCCGATGGTAGAAGCAGAAGGGAATGACTAGTTATGGTCATCAGTTTTAATTGTCAGAGATTGAGAGACTTGAAAAGAAGAGGAAAGGAGGTGGTGGCGATGCGTACCGATCGCCAGTTGAGGCGTTGTGTCCCTCAGATAATGCAGAGAATGAAGAGGAATGTGAGATGGATGAAATACCCCTAAATATTAAACGCATAAAAATCATAACGCGTTATAATACGTACATAAAATAACGTACGAGCAATTAAATCTAGTATATATATGTGTGTACGAATACGAAAATACACGTACATAACGTTACGATATTGTAACGTCGTGAATAAGTGACAATGTCGTCACCTAACTTCGTAACAAAATAATAATAATAATATCAATAATAACATGATATAACGTTTTGTCACATAAATATAAAAAAATGATTAAATTAAGAAAAGGGAGGGGGAGCAAAGACGCTCCCGCTGAGTTTCGAACCCGAGACCTCCCGTTCTTCCCTCAAGTGCCTAACCGAGTGAGCTGGGCTCAAATTCAGCAACTTACTCACACCAGTTAAAACTAGTATTAGAATTAAACGGGTACTACAAAAGAAAAGACAACGACTGCGCAACAGTCTTCTTCTACCTCGGTGAATAACCGATTCGAACAAAAACAGATATAGAGGAACCAGTGGAATCAAATTTAGAAGCTATAGACGTTGTTAATTCAAGAGCCCATACCCCCTAGTAACTTGCGCATTCAATGTCCCCAATTCTCTCTCGAACACACAGTGGTAGTGGCTAAATCCCATGCCTCTCACTCCTCTGTTGTGCGCCTAAACCAAGAACAAAAAAAAGAGATGGCGACAGACTTTTTCCTCCATGACAGTTCTTCACAATCTGAGACCACGAACACTGCATATTCCATCTTTTATTTCAACAAAAATAAACCAAGTCACGGTATACCCATCAGAGATGGTACTGTTTCAAACTCCCACGCGCCAGGACCTGGTTTCCTAACTTCCACAACCTTTCCCTCCACTGCCTCTTTAACAGCAACTCCAAGGCTACTAAATCATGCTACTTTCGATCTGTGCTAGGCAAACAGACAAGGAGACAGTCCCTCTGGTTCTCTTGTTACGCCCATACCTCCTAGGAAGTTAGAGCCCATGACCACCACTTGTGATGCAATTGCCCTCTGCTTAATACCTTACCCGACTATTCTTTTCTCCCTGCATGCGGGCCAAGCAGCAACTCAGGTAAGCTCTGCTGTTGCTCCTGAGTAAAGGTAAACCCATGTCAAGACTGCACTTCTATCTTTCCTGTTTCTTTTGTGCCCGATCGAAGATGGTAACTTCAATCTGTTCATATGGCAACAGCCGTGGTTAACTAGTGGCACCTCTTCTAAAACACAGAGAGTTGTTAAAGAGCCAACCCCTCTGGTGTGGGTTTCAGCTCAGGTAAACCACAATCAACTTGTCTTGTTGTTTCAGTCGAAGAAGAAACTGACCAGTACTCTTGCATTCCCTCTTATAAACCAGAAAAACTTCGGACCTCTTGGTTCCTCTCCCGTCTGTTTGTCGAGTTATAGCCCAAGCTCTTGGAAACCTGGGGCAATAAACCCCAAGAACCCACAAGGTAAAAACACTGCAACACACTAGTGGAACGTGAGGCTTTAATGACGGTGGTTTAATCACGGTTTAAACAGACACCGTGATTAATAGGAAGGCCGGAATTTATTAGCGACGATGATTGATTAACCCGTAATCAATAATCGATCGGAGGTTGGCGCGCCTTTTTTAGGAGGGACTTTAGATGACGGTTTTTTAGTAAACCGTAATCTAAAGTCCCGTGTTGACGCGCGCTTTACGGTCAACGGACTTTAGATTACGGTTTTACTAAAAACCGTCATCTAAAGTCCCTCCTAAAAAAGGCGCGCCAACCTCGTCAACGACGTCGTTTTGACCTGACGAAAAAAATTTCCCGTATTATTTGATTTATTCGACTCCGCGCGTAATCTAAATTACAGTTAACGACGTCGTTTTAGCAGTGTATTTTAGATTAATAAAAACTTATATTAATGTGTTACCTATGTTTGAAACCCAACATATGGCAAATAATTATCGCGCTATTTTTTTAATTTCGTTACACTTTAGATTACATTTAACGACATCGTTTTATCAGTGTATTTTAGATTAATAAAAACTTTATATTAATGTGTTACCTATGTTTGAAACCCAACATATGCCAAATAATTATCGCGCTTTTTTTTTTAATTTCGTTACACTTTAGATTACGGTTTTTATGAGAACTGTCATGTAAAGTGTGACTTTAGTTTACGGTTTACATGTAAACCGTAATCTAAAGTCCATTTAACATTTGCCTACACTCTGCACACTCTACTCACAGTAACTCTTCTTCTCTTTCGCGCTATCTTCCTCACTGAAATTGCCTCCTCTCTCCCGTCACCTTGCTAACGGCCATCGCCGCCGTCGCTCCCACCACCTTTGTCACTCCCATCGCCGCCGGTCACCACCCATCTACCACTGGTCTCACCGTCGACGTCTCTATCGCGTATTGGGTATGCGATCGCGATTGATTGTCGTTTTTTTCTAACTTTGTTCATATACATGCATTTCGATTGCAAGTTCTAACCTCCTTTGTATCGAATCCTGAGAGTGTAATGGCAAATGTTCTAACCTTGTTCATATATTTGTGCCCAGATTCACAGTTAATTGCGACCTAGTTCGTGGGCTGATTTCTACACTACTTGCCCACTTCGGTGCTTAGTTACGGTAACTTTGCAAACCAATCTGTAAACTGCTGTATTTATTTGTTCTTAGCATTTAGTATTACAAATACATAATAGTGTAGTTTTAAAAATGCTACTACTTAAACTGCCACAGGAAAGAAAGTATTCAAGTATATTACCGATTCCTGAAAAATGAATGGTACAAACTGTAGCATATCTCAGTTTCATGAATGGAACAGAACTGTAACAAGTTGTTTGAGTTTTGGTCTGGATTTAAAAGCTTAATGGAATATTTAAGTAACTGGGTAAGGAGTTAGGAGAAGTATAATCAGTTGAAAGGAAAAAAAACAGACAGGGAAGAAAGCAACACAACTCAGTTTCTGTTTTGATTTCAGTTTGGATTTCAGCTTCAATTTCGTATCAGATCAGGTTCTGACTAATTCTGCATCTGTAACAAAGTTGCCTTGGGTTTAGTTGAGTTAGAAACTTTATAACACACCAAATTGACAGGATCGACAGTTTAGAAAGGTTTGAGAATTCAAACACGTGAACAAACAGAGAGTCATACACCAGTCTCTGTCTGTCTGTTTCTTTTCTTTTAGTTTCTATTTCTGTTTGAGTTCTGTGTGAATCTGTTCAGTAGAGGCAACAGAAAGATATTGTCGTTTTTCTGTTTCTGTAAACTAAATACATCAGTGAAGATAAGTTTATGTATGTTACCAATTCTAGATGGTGCGTGCGAATTTGACTTTGATAAAACTGATTTGGAGACGTTAGAAATATAGGGGAGATGCTGTCGATTTTTTTCCGCGGTTTAGCTAGCATTTAACCTTGATTTTTTGATGAATTCTAATGTTGTCGTTTTTCATTTATGCATCAGGACTACGACTTTATTTAGGCTTCCGACCTCAACCGTCTTAGCATCGGCTAATCGTTTATTTAGGCTTGTTTATGACCATTATGAAATGCTTAATTTAATTCAAATTGTATTTCAATCCTTGCAGGCATGGCTGATCAGGACATGGCTGATGCAGAGTTCGATTTATTTTGTCGTGAGGATGAGGAAAATGAGCAGCGAATGGTACCGGTCCCATCTACATCTGCCGCTGCTGCTGTTGCCCCATCCACATCTGCCGCTGCTACTGTTGGCCCTTCCATGAGTGCACCTTCTACGAGTGCTACTCAGAGACCCAGAGGTAGAGGTCCGACCCGTGGGTTGAAACTGCAGAAGAGGATCAGATTAGTCTTCTGTGGGACCAGTATGGGAGGTATGGTGGGGGCAGCAGGTCAGAGTTCGGTAGTATGCTAGGGACTCTGGCCAGATCACATTGCTGCATCAACCACACATGGAAACAAGTCCCGCAAGAAGTAAAGGAGACCATCTGGAAGAAGGTGCAAGAACGGTACAAGATCCCAGAAGAAGTGAAGAAGACCGTTCTTTCTTTGGTGTCCGGCAAAGCTAAATCATTCCGCCACTATTTGGTTGAGCATTGGATCAACAGGGTGCCCCCACGTGAGCCTCCGCCGTATGTTGTGTACAACGGCATGATCACTGAAGAGGAGTGGAAGGAGTTCGTTGAGCGGCACGCCACCCCCGAGTTCAGGGTATGTTTGTGTGTACTCTTTTCTTAATTAATGCTCATAATGCTTTATCCCTGATTTTCTAATTAATTTCCTGTTGTACTTTCTTAACAGCAAGTACAAGAACAAGCACGGCAAAACCGTGAAGCTAATCTCTACCCCCACACCATGGGACGAAGGGGATATGTGGGCAGCCTCGAGGGATGGAAAGAAGCTGGTTTGCTGACACGGAGGAACGAGGATGGAAGTGAATGCCCGATCGAGGATGTCTCTGAGGCGAGGAGGGTGCAGATGTACATACTGGGACGCCAGAAAACGACCAGCGAAGGTCAGAGGATATTTCCTAATGCTGCGATGGAACAACTGGCTAACCAAATTGTAAGTATTTGAAAGTAGCTGTTAAATAATTTACTTATATACTCAAGTGTTTGTTGATCTTAAATTTAGTGTTAACTTCTTTGAAAATTGGACAGTACGAAGCGGCACAGAGAGGAGAAGTAGACTTACACGCTCCTCCTTCTCAAGACGACGCGCTCAATCAAATGCTTGGGAAGAAGGATCACCCGGGGCGTGTTAGAGGATTTGGGGGAGAAGTACGTCAGAAGAACGTATTCCCGCCATCTGCTAGGAAGGGTCAGATGAGTGCTGCTGAAGTCGAGGCGATGGTAGAGCGTAAGTTCGCTGCTGAGCGCCAAGCTAATGACGAGAAACAGGCTGCTGAGCGCCGGGCTATCGAGGAGAGGCTGCAGGAAGCGTTGAATGCGATTGCACATGCGACTACTCAGCAGCAGCTAGATCCTCCTCGACTATCTTCCTCGTCTAGTTGTGCTCCGGCCGCTGACCCGTACCCGTTTGCCAACATCCAGGTTAACTTTGTTTAACTATTTTTCTCCTAAAATAAAGTTATTTAAATAGTATTAGATTGGACTCACTTATTTATTTCACGTATTATCTCTGTTTATTAAAGGAGCAAAAAAATGTCGTCTCCAAATACCATTAGACGGGCACCCTGTAGATGCGGCCTACGGGACGGTGTTGCCATCAGGTCCACTCACGCTCATCAGTTTCGTACGTCTACCCCCATTCTACGCGCGTGTGACCTTGGACCTGATAGTTGATGGATTTGAGCATGCATACCTTCCGATGGCGTTTGACAACAAATGCACGCTGATCGAAGCGAAGGGAGACATATTGCCCTGGCCAGCATGTTATATTGTTGTCACCGATGAGGTAAGACTGTTTGACAACCATTTAGTATCTAATAAAATGCATTATTTAGCATTAAGTATCTAATCTAATCTATTATAGATCCCTGAGCTTCCTCGCCGCGTAACCCGGCCCAGACTAGAAGAGACCAGCGCGCCGGCGAATCCTGAGATCCCTGAGCTTCCTCGCCGCGTATCCCGGCCCAGAGAAGAAGAGATCTGCGCGCCGGCGAATCCTGTCAGAAGTACAAGGGTATGTTCTAGATAATTGTTTAATGTTACTATAATAATCAATTAGTAATTATCTTTACATTGATGCTTTACTGTTTGTGTGTGAAGGGTAAGAATCCAGTGAGTCGGGGTGCGAAAGGTAAGAATCCAGCGCCCGTCCGGGGTCGCACCAGGACTTCTGAGGCGCCTAAAAATAAGCTCACACTGCCACAAAAACTTGTTAATGTTTTGGGGCCCAAGCAGATGAATCTCTACGACAAGATCATGTTGAAGTCATCTCAAACTAACAACTTCATGATGACGCTTCCAAAGTCGATGTTTCACTACGAAGAAGATATGATGACGGCAATCAACTTTGAGGACATCAGAGAGATGATGTGTGGAGATTATCTGAACATTAACATTATTCAAGCTTATCTAAAGTAAGTGTTCTTTCCTCATACTGTAAAAACATATAGAATAAGTATCTATGAAGTTGCATTGGCTAACTTTTTATAGTACATGTGATATAATAGATGTCTGCTTGAGAGATGTGCTGAGAAGGACATGACCTCCATTACTGCGGTGTGCCCGGAGCGTTTATCGTACGACTCAGTCACTAGGGACCCGGGGAGGTTTTGTGAATACATGATTCATTGCTTCAATGTTGTTGATCAACAGAATAAATTATTCATTCTAATGCCGTATCACCAAACGTGAGTTCTAATATAAAATTACATACTAATTAGCTAACTTTTTTACCTTCATTTCTCATTTCATTTTGTATTTGACATTGTAGCCACCACTGGGCTTTGTTTATATTCTGCGCTGCCACCGCTACTCTGCTCGTTCTAGATCCACTAGGGCAGTGGACAGAATTCAACACTGAAGACTTAATCAAAGAGTAAGTTTTTATTACTATTTAATTGTTTGTAAGTTTTTTGAACCAAAATTAATGTACTTGTTCATTTTGCTAAACGCTTTTGTTAATATATGTAACAGTTGTTACAAAAAAACCCCTCAGGGAGAGTTTGGTGATTTGACCGTCAATTACATCAAGGTTTGGTAATTCATGTATTTCATTCGTGCTGCTATTATCTTTGTACAATTGTTTTACATTTGTGAATTTTGGTGATTTAGTGCCCTACCCAAAAGGATTCTAAGAGTTGCGGGTACTACGTGATGCGGTATATGTACGAGTTCTGCGGGTACTTCCCAAGTTTTAAGAATGATATTGACAAGGTAATACGAACGCTGTCTTGTATTTAATTCTTTCGGCAGATTTTTTGTGTCTTTATCTTAATCTCATTATGTGTTCCATTCCTTTTCTTGTTGCAGATTAAAGAGCATTATGCCAGATTCAAGACTTATGCTCCTGCCGACTTGTTGCATGTCAGAGAGAGCATGGCAGCCATGTTTATGAGAATGGAGTGGTAGACTAGCTAGCTCTGATGCTGTAACATATATTTTTTGTTAGTTGCTGCTCTGATTCTGTTAGTTGCTGCTGCAACAGATTATATTGTGTAACAAATTATATTTTTTGTTAGTTGCTCTGATTCTGTTTGTAATGAATTATGCTAGCTGCTGCTGTAACAGATTCTAGCTGTTGTATTGAATGTTTCTGTTGCAATTGTGCGCAGAAATGAATTTGCAATTGTTATCTCTGTTGCAATTGTGTAACAGATTGAATATGTTACAGATTTTCGATCTGGTGCTTTATTAGATGTTATCTCTGTTGCAATTGTGTAACAGATTGAATATGTTACAGATTTTCGATCTGGTGCTTTATTAGATGTTATCTCTGTTGCAATTGTGCGCAGAGAATGAATTTGTGTTGTTGGTATTTGATTCAGGGGTTCAATTGTGCAGTTTCTGCCCTCTGTTGCTTATCTGTTACAATTCTGTCTCTGTTGCAATTGTGTAGATTTGTAAAAAAAAATAAAAAAAAATTACACTTTAGATTACGGTTCTAACAATAACCGTAATCTAAAGTCCTTTGGGCCGCGCGCCAAAACTTTAGATGACGGTTATTGCCAAAACCGTCATCTAAAGTGTCGACTTTTACTTTTGTAAAACCGTGATCTAAAGTCCTTTGGTTCGCGCGCGCCAAAGGACTTTAGATCACGGTTTTACAAATAACCGTAATGTAAAGTCAATGACACGCGGGCCGGAAAAGGGACTTTAATTACGGTTTTAAACCGTAATTAAAGAAACGCCATCTTTATTGACGCCCGCGTAGATTACGGTCCAGAACCGTAATTATACACGATTTTGGACCGTAATTAATGGGTCGCGTTCCACCAGTGACAAGTCTCTCCCTTTTCTCTGTCTCGGTCATTTTCAACCAGTGTTTTGCCTCTGATTCTGTCAAGCCTAACTATTAGGACTTCTCTCAGCTACTACTGAGTGACTCAAGAATTGAAGCTCAATACTGCAACAAGGATTAGCCCAAGAGGGACTGCCTAGACACTCAGCTGGTAAGCTAACTCCAACCTGAAATTCTAATCAGAAAACAAATCAAGATTTGCTGAGTAGTGTTGATTCTATACAGTTTCCTTTCTGCATGGGCCCAAACGTGAACTTAATACAACTAATACACTGCTATCACATCCTAGGATACTGGTGTGGATAATGAGAGAAAAACTGTAGAATAAATTCGTGGGTGAAACAGAAAGGAAAACAGATGGGGAAAGGATATCAGTTTTAGTGCTTTAGTGATGTAGGTTCTGTGTCTGTAAAACCTGTTCAGAAATGTCAACTAGACTATCTTGGGCCTGGCGAAACTTAAACTGTTACACCCTATACTACTTGAACTAGCAATGAGAGTGTGAAAGAGGAAACGAAAACAAATACAGAAAGAAAACAGAAACAACACTCGATAAAATAACAGAAGAAAACATCAACTTCAGCTTCTAAAAGAAATTTGTGTTTCTGTATATGAACTTCCCAAGGGTGTGACTACTACCGATGGGGTTCAAACTGTTAAAGGAACCTATAACTAAGTGATCTATCAATGGGGTGGGGAGAAGTTAAGAAACTACGTAACTGTGAACCAGAAAGAAAATACAGAACAGGATCAAACTGCAACTTTAACAGTTTTTGAAAGTAGCTTCAGTTTTCAGTTTTGGGGTGAAACTTCTATTCCTGAGGCATTACCCATATACTTCTGAGGTAGTGAGGGTTAAAATAAGAAGGGAACCCTAGACTAAGCAAGTAAAGGCTCACAGTTAAACTGGTAAACAGATTCACAGTAACAGTGGGTAAAACAACTAGTGTCTGATTCTCTAAGTTCTGGTTTTCAGTTTTCTTCCAGATCTTGTGCGTGAGTGTACTCTTGCTCCTTGGGTGGGAAAAAAAAAGAACTTAGAGCCTTTTAACTGTCTTAACTAAGAGTGTGAATTATTGGGAGGAAGTGGTATATCGGTTTAGGAAAAACAGAAAAGAGATTGAAGAGACAGAAACCAGCTAGTTCACACCAGGATATCAGTTTCGGTAGTCTAGTAATAATCACCACTTGCATTACCTGTTTTCTGCTCTTTTAAGTTTACAGACTTTGTGTATAGGGATCTTAGGTGTGCATTCTTGATTGCCTTGGGTTATCTGAAACTTAAAAACCAAAAGAAATAAAAACAACAGTAGTGTCGAGTTCAGTTTCAGTTGGTGGTTAATCTCAGCTTCTGTAACAGATCATACTGGAACCTTAGAAATGTAGAGGTGTCTTAGGTATGAACCAGTAGCATTATTACAGAAGTAAATTAAGTGGCAAATCATTTGAGGATTTAGGAACCAGGTAACTAAGGACAAAAAGAAAGGAGTAGGATAGATAACAGACGGACAACTACAAAAAAAAGAGGGATTATCAGTTTCTTGGAGTGTAGCTTATCAGATTTTTCTGGTCTTGTACAGAGGGACTTCGGGGACATGGTCTAGATCAATCTTGGGTTCTGTCATTGAATTCTAAAACTATATAACACACTAAGTCACGTAAGAAAAGAAGTGGGAGGATCTGGAAGTCAAATCAGAAAGGTGAGCAAAGAGATAGGAAGTGATGTAGCAATCTGTTTCAGTTCATGCATATTCGGTGTAGACTTTTCTCAGAGAGGTTGTGTCATGCTATTGGGGTGCTCCTGACTGTAGAATATAGCTAGAACCTTTGCTTAAACAATGAGTACCTTGGGATGAATGGGGAGACAGATTTACAGGCTGACAGAAAGAGAACAAAGAGGGTCATCATTCTTCTTTCAATTCCTGTTACAGTTTTGGTTTCAGTTCTGTACAGATGGGTAAGTGAGTATTAGTGGAGTGATTTTGAGTTAAAAACATTATAAACACCTATACCTAGTTGGGTAATACTGTGGGAAGAAGTGAGACATAAGTTGAACTAGAGAGAAGCAAGAAACAAGAAGGAATACTTAGACTTATAGTTTCGGTTTTTCCACTGGTATATAGGTTCTGTACAACCGTGTTACTGGGGTGTTATAAGAGTGGTCCTAGCTTAATAAGGAACTTAAATAACAGCTAATGAACATAACTAGGATACCAGAGCGTGTGGAGGAAATTATACATCAATTACCACATTAAAGGTGAAGTTAAATAAGGTGTTACAAGGACTTGTGTTTCAGATTTTGAAACTTTTGAACTTTTATATAAATGGGTTTTAGGAGTACTCCATGATCTACATTATCATTATACAAAGGTTAAAAGTGTGCACCTATTTACCCAAGGAGGGGATACGTACTAGACAAGTTATATCTATATTACATAAACTTGTTACGTAAATAGCGCCTAAAACGCTCTAAATATTAACTAAGGAAAAAGGGCTTGATTAACATGTAAATAAAGATATGAAATATCCTAGGAGTAGGTTAAGCCTAGGATTAATGCATGTGAACTTCTAAGAGTCAATCTAAACTAAGCGTGTAACAACATACCTAAGGAGTAACATACGATATAAAGTGTCGTCACATAAAATAATGAACTGACACATTGTTTTAATTAACTCTAGGATCGTAGCGTGCTCCGACCGGGACTCCGAGTGTGAGACAACCCGAACTAGCGAAAAAGGTATGGACATGTGTGGTTCGTATGTTGCCGTGTTACACGGCTTGTGTGCTGTGTGCCTTGTTTGTTTATGACCACAAGACTAATGCATGAAAACGAATGTTTATTTTACCGTGCTTATTTGTCTGTTGTGAGCTTGTGTAAGGCATGTGAATGGATTAATTATTTTCCTTGCTTACCTGCTTGCTATTATTGTGCATATTGTTTGCACGCACACAGTAGTGTAGTCCCTTCTCGTTGATGAATCCTTGAGATGAAACACAACGAACTTCGTAAACAAACCAAAAGAACTATAAAAAGGGAAAACTCCTCTTAACTATAGAGGACCTCTAAAGACACCCACTATGGTGTCGAGTTATCAAGGATAATGATAAGCCAATACATTGAGAATGAATAGGGAGACGGACCCTTTGTATCCGGGGTAAAGACCATAACATTGAGAAGGAATAGGGAGACGGACCTTTGAATCCGGAGCAGAGGCTAGTAACATTGAGAATGAATAGGGAGACGACCCTTTGTATCCGGGGTAAAGACCATAACATTGAGAAGGAATAGGGAGACGGACCCTTTGAATCCGGAGCAGAGGCTAGTAACATTGAGAATGAATAGGGAGACGGACCCTTTGTATCCGGGGTAAAGACCATAACATTGAGAAGGAATAGGGAGACGGACCCTTTGAATCCGGAGCAGAGGCTAGTAACATTGAGAATGAATAGGGAGACGGACCCTTTGTATCCGGGGTAGAGACCAGAACATTGGAAGGCATAGGGAGACGGACCCTTTGAGTCCGGAGCAGAGGCTAGTAACATTGAGAATGAATAGGGAGACGGACCCTTTGTATCCGGGGTAGAGACCAGAACATTGGAAGGCATAGGGAGACAGACCCTTTGAATCCGGAGCAGAGGCTAGTAACATGGAAAAAGGAATAGGGAGACGGACCCTTGGTATCCGGGGCAATGGCCAGTAACATTTAAAAACAACAGAGAGAGAAAGAGCTATCCGGGAATGGAGGATTAGCTATGGACAAGATGTACTCCAAATTGTGGTGATAAGAGAATTCACAAATAACCCTTAAGGAAACAAGGAAATATTAGCACCTACATGAGATGGTCACGGGATCTAAATTACATCCCCAGACTTGGTGCAAGGAAAGAGAAAGAAAATACACTTTAAGGGAACAAGAGAAAAGAAATGAAAACACACAACGTTCGTACGATCCCATAGTGAGGATCATGGGTATTACATACCTATATACACGTTTTATTATGTACATGATTGCTGTTGTGTTACTAGCAGCTTGTTGTGCTTGGTTGCGTGTTTGATGTGCTATGATGCCAGCATGTTATGCTTGGATGTTTGTTGATATTGCTATGCTACCTTAAAGGGTGTATAATGTCATGATATATTGTGGTGTATTTTACTGCTTTATTAATAGCATGTAAAATGACTTAATAATATTCGACCAAGTAGTCGTGTGGCCCGGTAACATGCGGGCTACACACGTTCATACTCAGCGTAGTTTGCTGAGTCCTTCCCAAACCAAATTTTTACAGGTATTATGCCGGACGAACGGAGCGTAGGCGGGATGGCTATCATGGGGGTAGTCTATCTGGGCAGGACTTCTGAGTTTGGAATAGTATGTTAGTGTATGGGTTGTTACTAAACCCGGGTTGTACTTTTCGGTTATGATTTAGTAACTGTATTGTAGACACTCGGTTTTTGGAATTGTATCTTGTATTATGTATGAGTTTTGGTGGAGAGCTGTTTCCAGTCATGCAGACCGTAACTAGTATTAGTGATGTGGTCTGTCAACCACGTGGGTGGTTGGCACCTGTAGCACCCGGATGATATCGAGAATCCGCTGCGTAGTTATTATGTAATATGACTAGGAGCTTGACTTTGTACTATTGGACGTTTATTCGGGGGTGTTACAATGGAGCAGGGAATTTATTGAATCCCGAAATATTATGTTTTAGCGTATAAAATGGTGTCATGCTTCATTAAGCATTAAAGATTGTACCAATTTTATGGTGTAATTTTTGTCTCAAACTATATTCTCTTATTTTTATTGTTTTACGAGAGGTTTTCTAAAATTAACCTCTCAAGTGTATGAACTGAATAATTTATCTCAATCTCATCCTTGGCTTGATTAATTGTTTAATTAAGCTTTATTTATTTCATAAATTTTAGGGATATCTTGGTCCTTTTTGCTTGTCAGGCAGGGTCCTATCGACTGCTAAGCATGTCGACCCAAGTTGCCGCTAAAATTGGTTCCTCTATGGGCATTATTCCTTTGGCAACGTCTTTGAACTTCACGCCCCAGGCAGAGCTTCGAGTCTTAGGTCTATTGTATACTTTAGTTTTCCTTACCGGATTGATTGTATGCCATTGTGTAAGTGCCAGATCGGGTTTTCCTGAGTGTGAGGAGGCTTTCTACCTCTCCGGCGTTTTCCTATGAATTGAAATGGACCCTAGGGACGTGGAGGTTGGGTTTAGGTGTCTGTTAGGTATCCGGTAATTTACTGGGGAAGAACCCTAACTAACGAGCCTCACGTACTAACCCGTAACCCCGTTTCCCAAATTTAGGTTTTCCTATACTCGGTACTCCTCTGTTCCAGTCATCAGAGCGTAACTACGCTCTGATACCACTTTCTATAACACCCCTGAATAAAACATCCAGTAATACAAACGTCGCGCCTACACAACATCACAGTTAACTACACAGCGGTATAAACTCCATCCGGGTGTTACAGACGCCAACCACCCACGTGGTTGACACAACCATACTACCAACACCAAGTTATGGTCTACATGACTGGAAACAGCCCTCAACCAAAACTCATATACAATACAAGATACAATTCCGAATACCGAGTGTCTACAACAATATTACCAAATCATAAACTGGAAATTACATCCCAGGTGTAGTAACAACCCATACATCAAGCATACTACTTCAACTCAAGAATTATGCCCTGATGGACAACCCCCATGGTAGCCATCCCGCCTATGCTCCGTTGTCGTCCGGTTCAATACCTGTAAAAATTGGGTTGTAAAGGACTCAGCAAACTACGCTGAGTATGAACGTGTGTAGCCCGTATGTTGCCGGGCTACACGACTACTTGGTCGAATATTATTGAGTCAATTTACATGCTATAATAAAGCAGTAAAGCAGGCTACAATACATCATGGTTACATACACACTCAAAGGTAGCAAGCATTAACAACAAGCAACCAAGCATAACGTACTGGCGTCATAGCCATAACCAACACGCAATCAAGCACAACAAGCTGCTAGTATTGCAACAACAATCATGTACATAATAAACCGTGTGCATAGGTACGTTATACTCCTGATCCTCACTGTGGGATCATTCGAGCGTTGTGCGTTTTCATTTCCTTTCTCTTATTCCCATAATGTGTATTTTTCTTTCCCTTTCCTTGCACCAGGTCTGGGGATATAGTTAGATCCCGTGACCATATCATGTAGGTGCCAATCTTTCCTTGTTTCTTTAAGGATTATTTGTGAATTCTTTTATCACCGCACGTTGGAGGACGTCTCCTCCATAGCAAATTCCTCCTTTCCCGGCGTCGTACGCCGAGAAAGAGGGGTCATCTTTAGACCCCAGGTTATGCTCACCAATTAGCTGATCCTCCAATCCCGGCGTCATGTCGAGAAAGAGGGGTCATCTCTAGACCCCAGGTCATGCTTCCCAAATTGCCAATCTTCCAGTCCCGGCGTCGTACGTCGAGAGAGAGGGGTCATCTTTAGACCCCAAGATATGCTCCACAATAGTCGGTCGAAGGATCTGATGCAGATACCAACTCCCGATCATCCATACCGCGCGGCCCGAGATGTTTTCTTCCCGGGTTATTCTCTTGTTTCACCGGTTGGTATTTTACTTTTCATTATCATTATAATCTCGACACCATAGTGGGTGTCATTAGCGGTCCTCTATAGTTAGAGAGGAGTTTTCCCTTTATGTAGTTCCCTTGTTTACATAGTTCGTTGTGTTTCATCTCAAGGTCCATAAACGAGAAGGGACTAAACTACTGTGTGCGCACAAATAATATGCAACAATGATATAGCAATCATATAAGCAAGATAAGCAAGCAATCCAATTTCATGCTTTAATCTTATGGTCTTTTTCACACAAAGCACACAACAAACAAGCCGTGTAAGACGGCAACATACGAACCACACATGTCCATACCTTATAATAGTTGTCACCGATACTGGCACAAGGGTTCCCCGCTGCTCGTGGGGTTCACTCCTGTTATAATTATTCGAACGGGTTAGATCATTCGATCATGTGTTATTGTTCGTAGTTCTATTCATAATGTTTGGCCTACTCTTAGGTGTTATAGTCGGCATTGTTAACCCTACTTCATTAGTTCAGTTTGGACCCATGGTTTTAGCCAAGCAGTATCACTTAAGGTAATTCGAAAACTTGCCCTCTCCATAACTTGTCATACCACTAATTATGTAGCAACTTGTCTCCTTTCTCATTTAACCTATCAACCTCTTGATCGCTAACAAGTTTTCACCCTTTTCGGATTGATTCCCTTAGTTTGTCCTAGTTCCTCTCCATTCCTTTTTAGTTCACATTTAGCCCTACAATTTTCTAATCCTTTCATTTCTGCCCCGGACCTTTCTCAAGCGCATGTTGTTCTTACTTCCATTTTGTTGCTAACCTAATTCGAAATCATAGAACTATACCTACCTTGTTATAATCCCAGACTCCCATACGATTAACCTTACTCCCAAAACTTCCGAACTAATGTTTAACTCTAGTAAATTTCCGGGTCATCATTTTATCCCAATCCATATTCCAACTTATACAAATCTTTTATTTCTCCTTCTATCTTGGATGACGTCTGGATCCCACCTAGGTTGTTTTTAATTTAACTCATCCTTCCTAATTCCTTCTATAACCAAATTGACATTAGGTTCCCAGGATTTACTAGTTAACCCCTAAGTTCTTTTCAAGCGTTTATACTTACCCTATAATTAGTCATACTCCTAAGTTTTTGTTCCTAGATGCTTACTAATGTTCCTCTGTCCGTCCATTTACTTGCCCAACCCATGATCTATGCCATCCTTCCTCTCAAATCTCACTCATTATCTAGGCACAACATCTTCACGTTACCTTTCCCGACTTCACTTCTAGTTTCAAATATTCCCTTCTTATAACCCATATCTATTCTTATTATTATTTTTCTAAGGTATCCTAGGACATTTTCTAAGATTTCTTATTCAGATTCCTATGTCATTAACCTTACTACGTTACATCTTAATCCCCTAAAGCTTTACCATACATTTCCTCTAGTTAGACAGGTCCTAAACTTTTGGCTAATGTTTAGCGTACCTTAGGTATTAAATGTGACAGCTTTAACCTACCGTTTAGATCTACATTCTGTCCAGACTTTCCAGATTGCCTCACCAGTTCCTCGACCCTAACATGGTAGGATTTCTAACGCCTAAGCTTAATTGTTAATCTGGTTTTACTTAATTACTTTGTTTAGGAATTTTATGACATTATTCCCTAGTCCATTAATCCTATCCTGGGTTCACTGTTATGCTAATACAGCTCCCAACACACTTCTGAAACCGATTATACAGAGATCACAAGTTGCAGTTTTTTGAATACTAGTTGTTGTGTACTCTCCTGTCTAATCTCACTCTTAAGGCACTAAACTGGTTTCTAACTCTTCCAAGTGTGGACAGACTCAGTTATACGCTTTAGTAATGGTTTAGACTCATCATTAAGCTAATTCCACCCTTATCCCTGCTGAAAATCAGTTATACAGAACACAAATCGCAGAACTGAAAACTCTAAGACTGTGTACACCTCTCTTCCATTTTCCATATGTTTCTGAATTTGATGTTACAGGATTTAGCTCATCTCTGCGTTTGTTTTCACTAGCTGCTTGCACAGAATTTCTCTGAGCCCAGTAATAGGTTGTTTAACTCTATAGCGGCTGGCACTTAGATACTGAATGCATCAAAGATTGCTAGTTATTATTCTGAGACAATACTACACTTATTGACAACAGGAAACACCAGAAATCTCACCCCAACTTCTCGGCAATCTAGGACATGAATTATCACTTCAGGAATCAGTTCCCAGGAAAACTAACTTTGCTAAATCAACAGACCAAAGTATAACAGATTCTGCTGAGAACTTCCTACTGATTACCTATGGCACTTCCCACTGTTCCCGGTGGCACTAACTTATGCTTTAAGTTTCTTAAAAACTGGGTGCTTAGATCACCATTCTCTTAGCATTATTTACAGGTCCTAAACACCCGAACTTCCTAGAATTAAAACATATACTTCTCACCTTTGATCTGATAGATTTACATCCTGAAAGTCACCCATTCAACCTGTTACTTACCCAGATTTTCCCTAACCATTGTGACATGATTTACTAAGTCACTTAGCCCAATGACCACTTCACTTAACATTTCCCAGAATAATACCACAACTTCACGGCAACCAGGACAAGCATTTTCCACACAGCAATTAGCCTTAAAACCTCATCTTTGCTAATTTGTCAAACCGACATGTAATCAGATGTAGCTTAATAGTTTTTTTTTGGCTTAATACCAATGGCACTAGAACATGTTTTTAGTTTGATAAAAACTTGGTACTCAGACCCTCGTTTCACTAGTGCATTAACCAAGCAGCACACAGATTTTTCTCCAGCTCAATATCACCAGATTTTGCCAAGGTAAGTCCAAACAGAATTACACGCAAGACTAAGCATAAATTTAGATATGGTTTTGGGTTACAACCTTAGGGATTTTTCAGTTGGATTTCTTGCTGATTCCCTTGGTATTTTTGGCACCTGTACATGATCATATGCCAAAGCCAGTTAGTAGCTCATTTCGAATTCAAACCTCACATGCTAGTTGACAGAATCTTAGGTAGTTTTTTTTTTGTTTTTACCTTTCCCTGAGGGCTACTCCTTGGGTTTCTTCGCAGACTTTGGTTGGCGGTTTTTTTTTTTGTTACTGAGAGCCCTTGGCTTTACAACCGGCCATGCACAAGGAAACTTTCCAGATTAGTTGATGTCTTTAGTGGCATAAAACAGAGACAGAAGATAAGGAACATGGCAGTGTTGCGGCCTCACCTTAGATCTGATTTCAAGACAGTATAAGGATGAGTCTATGGATGCTTTTTGGTGCCAGCTCAAGGAGGTTTTCCAGAGAATCTCACGCATGCAATGGGTTAGATAAAAAGAGGAGTCGATACCAAATTTTCGTACATCAAAAACAGAGTGTAGCGAAGGGATTTAAACAGTTTTGTTTTCGGTTTTCCTGCTCTTACCTTCGAGAAATCAGCAAGAGGGTTTATTCACCGAGTTTCAGAGCCCCAACCCACAGGCTTGGATGCACGGTTTATGCGAAGGAAAAAAATAAGTAGATTAGAGGACTGAGAGAAGACTTTCGGACCAGACAGGTAAAGGAAAAGAAAAGCAGAAGAGAGAAAGGCAACCGGTAAAATCACCTTGCGCCAGTTGCTCTGTGTCATTCCAGTTTCTCATCTGGTAGTACTCCAAGTCTCGAACATGCAAGGGAAGAATTTAAGAGGTTTGGGTTATGGTGGAATTGTGAAAGGCAAAGATCGCCAAAGGAAGAAACTGGGAAGTAGAATGGAACGTTTCGGGTAGAATCACAGAGGAAGAGAAGGAGGGATTCGAGTACGATTTACCTTGCAGTTATTGTCTCAACTGGGATGTTGGGTTCCCGAATTGTTTTCAGGACTTCAGACCCTCCCAAACGGACATGCAACCACAGAAAGAGCACCAAGAGCTTGAGTTATGTTCGAGATGTGAAGGGAAAAATAAACTGATGCAGTTATCAAGCGATGGATCGGGAAGAATAAAGAGGAGGAGAATTCGTAGAGTACATTGGGAGAAGATGAGTTCTTACCATGCGTAGGAATAAAGGGGGAGTTGGAGCTCTCTCTCTGGTCTTGCGCCATGCGTGAAGAAAAGGGAGAATCATGGGCAACTTCAACCGGGAAGTGACATGGGGGCTTTCGAAAGGCACAGAGGAAATGCAACCCTGGGAACTCGAAGAACACATTGGGAGGAGGAGTGGTCTTGCATGCGTAGGAATTAAGCAATTGATTGTTTCTTTTCCTCTGATTTGCACAAGACGTGAGACGAGGAGTGCAAAACTGGGTTGAGGACTCAATCTGGGTACACAGAAGCGAGAAGGAAGGGCACTGGTTCGAAGGCTGGGAGATGAATGCATGCGGGGGGAATTGGAGAGATTAGTGAATGGTTAGTATATTAATGTATTTCATAGACTGATCTTTGCGTGGGGAAAATGGAAGGCTAATGAGCCTTGGTAGATACAATCGGTTGTAGTGTATGGGTTGGGTAATGATTTAAATGGGACTTGGTGAGATTTGCAAGGTTATCGAGCTAGGTAGAACTTAGTGGGTTTTAACTTTATTGTTGTCTTACATTAGTGGAACTTGCAGAATCCTTGGATAATTAAGTTGTTGTTAGTGAAATTGCAAGATTTCCGGATATCACACCAGTGGGGCTGATTTCATTATAGTCTTATAATAAAATTTTGTAATACTTGTGTAACTAGCTCAACCCTAGAGTCAAGGGATGTAATTTGATGAGCACAAGTGTTTATGTAATAAGGTCACTTGCACATGTTCATCTATAATTATCGTAACATGTGTTATCCCAAATGTCCTATCATGGAATAATTTATTTCGCTCCATGTATTGACTAGGGCCAAATTACAATGTGACTACCTATCTCCTTCACAGACATATGTATGCCCCGTTGTTGCTTATGTATATAACGTTGGTTGTATATACGTACGCATATATATATCTGCGTGACTATATTGACGTTTTCGGTTCAGAGGTGCGCATATATATTTGAGCTTATATCAGCGTATTACGTACCGATACGCACGTACGATGTTATTATTATTTACATTTTTTTTAGTATGATCATAATTGTTACTCATAGTTTAATTCAACCTTCACGAATTTAAACTGATAATTATTCGAGGTATTTCACATCCTCTTCAACAACTCACCAGACCTCACAATGACAGCCTTTTGTGACGTAGACTGGGCAAGCTGTTCCCTCACAAGACGGTCAGTCAGCGGTTACATAATACTGATTGGAGGCACACCAGTGAGCTGGAAAAGCAAGAAACAACAGACAGTTTCCCTCTCAACAGCGGAATCGGAGTATAGAGCCATCAGGAGAGTCACAACAGAACTGACCTGGCTGTCAAGACTAGCTCATGAGCTTGGCATCAAGGAAATTTCACCCATCCAAGTACACTGCGACAACAAAGCTGCTATCTACATCGCAAGAAACCCAGTCTTTCACGAAAGGACCAAACACATCGATCTTGATTGCCACCTTGTCAGAGAAAAGATTCAAGAAGGTCTGATAACACTACAATACATTCCTGGAAGTCATCAGCTTGCTGACATTCTAACTAAACAACTCTCTCGAAGAGACTACAATCAGTTTCTGCATAAGGTCAACTCTACTACAGAACCTCCACACCTTCAAGATTCGTGTTTGTAATCACTCCACACCCTTCATCTTGAGGGGGGCTGTTGGAATATATACATATGTATTATATATTCCTTACTCTTCTAGCTTTACTTCTCGGTTGTTACATAGAGTTATAGTTAGGAGATTAAATCTGTTAGCATATTATTACCGTTGTGTTTTGTCCGTTAAGACTACCCTAGATAAATAGGTTGTAAGTGAGTCTCATTTTTGTAAGTGACATTAGTATACTACTAAAGTCAATAATACACCTCTACAATCGACAGAGAGCTTTTCCTTAATCCATCCAATTCCCCTTGTAAGAATTCGAAAGTACATCAATGACGAGAGTTCTGAACATGCTGATGTCGGGGGTGCGAACTCTTCACTTGAGTTTTGCCCACTGGTCGAGAGAGCTTGCATATGGCTTCTCTTGACAAAGTTGGAGGTCTCACATTATGCTTTGGCATTAGTTTCTCTTCAGCTCGTCTATTGCGCTTGAGGATGTGCGTGATATTTTGCAATGAAATCTCTGAATGGGGAAAGTGACAACCAAGTTTACAATAATAATCCAGACAAGGTTGAACTCCGGTTATGGTATGACTGAGGGGGGAGGCGGGAGAGGAGCAAGTAGGAGCAGGGTTAAAACTAGGGGAGAGGGGTTGCACTGCCTTGGCGGGACCAGGAGAAAGGAGAAAGAGGGGTGTGGGGGAGACGGGGGTTAAGGATATTGGAAATGAGTGGAGGTTGAAAGGGGTAACGAAGAAGAGAAGGGAGCGATGTTGTTCTGGACTGTGGATAAAGGCATGATCACAGAGGGGGTGTCGGGAGACAGCTGCTGAAAACAAGGAGGGGCGTTTTGTCCGGGGACGACCACTTGGAATTAGGTAAACACCTACATGCAATAATTAATTGCTTTGGAATGAAACACTCCATGCCTCCGAGAAGGAGAAACGGTGATATTTCTTATAATTGATCATAGCGACAGAGAGAAAACAATTGTATTGCTTCGATCTTGAGTAATAGGGCTACCACTTTGGCTGCGTTCGGTGACTATTTTTGTGTTAGTTTTGGTTGGTTGTCTTGGTTGGTTATTTTGTGATAGTTTTGTTGGTTGTTTTGTGCTGGTTGTTTTGAAAACTAGTGTTCGGCAGACGGCGATTTCATCTGACTGTTTTGAATAAGTTAGTTTTGTGCAGTGCGTTTACCGTTTTCGTTGTTACAATTAAAAATTTTATATTACATTCTAAAACAATTTTTTGTTAATAAAGTTAAAATATATGTAGATATTCAATTATAGCCTTTAATAATTATTATTCTTTATTAATATTTTACTGACAATTAATTTATAATATGTATACATATTAATTTATAAATAATTTTTTACATATATTTAAAAAAATAAAGAAATAAACTATTGTATTTAGAGTAAATATATTAGATGTTATATATAAAAATAAAATTTTTGGATTATATATTAGTATTAATATAATATTTCAAATGTATTAATACTTAAGATTATTTTAATTTTTAATGGAATAAATAATATCATTAAATGAAAAAACAATTCTTTTTAATAATAAAATAATTATTATATATTGTTTAATTATTGATAAAATATTTATTTTAAACATATATTTATAGTTAAAACAATATATTCTATTCAATGAAATATTATTTAATGAAATTCAAAAATATAAATTTAAATTTAATACTGGATATGCCAAGAAATGAAAAATAATGTATATTAGCATATAAAATTACTCTTTAATTATTAAGCACAGTATAAAACATATAATAATTTTGATATACTGACAAACCATAATAGTTTGTACACAATTTTGTAATTAATCATTACTTAGCAAGTTGAATACTTATAATTGATAATTCTGAAATATACTACAAATATTTTGTAATCTAATAATTTTGATATAATTGAAAGTTTACATCGTAATTTTTATTAGTTTGTTCTTTTCCTAGTAGAATATTTTATTATAATTGATATATAGTAATAGTTTTAAAAGACTATTTATCCGTATCTGATTAAACAATTTAGAAAAACACTACTAGTTTAAAACTATTGTTCTATATTATTTTCATTAATTTATAATTTAGTATACTAATCTTTATGAAAAAACTAAAAATAAAAAAGGAAAATAAACTAATTTATAATATATTAATCTATATATTTCAATTTAGATTTAATATATAATATCATTTTTAAAATATAATTATAATATTGAAAATTTAAATTAATTTATTAAAAATTAATTTTTAAATATTAATTAATATTATTAAAATATTCTTGCCCTCTTAATTACATTTTTCTGGCTCCTCCTCTGTTTACGGTGTTTATTATATTTGCAGCATAAATTGTTGGTTGTTTTGTGGTTGTTTTGTGCTGGTATATTTGTGGCTATTTTGAAAATTGTTGTTCAGTGATAACGGTTTGACATTTTTTTATCAAAAATACCAAACTCAAAAATACCACATTTATACCACATATATACCATCACCGAACACATCTTTTACCGGGGTTCTACGTCATTAAAGTGCTATAGAAAAGTGAATCATTTTCCTTTTCTAGATAGACACACCGTGCCGCATTAATGAGAGAATCAATGACAGACATTCAATGAATTCATTTTATACAATGTGGATGTTAGGATATTTTCCAAGTGAAAATTGAACGAGATAGTATCTAACAAAATGTTTCATAAGGCGGGTGTTATAAGTAGATTTTTATTATGAACTTTACATATAACAGTTCACAAAAAATTGAATACTTTAATTTATAGATATTTTACTTAAGTTATTAGGATTTTTCAATTTACTATTGCCCTTCATAAATTGAAACCTTATATTCCCATATTGAAATAAACAGACGATCGACGCTGCGGACATGTCCGTGTATAACTTGGTGCAGTCTGTGTATTTGGCAGTCCAGTCAGCTGCTGACTGGATTATTTTGTTGACTGGACTGTTTTTTTTATATTAACTTTAATTAGTTGTAACTTTTAAAATATAAGTCCAAAATGAAAAAAAATTATATCACCGTTCATCTAAATTCAAGCTCTTCAAAACAAGACCACTCATGGATATGTTTTAACAACTTTAAAATTTTATATTATTATATGTACATATCAACCATACTTGATTCACCATATACAGTTTAAAAATACACTATACAATAATAATACACTACAAAACAATAATAATTCATTATCTGTTTGAAATTGGTATGTTAGAAAAATATATGATTCACTATATAAGACCTAAAATACATCATATAATTAATAATAATACACCACAAAATAATAATAATAATAATAATAATAATAATAAATAACATTACAATAATGATCCATTATTAGTTTTGAAGTTTGTTATCTAATTCACCACTTGTCAGTTAATGAATCATAATATCAATTTAATGAATCAAAATATCAAAATTAATGAATCATATCTTCATTTTAGTGTATCATCGCAAACATATAAAAATAAAAAAATTAAACAATAATGCAACACAAACAATATTTGGTATGTATGAAAAATACATGATTCACCATAAAAGGTTTAAAATACACCATACAACAATAATAATACATTACAAAACAATAATAATTTTTATCGATTTCAAATTTCTTATTTAATTCACCACTTATTAGTTGATGAATCATAATATCAAATTTAATGAATCATAATATCAAAATTAATGAATCATATTATCATTTTAGTGTCTCTCATACACATGTAAAAATATTTTTTTTCAAAGTTGTCGAAACATATCCATGACTGGTCTTGTTTTGAAGAGTTTTAATTTAGATGAACAGTGATATAATTTTTTTTCATTTTGGACTTATATATTAAAAGTTACAACCATTTAAAATTATTACAAATTTTCTTCTCATCACATGTGCCACATCAGCAATCCAGTCAGCATGGTGACTGGACTGCCACTTAAGGTTCCGTGCAATCCAACGCCGTATCTGGGTGACCGAGATTCTGAGCTGTTGGAGAACTTCCTCTTTGATTTTGTATTCTTTGTTGGTGACAAATTTTAAATTTGTAAAACAACTGTCAGCCATACTACTATTAGTTCGTCGCACGTCAATATTCCGGGTGGTGCCGTGTCCTATGATTGCGAAGCAAGAGAGGTTGGTTTTGTTAGGTTTATTCTAATTTGGGAAAATTACATCGCCCACCCATGATGTTTGGCGAAATTACACAGCCTATCCATGAGGTTTCAAAAATTACACAGCCCACTCATGTGGTTTACACAATTTTGCATCCAGCAACTTTTTTAATATATGATCAACTTAAAAGATGGTTAAATGTTGTTCAAAATTGATGAAACTTTACATGGACGATGCTAAGGTGTTATATTTTTGTTCAATGTCAAATCCAAAGTTTTTTAATGTCATATATGACCTGTGGGACCCAATGAAACATGAGACACGTTCATCGGGTCCCACGGATCATATATGAGCTTAAAAAACGTTAGATTTCACGTTTTACCAAAATATAACACTTTAATATCGTCCTTGTAAAGTTTCATCAAATTTGGATATCATTTAACCCTCTTTTAAGTTGATCAAATATTAGAAAAATTGCTGGATGTAAAATTGTGGAAACCACATGGGTGGACAAAGTAATTTTTAAAACCTCGTGGGTGAGCTGTGTAATTTCACCAAACGTCATGGGTGGGCGATGTAATTTTCCCTAATTAGTTACATCCGAATGTAACTATTGAAGACTATATATATGTATATTTGTTCTATAAAATCTGTAAAATTAATAAATAAAATTGTTGTATATGTAAAATTGTACATTGACTTATGATATTATTGAATTTCTATACATACTTTTTTTTGGATAATTATAGGCATAAAGCCCAAGTAGCCACAAGGGTAGAACAACACAATGAAAACTCAAGTAAACACGGCACAAAACCTCCATACCTACAAAGTCCTATCAACCATACATGCAGGGGCGGACGGAGAGGGGGGCTAGGGGGCATAATATAAAGTTTTAAAGAAAATTAGTGTCAAAAAAAATTTTACCCCCCTAAACAAAATTTGGGTGTCAAAAAATTTTTTAGCCCCCCTAAACAATATTTCTGAATCCGTCACTGCATACATGCCAAGGAAGCCAACCAAACTTATAGCTCTAGAAAGCTTACTTTTTACCTAGCATGATTACTTTACTAATACGTGAGAACTTAGTAAAGATTTATCCTTACATATGTCTGTTAAACTGTATAATAAACTTATAAAACATATATTTTTATATTATATAAACTGTACAATTTTAAATGTAATAAAATAACTGTTTGTAGTCAAGAATAATTATTGATGTACTATACATCATGTTCGTATTATCATGTAGAGCTAACTATTGAGTGAACCAAATTATAAGATGTAAACTAGAGTTAAATCTGATCATCAAACCTGGATTTTTTTTTTATCGAATCGAACTTTTAAGTTGAACATCTGCTTTCAGTTAGACTTTTTTAAATAAAGTATTATTGATTAGATTGAATGATTAATGGAAATTTTCGCCTTTCGGCTAGTTGATAGGGTCTGGTTTCTCAACAAATATTTTTTAATGCTAGTTTCTTAACATACGAAATCTTCAAATAAGACAAAGATGCATACTCTGATTAAATGGTTGATTCAATAATTTATTTACAAGTCACTGATCATGAACAGTTTGCAAGATGTATGACAGGTTCCCGCGGCGGTTCGATGTCGTTATACTCTTATAATACTCTTGTGCTTCGAATTCGATGATACCCATCAGCATTTACGGAGCCTTCGCTATGGTATAAATATGACATAAATGGATAACATAAATATACAGTATATGTTGTTTTGATTTTTTTTATTTATTTTTGTTGTTCGGTTAAAAGAGCATAAATGTCAGTATAAATGGCAGTATAACTGTCAGCATAAATCCCCGCAGCAAATGCTATTTTTTCGTTTTCGTGCTTTCACTTCTGTTTCTTTACTCACTTCATAATACAATGACTGTGACTATTGATTAAAAAAAGAATTTTTTTACAAGTTACAAATTACATAATAATAATTTATAAAAAATAGTACTACTTCTTTAGCTAAATTAAAAAAAAACCACATTTATAATACAAATCTACAATATATTATTTGTAATACCATATAGATTAATAAAAAAAAAAAACTAATAAATATACTATATAAATTAAAATATTAAAATAGTATATAGAAATATGAATACATATAAATGTATTAACATACAAAGTTATAAAAATATTATATATTATTAAAAGTTACAATTTCGCTAAATAAATTCATATAACATTATCAGAAAATTTGAAACGCTTGTTTTCTTTTTTTACGCTTTTATATTTATAAGAATTATAAAATTTAGATAATAAAATATATTGCTTAGAAGTTACAAATTTTGCTTAAATAATAAAAATACAAATTTTATTGGTTATATAAATATTTTTATTTTCTTTGCAAGTATTTTATTGTAAATTAAATACTCATAGTAATATATTGTTTGTGAATTTTTCTATTTATTTTTACTAACAAAATAAAGTTTAGTAGTGTAATATAATAAATTGTAATTGTAATACGAAAACGGTAAACGCATTACATATAACTAACTTAACCAAACATGCTGCATATATGCTGCACTGCCAAACAGCAGTTTTCAAAACAGCTGCATTTATGCCAGTATATTCCTGCCAGCAAATATGTTACGTTTATGCTAGAGCCGATCATAATCAAGATAGCCCAACCGCCCAGCCCGGCCCGGCCCGTATTTTTGACCAATGGGTATGGGTAGAAAAAATAATTGGGCGGGTTTGGACAAAAAAAGCAGCCCGAATTTTTTTCCGGACCGGGTTATGGCTAAATATTTTACCCAGTTGATGGTCCGGCCCGGCCCGAATGTCATAGTACATCTTACATTAGTATATGTTATTGTAAATATGTAAACAAAAGTAATAAAATACTTACAATAGTACAGTAGTAATTATTCAACTGAATGGACCGCATACTCTTCATCTTATAAAATTTGTTGTGTGTCGTGCACACTCTTCAAAATCTAAACTATGTGTCTATACTTTAAAAACTATGTTACTAAATAGAGAAATTTGAGTTAAAAGCGGGTTGGGCGGGCCGGGCTTTGGTATGAGCAATTTTTTAGGTGGGCGGGTTGGGGTCAGGTGATTGGCCCGATTGGGCAGGTTTGGACTAAACACTTGGCCCGATTGGGCTAAAAATTTATGTCTAGCCCGATCCGAACCCGACCATCCAGTTGACAACTCTAATTTATGTAACGTATTCTGTGCCAAAATATGCATGCATTTTGCTGTCAAAACAGCCATGCCGACCAGAGCCTTATTCCTACCGAATAGTTCTCTGATAAGATGAAACGTTTAGTTTTGGTCAAATACCTTAAGTGAAAAGGTCAGTATCTAATAGCCATAGGTGTCAATTGCTGTCAGGAACCAATAAGCCTCAATCTATATTTGTTGTTTTCTTCCTCCTGAGGCGGAGCCGCGGAGATGTCATTTCGGCTTCCATTTTTGGCTGTAGCGTGTGATTCTATGCAATTTTCCATGCATAATCTAGTTAATCATTTCATCTAGCTTGTGTGATCTCTTGGTTTTTCATGCATGCGGTCGCTTCAGTTTCTTCCTTCATACTCTTTTTAAACTTGTTCCCTTTTCCCTCTTCTTATAGGCTCCATTCTTTTAAAAAAGAATAAACCAGCTGATAGCTGATATGGGCTGATGACTGATTTCAAAATTAGATGATTGTGTAAAAACCTATATAATTTGTTCTTTTTGTATTAGAGTTTTGAACTGATAAACCTACTGATAATGTGACTGACAATATGTAAACCAACTGATAATGCGACTGGTAATGCGTAAATCAGCTGATTAACTAACTGATAATGCTGTTTTGAATAAGTTTTATAAGTAAATGATATCTGACCCATAATACAACAAAAGAATGAGCTGAGACTGATAAACCAGCTGATAAATCATAAACCAGTTGATTCTGGTGCAAAAGCATGGGGCCTAATCTCATTTCTGTTCTTCAGTTATCTCTCGCTCTCTCAGTTTTTCTTCTTACTTTTTATGGGTTTTGTGTCTTTTACTTCTAAACGTTGGATTAATCTCTTGTGCATGTCCTTTCTGCAAATCGATTATGTCTCCTCCTAACTCGGGTGGTGATAGGGGTAAGGAGGTAGTAGATGAGTTGGTCACTAGATATACGGGTCTATCGCTTACAGAGGGTATGTTCACAGAGGTTGACGACATCATTGGTTGTGCCGCTTGTTCCTTTCCGTTTGATGCATGTCTTTTAGGGCACCTTTATATCACCAAAGCAACGGATTTCCAGGTTATGGAGAAGGTTTTGTCAAAGGTTTGGCAAGTTGAGGGTAATTTAAGGATTCACCGTCTAGGGGAGGGTTTATTTCTGTTTCAATTTGCGAAGGTGGATGTAGTTCCTGCAATTTTAGGGTGTGGCCCGTGGTCATTTGATGGAGGTTTATTAGCTTTGGTCTCTGTTAATAGATGGATAGCACCGAGTGATCATAAGTTCATAAGTGTCCCGATGTGGGTTAGGGCTCATAATGTTCCCCTTCTGTTTTTCATATGGATTTTGCGAAGAAGTTGGGTGATCGTATTGGTAGGTTTGTGGAATTTTATGGAGAAGGGGCTCGTGGTATTGGTGGTTTCCTTCAAATGAAGGTCTAAATTCAAATTGAGAAACAATTGCTAAGGTACATTACTGTGTCAATGGAAGGCCAGCCGAGAGTCCTGAAGATTAGTTATGAGCGACTTCCATCAGTTTGCTTTCATTGTGGGGTTATGACGCATGCCACTCGTGAATACCCTAATAAGAGGGATGTTGCACCCAAAGGCTTCCAATATGGTCCTTGGCTCCAGGCGGGAGCTTTGCGAGGTGGGTCAATGGAGGCGAATTTGCGGAACGGTCTGTTGGAGCCTATCCAAAGAATTAGGACGCTGATGCTAGCCCAAGCTCACACCCGAAGGAAGGCAAAAGGGAGCAGTCAGTTCAAACCCAACCTAGTAATAAGCTGCATGAAGGAGAAGAAGCTTTGCAGGCTGAGGATATCCAGTCCAGGCAAGCTGCGTGCCCGGTACTTATGTTCTGCCCATAGTCTGATAGTGCTTTCCGCGGGACATAAGCGCAAGGTGGTTAATGTTGAAGATGACTGTCTATACAAACTCCTTGATATGCATGAGTTGGATGCAACTTCAAAGAAGGGAAAGAGTGGGCTGTTTGAGGTTGAAGTTTGGGAAGTAACACAATTTAATGAAGAGGCGACCTCGAGTGAAACCTGGGACCGCCTGGAGCAATAAGTTGTCTAGGAGTGAACTGTCGGGGTCTAGGCGCCCCCTGAGAAGTGCGATGGGTGCAGGACTTAGTCCGAAATGAATCACCCAGTCTAGTTTTCCTTTCAGATGCTAGACTTTCAAAGTCCGAAATGCGTCGGGTGGAGTGTGGTATGTGCGGTTATGATGGTATAGCGGTGGATAGTTTTGGGTGAAGTGGGGGTGTGGCATTATACTGGAAATCTCATTTGGGGGTACAAGTGTTGTCTTCTTAAACTCATCATGTTGATTGTCTTGTTGGTGTTGGGCAAAGGAGGTGGAGGTGTACCGGTTTGTATGGGTGGCAGGGGGCTGTAGACAGATGGCGAACATGGAGACTTATAAGAGACTTGTGGCTTAATGGCATGGGGTCATGGCTGGTTTTTAGGGACTTCAACGAAGTCCTATATACCCATGAGCAAAGGAGCCGCCTTGATAGGGAGCAAAGTCGAATGGTGGCTTTTAGAAGGTGTTTGGATGATTGCAGTCTACTAGATTTGGGGTATGTGGAAAGCAAATTTACTCACAACAACAAGAGAAGGGGGAGATTCAATGTTAAGAGTAGAGTCGACCATGTTGTAAATCAAGAATGATTATCTCTCTTCCTCTTGGCGCGTAATGTGCACATGAGTTGGGGCCGGTCGGATCACCAACTATTAAGTTGATTTGGGCCCCGGCTCAACAACACGGGTGTATGCCTTTTAAATTTAAAGCTTGTTAGGCTAGGGACCAGGGTTGTAAGGAAATAGTCCAAAAGGTTTGGGCTGGCAATTTTGTGTTATATGGAAAAATTTAGAAGCTGTGGAAGAGAGCTAAGAAGGTGGTGATGTAGGAGGCTAGCTCAGGAATCCAGGCGGAAGCGGGAGATCTAGCAGGAGTTAGATTAGGTGGGGGATGGCTCAATGAATCCCTTTAGCTTGCAGCGTTGGGGTTTTTTAACTCAAGAATTGGACATGTTATTGAAACGGGATGAAAAGTAGGTGGCTCAGAGGACGAGAACACAATGGTTACAATCAGAAGATAGAAACATTTCATTATTTTACTCTAAGGTTAGGGCCAACAAACATAGAAATTGGATTCATGAGTTGATAGATGATGTTGGGAGGAGTCAAGTAGAATGGGTAGATCATAGATGTAGAAAGGAACACAAGGGAATTTTTTTCTAATATGTTTTCCTTAAATAACCCAGAAGTGAATTACCATTTTCTAACATGTGCCGAGGGACAGGTTACTAGTCAAATGAATGAAGTAATTGGTCAGGAATTCACCAGGGAGGAGGTTATTTCTACAGTCAAGGAGATGAATCCAAGAAAGGCACCCGACCCAGACGAAATTAATGATACCTTCCTCTTTACCTTTTAGTCTACTATTAGTGATGATTTCATTGACCTAGTTTTGAGAGGTCTTAAAACTGATTACATGCCTCAAAGTTTTAACTAGACACATATAGTCTTAATACCAAAGAAACAAGGTGCTAATCGTATGCTCTATGTAATACAATGTACTATGTGGTTTCCAAGGTTTTGGTCAACAGAGTGAAGGGTTTCATGAATGAAACTACCTCTGAAAATCATCTACTTTCATTCCGGGGGGCCTTATAACTGATAATGTAATTATAGCTCATGAGTTGCTGCATTATATGAGGGGGTCTAGAGTAGTTCAAAATGGTCAGTTTGCTTTAAAGGTTGATATGGCTAAAGCTTTTGATAAAGTAGAGAAGGCTAGTCTGTTGGGGGTTTTAAAGAGCATGGGACTTCACAATAATTGGGTTTGAGTAGTTCAGAAGTGTGTTACTACAATTTCAATGTCTGTTCTGGTTAATGGCCTATCATGGGAGGTTTTTATTATCCAAGGAGGGGAATTAGACAAGGTGACCATCTGTTACCTTTTTTGTTCATTTGTTGTATGAAAGCATTGTCTTCTGCTTTGCATATGGATGATTTTGTGGGCATGATTCAAGGAATGAGATTTAATGGTTTAAATAAACGCTTCACAAGTTTATTCTTCACATATGATTGTCTAATTATTGGTAAGGCAACAACTCAAAACAGGGGAGGATTATGGAAAATTTAGAGGATTTCAGTGTTGCATTGGTCAATCTATCAATGTTCTTTAAGTCTAGCATTTTGTTCTCAAGAGGGTTTTTACCATCAGCCTAAGGTTAGATTACTTCCTATTTTAGATTCACGAGGCTACAGATTTGGGTATGTACTTGGGGTTTCCAAGCAAGATAGACATGAGTAGGAAAGTAGTCTTTGGTTACATTCGGGATAAAGTCCTATCAAGAATTCAAAGTTGGAATTGTAAAATATCTCAAGCTGGTCGAGGGCTTCTGATTAAAAATGCACTTCATTCAATTCCCATGTATGTGATGGATATATTAAGATTGCCTCTTAATTTGATATGTGACATTCATTCTACTTTAACATCTTTCTGGTAGAGGGGCAACTGAAGGGAGAGGATTACATTGGAAACACTGGTCCTCTATGTGTGTAAGTCTGAAAGATGGGGGAATGAGGTTTAGAGATTTGAGGTGCTTTAATGATGCTTTATTAGATAAACAATGCTGCCATATTCTTTAGTCCCCTCATAGCTTGGTAGCCCAACTCTTGAAGATGAGATATTACCCAAATGTAAACTTGATTAATGCTTGTCTAGGAAGTAATCCCAGTCCAATATAGTGTTCATTTCATGAAGTACTTGGTTTTGTTAAACAAGTTGCAAGAAAGATAATTGGTACTAGAGATTCTATCATGCTCTTAGATAGGTGGATTGTAGGAAAAGAGAGTGGAATACCAGATATTACTCATATGGATCAAACCTTGATTAATGATGTTCATCTGTCTTGGGTAATTAATGTTGGGCAGAGACAATGGAATGAGAGCTTGCTTAGAGTAACGAAGAGTACTTTCTCTCTTATTCAGTAAAAATGAAGAAGCGAGTAGCAGAAATGAAGACACGAGCTTATTACAGAGAATTCTCTTCTTAATCTTATCACTATGTCTAACATACATATTTCTACTAGTGTTAATGACTACTAGTAATGACTAACTAACGGTACTGATTGTTAGCTAACTATTTGTTAACTAACAGAACACTAATATGACTAATATACAGATTACATGTCTCGACACTCCCCCTCAAGAAGAAGGGTGGTGACACACAATTCTTGCTCAAAATCTGATAATCTTGGAATTGGAAGTAGTCTGGTGACAGCAATACTGCCAAGTGGTTCACTCCCCCTGCTCCCCCTATCTGGTTAAATTTTTGTAGTTGGTGTTGCGGCTTGTTCGTTGCTGAAACCGGGAATATTCTCTTGCTAGGAGTTGTTTGGCCAGGATGTCAACTAGCTGTTGCTGACTAGGGATGTAATTGAGTGTGATGAACCCACTCTAAAGCTTTTCTCGGACCAAATGGCAGTCCACTTCTTTGTGTTTCGTCCTCTCATAAAAGACCGGATTGCCAGCTATGAATATGGCTGACTTTTTGTAACAATGTACTTTTATGGTTTTAACACCTATCACACCTAACTCGTATAGCAGTCTAGTTAACCATGTCAGTTCAGTGGTAACTCTTTGAATTGAGCGGTACTCAAACTCTACTGTGGAAAGAGTAATTGTCTCTTGCTTATTTGATTTCTAGCTCACTCTTGTTCCTCCTAGTAGGATGATGTATCCACTGATGAACCTTCTTGGTATTCAGACTCTACTGTGGAAAGAGTAACTGTCTCTTGCTTCTTTGATTTCCAGCTCACTGTAATTCCTCCTAGTAGGATGATGTATCCACTGATGGACCTTTTTGTTATGGAACAACTTGCCTAATCTGTGTCGCAGTACGCCATCAGATCCAAGCTGGGGTTGCTGTTGTAGAGGATTCCTTGCTTTACTGTCCCTTTGATGTACTTCAGAAGGTGTAATGCTGCCGTGAGGTGTTCTTCTTGAGGCTGCTGCATGAATTGGCTTAAGTGCTACACTGGAAAAGCTAAGTCAGGCCGAGTATTAGTAAAAAAATTAACCCTACCTATCAGCCTTCTGTAGTAACTTGGATCACCCAACTTATTTCCTTGTAATTTATCAAGCTTAATTCCAGCAGGAAGGGGAACAGAAGTAATACCAGAATCTGTAGGAAGGTAGTCTTCTATTAAGTCTGTTGCGTACTTACTTTGTGTGAGAAGGATGCCACATGCAGTGTAAAGGAACTCCATGCCCAAAAAATAGCTCAACTTACCAAGATCTTTGATTTTGAATTGGTGATTAAGTTTCTGTTTTAAATTAGTTATTTCAGCATGGTTGTTTCCAGTCATTATTATGTCATCGACATATATTCCAAGAAAGGTACGAAAATTGCCATCATACATAACAAACAATGAGTAGTCATTTTCAGATCGAACATACCCTTGAAACTTAAGAAAAACAAATACCTTTTCATACCATTGCCTTGAAGATTGTTTGAGACCGTATAATGACTTGTGCAATTTGCACACCTTACCTTTGTAGATTTCTTTCATACCTTTAGGTATTTTCATGTAGACCTCTTCTTCTAGGTCACCATGTAGGAATGCGTTGTTGATGTCAAGTTGACTAAGTTCCCAATGTTTCTTGACAACAACAACCACCAGAGTTCGTATTGTAGTAATTTTTACTACTGGTGAAAAAGTCTCCCAATAATCTTCACCATATTTTTAAGTGTACCCCTTTGCAACTAATTGTGCCTTATGTCTTTCTAAGGTACCATCAGATTTTAGTTTAGTTTTAAAGACCCATTTACATCCTATTATGGTTTTGTTTATAGGCTGATCTACAATGGTCCAAGTTTGGTTGTCTTTTAAAGCTTGAAATTCTTGTTTCATAGCCTCAACCTAATGAGGATTCCTAGAGGCAATTCTATAGGACTTTGGTTCCTTGAGAGTATGTGTATTGGTAAAAAAGGAGTGTGAGTGAGCAGATAGAGTAGTGACTTCAAGGGCAGTATTGGCACTGATATCCACAATAGATTCGGATAACCAGTGTGTGGTTTTATTCTTTAATCTCTCACATAGTATGTTACTAAACACATCATCCTGAAGTGTGTTTGCTTCTCCTAGGAAATAGTCATTGAGGTGTGTTGGGGCAGTTCTTTCCCTAGTGGACTGTCTTAGAGCATTTATGTGATCAGGTTCCTCAGATGTGTTTAACTGGGGTGTGCAGTTGGGCTGGGTCTGATGCTATCTTCACAGGTTTCGGATGTATCAATAATGGGATCATGTTGGTCATGTTGGGCAGAGGTATGTGGTGCAACTAAAGGAGGATTATGGAAAATTTTCTTGGTCAACAGAATTGGAGTTGTGTGATGTGGAGAGGGGAGCACTATATGAAGCATATTCATCAACAAAACTAGATAATTCTTCAGTATGATAGTCCTGGTCATGCTGGTTTTTATCTCTTTTGTTGGATTGTTCATGGAGAGGGAAATTGTTTTCATAGAAAATGAGGTCTCTGCTGATGCTAACACTATGTGTCCTGAGATCTAGAACCTTAAAACCCTTTTTGTTTTGTGCTAGACCTATATAAACACAGGCTGTTCCTCGTGGTTCAAACTTTGTCATGTGGCTTTTAACGGTGGTCTTGTAACAGAGGCAACCAAAGGCCTTTAGAGAGGTATATTCTGGTTTTCTATTGCAGAGTTTTTCATATGGGGTAAGGCCTTCAATAGCCCGGGAAGGAAACCTGTTGATTATATGGGTTGCATAACGAATACACTCTCCCCAAAAATCTAGAGTTAAATTGGCTTGAAAGCATAATGCTCTTGTAGTTTCTAGGAGGTATTTATGTTTTCGTTCGACAACTCCATTTTGTTAGGGTGAATGACTACAACTAGTTTAGTGGATGATGCCATTTTCTCGAAAGTATTTGATTCCTTCATTACTAGAGCCTAGTTTAAAAGCATTATCACTCCTTACCATTTTAATTCTCTTATCAAACTGTCTTTCAACAAGTTTGATAAAACAGACTAACACAGAAAAAGCTTTAGATTTTCTCTTAAGCAAATGTGTCCAGGTGCTCCTAGAATAATCATCTATTATGGTTAAGAAATAATTATAGTTGTCGTAAGTTGGGACCTTGAAAGTGTTCCCCATACGTCAATGTGCATCAAGTCAAAACAAGCTTTACTTTTGGTAGTAGAATCAGGAAAACTCTATCTAATCGATCTAGCTTTACAACATGTCTCACATGCAGTACATTCTGGAACATCATGCTTTGTTATCAAATCTAGAATTTGTAATTTGTGAAATGGGGCATGACCTAATCTAGTGTGCCATATCCACACCATTTGTTGGCTCTTTACAGAATTTGAACAAACTAACCTAATGCGTGTTTCATCTTTGCCATTAACCAATCTATTCATAGCAGCATCAACAAGATGATGGACACCTCTAGAAAAACATCATATGCCCAGTTTATGGAGTTGATATACAGCTGCCCATCACCGATGTTAAATGGAGAAACACCACCCGCAAAGGAATATGGAAATCTGTCCTTTCCGTAGCTGCTTGACGCCCTAGTCTCTCACTGTCTATCAGTTCCCATCTGTGATGGGTAGTTTTAAATGGCTGTCATGTCCGTTTCTGGTTGGATCATTGGATAGGAGCACAACCCCTTCACCTGAGATTCCCCTGGTTATTCAGTATCAACGACCAGAAATTCACAACCGTAGAGGAAATAGGTTGGTGGAACGGGACTGACTGGTTGTGGAACTTCTTGTGGTGAAGATAACTCTTTACATATGAAGCTCAACAAAGTCGAACAACTCTACGCTATACTGAATGACTTCACCCCCCTTCCCCTGGACTCAGAAAGCAACCAATTAGATTGGTCAACTAGCTAGTTCGGCCTATGACACATTCTCTATAAAATCTTTTTAATTACTAGCCAGTCGTAAATTTGGAAACTACAATAGTAGCTTGGTGTCGAGTCTTCTGGAATAACTTTACCCCACGGCGAGTCGAATTAATCATCTGGTTCTTATTGCAAAATCGACTGCAAACTAAAGGCCTTCTCTTCTCTAGATACTTGATCACTCTAATCGAGTTCTTGTGCCTCTCTGCAAGACAACAGCTGAAAGTACCAACCACCTCTTCATCCATTGTACTCAATCAAGAAAAATCTGGAACCACAGACTCAGCTGGTGGGGAATCCCCTTTACCTTCCTTCAATCCTGGGCAAATCTCTTCCTAAACTAGTAGGGAGTTTGCCGGCATAAGACATCAAGTAAATAGTGGATGTCAACTGTGTAATTTACCCTTTGGACCATCTGGAGTTCTAGAAATTGGTTGGTATTTGATAATGTCAGTCCAGTATGGCATGGAGCAGGAGAATTGGTGAAGCAATTGGTCTACGAATGGAATAAAAAATCTTCAAAGTTGCTGTCCTCGGCTAACAGAAACTCCACGATCTCCTTACTCTCTAATGCCAAATATTGGTCTTCCCTATTATCCTATGTTTTATTTGTCTGTAATTCTATCCTATTATTGTACTGCACACTGGCGAGAAAGGCTTTTGCCATAGTATTACCTTTTTAACTAGTTATCCAGTCAGTTATAAAAAAATCTAAGTAACCATATTTAGGCTTTGTTATTTTATTCAAAATTTAAAATATTTTAAGTGAAATCTCTAACATCTTATACTTTATTTAGTTTTACTCATATTCAACACAACTAATTAAACTTCATGAGCACTTTTACTTTTGATAATGGGTGTGCTGGTCAATAAGGTCGAATGTAGATTGGATAGGGTAGTGGAGACAGCTGAGTCACTGCGACATAGAACTTTCATATTTGAAAACTCATGGCTCTGGGAGGATAAATGTGAATAAGTTGTTTCCCAGAGTTGGAGGTCAGTCTCTGGTGTGGGTGGCAAGATATAGAATTGTGTTAAGGCATTGGCTAAAGATTTCAACTCCTCCCGAGTGTGATTAATATAAAGTTGGATTCTTTAGAAAAGGAGATTACTAAGTTGAGATCTCTCCCGCATTCCTCGGACTTGCAGAGTAAAAGGCTTAGGCTTCTCAAGGAATGCAAGAAATTGATGCTACTGCTGGATATCATGTGGCACCAGCGGTCTAGACAGGATTGGTTAAAGTTCGGTGATAGGAACTCCAAGTTTTTTCACTCTAGAGCTTCTAGCCATAGGCACTGGAACTATATTTCTGGGCTTTGCGATTCTCGGGGAGAGTTTTCCTGTGACCAAAACGACCTTGGGGATATAGCAACTGATTACTTTGAACAGTTATTTAGGAGTTCTCCTTATGTTATGGATGCTCATGTTATTGCTGATGTTTTTGATAGGCTGTCTATGGAAGATCGGGACTTTCTGTCTTTGGCGTACAGTAAGGAGGAGGTTGAGAAGGCGTTGTTCCAGTTGGGCGGAGTTAAAGCCCCAGGGCCTGACGGTTTCAATGTCACCTTTTATCGGAGGTTTTGGCACTTAATAGGGGATAATGTCTCGGAGAAAGTGTTGGAATTTCTCAATGGGGGGAGTCTTTATGAAGGTATGAACCACTCTCTGGTTACTCTCGACCCTAAAAAAGGTTATTCTCCTCATATTCATGAATATAGATTAACCGCTCTTTGCAATGTAATTTATAAGCTTGTTACCAAGGTTTTGGCAAACAGGGTTAGGCATATTCTACCAAATGTTATCTCGCAGCATCAGTTTGCCTTTGTGCAGGGTAGGCTAATGAGGTTCTATTCCATTTTCAGCATAGGTCTAAGTCTAGAAAGGGTTTTTTTGCTTTAAAGTTAGACATGGAGAAGGCTTATGACCTATTGGAATAGGATTTTTTGGCCATTTTCTTGAAAACTATGGGGTTTCCCCCGATTTGGTATGTTCCAGTGAAGAATTGTGTCTTCATCCCTTTCGATGTCGGTAAATGTAAATGGTTCTCTGAGTCGTACTTTCTTTCCCCAAAGGGGGATCCGCTAGGGTGATCCCCTTTCGCCGTATTTGTTTATTATCTGTATGGAGTCCTTGTCTTCCTATCTGCTGATATTTGAAGACTTAAATCTTATTTCACCAGTTAGGATTGTTATGGATGCTTCTTCAGTTGGTCACCTTTTATTTGCGGATGACTGTTTAATTTTTGGTCATGGGGATGTTGGTCAAGCAGAGATGACTCAAGATCTTTTAAATTCTTTATGTTGGTCTTCTAGACAGAACATTAATAGGCAGAAATCGGTGCTATATTGTAGTAGTTTTATGAGGCCTCATTTACAGTAGGATTGGCAGGTGTGTTTGGCATTCGGTTTGTAGCTCGCATTCAGAATTATTTGGGTCTTCCGACTTCTCTTGGTAGATCTAGGCATAGTGCTTTGGGATTTTTCAGAGATAGGATTTGGAATAGGATGGAGCCTTGGTCTAGTAAGATCTCTCAGGCGGGCCGGCTGACCCTCATAAAAAGTGTCTTACATGCTATCCCTAGCTACGCGATGCAGGTTTATCTTTTCCCTAAGTCGTTGTTAGATAAATTCTCTTCCTTAATGTTTCGGTTTCTATGGAGTGGGGATTGTTCTAAGAATTTGGTACATTAGGTTAGGAGGGATTTGATTTTGCAGTCCAGGGATAAGGGTGGATTAGGGCACTAGGATTTGGTGGCTCATAATTAGGCTTTGTTAGGGAAGCAGGTCTGGCGTATTTTGACTGACCCGTGCTCTCTCATGTCGCGTTTGCTAGGGTATGTCTATTTTCCGAATAAGTTTGTTTTGTAGGTTTTCCCCTCTAGAAGAAGTAACCCTATGTGGATATCTATCAAGGAGGCTATACTTTTGTTGTGGAAGAGATGCAGGTGGCGGCTTGGCACTAGGGACGTAAATGTCTGGTCGGATCCTTGGCTTCCCCGACCTTGGAGCTTCATGCCGATGACGTATGGTCCGGTGGGTTCCAAAAATCTCACAGTGGCTTCTTTGGTTGACCGGCAGTCAGGTACTTGGAATGTTGCCTTTCTTAATTCGTTGTTTGGTATAGATGATCGATGTTGCTTTGATTCTGTCTACCCTGCCTCCCTCCTTTAATGTGTCGGATCAACTGGTTTGGCACTTTGTAAAATCTAGTGCGTATTTTGTGAAGTTTGGTTACTATGTTGCTAGACGAACTCTAGGATGTGATGAGGAAGCGAGTTCTGGTAAGAAATCTTTGTTTTTATGGTATTTGGCTGCCTCTTCTTTGCCTCATAGAGTTGTTCTTTTTTCTTGGCGTTTGTGGCTGAATGCTTTGCCTGCAGGTGTTGCTCTTGCTAGGTGAGGTTTGGGTTCTGCTGCATGTCGATTCTGTGACAAAATTGAGGACTTGGCTCATGCTTTGGTTTTGTGTCCGGCAGGTGTAGGTAAGTGCTGGTACTATAATACCTTGGTTCCGGCTCTTATTGAATTTTCTAGTAATTTTCATGCTTGGTTAGAATAGATTGCCTTCAGTGGCAACCAAAGTTTTTTTGTTGATATAATTCTGAAGTGTTGGTCTGTTTGGTGGGCTTGGAATGGTTTCCTCCATGGTAATACTCAATCCTTCAAGGAGGGTATAGGGCTGCTGTGTTTCTTCATCAATTTTCTATTGCGGGTTGCGGTGGCGATCCTCTTGAGGTGGATTGTGAATCTGTAATAGGTGGCGGTTTCCTGATTCGGGCTGGTTCAAGGTAAACGTTGACGCGAGTCAGACCTTTGAGGATCGGTGGTTCGTGGGGGCTGTGGTTCAAGATTCACCTAGGTTGCTGGTCGCATGCTATATTGGCGCGTTGGGGCAGGTCTCGTCCTCTTTTTGGCCGAGTGTTTGGGTGTTGAGAGACGCCTGAGTTGGGCTAGAGGATTGGGATTTGGTTGTGCTATTGTTGAGACAGTTTGTCTATTGGTTTTTAATTCTCTTGGGGGTCAGTCCTAGTTGTGTGCGCAAGGGGAAGTTATAGCTCAACGTTTAAGGTCCCGAAGGAGGTGTGATAGATCCTTGCGTTGGAGCTTTATGAGGAGGGAGGGGAATGCTGATAAGTGCGTAATTTATCTATATTTCTATGCTTAATGTGATCAATATTTTATTGGTTTATATGATAAATTTCTTACTTATATGTTATGTTATGTTATATGTGAAAAACTCCCCTTACTTGTGGTTTTGTGCTAAAACAGATGAAATACTGAAGAAAATGACTTATGAATGCGTACTGAGAGCTTAATGATGAAGACCGGGACCAAACAGAAGCAGAAAAGAACATTATGCGCAACTTACAACATGATCCAAATTTATGTACTGGTTTATAAACCCGGACCACACCTGGACAGGACTTACTGCCTAAATTTAGGCATGGTCCAGGTTTACATATAGGCCATCATTCTTGGACCGACATGCATAGATGATCCATGCCGCTGGCCGAGGGTGGACATGTTGGGCTGCCAAGGGACATGCACAATGGACCGCATGCATCATCATCATGGACATGGGCTTTTGAACTCATATTCATTGGAGCAACCCCAATCTTGGACATGGTGGACTGGACAAGACATACACATGCAAGTTTTTTTTTTGAGTAAAATTGAAACTTCATTCATTAGCACAAATAAAAAGTCTTAGAGATTACAAACATATAATCAAAGCCTAAGATAGAGGTTTGAATGGAAGGGAACATCCTTTCCTTTCCAACTAGAAAGAAATCCAAACTAAGTAGCTCAAAAGATTCACCAACTCTAAGTAAACATGAATCAAACTTAAAACCAAAGTAATAGTAAACATAGCTCTTTCTACTGGTAAAGCTACCAAGTGAAAAGACAACCGCCGTACTAAGTCTTCCTTTGCGCACCCAATCATCTAAGAGAGTCTTGCTGAAAGACTCGAGAACTAGCCCATAACCCATACTATGGCTACCCGTAAAAAAGACAAGCTCCAAAGCATTTTGACGAGTTATGATAATAGCTAAAAGCACTTTAACCGTGCTGGCATCGAGATTGTAGTAATCTAACCCAAGAACATCATGCGCAAAGTAGGAACTAGTATTGTAGTAGTCATCTCCCCAAACGGCCTGGACCATGAGAAGGTCAAGACTCAAGAATCTTCACCATCATCCACAGTTGTAAGCTCTAAAATCTTTCTAAATAGAAATCCATTAGTATCGAAACAAATGCCATGGCTACCCACCAAAATGACAAGCTCCATCGCAATTTGAATTGTATCGATACTAAACAACTTCACCATATAGGTGTTAGAAAAGCTCCAATTGAAATTCAGTTCACAACCACCACAAGCCAACCAAACTGTCCCCAACTGATTTTTGTGACTAATTCTTCTTTCTGTATAGTTTTTCCATCTCCAAACAGCCCACCCAACGAACTCTGTGACCTTAAACTTACAGCAAAATAGTGGGATAACTTGAACTATCCAGGAGACAACATTAGAGCAAGCCTGGACCAAAACAGAGCTAAACTTTGTAGATCCCAAAGAATCCTGAACAACTAGCAAAAGGGGATGCAGCTGTAAACCATAAACCCAACAGAAGTAGATCCTCCATAAAAGGACCAAGACAACACGAGTGCACCTGCACCACCCAACATTCAGATCTTGGTGCTCAGGAAACCTAGTAAAACCCAGATCCATGATACCCAAAAACTTGGAACTTCTGTTGATAACTAGATAAGGAGATGCAGAAGGCTCCCAACTTCGGCACCAGCAAGACACCGCGACTGAGACAGGAAGACAAAGGAAACCAAACAAACCAAGAGAACTAGAACAAAGAATTACCTGGAACCACTTACTTCAACAACTGAGACTTTCTTTACCAACGAGCAATAAACTAAATACCGAAAAAATAGCTCCAGAATGAGAACAACCTGCTTCAATTCTTCCTCGGTCACGAAAACCCAGTATAGGGAAAAGTACCAAATCTGACCGCTGTAGAGGAGTAGTATACTTTGTCGCTTAGAATAATGCAAATTGTAAAATTGGAAACTGAAAAATCAGTTTGAAAGCTGAGATTGGGATCTTCTTCGACTGAAGGATGAAACCTGTTTCTACGTCTGATGACGAGAAAAACAGGGCTACTGCCACCGGAATCGGCTCACTGAGCACGATAAAGACTATTCACGGGAAACCCTCTCCGCGTGAAACCACTTGTTTTGTTATACTACATTAACTAGACTGACTGTTGTGCTCTACACATGCAAGTTAATCATCATGAAATGATGACTTTATTGTTGGCGAGGGGCAGATATATGGGAAAATAGAAACGAGCCGCAAGCACTCGTCGTGAAAGTATAAGTAGGCTTCTCTTGGTTTCATTCACCGGACGCGTGAGATGGGCTGACAAAATTCAACGTGCAGACAAGAAAAGAGTAGCTGGGCCGACATCTCAACAGGGGCGCAGACTTTACCGACTAGCGATGGTATGAGACGCTCACTCCATACTCTGTGTAAGCACATGCCACCCTGGAAAAGAAAGTATATGTCAACATATTTTAAACATTTTAAATATTATATTTAAAGAGAGACGGAACCAACCCACAATCGTTGAGTTCCTCAAATAAAAAAAACAAACAACATTTGATTGATATAAATGATTATAACTTTTAAACTATGAGTCCAAAATAAATAAAATTTGCACCATTGTTTATCTAAATTCAAGCTCTTTAAAACAAGACTAATCATGGATATGTTTTGATAAGTTTAAAAATTTATGTTAGTTACATGTACATATCAACATATATTAACGACACTTATGATTCACCACATACAGTTTAAAATATACCATATAACATTAATAATACACCATAAAACAATAATGATTCAGTATTTGTTTCAAAGTTTGTTATTTAATCCACCACTTATTAGTTAATTAATCATAATACCAATTTCAATGAATCATAATATCAAATTTAATGAATCATACTATAATTTTAGTGTATCATCAGTAACATATAAAAATAAAAATTTTAAACAACAATACAACACAAAACATTATTTGATATCTAAGAAAAATACTTGATTCACCATATAAGGTTTAAAAATACATCACAATACTATAATAATACACTAAAAACAATAATGATTTTTTATCGGTTCCGGAGTTTGTTATTTAATTCATCACTTATTACTTAATGAATCATAATATCAATTTTAATGAATCATAATATCAATAAAAATTAATCATATAATCATTCTAGTGTATCAACGTAAACATATAAAAATAAAAAAATTAAACAATAATGTAACACAAAACAATATTTGGTATATATGAAAAATACATGATTCACCATATAAGGTTTAAAATACACCATACAACAATAATAGTACAATACAAAATAATAATGATTTTTTATCCGTTCCGAAATTTGTAATCTAATTCACCACTTATTAGTTAATGAATAATAATATCAATTTTAATGAATCATAATATCAAAATTAATGAATCATATTATTACTTTAGTGTATCATCATACACATGTAAAAATAGATTTTTTTCAAAGTTGTCAAAACATATCCATGACTGGTCTTGTTTTGAAGAGTTTGAATTTAGATGAACAGTGATATAATATTTTTTTCATTTTGGACTTATATATATAAAAAGTTACAACCATTTAAAATTAATATAATAAAAATACAGCCCAGTCAACAAAACAATTTAGTCAACAGCTGACTGGGACTGCCACACCATTGTCCCACTCCTACCTCATGTACACCATCGAATTTGCGTTACCTTGGACCGGGCAGACATTACGAGAGAGGCGCAGACAATTTGCTGAGGTGGAGATCTATTTTGTTTTACTTATTTTTGTCTTTGACCGTACACAAAGTAACATTGAATATAATGGATCAGACCCGTAACCCTATCCACATAGTTTGAGAGCGGAGACAGAGAACAGAAGAGGGAAACATCAGTCAGTTCTGACAAATCGGAGGAGAAGGTAGAGATTGGATTCGTCATCGTTCTGCAATTAAATAGATGATGTTTTCTAATCTCTTAATTATTGTTATTATTTTTTTATATCCGATGTCTGAATAGTCATTAGAATTATGGTTTACTATGGATAACTAGTTTATTGTTTTTCTTCCTGAGTTGTTAAATACAAGTTATACAGATTGTAGTTTTATTCCTTGTTTATTACTATTGAATTTTCTTGCGATTAATCATTGCTTGAATTTATTTGGTATGAATTGCTTACAAGTGAGAAGTACGATGTTCATTAGACCATAGGAATATTACCAGTGAAACTACAGATGACAATTATTGGGGATTAGCTGACTAGAACTAGATGAACAATTAATGCTACTAGTTGATTTGTAAATTCGTAACGAGTTAGGATTTGGGAATTTCCAGTAAGGATCTATTTTGCGGGGGACCGGTTTTAGATTAATTTAGATCCGAGGTTGCAATCTAGAATTTAGAAAACACCTAAGAAGAGAATTGATAAATTAGGGAGAAATAGTAAACCAGGATTCTTTTTAGATTTATTAGAAACTCATTTGTAATTGTTTTTATTTTATTTAATTGTTTGTTTCTGCATCCAAACCCCGAGTTAATTATTGTTATTTTTCTATAGTTTATTAGTTAGTTAGAGTAAAGATTAAACTAGACACTACCTTCTTGGTTCGATAACCTAAGAAATACTACTTAGGAAAACTTGCTACGATTGACCAATACACTTGCTGTAATACGTTTCATACCAAACAAATGCTACAACAGACTATATGGCAACTGGTTTTCATTTGTTGTCTAACTCTTCTGGGCATAGGTCTTGGTCTTCTTATTTTCCTGACCACTTGGTGTCCATGTGTATTCTTGACTTGAATTTTTGACAATAATAGGAAGGTTTGGTGTTGGTTAAAAAAAAAAAACTTTCGGGACTTCCGTAATACTCTAAAAAATTCATGAGAAAAGTGAGGGAGCAATACAAATAAAGATACAATTCATATTTGCAACTGAGTCCAAGGTAATTAACTAACTAGGGTCTACTCCGAAAACCGGTCCACAAAATCACCGTGAAACTAATCTCGTTCTTCCGCTTATGATCTAACGGATTAAAAATATAAAATAGTGTAAAACAAGTTCAATTTTAATAGTTATGATGATTTTAGTAGCTAGAAGGTATGAATGTTTGGCCTGAGCACGACTCACCGACAACCCAACTATTTACCTCCTACTTTTCTGTAGCAAGGAATAACACACAGGGGTTTAACTTTCTGTAGAGTTATACCAAACTTATCGTCCATATTAATTTCATCTCCACCCGCTTCTAGTCTCCAATCAAACGAATGTATCAGTGAGCCTAAGACAATGGGTAAAATCTTGAGCGCCAATGTCATCCCTACACAAACTCTGCGACCAGACCCAAAAGGAAGCAACTCGTAATGATGACCCTTGACATCCACCGAAGACCCTAGAAATCTCTCGGGATCAAATAAACTAGCATCCTTCCAAACACTTTCGTCCCTCCCAATTGCCCAAACATTGACCAGCACTTGAGCATCTTTTGGGATTGTATAGCCGTGAAGTTTGACACTGGTGTTGACTTTTCTAGGGATTAGAAAAGGAGCTGCTGGGTGAAGCCTCATTGTCTCTTTAATGATTGCATTCAAATATGGAAGTTTGGCGATGTCGCTTTCTGTTACTAGGTTGGTTCTACCAATGACCTCATCGAGCTCTGCTTGAAGTTTCTTCATCTTTTCAGGGTTCCGTAGTAGCTCCGTCATTGCCCACTCCACCGTGCTCGAAGTTGTATCCGTCCCCGCCACAAACAAATCCTATGCATGATCAAAATGTGTTATTTTTCAATTGGATTATGTTTTTTAAAAGATTATAAGAGGGATTGATTGATTCATATGTTACTTACCAACATCAAATGTGGAATGTCAATTGATTCATTTTTACCCTCCTCCTCCTGATTAATCCTCAATAGAATATCCAGCACATCCTCCTCAACAAGGCCACCATCTTCTTCTGATGATGATCTCTTGAGCATCAATCGCTGCTCAATTATCTTATCAAACATCTTGGTCATCTCTTGGATGAGAACTTTCGCACGACGATAGCATCCTTGTGGATCAATTGGTTTGAAGACCGGGAAGAAATCAGAGATGTTCGCTTCACCTCCTAACTCTAACATGCTCCATACCAGCTCTTTCAAAGCATACTCCGTGGTGGAGGTATCGGAGCTAGTCAAGCTAGCTAAGTCAACAGAGAAGATTGTGTTTGATAGGATGTTGAACGAGGTGGTGAAGATTGTTTGACCGATGTTGACGGCTGTTTTAGCTTCACAACAAGTTCTCACGTAGGTAAGAAGCTCCATCACTTTCTGTGTGCGTAGGTGTCGTGTAGCGTCAAGCCTTGTCATATTTGTTGAAAGAAACAGTACATGCATGTGTGAGAAACTCAAGAGTAAAGTATATTTGTTAACATTTGGGGAAAAAGTACGAGTGGGTAGAGTATGTTACTCCATATTGCTTGCAAAAAGGATATCAAGTAGTTTGCAAAAGCAAAACTAAAAAATAGCTAGCAGTCAAGATCAATAAATCACATCTAATAGTCAATATCTACGAGTAAATGTCACCAACACCATATAGCAATCAACAATCTCACGGGATAACAGTTACATTACAGAATAAGAACTAACAAGTAATAATTGGAGTCACCAATCATCATTCAAGTAACACATAAAATTCACAATTTCCAAAATCTATAATCAATCTCAAACAACAATCACAATGATTAGTAATCATTGAGCAATCATCCCCCATGGAAGTAAAAGAAAAGTCATTACCTGGTGGAAGCAAAGATATGTGAAGTGCATAATCGTCTAAGGTCCGATTACCCAGCCTGAAAGAGTCGTCAGAGATGCAAGGGAGGTGCGTCGTGAAGGACGGTGGTGGGGGAAAGGAGTTTACTCTCCGATTACCCAGCCTGAAAGAGTCGTCAGAGATGCAAGGGAGGTGCGTCGTGAAGGACGGTGGTGGGGGAAAGGAGTTTACTCTCCGATTACCCAGCCTGGAAGGTAGTAAGAAGAGGTCAATTGAAGGTCCCTAGGACAAGATTTCTAGGCTTAGTAAGATGTATGTGTAAGGTAGGACTAGAATGGTTATGTAAGAGTTGAGTCGGTGTATCCTTAAGCGGGAAAGGCATTCATGCCTCAGTACTGCTATGTAAGCTGGGCAACCAGCCAATTATCAAAAAAAAAAAATAATCGTCTAAGGTACCGCCATCTTGGCCCAGGTGGAAGGAACACCACGGAAGCAAGGTGGTGGTCAAGTGCGGTGATGACGTGACCGCAGCTCCTATCAGCAAAAACGGCGTCGCTTTTCTGAAACATCTCCTGTGCGACAGAAGGCGATGATACAACAATAGTGGTGCGCCAGCCGAGCTGGAGAGAGAACAATGGACCATGGATCTTAGCGATTTCAGCTAATGACTTGTGTGGGTTCTTTCCTAGATGGAGGAGATTGCCCAGTATTGGTAATCCGGAAGGACCAGGTGGAAGATTATTCCGAAGCTTGGTTTGTCGTCGGAAGATTAGACGGCTAATGAAGTGGGATAAGAGCAGAAACTGGAACAGAAGGAAGCAACAAGAGATGATTAGATTGAATTCCATGTGATGAATTGGCTGGTGATTGAGAAATGAACTGGAGTGGATATATGGGAGTGGCCGGGTTTTGGTGCAACTTAAATATTTATATATGAAAAAGTCATAAAATATAGACATGTGTATCTGTGTGTATTATAGATGAATGAGCTCCACACAGCAACTAATTTGTCTTTTATGAAATAGTTGCCCGAGGAGGCCGCTACGAAAATGCCACGTTGAATAACCCTATTTTTGGTGGTAAAAATCGAAGGCCATTAGTGGACACTTGGGCGTTCTTTTTTAATAGCTGCGGTAAAGGACATATCTGAACCTTTGTAGCTATCCATGTCTCATGGTGCACATAGATGGGATCAGGAGAAGACCTAACTGTGTTACTGTACAGAGAAAACTCCTAGCCATATCAATGGAGGTTTCAATGGTAATCAGCTTCATATCATAAATAGTTGTACAGTGAAAGTCTGCTAAGTTTTAGCAGTTTTTTAATAATTTCTTTCCAAAAAAAAAAGAAAAGAAATGTGTAGTAATTTCTCATATATACTTAATAATAGGACACTACTAGTGTTACACCAGTGGTGTAGTTTGATGTTTATTGCGACGAAAATCTATTTGCATTATCAACACGTGCTAATTATAATGAGTATCGACAGTTGAAGGCTGCTGCTGAAACTGATGTCCTACAAACTTCCAATCAATCAAAGCTATGAGATCGTGTTGTACATAACAGATGGAGGGACTTCACACATCTCCCCATCAATATCTTATACGTGTCCAAATGAGTACGGGACGGCTCTTATCCAAACTACTACTATTTTGTATTATAGTATTTATATGTCCAAATAGGTACATTATATATTCTTTCAACACTACTAGTTTTTAATTATTGTCGATGACCTTTTAAATTCCACCAACAATTGAATTAGCTTGATTGGGGGTTGCCGCTAAATTACCCCCGCTGAATTCACAAATCCTTCCTTTACTAAATCACTTTCTCTTTGAAGTACTTGTCATTTTTCTCCTAGAGGCAATTGCCCCGCTTAATTACGAATTCGCTAGTTCCTGGTATGTAATTTAGTAGGATCGCATTTATCTATATTCCCCAACTTCTTTATCTGAATCTTCTTGCTCCCTGTATCATTCTCACTGAGGTTCTTGACCTCTAATTGAAACCACCGTTTTCTATCCCTTTACCGAAGAAAGTAGGGATGATCTTGGATCAGCATGCACATTGGTAAGACCAAATCAAAGAGAAAGACAATGGTGATTATTTTCTAGTACTAAAGTTAGTATGTGTCTTTGTAGATTAGTCTAAGAGTTTTTTTATGAATAATGGTATTTGATTGTTTATATAAAGTATGCTAAATTTAATATACAAACGTTTTTAAAGTTAGGGTGTTAATGTGGTTTTTGGAGTTTAGATTGGTGATCTCCATTGACAGAAGAGGTCGAGATGTTAGCAGGCGAGAGCATTTAAACAGAGAAGAAAGTGAGAGGGAACTTTCTGTAACAAACTCTTCTCATTATTATTCTGCTAACTGACTAGCAAGAGTGATAGAAAGTCACTTATATAAGGGAAGTAGAGAATAAGTCTAGCTCAGCAAAGAAAATAACAAACATAACAAAATATGAAATAGAAATAAGCGTAACAACCCCCCCCCCCCCCCCCCCAGAACAAGACTACGATGGTGAAAACCAGGCAAGTCTTGATAACATCATGGAGTAGAAAGACCTATAGGAACAAACTGTGATCGATAATGCTTTCCTGGAAGATTCTTGGTAAGAATATCCATAAGCTGAGAGAGCTGGGAATGTTAGAAACATAAATAAGACCTTGCTGGAGTTGTTCTCGAACGTAATGGCAATCGATTTCGAAATGCTTAGTTCGTTTGTGAAGAACCAGATTTTTAGCAATGAACACTGCAGTTCGGTTATCATAATGTAGAGGAATAGCAGTATTATCAGTAACCACCAATTCATGGAGAAGGCGACTGGACCAGGCAAGCTCAGCTGTGACTTTGCGCATGGCGCGGTATTCCACCTCTACAGAAGAGAGCGAAACACAAGCTTGCTTCTTGCTCTACCAGGAGACAGGGGACCCTCCCAACTGTATGTAGAATCCACTCACAGATCTGCGAGAAATAGGACACGAAGCCCAGTCTGAGTCGCAGTAGGCGACCAGCTCCAGAGAGGGATTATTGTTTAATGAAATTCCCAATTCAGAAGTCCCCTTTACATATCGAAGAACATGGATAGCTGCTTGATAATGTGGATGCCGATGACAATTGAGAAATTGACTAAGCAATTGAACACTGAAGCATAAATCCGGTCAACTATTGGTGAGATAGTTGAGTTTACCAATCAGATGCCGGTAAAGCTCCACATTTTCATATAAGTCACCCTCATCTGGAAGAAGTTTAATAGAAGAATTGAGAGGACTAAAAACATCAGTGCTGAGAGTAACATCAAAGTCGTGTAGCAACTCATGAACATATTTTCATTGTATGACAACAAGACCTACGTTTGTGGGTAAAAATTCCATACCCAGAATACCGAAGAGCTCCCAAGTCTTTAATTCAGAATTCT